>CM031606.1:88261925-88384425 GCA_018398815.1 Conus ventricosus | reverse complement strand
GGTTCCCTCTTCTTTCGAGTACTGGATAGGGTTCGATAGAACATTAGTATCCAATGAATGGGTGATGGTTTAGAGCTGGTTCCCCTTTTTAGGGGTTTTAGTGGTGACCCATTGGCTCTATGAGTTTAAAAACTATGTTAAAACTATATACAATGCTGCCTTGGTGGTTTATGGCAGAAGACCTAGTCTTGTAGAACAACTTAGGCCTTGCTTGAATCTCTCCAGTGAAGGACAGTCAGTGAGGCTGGCAGGAAGGTTGTTCCATTCCCTAATTGTCCGTGAAAGTGAAAGAGTTTTCATATAGCTTATTTATAACATATTTTCTTAATTTTATGTTCCCATTTCTTCATTTTCAACCCCCCCCCCCCAGCCCCCCTTAAGTTCAAATCTTTGCCAAATCATTACTGTGATGACGGAGGGGTTGTTGACCAGTGCTTGTTTTTCCCCCAAGTGCTGTTAGATTGTTTGTATTTGTCTGACTTTATTCGAGTTTAAAAGGCTGTGCCAGTCTTGAATAAAAGTTATTCTGTGTTAGGTTTTATTATGGGAGCAAGACTTACCCAACTTGTTTATTGTTTACTTTTTCCTGCCTCATTTATTTTCAACTTCGTTTCAGTCAAATCGAGGTTATTTGTATTTGTTTCTGTCCGTCTTTGTGTTTGTCTTTTGATCTCCTTTGCATCCTTGAGTGGATCCTCAGGCGTAGGCTCAAAGATTGTCCCCTACATTTTATACTGTTTGCAAAATGTCTTTAGTTTTTCAGCAACATTTTTTCTCCCACACTTTCGTTTGGTTTATTTACTACCCTTCGCTGGCTGCTTTGGGGTGCTGTTGGATTCTTTTTTTAACCCTTGGCGATGAAACACAACAGTATTATGGACTATGGTGTGTCTCTATTTGACACCAGGAGCACGGTCACAATCAGCCGTGTCTCCCTGATGAGTCCGATCCAGCGGACGAAAGGCCTAGGAGCAGGCAATACCAGTGAAGAGTTTTCATATTTACAACACATTTTCTTAATTTTATGTTAGATTGTTCGTCTTTGTGTTTGTCTGACTTTATTCAAGTTTAAAAGGCTGTGCCAGTCTTGAATAAAAGTTATTCTGTGTTAGGTTTTCTTATGGCAGCAACACTTACCCTACTTTTTTAATGTTTAGTGAGAAGATCACTTTAGCTGTGTTTTTCAAGTGCCGCACAGTGTGTAACTGTGACAATGAACATGGGCTTGCAGAATAGATTTCGTTGTTATGACTTTATTTTTGCAGTAGAAGGACAATGAACAACACATAGTACAAGTTTGTATAGGTAGCAATGTCCTACGTTTCACTTTTGGGCCCCCCTTTGCATCGATATCACAAATCCTCGGAATAAATCTGTAGTTCTTTTCCATTTGCCTCAGAGGTACCAGATGTTTGAGGCCCCCTTCGTGTTGATATATCACAGATCCAGGCAATAAATGTGCCAGTTCTTTTCCATTCATCTTGTGGTTAGCAGACAAAAATTACCATTGGACAAGTGATGCAGTGCCAAATGATTGATTGCATGTATTCAGAACATGCAAGAAAAATTAGTAATAATAAAATAAATGAAAAAAAAAATAACGGTGATAATTGTGAACATCACTCTATGCGGGGACATTAGTTTTAATTGTGAATGAGGAATTCATCAGTATCCATGGGGATATTATATATTTAGTTCATTTTTTATCAGAAGGCGTGTTTTTTTGCTATTGATTATGTTGACCATCCACGCATCACAACTTTCTTAAACTAAACTTTCTTAAACTAAAGGTAGGCTTTTAGTTGTTGTTGTTTTAGTCTTAAATAAACAAGCAGGACAACTCATATTTCAAATCTTTATATAGGCTTTTCCACTCTACTAATCAGCAGATGGAAAAAGTTGTAAGGAAGTGTCAACTGGTTCTTCAACTTCTTGGTAATGCGTCAGTCCACTATTGTGGCAGAGGTGGATTTTTTTTCTCCAAATTGTACATTGTACAGTTTATCAAACCTTCCTAATTTTACAGATCCATCCACCAGCTTATTTTCTAGTTCTTCCTTTATAGCTTCTAGGGTTTATTACTTATTTATTGTGCTAGTTTCAAGGTGTATATATCGTTTGAACAAGTGAAGAAAAATTTTCTACATTAAAATGCCAGACATTTTGCATGTTAATTGTTAGGGCGTAGATCACAGGGACTTCATTCATTCACTCAAGGATATTTATAGATCAAATTATGATGGTAGTTAGTGGTCGCCATTTCTTTTCTTCTTCTAATGCTGTCAGTTTCAAACACTTGCTTAAAAAAAAAAAAATGTAATCATGTTTGCATTCAAAAGTGGTCAACAGTAACAGAGCAGAAAGGCAAAACAGCTGTTCCCCAGTGAGTTCTCAGGTGGATGATGATACTATCATTGACAGCTTTCCGTCATCTGTCGGACTCTGGTGAAATAGGTTGTGTATAACACTTTTGCCAATTTTGCTAGAGCTATGAACAAGAGATGGTGAGTGGCATCTTTTTTCCTGAAATTTTGAAATCAATAGATCTGTCTTGAGACCAGAACCAAATGCAGCCCATTCATAATCTCTTGATATTACTGTGTCAAGACCTTGCACAGTTGAACCTTTATCACAACTAGTGCCATGCCACTTGTCCCATCCCCTCTGCCTACATTTTTTTCCTTGTATGCTTCTTCAAGTTCTTGCCAGTTAATCATTTTTGCCTGCTTGCTTTAGCCTGCAGACATCTGCTTAACAACTGGTTTATCCTGTGGGACCTAAGCAAGTTTTGTTTGATTTTCTTTTGAACCCAAGTAATGCTCAAATAGTATTCAGCAACAATGGGTGTACATAATTAGTGGAATGGAAGAAGTTTTCTGCCTCGTCTCTCCCACTGGATATGAGATTGTGCAAGGGTAAGTCTCCCAAACAGTGGACTTTTTAAGAATCACCACTTGAAATCCATAATCAATGAATTTCTTACACAGTTTCCAAAACATTCAACCCCATTACCTGGTTTCACCGAGAAAAACAGAAAACCAGAATACATGGTGAATCCTATAGAAATTCTAACTCAGTAGCAAGGCACCTCGGACATTCCAAAGCAAAGAAAAAAAAAATCTGCGAATCTCGTGACTCCAGCTGAAAATGATTTAATTTGAAGGATTTTGAGTTATCTCTTAGGTCGGTTGGTGTGGTGGCCAGTATGTCATCAGCTGTCTCATAAATTACAGCTCTGAAATGAGTTATGAATAGGGTCCCCAGAGTGGAGAAGGCTGTTGGGGAAATCAGCAGAGAAATAACTAATTTCAGAAGACCAAGTCTTTGAAGGGAGAGGGTCATTATTGTGGAAGGCCTTTATCAGGAGATTTGCTGTAGTTCTTGCAACTCAAAGCAGCCCAATGTGTACATGTAGAACTATATACTGTTGTTTGTATGCCATAGAGGTTCCCTTTGTCTCATCTATTGATCTAACTCGTTCCTTAGTGGCTCTAGGTGTGACTGGAAGATAGAATGTGCACGTAGTCTTCAAAATTACTGCCCTATTTAGTGTTTGTATTGATGTTTTATGTTTACAGATTACAGACTGTATAGATAAATAGATGGATGGATGGATGGATAGATGTTTGAATTGAGTTGAGCACCATCATTTAGCTACTTGATGATTTAAAATGTTTCATTCTTTTGCCACTTTTAGGATGTGGATCACACACACACACGCGCGCGCGTGCACACACACACACACACACACACACACACACACACACACACACACACACACACACACACACACATACGTCCACACACACACACACACACACACACACACACACACACACACACACACACACACACACACACACACCGCACCCACATGCACGCACAAAATGCACAATAAGTCTGCTCAAACATTTACACTTTTTTTAAAATTGGTTCATTTAAGTTGCAAAAATAAAGTATTCAACAACAAGAACCAAAAAAAGAAAAAAAAGAAAAGAAAAAGAAAATAAAGGGGAGAAAAAAGCCAGAAAAAAGAAAAAAAACACCCAACAATTTGAAAGGTTAATGGATCTACACCAAAAGCACTTTCTTTTTGTACTCCTTTACCAATTTTCATGGATTTGTTTTAAGATACTATTTTTTCCAAACTTGATTTTCTGTGTATATATTATATCTCAGCTTCTTCCCATTAACTGCCACTGTGTGTGTGCGCGCGCGCGCGTGTGTGTGTGTGTGTGTGTGTGTGTGTGTGTGTGTGAATTTGTTTGATTGGTTGGTTTTTAATCGATGCAGTACAGCAATGAAGTGCCGTTTGATATCTCAAATTTCTGATTCTGATAATTATGAAGATTATACTCACCTAAAACTTCCAGTTGTAGGAACCTCTGCCACATTGTTTTCTTATACTTAGTTAATATCTCTCGATTCACATCAACTTCATTCTGTGCTTCATAACCTGTGATTGTGAATGGCATGTGTTGATTGTATTTGCTAAGAATTCAGTTTAAGAGAAAAAAAGAGAAATAAAAGTGACTGTGTGCAAATTGTTAGAATGTATATATTTTTCTTATATGAATTTATGCTATCTTCTTTTGCAGCACATCAGTCACTATGCATCAAGTCCATCAACTTTGAAAAGCAGTCAATGATTGTGAGTCTTTTTCTTAGTGTTTTTTAATGCAAAGATCATACAGTACACTAGAGGCTGAAATAGAATGCAAAACGAAGCCCAAATTACAAAGTAAACAAGAAACAAGTAGTGCTTTTTCAGACACAGTACAAAACAGTCATGTCAGTTTTTGATTAATGTGTCTTCTTCAGAGGTTAGAAGCAACCTGTAGACATTGACCCCCCCCCCCCCCCCCCCCCACTCCCCCCCGGAAAAAAATTGAAAAAAAACACCACATAATAATAATACAGATTGCATTCCACATGAAAATGGCAATATTAAGAGAGATTAGAAAATGAGGATAGGTTAAAAAACAACAACAACAACACAACAAACAAACAAAGCAGGGGAGGGGAGAGAACGAGAGCTCTAGAAGGAGGAAAGAGGGTGGATAGAATTAGAAGGAGTATAAGAAGTAAAACAAAAGGGAAGATTGAGCTTAGCATTTGAAAACCGGTGGTATCATTTTTTTTTTTTTTTTTTTTAAATTTCTGGTCAGAGGTCTTTGATTTTCCTCCCTCCCAACTCGGTGCTAGGGAGGGCAACTATCCTGGGCATCAAATGTTTGTTGGTTGCTGTAAGGGACTGACTCCCTCTCCCACTTCCTTTCCATAGATGCCCTTGATTTTCTGTGTCTGTCAGTTTCTTCCCGTTCACTGCCACATGCAGTTTTCTTTCCATCCCTTCTTGTTGAAGATTACTGTTGATTATGTTGCTGGCCTGTTTATCACATTATTTGTTCATCGACTTCATGACTCATTGATGGCTGAACTGCCTTTCCTCTCTTCCCCACCTGGCTGCTGTCTCTTCCTTCCCACTCTCTCTCACCTCCTCCCCCCCCCCCCACCCCCACCCAACACCCAGTGCTATTCACACACCCACACATACAGACACATACAGTCTCACACACACACTCGCGCACACACACACACACACACACACACTCTCTCTCTCTCTCTCTCTCTCTCTCTCTCTCTCTCTCTCTCTCTCTCTCTCTCTCTCTCTCTCTCTCTCTCTCATTCTAAGTCTCTCTCTCTCTCTCTCTCTCTCTCTTCTCTCTCTCTCTCTCTCTCTCTCTGTCTCTCTCTCTCTCTCTCTCTCTCTCTCTCTCTCTCTCTCTCTCTGTCTCCCCCCCCCCCTTCCTCTGTCTCATTCTATCACTGTTTGTGTTACTCTGTGTGTGTGTGTGTGTGGTGTGTGGTGTGTGTGTGTGTGTGTGTGTGTATGTGTGTGTGTGTGTGCTGTGTTCCATATCATAAAAGGGTGCAGTGGTATGATTAATCCTGTCTCCAAATGCTCAGGATGTTATTTGCTCCGGGGGAAAAACACAGGGCATACTGTATACGCAAACAATCTTAAACGTGGTCTGTGACTCTGGAAACATGAGTGAGATGAAAAACCCATATCTGCCCAGCAGTTCTCTCCGGGATATATCGGTATGGTGAGATGCCTGACATATATGATGATCAGATAAGAAAGAAAACATTGGTTCTTGTATGTCTTGAGCGTACATGTTTAACCTTGGGAATGAAATTTCAATATGTGATATTTTGCCGTAAGAAGTACCTTACCTCTGCTTTGACATGGTATGGAACTGTGTGTGTATGTGTGGACTGTGCATGTGTGTGTGTGCACATGAGTGTGTGTGTGTGTGTGTGTGTGTGTGTGTGTGTGTGTGTGTGTGTGTGTGTGTGTACCTCCTTTGCATGGAATCATTTGTGTTTGCAAAAAAAAAAAAAGTTGAAATTGTTTAATGCCCACTGTGTATTTCAGGGCTATGTGGAGCTGACTATCCACCCTCTGAGAGTTGACCTACGACAGATTAAACTCAACTGTAAACAGTGCAGTATCCTTTATGACTTTTGATCACTGCTGCAGATTTATTGGAGAAAGTAGGCCATGGTGGGGCCTTCATTGTTGAATGGGCTATAAAGGACATTGACACGATGTGTGTGTGTGTATGTTCATGTGTGTGTTTGTGCGTGTTAGTTTGTGTGTGTGTTTTTCAGTGTCTCATGTCAGAGACAATATCCCCGTGTTGCTAATTTTGTTAGTCGTACACAGCCACATACACAGCCACATCCAGGGGCATTCTGTTGTCATCCGATAGCTTGTAGTCCTCGGGGAAACTATCAATATCAGTTCATTGTGAGGTGACCCACCAAAAGGGATACCAGACTGCTGCATAGTCATTTCAGTATTCAGAGGCCATTTGATCGAAATTGTACACAGGACATCTGCGAAGCTACTCACAGGCTACTTATAACTATTGCTTAGTCATCTTACACACACACCTTCAGCCATCATGATTGCATGAAGTTACAATGCACGTCGTTGGACCAGCTTCTTCAGAATTATTGTGAACATCATTTTCATTGTGAGAGAACCTCAAAACGTAGTCAGCCTAAGGACTGAAGATTGGTTGTTTTATTTTTCTCTCCATATTTTTTTTATTGCATACAACTTATCAGTTCGTAGCTGGTTTTGCTTGCTGCCAGAGATTCTTAAAAATACTTGTCTCTTTACCAATCAATTGAATCCAAACACTTACAGGAACACTTGAAGAAAAAAAGCCAACTTATGATAATAGAAGCAACTTTTTGATGAACTATACGGGGCACTTAAAAAAAAATGCAGTTCTCTCCCTTGTTCAGTAGTGCAGTGTTCTGACATTTGCTAATTCTGTTTCAACTGACAAGCAAAGGAGGTAACTCTTGTTCTCCTGATGAGATAATACATACCCATTGCACTACTGTCCCCTGCTTGATGTGAAATGTTCTTTAAATCTGTTTTAGTTCTATCATTCTTGTTTTCCATTCTGGGCTATAAGCAACATTATCTTATCTTATCTTATCTTGTTTTCCATTTTGGAGCAGCTTTACCTCAGTTTGCTCCATTTTTTTTTTCCCCATTTGCCTTGATAATTATCAAATTTGAAAAGAAGCCTTGAAAAGAAAAAGAAGTGAGGGTTAATTGGAGCAAGGAGGAAGTAAAGAGCTTGAACTTTGAAGTTATATAGTTCACAGAATCTGTAGCAATGGAGAAATGGTTGATTAACTGAAGTAAGGAGCTTGAAGTTATGATTTATTTAGTTCACAGAATCTGTAGCAAATTATTTGTTTGTTTGTTTGTTTTTTTTCTTTTTAACAGCTGTCTGTAAATCCCTATGCATACAAGGTCCCACATTCCTTGGAGGACTTGAAGATTTGACACTGGGCTGGAGGGGACACAAAACCTTGAAGATCTGTCCTTGGTGTAGGTTGAAGATCCTGGCGGTTTGAAAACAGATACCTGCACAGCTTTGCTAGTGGTCCTAGACAGGTGTTTATTTTGGAGGTCAGAAACATTGGACATACATTACATAGTGTAGAAGACCCTTTGTAGTGAAAACTGCTTGTCACATAGCTTCTTACATATAGGAAATGAAATGAGGTAGGGAACAGTAAACGATAAACAGTAAACAAGTGGGGTATTTTTTGCTCCCATAAGAAAACCTAACACAGAGTAACTTTTATTCAAGACTGGCACAGCCTTTTAAACTTGAATAAAGTCAGACAAATACATTGACGAACAATCTAATAGTGGGGGAAAAAAACAGCGCCAACAATTGAACTGTCTTCATAGTAATGACTTGGCGAAGATTTGGACTTGGGGGGGGGGGGGGGGGGTTGGAGAAACTGGGAACATGAAATTAAGAAAATATGTTACAGATATGAAAGCTCTTCACTAGCTGCATAAGGGATCCTCAAGCGTAGGCTCAAAGATTGTCCCCTACATTTTATACTATTTGCATAATGCCTTTAGTTTTTCAGCAACTTTTTTCCTCCCCACACTTTCGTTTGGTTTCATTTACTACTCTTCGCTGGCTGCTTTGGGGGTGCTATTGGATTCTTTTTTGCACCCTTGGTGGTGAGAACACCGCAGTATTATGGACTGTGGTGTGTCTCTATTTGATGCCAGGAGTGCAGACACAACCAGCCGTGTCTCCCTGATGAGTTCCGACCCAGCAGACGAAAGGCCTCGGAGCAGGCAATGCAAATATATCTGCCTTCAAAAGGGATTGCGATGGTTCCCTTATGCAGCTAGTGAAGAGCTTTCATATCTGTAACATATTTTCTTAATTTCATGTTCCCAGTTTCTCCATCTTCAAACCCCCCCCCCCCCCCCCCCCAAGTCCAAATCTTCGCCAAGTCATTACTATGAAGACAGTTCAATTGTTGGCGCTGTTTTTTTCCCCACTATTAGATTGTTCGTCAATGTATTTGTCTGACTTTATTCAAGTTTAAAAGGCTGTGCCAGTCTTGAATAAAAGTTACTCTGTGTTAGGTTTTCTTATGGGAGCAAAAAATCCCCACTTGTTTACTGTTTTTTACATATAGGCAAGAGGTTATTGGTGTTTTTGCTAGATGGATGTAGACCTGACTACTCTGTTTTTTAATTACTCAGTGAAAACTACACTTTTTTCTGTGAAACTACGCAGCTACAGAATTGAATGTGATTATGTAACTTAGACAGGGCTGACCACACAAAATTCTTGAACTGATAAGTAATCAGAAGTCTGAACCTAGTGACAAACTCCAGTACACCTTTCAAGTCCATCAAGTGTGGCGTGCATACAGAAGAAAATGCTGAAAATGCATGGAGTTTCTGTGGGATCTGCGCTCTTCTGCAACTGTAACCATGACATAACCAAAGCAGGTGTTTTGCAGTATGTAATGACAGTATTGAGAGCATCCGTGTGCATTGCCTTGAAAATCGTCACATCAGATTCGTGAAAATCTTTTTCAAGAGTCTGTTGAAGATTTATTTTTTTTTATAATTTTTTTTAGAGTAGACAGTTCTCGGACAAAGAGAGGCTGAACAACACATTTTACTGTAAAACTGGTCTTTTCTGCTCTGGAAATATGAGATGGGTTAGTTGTAAGAAACACATAAATTTTTCATGACTTGGCTATGAAGGGTCACTCATGGATAGTCCAGTAGATAAGATATATTCATATATATGTGTTTGTCAAAAAAGAAGAATAGTCTAAGAAGAAATTGTAAAAGAAAATGAAAATAAAGGTGATCACAGTCCAGCAGATAAAAGAATCAAGTTTATTAAAACAGAAAAGAAATATAAGAAGAAAGTTGTAATAAAAAGGAAAATGAAATTTATGTGAAGTCTTCTGTGATGAATGAAGAAATGGTGAATAAAACTGCCGAACTGTACTGAAAATATAATGGCCTCTAAGTAAATTTACCAACATGTCAGACCCAGGTTTGTGGCTTTACATTGTGTATGACTTGTTCTACAGAGGTAACACTAACAGTCTGTCCTTATCATTTTCTGATGTCCTCGAAAAGCCCTTGTTTTTCTTTTCTGGAAAAATGTATTTATAGTATGCATGTATGTTTCTCAGAAGTAAACCACCATTGTCATCCCAGACATGGAGCAGGGAAAGGAATATTGCAAAACTTGTGCGAATCTTGACATTTTGTCTTCATTTCATATTGTGTGATGTGCTGTTCTGTTGTTGTGTGGTGTGTCCTTGACTGGGTGTTCAGTAATCTATCAAGTGATCATCAATGACCAATGGGAGGCAGAGTTCCAGTACAATGACCCTACGCTGGAAATCTGTCAGGGCGATGCCAGGCAGTGAGTAGAGCATTGAATGGTGATGGTGTGTCAGTAATCTAGCATAATTAATAGTACTTGTTCCAGTTTGTGTTGTATTTGTCTGTGTCTGTTTGTGTGACTTGATTTGATCTGAATATGGTATTTAGTGAGATTAATGCAAACATCTTTCAAGTAGAAGAAAAGTAGAGGTTAAAGGCCTGTAGTCTACGTCTGCAGTGGCCAGAAGGCCAGTGGACAGGTAGATGCTGACCATGTCCAGAGGAATGGAAGATGGAGCCAGTCCCTCTCCATCCACCACTTTGCCTTTCTTGACCTGAAACATATACCCAAATAATAAATGCTTTGAGGATTCTCCTCAATTTTTTAAAAAGAAAAACAGAACAACTATCAACAACATTTCGCAAGACTCCTTCAGGACTTGTGACATAAAAAGAAAAACAGAACAACTATCAACAACATTTCGATCATAGACTCTCTTCAGGACTTGTGACATAAAAAGAAAAACAAATTTATTTGTGTTATTTTGTGTCACAAATCCTGAGGACGGTCTATGATCGAAATGATGTTGATAGTTGTGCTGTTTTTCTTTTTTAAAATCTGATGAGAATCCTCAAAGACATTTCCAGGTTTGTTCCAATATTTTTCATTAAATTCTTATTTGTGTTTGGTAAGCTGGAAAGAAATGTTATGAGGGACGTTTGGCAATGAGGATATTTGGCACCCTCAGCCTGAAGGATGAGTGACATTCCTTGGCTGGGCGTAACATTAGAGAGTAAAGAATCTCTCTCTTTTTTTTTTTAAACTCTGCCTTATCCTTTGTGCTATCTCACACACCTGCCCCTGAACTGTATGATGTTTTTTTTCACTTTCTTTCTTTCCTTCCTCTCTCACTCGTTCTTTTGTCTTATTTTTTTTACCTACTCCCCCCACAAGACGTAATTTGGACCACTACCAGAGCTGCCACCTGGCGGCCATGACGGCTGTCAATCCTGACAGCAGCAATGGAGAGCTGACCATTGACCTCCCTTCCAGACTGGCGCCCTCATCAAAGGTAACGACAGGCACAGGTCACTCTTGTCTGACCTGCATGCACATTCAGTTTGGTGCCAGCGAGTGTGTGTTTACATTTGTGTGAGCACTGTAGGGGGAGGGGGAGAGAGAAAGAGATAAATGAAGAAATGGGGGTCATATGTGTATTCAGTAATTCTTACTTTTTGTGAGTAAATGCTAATTAAAGAGTTTGTATCATGTAGATGTTGCTTCTTTTTTTTTTTTTTTTTTTTTTTTTTTTTTTTTTGCTGTCCAACTCTCTGCGCCACCTCAGAGGCAGTGCACCCACGCCGCTCATTCCGACAGCCCGTCCACAGCCACAGCCCGGTCGGCCGCGCCGCAGCCCCGGCACCGGCAATCCACAGGAAGCAGTCAATGTCAAGTCGTCAAGAGGCAACCCACCGGAGGAGACACTGCACTGCACTGCCGAGTCACTTCGGTGGTGTTCAGTGGCGCCTGTTCTGATCTAACATACGCAGGACACCACCTACTAAGCCCCCGACTGACGACAATAATTGCTTAGTTGCGGAGCCGGCGTGAGTGAGCTCTCCCTCCGGAGGGCGCCACCACGTCCGTCCAACGACAGCCCCCATGGACTCGCCGATACCGGTGACCTCGACGGAACCAAACCAAGGTCACAGACGTGGAGAGGACATCGAAATTGAGGTCACCATGAGAGCAAGGCATGAAGGGCCACAGAATTTGAGACTTTTTTTTTTATGCTGATCGATGAGAATGAGGATGATTAAGATGATGCTACGGATTTCCGTTTCGGTCTGAGACTACATGACAGGGCTGTACTCTATGCTTCCTTTCATAATATATCCCGGCGTCAACCAGGCCCGAGAGATACAGGCATCTGCAGTGTTGGTCATGAAATTTGAGCAACACTCGCAGAAACGCATCCATTAAGTGGATGAAACTCGACTGTGTGGTCCCAGTCTTCCCAACTGAGTCCGCAGCAAACTCAACTCTGGGTAGGAGCCGGTCGGGGCAGAAAAAACCCACATGACTTCTGATGGGATTCGAACCCACGACCTCCCAGCCGTGAGTCCGCGACGTTAACCACTTCGCCACGGCGGCTGGTTAGATGTTGCTTCTTGATGAATTGCTGATTTTATAGCCTATTGTTTTGTCTTTTTTGATGGGAATTACTATATAAAAAAAGTCACTATTATTATTTGGTTGAAAACTATAGTAGTGTAAGGAAATGAAGAAAATGAGAAGAATGATACTATTTCTATTTGCAGTAGTAATACTGTGATTATAGTATTGTTATGAAGTTGCTGCTCCAGCGTATTGGTGTATAACAGTATTACTGTTTAATGCACTTGAAGTAAGTGTTTAACAGAGAAAAACACTAAGATGCCCAGTAGGACAGCAAATCAGATGCTGTGAGCTCTGTCCTTTTTTTGTGGAAAGTACATTCCATGAATTATCACTCGGTCATACATACATACACAAACACACACAACACCACACACACACACACACACACACACACACATATATCAAACTACATTCACTGCCAGAGTTTCCAACAAAATGAGATGCAGTTGACTCTGGGGACGAAGGGCCCCAGTCGGGGCCCCAGCTCACACTCTTCCTCTGTCATGTGCGGGGGAAAAAAAGGGTACTTTTCACCTGGCTCTAGAAGATGAAAGATGAAGGTAGGAAGTTTGATATTTTCACCCCAACTAACTCAGTATGTTTCCGACCAGTTCTGAAAGTTTCATGTCCTTTCTTCTAATAGGGTTTTTTTGTTGTTGTTTTTTTAAACAGTCCTGACAGATGGCCTGTCCCATGGGAAAGTGAAGCAAAAAAATTGCCGATACCGAGTGAGTTAAAACAACCAGATTTGGGGGAACAAAGAGGAAGGCTAGCTTTGTTTGTTTGTTTGTTGTTGTTTTTTGGATATATTTTCCCACTTTGTCTGACATTGAAAATTAACACATTTATGCTCTTTAATACTTACGGGAATTTTGGCTCCAAATATCGCAGTAATTAAGATACCAATGTAGACAACTAATTTTGAGTCAACTTTGACATTTTTGTGTGTGTGTTTTTTTTCAAGCTCATGTTCGTGAGAAAACTGGAGGTAGCTATGATTCTGAAGTGTGGTGAGTGTGACCTTCTTTGTGCGTGTGTGCAGAGCTTCGTCCGTTCCGTATGGCCATAGAGTTTTCTGTGGAGAAACCGCAGGGTGGCGTTCACTTTGTCCTGCCAGACATGGAAGGCACTTTATTAGAAAGGGCGGCCCATATGTTTACCTGCGGCAAAGAAAATTCATCCAGGTATCTGGTTTGGCTGTTTCCATTTTTAATGACTTTGTGTCTGTCAGACGATCTGTCTGTCTGTCACCTTGTCTGTCTGTCTGTCTCACTCTCACGCACACACACACTCACTGTCTCTTTTCACTCACTCTTTCTCCCCCCCCCCCCCCCCCCTTCCCCCCCCTCATTTTCTCCCCCTCACTCTCTCTCTCCCCCCCTCTTCCTTCCCCTTCCTGCCTTCCTTTCTGTTCCTCCCTCATTCCCTCCTGCCCTCTACTCTCTCTCTCTCTCTCTCTCTCTCTCTCTCTCTCTCTCTCTCTCCTCCTCTTCTCTCTCTCGCTCTCTCTCTCGCTCTTTCTCTCTCTCTCTCGCTCTCTCTCTCTCTCTTCTCTCTCTCTCTCTCTCTCTCTCTCTCTCTCTCTCTTCTCTCTCTTCTCTGTCCATTTTACAGCAGTGTTGATGCAGACCAGGTTCCAAGATTTTTCACCGGAAGTGATTTTTATTTTAAAGGTAGAACTTGATTGGTCAGGTTTTAAGTCTTTGGATTTTAACTTTGATACCATTTAATCTTTTAAGTTGCTTGCAGCCCCTGTGTGGCTTCCATGGCTGCTGGAATGTGAAGCATTGTGACTTGACTTATCTGACTGGACATGATACACTGTCCCTGTCTCTCTCCCTCTCTCATCTTTCAAACACACACGGGTACTTGCACACATAGACACACGCATACATACACACTTATCACAAACACAAGGACATCCACACACATACAGCACACACACACACATATACACTAATACCCAGAGACTTGTCACACACACACACACACACACACACACACACACACACACACACACACACACACACACACACTTACACATGCACTCATACCCAGATTCATTTTACACACACACACTTACACATACACTAATACCCAGACACTTGTCACACACACACACACACACACACACACACACACACATACACACACACACACACAAACACACACACACACACACACACACACTTACACATACACTCATACCCAGATTCATTTTACACACACACACACACACTTACACACTCACACACACACACATACACACACACACACATACATACACACACACACACACACACACACACACACACACCACACACACACATACACACACACATACACACACACACACACAAACACAAACACACATACACACACTCTCTCTTTCTCTCGCATATACACACACTCTCTTTCTATCTCTCTCCCTCACCACACACACCTTTTATTTGAAAAAAAGATTTCAAACTGAAGTATTTCAAGACCAACCATGTGAACCAGAACAAACATGGCTGTAAATCCTGCTGTGTGATCTCGCCAGTCATGAACAGAACCTGAATGTTTCAGACTGTGGTTCCCGTGTGTGGATTCCTACTCTGAGCCCTGCACCTGGAAGCTGGAGTTCACAGTGGACCCAGACATGATTGCCGTGTCCTGTGGGGATTTGATTGACACCATCTTCTCTTCGGACATGAAGAGCAAGACCTACCATTATTTCATGTCCACCCCTACTGCGGCTCCCAACATCGGTCTGGCTGTAGGGTAAGACCAAAAGGGCATGCTGTGAATTGGCTTCTCAAGCACCTGTTGAATAATTAATACATCAGTGTTTGTTTTTCCCTGAAGTTGGAGTATGGCTGCCTTATTGGCGGGATAAAAAATTGGTCATGCACACAAAACTCCACTCCCTTTGTTGAGAAGATGGGATTAATCCTTGCCTGTCTATACAGGGAGTGTCGACAGGAGTATCAGCCTGCGTGCACACAGAGAGAGAGAGAGTGTCTAAATAAGATAATGTTGCTTATAGCCCAGTCGACCGCAAAGGGCCACATCAGGGCTGTCACCACGTTAAAATCAACTCACCAGTCGAGAGAGAGTCTGTTGATTTTGACGTTCATGTTCAATACATAGAAAATTTCTTTAGAGATACATCTAAGCACCACCCCAGTGGCATTGCACCCACGCCACTCACTCTGCATGTCCACCGCCATTGGCTGGCTTGTTCTGCCACAACCCCAGCACCGGCAGTCCACAGGGAGAAGTCATTGTTAATACTTTCCAAACGAGCGCCGCAGAGCAACGTCACTTCCCTGCATGCACGTGCACCACACGTGCTTACAACCGTCGCAGATGCACGATTTTCGCACTTTCTTATTTTATTTTACATCTAATATAAACCTAACAAGCAATTGTTATATATCAACGGAAAGGGTAAAGCGCGAACTTTGTAATGAGCATAGAATTAAAATATATTTTGGGTAAAATAGCAACGCTACTGTTACAGAAACAACGTAAGTAAAATGTAGGAGAACACAATCTAGTTTACGATTATTTGGTTAGTATGACAACAGCAAATGAGGAAGAAAAGGGGCATAAAACTTCGCTCTTACTTTGAACAGATGCAGAGAAAGCCTGAGGTATTCCATATGTGTAATCCAACTGAATTCTTTTTTTCTTTTTTTTAAGGCAATTAAATCATTGCACACAGTACACACTTTTCACTGTTTTGGCTTCAGATGATAACCCTTATAAAACTATTAAATACACAGAGCAAATAAAAATCAAGCTCAGATTCTTTTCGATAAACTTGTACACCTTTACCCCCCTCATTTTCTGAACTACTTTGCTGAACCAGTTCTAAAACACGTGTCATTCTCCTTCTGCCCGATATATAGGTGAAGCAGGAAATTCCACACATGCCTTCCAGTGCCAGACGGGCCTCTTTGTTCGGACTACTCTGGGGCCTCAAAGGTCATCGCTAGTGCATGTAAACTTAGCCTTCCAGTGGCTAGGACCCTGTTCTAAATATTTATGGCAGCTGCATCCCCTAGACGGTAGACGAGAGAACATGGGAATTTTTTATAGTTGTGCCGTCACAGAGGCATGGCACGTCCGGGCAGTACAGCAGTGCTGCCACACCAGGGCACGGCTCGTCGTGAACGGGTCGACAGAGTTGCCGTCACTATCGCACGGCGCATCGTGAAAAGGTTAAATCATCATGAGGCAGTCCAGAGGAGGCACTGTGCAATTGCTGAGTCACTTCGTTGGTGGTCAGCGTCGTCCGTTCTGATCCAACACATGCAGGACATCAGCTACAACAATTGCTTAGTCACAGAGCCAGCATGTGTCAGTTCTCCCTTTGGGTAGCGCCACTACACATGTCCAGCAACAGTCCCCATTAATTTACCAGTACTGGCAACCACAACAGAACCTTGCCAAGGGCGAAGAGAAAACCAGAACCGAGATCAGCATGACAGCAGGGATGTAGGGCCACTCATGAGGATTAAACGTTTACTGTCGTACTATTTCCTGGTGTCAGCCAGATTTGAGAAATCCAGATACCAGCTGTGTTGATCAGAAAATTTGAGCAACATATTCAGACATACATCCATTCAGTGGATGAAATTCATCTGTATAATCCTGGTCTTACCAGTTATGCCCACAGCAAACTCAACTGTGTGTAGTAGCTGGTTATGGCACACACAAAAAAATACTACAAATGAATAGCTGTGATGGGAATCCAACCCACAACCTCCCAGCCAGGAGTCTGTGACGCTAAGCAACCTCCCCCCTCCCCACTGTGGCTGATACATTGGGACGATTTTCAGCTGACTCTTTTATGCACGATGCCGCATTGAAAAAGCAAGGTCTTCATTTTCTTAAGATATTATGAAAAGCTGGAAATGAGATGTGATTGAACTTGCTTTTCTTTTAATGACTGCATGAGAGCCACAGTACACACACACTTGTAAGAGAAGGAGTGAATTGATAGGCGTGGATAGTGAGTGAAAACAAAATGGTATGTGATTATCTGAGCAAAACCAGTGAACAGATGAATTGGCAAATGTGTAGTCAGACTGCTTGAGACCATTATCAGTTAATTTTGAGACTTTTTCTTTGATCCATGTGAACTTGTATCACCATTTGAGGTCCATGTGAGTATGTTTTCAGACCTGTTTAAACTCACCTGAATTTGTTTTATTTATGTGAATATATTTTCAGACAAGTTTAAACCACCTGAATTTGTTTTATCCATGAGAATGCTTTCAGACATGTTTAAACTCACCTGAATGTGTTTTATTCGTGTGAATATGTTTTCAGACCTGTTTAAACCACCTGAATGTGTTTTATCCGTGTGAATATGTTTTCAGACCTGTTTAAACCACCTGAATGTGTTTTATCCATGTGAATATGTTTTCAGACCTGTTTAAACCACCTGAATGTGTTGTATCCATGTGAATGTGTTTTCAGACCTTTTGAGATCCACGTGGATCCCAACATGCATGAGGTGACCCACTTCTGTCTGCCCAACCTCCAGTCCATCATGAAGCACACCACCAGCTACCTTCATCAGGTATGCTGCTCCTCTTCACCTGTCATGGCGGGAGGAGAGGGAGATAACTCAGTAAAGGAAGGGGGCAGTTGGAGTGCATTTAAACACGTGGTTAATTACTAGCTTTGGCGAGCAAAATGTGACCTTGGCCGCAATTTTTTTATTGACTCACCATTTGGAGTACAAAGTATGGTGTCTACATGCCGTCATTTTCTAGTCTGTTATTCAAAGGAGTAAGACCTGACTGCTGGGTGGTTAGGGCTATCATGGATGTCTGTAGCTGTCTTTCTATAGTGGTATTTCACATCATCAGTCGTGTAGTGTCCTGTGAGCTAGTGACCAGTCACTATTGATCGATGTCTCTCAGTGCCATAATTATTTCAGAATCACAGAATCGGGGATCAGTGTTCGCTCTTAAAATATTTATGGCATATTTCAACTGGTTTTCCATGCTGTAGTCATTTCAGTAAACAAAACCTGGTACAGCGTTGTATTGACTTCAGATTTCACTGGGTAATACCATTTTAGCATCACACAAGGACTGTATCATATTAAGCCTGTATTCTCAATACTTCTCTGGGTCCCACCCCCACCTTTGGGTGTATCTTTTCCTTGTCTGCCTTTGGGCTGACTCTGAGGAAAGCCCCAGTGGCTGTCAGGAAAGACCGTCTGACCACCGGAAAGTCCTGTAGACAGCGGGAAAGACTTGTAATGCGGGATTCCTTTCAGAGGGCACATAGGAGGACCGTGAGGCTGAAGCTTGGTCATGTGTGGAGTTGTACTGTCTTCACCTGTCAGCAGAACGGCAACAAGTGAGGTTGCAGGGTGCACAAGTCAGTTGATTGACCAGTGGCGTTTTTCACCAGTGGGCTCTGTAGTCATGAAATATGGGCTGGGACACCCATGGCAACGCTCCCGTGGAGGTTCTGCCGTGGCAACATCCAGGGGCCATTATAAAATGGTATCTGCCAGGGAGCAATTATCTCCCTTTAATGTAATGTGCACGCCTGCACCCTTTGTGAACACGGCGCAGGCGCAGGCTTCCAAGTGTGGTGCAGGACTGCTCCCAGCTGGTTTGTTGGGCAGTTGAGGGCAATACCTCTCTGAGTCCCACCTGTACCTTCAGGTGTAGCTTTTCCCTGCATTCCCCCGAAATATTGAATCTACTCAACAGGGAGGTTTTATTTTATTGTAACTTTTGGAAATAGAGCCTTTGAGAAACATTGTTGAGGAGGAATGATTAGTGTGGATGAAATGACTTTTTCAGACCAGTAGGCCCTGCTTGGTGATGTTTTCATCTGCAGAGGGATGACTGGAAAACATAATTATATGCATGTGTGAGACTGATGAATGAATGCATAATGTTCATGTTCTTGCCATTTTTTATTTTTGTCAGGGCTTTTGTTTTTATTAGGTAACAGCCGTCTTTGTATTATTTGACACTGGATTTAATTACCGTCAAAAATTTTGCTCATCAAGTTGGCAACTTTCAGTCATAAAGATGATGCACAAGTCTTTTATCCTTCATAATCACAAGGTTGCTTGAAGTGTGTGTGTGTGTGTGTGTGTGTGTGTGTGTGTGTGAGCAAACATATGCAGACATTAATTTGTATGAAATTGTAAAGAGAAAGATGGCTTCAATATATCATATGGCTAACACATACAGAGAGAGATTTGAGTTTTTAATTACAGCACATAGGACACATTATTGTTTATTACTGTACAGTATTGTTAAAGTTTTACCGTTGATTTCAGTTGTATATTTGGTCTACAGTCATTCGAATTCTATGAAGAGTTGATGTCGAGCCGCTACCCGTACACTTGTTACAAACAAGTGTTTGTGGATGAGAGCTATGTTGATGGTGATGCCTATGCCACCATGAGTATCCTGAGGTGAGTGCTATGGGGAAAGGGTAGGTGGGTAGTGCTGGGTAGGGAATAGTATAAAGAGATTGTATTTTTCTCCAAAAGTATGCTATTGTTACCAAACGCTTTGGACATCTTGTATATCGGTTGGAATGCTAGAGGTGTTCTGAAATGATAAAGTTTTGTGTAGTTTTTGAAATTACGATTTTAACAAGTTGAAGGGTTTTGTGTGTGACAGTTTTATATTTTCAGACCTGTTAACCTTCTACTTTGGGCAAAATGAATTACACTTTCGAAAGCTCATTCCACTTCTTATACTTCGTTCCACTTCAGAGGTCGCCATTTGAAATTTTCGAAAGAGCAGCTCCTATGGTCTAACTGAGAATGCCGCTTGCTCATGCAATACAATGAAAGTCAACCACGGTGGATTGTGCTTGCAATGGCACTCTGCTATTGTGGTTCAGAGGGGCAGTTCTGTTACTGAAAGGCATTTATTGCAGCATAATTTATTGCAGGATAATCTATTTTAGCGGGCGATCCAAGTGCGGTCCAAGATGGCGTAAGGACGGAGGACCCACAAAGAATGTGAATGTGAATCTGTTGACTTGCTGTTACTGTGAAAGGATTTTGGAGGTTTCGCTGTGCATCCTGTCAGATTATACTTTTCACCTGACCATACTACACTTTTGTCTCTTACAGTGTTGCGTTTTGTAGTTTAACGTAATGTGTATGTGTGAGTGAATGTGTATGAGTGTGTGGGGTGTGAGACATTTTTCAGATTAGCGGTATTTTAGAAATTACAACGTCACATTTTTCACACTTGAGTTTTTGAAGTTACAGTTTTATACTGAGGTTCAAATGTGTTGTGGAATTCTCTTAGAATGTGAAGAGGAAGGGGGGGGAGGGGGGGGGGGGGAAGAGATCATTTTCAAAGTACTTTTAAACAGTTGAGTTGAAGGTTGACTTTTCACCGCAGCACAAACCTGCTGCATTCTGCACGTATCATCGACCAGACGCTGACAACCCGCAAAATGATGGCCCGCCTGGTGGCAGAGCAGTTCTTCGGCTGTTTCATCTCCATGCAGTCATGGTCAGCTCTTTTCTTTTGTTGTTGTTTTTTCATTATTTATGATTACTTGTTATTTGAAACAAACAGGTCTTTTCCAGCATAGTATTGACTGCGTTTAACCTTTGACTTTCATCACCTGTCTGCCATGACTTCATGATTGATAACCTTTAAAGGTCTACTTCAGAGGTTTTCGATAATTGGTCAGCTTATGCAGAAATATGAAATGTTTGATAAATTGGTAAAAAAACATCCGATTCGCTCCCGATCACACGAAATCGATCCGCGAAAGTGGGCATTTTCACCTGTAATCAAGAAAACGGGAGGTAATCAACTCAATCTTGGCATGGCTTAACTGCTCTTGGATGTGACGTTACATGATGGTCAGCGACGGCGACAGAAAGCGATTCTGATGGTTCTTGCACATCTCGCTCAGTATTTAATTTATCATGTAAAAGCAGTGACTATGATTGCGACAGCCAATGTGACTCTGGGGATGTTTCTGCAAGGCCTGTACCTTATCAGTTTGAACGCTAAGTTCTTTTTACCACGTCAGTTCAGTTCCAGCTGGACGCCCCAACACAGCATTCCGAAGGCGTACGGACTTTACCGAAGTCTCGAGGGAGGCTACCGACTGACTTCTTGATATGATCACACGTGGACGGCGAGCGGAGATTCTCCTTCCTCAAGCCTTAACGTGTTCCATTCAATTTAACAAGTGTGATCTGTCCATAGATAAGAACAGAATAAACGTGCGACTATCGTACTCATCTGTATGAGCTTACCACTCCGCCTTCAGAGTATACGCGCACAATGCAGACGAAGTTTTTGATCCACTCGAACGGGCTCGGCAATTGTCGGAATAGCTCGTTTCCGCGGTCCAGCTGGAACTGACGTGGTAAAAAGAACTTTAGCTGCCCGGCATGGTTGCACGAACCGAATCCATTTCTTTCGAGTATCTGGATCAGATGGAAATGTGTGCAATGAATATCCGTCTCCTGCTGAGCTGCTGCACTCGCCTACAGCACAATATCTGCCACCCGTCGTGACTTTTTAGGCTGTGGGGGATCGCAACTCGTGTTGATTTCACTTGGCGTTGGCTTGTTGTGTAGGTCGCGGCTGACGGCCAGTCCATCAAGTGACGTCACGGTTTTCGGTCTACCGTGCAGGGTTTGAACAGCTGTGCAAAAGTCGTTTTTTATCTATTAAATTCTTCTGGCGATTTTTTTGTACTGGTTGTTTGGATAAGATTGAGTAGTAAGACAGTGCATTTTGAAGCATCTGCTCGAGTGCTTGTGGCTACCATTTGCAGTGTGCTTTGATCTGAGCCAGAAAAAAAAAATTGTTTTCTATATTCTGAGGGTGTTTGGCAAGAACCTTGGATACGGTTATAGAGAACAGTCCATTTAACTGTTTCACTGCCAGACGTTCTGTTTTGCATGAACCCCCATCGCCAGCCATTTTTTGCGAAAAAACTATAATTTCATACCAGCATGTGTGAAACGCAGATATCTCAGGAACAGAAAACCAATTTTCATTCTGTTTTTTTTTTTTTGTAAATGGAGGAGAAAAAGTGTATTTTTGTAATATTATAACATATTATTAATATCCCCAGAATAAATCGGGCTGGAGAACTCTTCCCAGATCCGAGGATTTCTGAGAAAAGCACCAGACTTTCAGAGGCAGGAAAAAAAACATCTGAGAATTAAAAAGTCCATTGGAAAAAAAAAAGTTCGGACCATGTAATCACTTTGAGTTCTGTACAATATCCAGTGTTTCCAGTCCAGGTTTCCATGCTTCTGTTCAAGAGTTGCCGCCCGTAGATGTTATGCGCTGATGGTATATCGCTGTGTTCATGCATGTATTAATCACACCAGTTCAGTGGTGGGCAAATATGTTGGTGAACGTGATTCATCCAGCCATTTTTACTGGTTGTGTTTATGCACAAACTTTGTCTTTGGTGTGTGTGTTGGGGGGGGGGGGGGGGGGGGGGGTGGCAGGAAGCAGAGATATGGAAGGCGTAGAAGATGTGCGTCCTGAATATTCTTCACCCTCCACCGCAAGTGCGATGGAGCCAACGCCAGAAAAGCTGGTCGCTCACTGCATGACATTTTTATCCCGAGTATTCCTCTGTTCTGCCACTTCATCGTTGCGCGTCTTTTCAGCTTCCGGGCGAATAAAAGGTGGCAAGTGAATGAGTTAAGAAGCATCTTTATTCATCTCGAAAATGACATATTGCAGTATGCGTATCTATTGACAGTAAAATTATTAGTATAATGAGTGTGTGTGTGTGTGTGTGTGTGTGTGTTAGCGGCAGCTGCAGAAGCAAGTGACCATCACTAAACAAGTTTGTGTGTGCCGTGCCAAGTGTGTGTGTGTGTTTTCCCCTGGACACCACCAGGACCTAGGTGGACCCTAGACCCTGGCCTTTTTCAGAGATTTTTGAAGTCAGCCGTTCTCCAGCCTGAAAAGTGGAAACCTTTTCATTCACAGGTGGACAAACCTAATAGCAGATGGGAGGTCGCAGCACAAATATCATGTACATGCACATTAGTCCATATATCAGCGATGGAAAGAAACAGAACAGAGGCAAAGTTAGGAGAAAGCGCTGAACAGACAGCTAGCTGTCATGTGAGTGTGTGTATGTGCATACATGTTCCACAGCATATCATCACATATGTAAGGACCTATGCATACATGTTCCACAGCGTATTATCACATGTGTAAGGACATAGTGTGTTCCGGAAATTTTGTGAAAACCTCAATTTGTTCCTGATTTTCAAATCATCTCCTGATGGAAAGATTTTGAGGTTGGCCTGTCTGGTGAAGTGAGGTGTGTGGTTTTCAGGGCGGACGCCTGGCTGACCAAAGGGATTGCTGGGTATCTCTCCTGTCTTTTCCAAAAGAGGATGTTCGGCAACAATGAATACAGATACATGATCGCTATTGTGAGTTGAAAAAAACATTTGTCTGTTTTGCACTGTGTATTAAAATAAAGCATTACTCCGTGCTCTATTCTGTCCTTTGTGTTTTGACCTGTTTTCAGTAATGTGATACAGATCTGTTTCTCCCTCTCTCTCTCTCTCTCACTCTTTCTTCTCTCTCTCTCTCTCCCTCTCTCTCTCTCACTCTTTCTATCTCACTCTCTCTCTCTCTCTCTCTCTCTCTCACTCTTTCTCTCTCTCTCTCTCTCTCTCTCTTTCTCTCTCTCTCTCTCTCTCTCTCTCTCTCTCTCTCTCTCTCTCTCTCTCTCTCTCTCTCTCTCTGTCTGAGAGAGAGAGAGGTAGGAAGAACTTTAAGGAGAGTTTGACAGCAGGTCTTCAGAGAAGAACCCCCTCAGACAACTGTTTCAACCTTGAACTCTTACACTCCAAGGGGTCGGGTCATATCCGGTCGTGACTCCTATTGCCGACTCTCTCTATTTATATATAGATATCAGTTCTGATTTAAAGGTTTAAGAGGGTCAATTTAGAGGTACATCGATAATATGATGTGTGTATGACTGTTAAACATTGTGTTTTGTGATTGTCATTTTGGAAATATTTTTATTACTTGTTTCATACATGTTCAATGTTCAGTCCATTTTTGCTTTTGTGTTATTAAATGTTGCATCTGAAAAAGTTTACCTTTTGAGGTAGTGAACTTTATCTTATCATATCTTGCCTGTATGAAAACTGTCATGAGTAGGGATATACGATCACTATCTTCTTTCTTTAAGTGTCGCCTTCATCAAGTTGAAGATTCTGACACTGTCGTGAGTATACATACATGATTGCTGTCATAGTACAAATTCAAGATTGCTGTTGTGACTACAGATTCCAGATCACTTTCATGAAGATTAAGATGAAGGTGTAGAATTCCATTATGGTCTACTAGTAGTGCGAAGTCTACTGGTAGTTGTGTTCTATTCTTCATAAGATCACTCAATATTGCCAAGACCCAAGGGATCATACAGGTAATTGTTTTGTTCATGAGGAAATGTTAGATGTATTCAGAGACACATCAGTTCAGTGGATCAGACAGGATGGTGTGGTTTCAGTCTTTGCCTTTGAGTCTACAGAACTCTCCACAAAGCTCGATAGGAGCCAGGAATGGCTAAAAAGAACCAATCAGTATAAGCCGCTGTTTGGGTTCAAACCTACTGTCTCTGTGCCTCTGTCATATGGAGGCTATCATTGTACCGTGGTGGCTGGTAATGCAAGTTCAGTGTAGTCGCTGCATTTATTACTACACAAAACTATAGAGTTGTTTTTAGTGACTTCTGTTGCATGTTTTATACATGGACGATGAACCTGAAGCTAGCAAGAACACAATTACCACCAGAAGTTTCACTATTAAACTGCAAGGTTTAATTGCTATGTTAACTGTACAAATAAATACACATATTTCTTTGGCAGTGGATGAATAACATTCACTTCTCTTGGCAACTGGCCATTTGTTTTATTATTGTACTCTTCTTAATTCACATGTAAAACACTGTTGTTACATGTTAATGGAAGCGATAAAACATTAGTATTTTACTCAATATATTTTCAATACCCAAATAGCTATAACCACAACACTACTGTGATGTAAAACATGAAATTATGACTGCCAAAGGTCAGACATTCTCTGCTCAAAGTCTACACCTATAATACCATTTCTTTTATCAGAAAAAAATTACATTTTCCTTTAGCTTACATCTGTAACTAGATAGGGAACATGATTGCACCCATTAATTGGTAGAAGGAAAAAATGTGAGAATTTTTTTTTTTTTTTAAATTATTGCCATCACCTCCAAACAGCATGGCACAAAAGCCTCCATCTGGCCGTGCGGTGTGTTGTGCAGCTGGTGAAAGAAGTGAGCGACTATGAGCAACAGGTGGGAGGCATCCTGCTGGACCCTTCACGCAGAGAATCAAACCTGCCCTTCTCCGTGAAGAACGCCCACACCGTGTCCCCCCGCTATGCAGAAATGATGGAGAAGAAGGCACTGCTGGTGATCCGCATGCTGGAGCAACGCATCGGCACAGAGCTGCTGCTGCAGGTGAGTGAGGCTTCTGATTGGACGACTGCACAGAGCTGCTGCTGCTGCAGGTGAGTGAGGCTTCTGATTGGACGAGGGCACAGAGCTGCTGCTGCTGCAGGTGAGTGAGGCTTCTGATTGGACGAGGGCACAGAGCTGCTGCTGCTGCAGGTGAGTGAGGCTTCTGATTGGACGAGGGCACAGAGCTGCTGCTGCTGCAGGTGAGTGAGGCTTCTGATTGGACGAGGGCACAGAGCTGCTGCTGTGCAGGTGAGTGAGGCTTCTGATGACGAGGGCACGAGCTCTGCTGCTGCAGGTGAGTGAGGCTTCTGATTGGACGAGGGCACAGAGCTGCTGCTGCTGCAGGTGAGTGAGGCTTCTGATTGGACGTGGGCACAGAGCTGCTGCTGCTGCAGGTGAGTGAGGCTTCTGATTGGACGTGGGCACAGAGCTGCTGCTGCTGCAGGTGAGTGAGGCTTCTGATTGGACGTGGGCACAGAGCTTCTGCTGCAGGTGAGTGAGGCTTCTGATTGGACGTGGGCACAGAGCTGCTGCTGCAGGTGAGTGAGGCTTCTGATTGGACGTGGGCACAGAGCTGCTGCTGCAGGTGAGTGAGGCTTCTGATTGGACGTGGGCACAGAGCTGCTGCTGCAGGTGAGTGAGGCTTCTGATTGGACGTGGGCACAGAGCTGCTGCTGCAGGTGAGTGAGGCTTCTGATTGGACGTGGGCACAGAGCTGCTGCTGCAGGTGAGTGAGGCTTCTGATTGGACGTGGGCACAGAGCTGCTGCGCTGCAGTGAGTGAGGCTTCGATGGACGTGGGCACAGAGCTGCTGCGCAGGTGAGTGAGCTCTGATTGACGTGGCAAAGAGCTCTGCTGCAGGAGTAGGCTTCCGACAGCACATCTACACTCGGCCAGAAGCAGTAAGTAGTAAGAAGAGAAGGGCGAGTACAGATACTTTTATCCTTTTGAAGTCAGTCCATCATATGACCATGCTGCTACACTACCCTTCGCAAGCACACACACACTAAATATAAAGACATTAGAAACAGGAAATTTCCATGCACTACAAATCACCTAGCACACACTTAGAAAAGCACACAGAGCTGATATTGACATTAGCCTTACTCTACATGTCATCTTGCAAACACAAAAGGCACATAGAAAAAAGTTAGAAAAAAAGGAAACCTCTGCTAGGCTTCTCTCACCATGCATACCCATGAATAAAAGATACAATGAATAAGAAGACTCTACACACTACCCATCACCTTGCACACACAACAGTAACAGGCACACAACAAACAAGGAAACATGATCCATGAAAAGCAAGTCCCAAGCCTGTGTTAATAACTTTCCACCGAAATTAACACAGCAGAAGCAGAAGTATGCAAACTCAGATTAGCATGCATTCAAGACTGACCCACAGCACAATGGAGATCAAAAGGCTTGCCAGCTTGAACGCAAACTGAACACAGTTTTGAATATCGTAAGGGGCCAAATAATCATAGTAAGAGCGCCGACCGTAATCTTGGGGTTGCGGTTCGAATCTTCTCCGGGTCGTTTCGGTCAGGGGATTTTCCCTCGGAGTTAACATTGGTTCTGACTCCATTCCCATACAGTCCTTCGAATGAGACTCGAGGTTCCGTTTGTGAACCACGCAAAAGATCTGCACACACTAAAATTCCCATCACCACTTTCGGAGAGAAGCCAGTTTGCATGGTATAGACGACACGTTACACATAGCATGCACCTCCCCGAAGTTGAGCATGCTGCCTTATGGCGAGATAAAAAAAATCATACACACAAAACTCCACTCCCTATACAGGGATGTCTGCAGGAGTATCAGCCAGCGTATGCAGAAGAAGAAGAAATAGTCAATACCTCTGTCTGTGGCTGGCTGTATTTGGTCGTTTTTTTTTTTTGGGGGAGGGGGGGGGAGGGAGTTTAATTCTGGTGAACAGGAAGATTGGTCGTCAACATGTTCGATGAGCTCACAAGATAGTGATTTGCCACTGAAAATTTGAAACTAATTTATCAGCTGACATACAATCTGATTAGGATACGACTTCAGTGACCATACTAGTAAGAACCATGAAGTTATCATGTATACAGTTGTCCTTTGTCTCTTATCCAGTAAGTAAAAGATTGCAGCACAAAGTTCTCTCCACAGATTGATACTTCTGTAGACGGTATATACCTGGCTTGTGAACTATTGGGTGTGTTGATTAACGGTTGAGTGTATTGTTATATAGGTTGACAGGTTGGTTTGTAGACTGGTTGATTGCATTGTTGACTGGCTGATTATATGGTTGGATATGTTGGTTAACTGATTGGTTGAAGCGGTTGACTGGTTGGTTTGATGTGTTGATTGGTTGACTTTGGATATGGGAGAGAGGCCTTTTAAGTTAATCTAATATGACAAGATAAGAATGTTACAAAAAAAAGAAAAGGTTCACAGGAGGAAGTGTATATTGGAAGGCTCCTTATGCTCCAGAGAGACTGTTGACTGTGGGTGCTGAACAAACTGCTGTTCTGAGCAAAGTCTGTTGGTGGCTGGTTGTGAACAACGCTGGTTCTGAGCAAAGTGCTGTGTGGTGGGCTGGTTGTGAACAAACTGCTGGTTCTGAGCAATGTGCTGTGTGGACTGGCTGGTTCTGAGCAAAGTGCTGTTGGGTGGGCTGGTCTGAACAAACTGCTGTTCTGAGCAAAGTGCTGTGTGGTGGGCTGTTCTGAGCAAAGTGCTGTGTTGGTGTGGCTGTTCTGAACAGGTGCTGTGTGGGTGGCAGGTGTGAACAAAGTTGTGGTGTGGGGGAGTTGTGAACAAGCTGATGCTGTGTTGGTGGGCAGTTGTGAACAAAGTGGTGTGTGGGTGGGCAGTTTGAACAAGGTGCGTGTTGGTGGGCAGGTTGTGAACAAGGTCTGTGTGGGTGGGCAGGTTGTGACAAAGTGTGTGTGGGTGGCAGGTTGTGAACAAGTGCTGTGTTGGTGGGCAGTTGTGAACAAAGTGGTGTGTGGGATGGGCAGGATTGGAACAAGTGCTGTGTATGGTGGGCAGGTGTGAACAAGTGGTGTGTGGGTGGCAGGTTGTGAACAAGGTGCTGTTTGTGGGCAGTTGTGAACAAAGTGGTGGGGGTGGCAGGTTGTGAACAAGGTGCTGTGTTGTGGGCAGTGTGAACAAAGTGCTGTGTGGGTGGCAGGTTGTGAACAAGGTGCTGTTTGGTGGCAGGTTGTGAACAAGTGCTGTGTGGTGGAGCAGGTTGTGAACAAGTGCTG
Source organism: Conus ventricosus (assembly GCA_018398815.1). Classification (NCBI taxonomy): domain Eukaryota; kingdom Metazoa; phylum Mollusca; class Gastropoda; order Neogastropoda; family Conidae; genus Conus; species Conus ventricosus. The sequence goes on along the minus strand of CM031606.1, from coordinate 88,355,212 downwards.
TGTTGGTGGCAGGTTGTGAACAAGGTGCTGTTGGTGGCAGGTTGTGAACAAAGTGCTGTGTGGTGGGCAGGTTGTGAACAAGTGCTGTGTTGGTGGGCAGGTTGTGAACAAAGTGCTGTGTGGTGGCAGGTTGTGACAAGGTGCTGTGTGTGGGCAGGTAGTGAAACAAGTTGTGTGGGTGGGCAGGTTGTGAACAAAGTGCTGTGTGGGTGGGCAGTTTGAACAAAGTGGTGTGTTGGTGGGCAGGTGTGAACAAAGTTGTGTGTGGTGGGCAGGTTATGAACAAAGTGCTGTGTGGGTGGCAGTTGTGAACAAGTGTTGTGTGGTGGGCAGGTTGTGAACAAAGTGTTGTGTGGGTGGGCAAGTTGTGAACAAAGTGGTGTGTTGGGGCAGGTTAGGAACAAAGTTGGTGTGTGGGGGGCAGGTTGTGAACAAGGTGCTGTGTTGGTGGGCAGGTTGATGAACAAAGTTGTGTGTGGGTGGGCAGGTTTGTGAACAAAGTGCTGTGTGGGTGGGCAGGTTGTGACAAAGTGCTGTGTGGGTGGGCAGTTGTGAACAAAGGTTGTGGGTGGCAGGTTGTGAACGAAGTGGTGTGGTATGGGCAGGTGTGAACAAAGTGCTGTGTGGGGGGGCAGGTTGTGGAACAAAATGTTGTGTGGGTGGGCAGGTTGTGAACAAAGTGCTGTGTGGGTGGGCAGGTTGGAACAAAATGTTGTGTGGGTGGCAGATTGTGAACAAAGTGCTGTGTGGGTGGGCAAGTTGTGAACAAAGTGTTGTGTGGGTGGCAGTTTGTGAACAAATGCTGTGTGGGTGGGCAAGTTGTGAACAAAGTGTTGTGTGGTGGCAGTGTGACAAAGTGCTGTGTGGGTGGGCAGGTTGTGAACAAAGTGCTGTGGTGGGCAGGTTGTGAACAAAGTGCTGTGTGGTGGGCAGTTGTGAACAAAGTGCTGTGTGGGTGGCAGGTTGTGAACAAAGGGCTGTGTGGGTGGCAGTTGTGTAACAAAGTGCTGTTGGGTGGGCAGTTGTGAACAAAGTGCTGTGTGGGTGGGCAGGTTGTGAACAAAGTGTGTGTGGGTGGGCAGGTTGTGAACAAAGTGTGTGTGGGTGGGCAGGTTGTGAACAAAGTGTTTGTGGGTGGGCAGGTTTGTGAACAAAGTGTTGTGTGGGTGTGCAGGTTGTGAACAAAGTGCTGTGGTGGGTGGGCAGGTTGTGAACAAAGTGCTGGTTCTGAACAAAGTGCTGTGTGGGTGGGCAGGTTGTGAACAAAGTGCGTGTGGGTGGGCAGGTTGTAACAAAGTGCTGTGTGGGTGGGCAGGTTGTGAACAAAGTACTGTGTGGGTGGGCAGTTGGAACAAAGTGCTGTGTGGGTGGCAGGTTGTGAACAAAGTGCTGTGTGGGTGGGCAGGTTGTGAACAAAGTCTGTGTGGGTGGGCAGGTTGTGAACAAAGTGCTGGTTCTGAACAAAGTGTTGTGTGGGTGGGCAGGTTGTGGAACAAAGTGGTGTGTGGTGGGCAGGTTGTGAACAAAGTGCTGGTTCTGAACAAAGTGTTGTGTGGGTGGGCAGGTTGTGAACAAAGTGGTGTGTGGGTGGGCAGGTTGTGAACAAAGTGCTGGTTCTGAACAAAGTGTTTGTGTGGGGTGACGTTGTGAACAAAGTGCTGTGTGGGTGGGCAGGTTGTGAACAAAGTGCTGGTTCGAACAAAGTGCTGTGGGTGGGCAGGTTGTGAACAAAGTGCTGTGTGGGTAGACAGGTTGTGAACAAAGTGCTGTGTGGGTGGCAGGTTGTGAACAAAGTACTGTGTGGGTGGGCAGGTTGTGAACAAAGTGCTGTGTGGGTGGGCAAGTTGTGAACAAAGTGCTGTGTGGGTGGGCAGGTTGTGAACAAAATTTTGTGGTGGGTGGGCAGATTGTGAACAAAGTGCTGTGTGGGTGGGCAAGTTGTGAACAAAGTGTTGTGTGGGTGGGCAGGTTGTGAACAAAGTGCTGTGTGGTGGGCAGTTGTGGAACAAAGTGTTGTGTGGGTGGGCAGGTTTTGTGAACAAAGTGCTGTGTGGTGGGCAGGTTGTGAACAAAGTGCTGTTGGGTGGGCAGGTTGTGAACAAAGTGGTGTGTGGGTGGCAGGTTGTGAACAAGTGCTGTGTGGGTGGGCAGGTTGTGAACAAAGTGCTGTGTGGGTGGGCAGGTTGTGAACAAGTACTGTGTGGGTGGCAGGTTGTGAACAAAGTGCGTGTGTGGGTGGGCAGGTTTGAACAAAGTGCTGTGTGGGTGGGCAGGTTGTGAACAAAGTGCTGGTTCTGAACAAAGTGCTGTGGGTGGGCAGTTGTGAACAAAGTGCTGTGTGGGTGGGCAGGTTGTGAACAAGTGCTGTGTGGTGGGCAGGTTGTGAACAAAGTACTGTGTGGGTGGGCAGGTTGTGAACAAAGTGGTGTGGGGGGCAGGTTGTGAACAAAGTGCTGTGTGGGTGGGCAGGTTGTGAACAAAGTGCTGTGTGGGTGGGCAGTTGTGAACAAAGTGCTGGTTCTGAACAAAGTCTTTTGTGTGTGGGCAGGTTGTGAACAAAGTGGTGTGTGGGTGGGCAGGTTGTGAACAAAGTGCTGGTCGTAACAAAGTGTTGTGTGGTTGGCAGGTTGTGAACAAAGTGCTGTGTGGGTGGGCAGGTTGTGAACAAAGTGCTGGTTCTGAACAAAGTGGTGTGTGGTGGGCAGTTGTGAACAAAGTGCTGTGTGGGTAGACAGGTTGTGAACAAAGTGCTGTTGTGGGTGGGCAGGTTGTGAACAAAGTACTGTGTGGGTGGGCAGTGTGAACAAAGTGCTGTGTGGGTGGGCAGGTTGTGAACAAAGTGCTGTGTGGGTGGGCAGTTGTGAACAAAGTGCTGGTTCTGAACAAAGTGGCTGTGTGGGTGGGCAGGTTGTGAACAAAGTGCTGTGTGGGTAGACAGGTTGTGAACAAAGTGGTGTGTGGGTGGCAGGTGTGAACAAAGTGGTGTGTGGGTGGGCAGGTTGTGAACAAAGTGCTGTGTGGGTGGGCAGGTTGTGACAAAGTGCTGGTTCTGAACAAAGTGCTGTGTGGGTGGGCAGGTGTGAACAAAGTGCTGTATGGGTAGACAGGTTGTGAACAAAGTGCTGTGTGGGTGGGCGGTTGTGAACAAAGTACTGTGTGGGTGGGCAGATTGTGAACAAAGTGCTGTGTTGGGTGGGCAGTTGTGAACAAAGTGCTGTGTGGGTGGGCAGGTTGTGAACAAAGTGCTGGTTGTGAACAAAGTGGTGTGTGGGTGGGCAGGTTGTGAACAAAGTGCTGTGTGGTAGCAGGTTTGTGAACAAATGGTGTGTGGTGGGCAGTTGTGAACAAAGTGGTGTGTGGGCGGGCAGGTTGTGAACAAAGTGCTGTGTGGGTGGGCAGTTGTGAACAAAGTGCTGTGTGGGTAGACAGGTTGTGAACAAAGTGGTGTGTGGGTGGGCAGGTTGTGAACAAAGTGCTGTGTGGGTGGGCAGGTTGTGAACAAAGTGGTGTGTGGGTGGGCAGGTTGTGAACAAAGTGCTGGTTCTGACAAAGTGTTGTGTGGGTGGGCAGGTTGTGAACAAAGGCTGAGTGGGTGGGCAGGTTGGAACAAAGTGCTGGTTCTGAACAAAGTGGTGTGTGGGTGGCAGGTTGTGAACAAAGTGCTGTGTGGGTAGACAGGTTGTGAACAAAGTGCTGTGTGGGTGGCAGGTTGTGAACAAAGTACGTGTGGGTGGGCAGGTTGTGAACAAAGTGCTGGTGTGGGTGGGCAGGTTGTGAACAAAGTGCTGTGTGGGGGGGCAGGTTGTGAACAAAGTGCTGGTTCTGAACAAAGTGCTGTGTGGGTGGGCAGGTGTGAACAAAGTGTTGTGTGGGTAGACAGGTTGTGAACAAAGTGCTGTGTGGGTGGCAGGTTGTGAACAAAGTGCTGTGTGGGTGGGCAGGTTTGTGAACAAAGTGCTGTGTGGGCGGGCAGGTTGTGAACAAAGTGCTGTGTGGGCGGGCAGGTTGTGGAACAAAGTGCTGTGTGGGCGGGCAGGTTGTGAACAAAGTGCTGTGTGGGCGGGCAGGTTCTGAACAAACTGCTGGCCCTGAGTTCCTCGCCAGCCAGCAGCGGCTGATGTGCGGCACGTGGGCAACATGCTGATCTCCACCTCCTCCTTCCTGCAGATCATCTACACCGTCACCGGCAAGGACGTCCTGCCCTTCATCGAGCAGTGGGTGCAGCAGATCGGCTGTGCCAGGTGGGCGGGCCTCCGTGGGGGTGTCATGGTGTTCATGTGAATGGTCATGTTGTTCATGTGGTGGGCCATGTTGTATTGTTCATTTGGGTTTATAATAACCGCGTTGTAGAATTGATTGTGTGTATAGTGTATTTGGCGTCATATACTTTACCATGTCAGACCATAGCATTCCACGGCAGTTAGTTAGCTCTGCAGGCCGAGATTTTTGTGGCTAATGTAGTAATAAGACCATCACGTGACGTCCACACTACTTCCGCCAGGGAAGAAACCGGTGTAAACTTCCTGTTCCTCATTCAACCTCGGCCTCCTGCCTAACAAGGACAGGTTTTTTGCTCTGTCTCGCCTATACTTCTGTTTTTTTGTAAGATTGCTTGTGTGCTTGCCTTCTTTACTTGCTCTGTTGTGGCTTACCATTGCCGCGTGAGGCTTATGGATGGCATTTTATTTCATTTTATTCACGCTCTAGGCGTGACGGCTCACGACTTCTCTTCACCCACATTGTTCTCCATTCGTCCCTTACTCGCCGGGTTTGGGAACGCATCACCCTTGTAGTAACGCGTCAGCCACTCTCTCGTTATTTTCTACCCCATTTCCACGATTTCCATCGATCTCGGCGCGTTGTTTATTCCCAATAGCCATCTCGGTCATTCACATCGACGATCGATCTTCGTCGGTCGCTCGAGCCTCCATCTTTATTCTCGCCATTTCGGCCGACCCCTGCGTGGTCGTCCCGGTCTTCGTACCGCTTCACTGCTATGGAGGTTTTCCCTCCTCTATATTTTCTCCTTCTTTTCCTTGCATCACTTCTCCTGATCGTCTCCGTCGATCGCTCGTCTAGTTCGGTATGATCGGTTTGTACCCACATTGCTACCATCAAATTAGGATGGCGGACGTGTTTTAAGAAAGAAGAGGAAGAAGAAGAAGAGTTCGCCTTTCTGTCTCCCGTCAATCATTTAAGCCAATAATAAACATTTGTTATCCTGACATTCCCTCTACGGAGTCTCCTTTCGGCCCCTCGTATACCTTCAGTGCGTCTGTCGATTTACTCTCGCACCCATTGCTTCTCTTTCGATGACCTAACCCTCACCGGTCAATCGACCCGCCATCTTGGATTTTCCACTACAATCGGCTTCTCCTCCATATTGCCTCACCGCATGGTGCCCATTTTCGATCGCACATGCTTGCCGGTACGGGGATTTCCCCAGACCACATCTATTTGTACCCTATATGGCACTCTATTATCCTTACTACAGGTAGATCGAGTGACTACGATCTCTTGATCTGCCTACTGGTGCACAGGTGCTTAGTACCTAATTTATCACAGGTAGATTGATGGTCTTTACGATCTCTTCATCTACCAACAGGTGCACATTGATTAGTACCTCCTTAGCATTATTACAGGTACAACCAGGTATTTTACTCTCGCGCGCCAGTGCGCGTCACTCTCGGCGATCGATCCCTTCCCGGTCAATCGATCCGCCATATTGGATTGTGCCATGACGGTTGCGTGTCCGCCATATTGCCTGACCGCATGTACCTTGTGTGGCGGTTCCCGCTTCCCCGGGCGTATTTTCCTGTACCTTATTTTACCATTATACAGGCAGAGAGAGTGCTTACGATCTCTTGATCTACCAACGTGTGCACATTTATTACTACCCCATGTATCATTATCACAATGTAGATCGAGAGTCTCCTGGTGGGATTGGATTGAATAATTTCTCTCCTTTCAGATCGTCGGTACTCTCGCGATTTTGTGCATTTTCGCACAGCTCTCCCTTTTCTTCCCTCGCGACTTTGTTTACTTCTCGCAAGTTTGGTTCAGTGCCATTTCTGGCACTGTCTCCGTGCTCTGTGCCCCAGCTTAACGCAACTATGTCCCTCGACATACCTGCTCGGTATTTCTCTGCACACGCCCTTTGTTTATTTTCCACGATCGTACACTCGCCGGTCGTTGGCCGCCATTTTCTCCCTTGTTGGTCGTGTTTCCCACCATTTTGTCTTCTGGCCGGCCTGTACTTCGTACTGGGTCTGCCTTAGACGGTTTAGTGCTCAATATCTTTGTACTAGTACACAATATCCACTTTAGTGCAAGAAATTTTGTCCTAGTACAAGTTCGTAATACTATACGCTATCACGATTGATATCTAACATTACTCAGCATTCTAGCTGTTGTGGCGTGTACGGGTAGTTCGAGTTTTCTGTCGATTTCTCGACTCCTTTACACAAACCACACGCCGATCAAGATTAATTTACTTCTTCTCAATCGACCATTTTGTCTCCTCTTTGTGATCGTGTGCTCCGGTTTGCTCTGCCACCATTGCCCAACATGGTGAAGGAAACCGTCGGGTCGAGCCACTTCACCACTCAGAAGTTGCTCACATTCCCGGAGAACCCGCGGGTCGATTCCGATCCAGAGCAATCTGTTCTCATGGAAGAACGTACGGTCAGGGTAGATGGAGATGACTTTTCCCGCGGAGGGGACGAGTGACCATTCCTCCTCTACCCGTCCGGACACACGATCGCTGCGTCCGAAGGCTACTAGGTAAGCGGCCGCCATTTCTAAATGTCTCTCTTTTGACCTGCCCAGAAAGTCTAAGGGCAAGGCTGCCTCAAAGGGCTGATCCAAGTCAAATCTTCTCACTGAATTTCTCCCTCCCCCCGTCTCCATTGGCCGGCTTGCCCTCTAGCCTCCCGACGCGCAGTGAGACTTCTGTCTATCATGCTGTGTCACGCGACCCTCGGCCCCTGGGGAACCTTGCCGAGCCGCGGACCAGGACGGGTGACGGGTCTGGGATGGAATCACCACCCGCCACCGCCTTGATGAGCCACGTTTCATTTTTCCCCCCGAACTTGATACGTGGACTCACAGCGCTCTGCCCCACCGGCACAGGTACAGCCAACACCTGTGCTCGAGGAGCGCCATTGACTCCGGAAGCAGTATTATGGTCACCCCGTCGCACGACTCGGCGGTGTCCATATTCTGGGCGCAGGGTCACGCCGCACCAAGAGCCCGTCGTGTCCATGCACAAGGGCCGTCGACCAACCCCGATCGACCGCGCCACATATTCCCCTAGGGGTACAGGACGTTGGGGAGTCGACTTAATCGGCTTCCCACTTGGGCAACGTCCGCGGTCCCGTTCCTCCGGGAGGAGGATCAACCAGCGGGACAAGGGTAACCTGACTTTTCCTCTGGGGAAGGAACATGGTGCCGCAGCCAGCCCCAATCCACACATATGTGGGTAGGGGCTCGACTGCAGCGTCCTCCCCACCACCACTAAGGCCCTCCCAGGCCCACACCAAGGACGTGTATTGGCAGTGCACGTCCCTGGGCGGTACGACAGGCCACGGCCCCCTCGATACCCCCCCCCCTGGGTTTCAGGTTACCCGGGTCCTCGGGACATCCTGCCCACACCCCAGGGCCGCCACAGCCCGCCTACCTCCCTGGGGACCGTGGCTCTATGCCCCCGAGAGAGACCAGTGGCTTAATTCCAACACGCAACACGACCAGCTCCATGTGTGAATGTGGCACCCAGCCTCATCCACCTGGGTCGACCTCGGTCTCACCACCTCGGGCGCTGTCCGATCGACAGGACGGGCTCCCCCAACCTGCCTGGCCGCCGATCAAGAGCCACCAGGGACCCGCTCTCGCATTCCCCCCACTACCCAGCTAGGGCTAGGGCGGGACCCACACGCAACCCTGCAGTATGCCTCCTGACGAAGATTCCACCCAACCCTGCCAGGAACAAGACCACCCATGAGGCTGAAGATGAGGAAGAACTACCCTTCTCCTCATTGTACGATGTGCTCACCCTGAACGGTGCGCCCTGACCTGGTTGTGAGGGAGGCCCCACCCTCTGACAATGTCCTTTCTTCACTGACATCACCGAGCCGCCCCCTGCCCAGCGATCTAAACCCAGGATCATCGCCCCACAGTCCCTCACCTCCATCTGGGAAGGTCCGGCAACTCGCACCAGGGGTGCGCAAGCCGGAGGACGGCGCCGTCCCAGTGTCATCGGACCCTGGCTCCGAGACACACCAGGAGACGGACTCTCTCTTGTTCAGCAACCCATTTATAGCGACACCTGGTCAACAGGATCTCGCATCACCATTTCAGCTGCGGCAGACAGCGCAGCCAGGAGCCACTTTAACTGCCTGTTGGTAGCTAGAGTTGCCGTGCTGGCACGGTCCTCTCGCTCCCCGGCGCTTAAGGCACTGCCTGCCAAGCGCCCTAATATCTCCTCTAGGCCGAAACCAAAACAATCCTACCAGAATATTCGGTTCGGCCAGCAGACACAGTCCCTAAGGTGACTGGGGGAGTCGCCCATGGGAAACTCCATCCTTATACTCCCATCTCACAGACCTACCAACTTCTCGCCTGCAAGATCGGGGTTCCAGAAAATCTGGGAAGCGGTCGTACTTACACTGAAATATGTTCGTAATGGTTCCGACAAACGGCCCTAGCGTAGCAGACGACACTCGCCTTGAAGTATTGATTTTCCCAAGGTCTCGTCCTAGTTTTGTATAGTCTCGTTTCGCGTGAAGACGCGATACTTATATCCGCTATTTTCCCGTCGGTGCTCAGCAATCGACATGTCAGGAAAGTGTGCGTTTCAGGATCTTGGGGTCAAGGTAAGCAGTACTCGTTGTTAGGATCCCCAAAACATTATGTTCTATGTTCTGTGTGCGAAAGATCGCCTTATTTGCCATCTATGGGCTCACAACCACACACTCATGCTGACTATGGCCACAAAAAAGCGCATGGCTCAGTATCTTAAATACACGCTCGTTCGTGTTCCTGTCTTTACAAGCGGACGGGTAGGGAGAGTGGCACTAGTTCAACCTCTACACTCCCCCTCCATCTCGGGCTGTCCCCTTTTGAGAACCCTCATACCTCGGGAGTGCGGGACGCACAGTGAGCGACGGGCAGGCTCCCCTCCCCCGCTTCCAACCCCAGGTCTCACACCGACTTGTTCTCCTGCCCGCGGACAACACTTCGGTGCCTTGTTGTGTCAACAACAACAAAAAAAAGGGGTGGGGGAAGGGGGCTCGCTCCCTCAGCCTCTCCCCCCGAATAGAGGCCCCTCTCCACTGTTGCCGTGCGGGGATTCACCCTCTGCGCGACACACATAGCGGGGTTCCTCCTCACTGAGTGAAGGGACCCTCAGCAGGCTAACCCTCAGCCCAGTGGAGAACAGTGTTCAGGCCCAGAGTCGCTCACCCTCCCTAGTCTGGCCTCATAACATACGCCTTCCCTCCCATTCCCAATCGCCCACAGGGTGAGCCCTTTTCCAAGGGGAGAGATGGCCTTCTGGCTCATCTCTTTTCCTCCATCGGCCTTCCAATTTTCAGATAGGTAGTTCCTATCTCTCCAATCTTCTTCGTTAGGCTCTCAGCTGGCTCCATTCGGGCTACTGGGAACCCGCGCCCCAGGCGCTCCTCCCAGTCCTATCTAGATGCTTCCAAGATGGGCAGATCGGCATACGCCCAGGCGTATAAGATCTCCCCGTCTTATCTCCCCGGGCCCATGAGGGCAGGGCACTGGCCACTTGCACAGTGATTCAGCGCTCTGTCCTCTTGCCCACATCCTCGAGGCAGCCTACTGGCATCCGGAAAATCCCTTCATAAGCCTTTATTTTAGGGTGTCCGCATGTCCAGGGCTGATGGTTCTAGGGACTTCTTTTGCGGCTAAACGCAGCCATATCTATTCTCGCTAACCCCAAGAACCATTAGGGCACTAAGCCCTCCTCCGATTCCTTTGAATTCTGCTATGGTCTGACATGGTAAAGTATATGACGCCAAAATGGGAGTTTGTATTATACTCCCTGTTTGGCTAGTATACTTACCATGTCAGAACTCTAAGCCCACCCTACCTTCCCCCGCTAGCGCTATGGTCTCGGGGTTACCTTGCGCATAGGCCTCGTTGAATGAGGAACAGGAAGTTTACACCGGTTTCTTCCCGGCGGAAGTAGGTGGACGTCACGTGATGGTCTTATTTACTGCATTAGCCACAAAAAATCTCGGCCTGCAGAGCTAACTAACTGCCGTGGAATGCTATGGTCTGACATGGTAAGTATACTAGCCAACAGGGAGTATAATCAGGGTTCCACTGACTTTTAGTTTTTGCGTCAAGAAACGCACGCCTCCGCAAAATTGCGTCAGCGCTGAAAAAAATGCGTAACAAAGTAAACTGTACTCACTCCCTCATAACAGCTCTGAACGTTTTCTGTCCACACGATCCGGATGATCGTGTGTGCGTGGGAAGCATAACGTATTCCGATTGGAAGATGGCACCATCGCAGACGCGGGAAAGATTCCATTTTATTTCGAGGGAGAAAGTGATGAGGCGTTTGAACATTCTTGATCTAGCAAAAAGTCAGCCAGTGCCACAGAGTAAAATGTGCTGACACACGAGCCTCCCCGCCCGTACGCTTCGGACGTACCGGTCCGAACCCTATCCCAAACGGAGCGTCTGTCATAGTAAACGTACGTCTCAAACGGACTTCGGCATCCATTCGACCCGACCGTTCGAGATACACCGTGATCTATTCGAAACGGACAGCTAGTATCCTCCAACCAATCAACGCTCAGCATGAGCGAACACCCATGACAACGGAAAAATGGCGTCGTCCAGCAAGGCGATCAGACTGTCCGATTCGGAGACCAAACTTTGATTGAATCGTACCAAGGCCATGATGTGCTTTGGAATGTCAACGTCAAAAAATTTAATAAGAATCTAAATATTCGAGAAAAAGCTTCGTATTCAATTGTACAGTCCTTGAAGCGGCATGTGGGATCAAACTCGAAAGGTTAAAAACTCGCATATAGGTCGGGACCGCACAGGTTCAACGTTTCGTGAAGCACTCCGTCCGTTCGACACTGACTGGTCGGAGCGCACAGGTTCAAACGTTTCGTCTCAACCGTACGGGCGGGGAGGCTCGTTTGTCAGCGGTGTCAAGCAGTCTGCTGTAGGTCTGTGCCGTGTTTTGCCCCTCTGACATAGGCTTGCGGTTGAGAACAGGGTCCTGGGAAAATTTGTCCTGGGAAAATTGCGTCGCTAAACGCACGGCCGCGAATAAAATGCGTAGGAAGGCAGAAAAACGCAATAATTACGCAAAATTTTGCAATAAATGGAACCCCTGATAATACAAACTCCCCATGTTTGTGTGCTTTTAGAATGACCACAAAGGATGAGCGCCCATGCTGGGCTTCTCATCTGAATAGTGGTACCCTTTGGATCCTCATGAATGTGTATGCTGATGTTGAACTCCCTCCATCATATCCCATCAAGCATGCTCACACAAGCCCACAGATCACGCACACACATATACATGCATGTCTGTGCGCGCGCGCGCACACACACACACACACACACACACACACACACACACACACACACACACACACACACACACATGCATGTATACAGACACATGCAAGTTCGCAGGAATGTTCACATACATACAGACACATGCACACGCATACGCACGTGTACACACACACATCGGTCATTTTAGTTGTTGATTCATTTATCCATCAGCTGTAAATCCTATGCAGTGTGGTCTCTAAACTTAGCGGATGTGATGTAGTGTATATGGACTAGTCCAACTTAGCGGATGTGATGTAGTGTATATGGACTAGTCCAACTTTGCGGATGTGTATATGGACTAGTCCACATGCGTGACACCTTGATGAAACTGAAATAGAAACATCAGATGTGGGTTAAAAAAAAACAATTGATTGTACAATTTTTTTGTTTGTTTGTTTCCCACCCCAATTTGCCCTCCAAGTTTGTCTTAATTTCAAGTGGAACATGCATTGATCTTTCCACATCTCCTGATGTCAGAGTTTTTCATCTGATGCCAGGAGTCGACTTTTTTCCTTCCAGGTTCTCCGGCAACTTTGTCTTCAACCGCAAGCGTAACGTGGTGGAGCTGGAAATAAAGCAGGACATGTCGGCGCGGGGCGGGCTGCGTTATGTGGGCCCCCTCACTGTCACCATCCAGGAGCTGGACGGGTCCTTCAACCACACCTTCAAAATCGAGGAGAACAAGACCAAGTTTGAGATCACCTGCCACTCCAAGAGCCGCAGAAACAAAAAGAAGAAGATCCCCCTGATGACCGGGGAGGAGGTGGACATGGACCTCTCCGCCATGGATGCTGACTCCCGGTCCTGTGGCTGCGTGTCGATCCAGACATGCATCTCCTGCGACAGGTGCTTGCATGTCAAATTTCTGCTTAGCTGCAAATTCTTTTTTGTGTTTTGTTTTAGTTTTGTGCCGGTTTTTGTGAATGAATTTTTTTTGTGCAAGAATGGAAAACAAACACTGGCAATGCCACCCATGCCTCCCATCACCCACAAAGGAAAAAAATGAGCAAAAAAAAAAAAAAGAAAACCCCCTTGACTGCCGCTATTTTGTATCAGTTTTGCACTTCTGTGTGCCGGAGCAAAATTTGACTTTTTGAGGTAGGTTCACTAATTTGATCAGTGCTCATTTATTTGTGGAGATATCTCTTAGATTTTTGGCATGTTTTCTTCTCATACCCAGGGCTATAATACCTGCAAATGATATTTGATTTTGTTCATTCTGAGTATAATAAATAATCTTATAATTCAACTTTTTTTTTTAAAATTATACTTTGCAAGCATACAAAAACCCACAGCAGCAAAACAAAAAACATACAAACCCAGCCAAAAGTGGTTTTAGTGTTTACTGAACACCTGTGTAAATATTTGGTAGTGAATTTACAACCCACTATTGTTGTTTTATATGATAAATTTATGCATTTCTGGGGTACAGTACAACCCAGGTATCAAGGGACACAATTTTGTTTTCTTAGGTAGGTTCACTGATATGCCCAGTGCTCTTTCAATTCTTGACATACATCTTAGATACTTGGGAAATTTTCTTGTTATATCCTTGGCTACACCCAGCTATCACAATAGTTTGATTTTGTTTGTAATGAGTAGACCAAAAATATATATAATGATGAATGTTTTGTTTGAAAAACAGACACTTTCAGAACATGAACAAAACTATAGCACTAAAATCACAATGAAATACCACAAAAACTGGTATTATTATCCTTTGAACTTCAGGACAAACATCTGTATTCAAAATAAAGCTTGACAATGCATAAAATGTTTAGCAACCCATATCATAGGGGGGAGGGGGGGGGGGGCAATCCAGCCCAGGTAACGTGGGAAAGAAGAAGGGAATTGAACATTATCCACAGCATCAGTCTGCACATCTTGCAAGCCTCTTGGGAATTGGTCTTGTTTAGCAGAGATGAACTAACAATAACAACACTAAGTGCAACTTCCAATTATTCTGTCAGTTTTCTTTCACACATGTGGTTTGGTTCACTCATGAACTAAGTGCGATTGATAAAAAGCCATTACCACAGAAGGTAATAAATAAAACATTGCAAAACCAACCACCACCCCAAAAACAACAACCTGAGACTGCTAAAGATAGGACCGAGCTACAAAAGGCCACACCACAGATGATGAAAGCACACTAACAACTGAAAAATACACTGGTGTCGCAGAGAATACACCACAACACAGAACCTATGGACAGAAGGATCAGGATCCCACACTACTGCCAGTAAATGCAAGTTATAGTTGACTGACACACATTTGGGTACACACACACACACACACACACACTGTGCACAAGCACCATATTCAAAAGCAACACACACACACACACACACACACACACACACACACACACGCATGTACACACACACACACACACACACACACACACACATGTACACACACACACACACACACACACAGCACCACATGCAAAAGCACCACACACACACACACACACACACACACACACACCATGCACAAACACCACACACACAATGTATACCCACACCATGCACAAGCACTGCTCTCTCTCTCTCTCTCTCTCTCTCTCTCTCTCTCTCTCTCTCTCTCTCTCTCTCTCTCTCTCTCTCACACACACACACACACACACACACACACACACACAGCCTGCACAAACACCACACACACACACACACAAAGCACACACACACACACCACACACACACCACACACACACACACACACACACACACACACACACACACCACAAAAACAACTCCACGAAATCCATGGGCTTGAAATTGCCAATGTTTACCTTGATACCTGGGTCACCCGTGAAAGAAAGGTCGAGATTTGGGCAATCAGCACTGGCCTCTGTTCATTCTGAAACAAGTTCCGACTGACGAGTGCTACGCCCTCTTCCTCTGCCACGCCCCCTCACACTGGACCCTCGCCGTTGTCCAAAACCCCCTCCCCTTCCTCGACTCTCCTCCCGACCTCTCACGAAAGGAGGAGGGGGCACTCGACATACACGGAATCGGCTCGTCACTCTCCGATTCGGCCCCACTTGCGCCGGTATCGCTCGGTTTGAAGTGGGGATCAGCTTCGTCATCAACACCAACCTCCGATAGCAAAGGGTGGTGTTGATTGTAATCACTTTATTCCTCCTCCGAATCGCTTCATTCCACTTCTTTGAAGTCTTCGTCATCGCTTTCACGGTCTCGGATAACGTCTTGAAGCACTTCAAGAGCATTAGATCGTTTGAAAACGGCACGCGCTGATCGAACTGCCTGCTCGACTCGCCATCTTCGACCGAGAATAACTCTCCGAACTTTGCCGAAGTTATTGACCGAATGGACGCGAGCAGGTCAGTCAGCTGACCCGCGAAAGGGAAGAAACCGTCCTTTAGGGTCCCTGCAACACGTTTAAACCATTTTTTCTCCTTGCCTCCCTTCTTTAAATCGCCGAATTTTGATGATGAAATTACCTCGAACGCCGTTCGAGCAAGGGCACACAGCTTTCCCGAAACCATCTCGAACGCCGTTCGTGCCAGGTCAGTCAAGGGGTTAAAGCAACAGATATATATGAATGCAAATTCCAGAGTAGTTCTGTTCTAGTGAAAAGCTTCTCAGATATATCTTTCATACAGTTTTCAGACAAATTTCCTGAAGAGAATTTTAGATGTAGGTGTAGAGAAGAAATAAATGTTTAAAAAGTTGTGCAGAGGAAGTTACCTTATAGCCTAATGCCTTATCCCCTTTTTCTTTTGCTTCTTTCACATTGACTTGCTTTATTGTGCTTCCTTTGTGGTCCACTCAGGGTGACGATGGTTTCTGTGATGTTGTCTTGCTGCAGGTGGTGTGGGAACAGCCAGACTACATGTGGCAGTACCAACTCAAATACGAGCGTGATGTGGTGGCGCAGAGAGAAGCCATTTTCGCCCTGGAGAAGTTCCCCACCCCGGCCACCCGCATGGCTCTGACGGACACCATTGAGAATGAGCACTGCTTCTACAAGGTTCGCACCCAGGCCTGCTCCTGCCTGACCAAGGTGGCCAACCAGATGGTGTCCACGTGGCAAGGGCCGCCGGCCATGATGGCCATCTTCCGCAAAATGTTCGGCTCTCACTCCTGCCCCGCCATCATCCGGCAGAACAACTTCAGCAACTTCCAGCACTACTTCATCCTGAAGGTGAGGACAGCCACAGGGCTCAGCAGCTTTCCCATGTCTGGGGGTGAATGGAGACAGTGTTGTGACGATTGGGGTGAATGGAGAAAGACCAGACACCTGAGTGGCGACAGTGTCATGACGATTGGGGTGAATGGAGACAGTGTCATGACGATTGGGGTGAATGGAGAAAGGGCAGACACCTGAATGGAGACAGTGTCATGACGATTGGGGTGAATGGAGAAAGGGCAGCCACCTGAATGGAGACAGTGTCATGACGATTGGGGTGAATGGAGACAGTGTCATGATGATTGGGGTGAATGGAGAAAGGGCAGCCACCTGAATGGAGACAGTGTTGTGACAATTGGGGTGAATAGAGAAAGGCCAGACACCTGAATGGAGACAGTGTCATGATGATTGGGGTGAATGGAGACAGTGGCATGATGATTGGGGTGAATGGAGAAAGGCCAGACACCTGAATGGAGACAGTGTCATGACGATTGGGGTGAATGGAGACAGTGTCATGACGATTGGGGTGAATGGAGACAGTGTCATGAGGATTGGGGTGAATGGAGACAGTGTCATGACGATTGGGGTGAATGGAGACAGTGTCATGACGATTGGGGTGAATGGAGACAGTGTCATGACGATTGGGGTGAATGGGGACAGTGTCATGACGATTGGGGTGAATGGAGACAGTGTCATGACGATTGGGGTGAATGGAGACAGTGTCATGAAGATTGTGAATGGAGACAGTGTCATGACGATTGGGGTGAATGGAGACAGTGTCATGAATTTGGGGTGAATGGAGACCATGTGTCATTTGACGATTGGGGGTGAATGGAGACAGTGCCATGACATTTGGGGTGAATGGAGACAGTGTCATGAACGATTAGGGTGAATGGAGACAGTGTCATGACGATTGGGTGAATGGAGACAGTGTCATGAAGATTAGGGTGAATGGAGTACAGTGTCATGAAGATTGGGGTGAATGGAGACAGTGTCATGATTAGGGTGAATGGAGACAGTGTCAGACGATTGGGTGATGGAGACAGTGTCATGTTGATTGGGGTGAATGGAGACAGTGCAGCATTGATGATTGGGGTGAATGGAGACAGTGTCATGATGATTGGGGTGAATGGAGACATGTCATGACGATTGGGGTGAATGGAGACAGTGTCATGACGATTAGGGTGAATGGAGACAGTGTCATGACGATTGGGGTGAATGGAGACAGTGTCATGAATGATGTGGGTGAATGGAGATGGGTGTCATGACGATTGGGTGAATGGAGACAGTGTCATGATGATTAGGGTGAATGGAGAAAGGCCAGACACCTGAATGGAGACAGTGTCATGACGATTGGGGTGAATGGAGACAGTGTCATGATGATTGGGTGAATGGAGACAGTGTCACGACGATTGGGGTGAATGGAGACAGTATCATGACGATTCAGGCGGCTCAGTCCTATACAGGAGACATCCAGGTGTCATCTGTGAAGAATGCACACTCTGAATTCCATCATGTCTTTTGTACAACACTTGGTCATCCTGAGCTTATAGGATGGATGACTACACTCACACTGACAAAAAATGATAAGGTCATGTGTGAAGACATTACTCTAGAAGACTGACTTGACTGTCGAATTAAAAGTGGTTACGTAAGCAAAACTCAGAGCTCTGAGGATTGAAAAAGAATGCAGTTTGTGTGCGTGGGGAAAAGTACTATGTTGAAACCGTGTATTTTTCTTATGCACATGTGCATTAACCTCTCTCCATTGTTATACTCTTCAGTTACCAGTCTGCCAGTCAACGAATAAGTCAACTTTTCTTAACCATCACCTAGGTTAATTTGGATGATTTAAGTATTAAGATGTTGGATTTCAATAGGGTAGCTACCTTTTTTTTTCATCTTGTATCAAGCGTAAATAACAACAACAGTTAGTGACAGGTATACAGACAGTTATTCACCATGACTGGATAATTTAGCAGCGCAGGCACCACAGAATGGAGGACAACGTGGATAGTAGTGTGCAGTCTGTGTACATGTGACAGTGACTGGGATGACCAAGTTGTGAAGAGTCTGCGTGGATGTGCTGATTCTTCACAGTGGAGAGGGATGACCACATGGTCAATCATAAACATCAGCAACTCGCAGAGTGACATGCAGACTTTTAGACAAACTCTAGTGCAAGGTGGGCATGTAGCGGAGGGAAGGGGGTGAGTTTGGCCTTTTATTTTCCAAAAGTTCTATAATATGTGTAGTACTTATAAAAAAAAAATGCTCAAAACTAGTAGTTTTGGGGTTGAAAATGGAGCCATCATCCAGGAAAATCTCATCTATAACTTTTGTCTAATGGTGTTTCAGGCTCATTTCGACATTTAAAACGAAGAAAAAACATGTATGAGACTGCTCAAAATAGCACTCAAAATTCTCCAAGTCACTGGAAAGGAAGACACGATAGAGTAAGCTCATTTTCCTAACGAATGTTCATGCTGTTGAAGTGAAAGTGGGTTCCATCGGCGCCCAGCTTCCTACCTGCAGGCGCTGAGAGGGGGCGTGTCTTGGCTGACAGTTTGTTGGTCGCAGGGTTCAGTGAGATGAATGGATTTATATCAGTTAATCCTTTGATTCTTGGAATGTTTTAATTGATGTTCACCCTGAATATGACTAGTTTGATTCCAGCATGGACTAAATGGTTGTGTCTGTTCCTGTATGCGACAGGCAATGGTAGGCTCCATGGCCTACCTGCGAGACGTCCACAAGGTGTGCATTCCTGAAATACTGCGCTTCCTGCTGGACCTCTTCAAGTACAATGACAACTCCAAGAACAAGTACTCTGACAACTACTACAGGGCGGCGCTGGTGGATGCCATATCTCACACCGTCACTCCGGCTGCGTCATCCGTGTCGCTCATCACTGGGTGGGTTGTCCTTTTGGAACACTCTTATCGGATGTATGATGTAAAGTAGACTCTTTCTATAATGATCTTGAAATTGTCCTTAAAACGTATCTCTGTAGAGGGAGCTCTTGTCTGGGAGGTAGGCTGATTGGCATGAGCACATGATTGTATAGTTTCTACATGTTTACCAGTCTTCAGTCTTAAAGAAATGTATTGATATTGTTGCAAAGCGAGACGACTGCAGGCGGAAATCTAAACAAATCTTAAATAAATGTTAGCGAACCGCCCAGAGAACGTGGACAAACGAGTCACAAGACAAAACACAACGCGTTTCGACCTCTTAGGTCTTCCTCAGGTGAGACATAAACGAATAAAACAACGAAAATTCACTTAGCTTTGATCGCTTCAGATCGCTTAGGGTTCAGCGTATCTGTGTAGAGAGAACGCCTTCTTCCTTGCGCTGAACCCTAAGCGATCTGAAGCGATCAAAGCTAAGTGAATTTTCGTTGTTTTATTCGTTTATGTCTCACCTGAGGAAGACCTAAGAGGTCGAAACGCGTTGTGTTTTGTCTTGTGACTCATTTGTCCACGTTCTCTGGGCGGTTCGCTAACATGTATTTAAGATTTGTATTGATATTGTATATAATCACCTTTACTCTGTGTTTTTCCCATACCTAAGCTTGTGATTATGATAGCTGTTTATTCCTTTGCACTTAAAGTTATAGTTTTAACTCAGTCTTCCAATGTTAGTCTTGTTGTAAAGTCATAGGGACACACTATTGGCAGTGTTTGCATAATGCGATGACTGCAAATGTGTGTTATTTAAAAAGGTGTGCTTGCATGGGGTCAGGAACATGCTGTCTCTGTCGTGAAATAATTTCAGTTCATAAAATGAAATGCCCAGACCACAGATGATGACTCTACAGACAGTTTAGTGAACGCGCAGAAAAACCAATCACGTTTCCATTCAGACCAGCATCATGAGGGGAAAACACTGAAGCATGCCAGTTCTCATTAGTCCTTCAAGGTCACGTGCAACAGGAACACTGAAGCATGCCAGTTCTCATTAGTCCTTCAAGGTCACGTGCAACAGGAACACTGAAGCATGCAAGTTCTCATTAGTCCTTCAAATCACATGGTCTATACTTCTAGATCTACTATGTGTAGTCTGTAAACTTTTCATCTGTGTAATGTGATGTTTCATAGGAAACCATACCAGTGTGTGTAGTATTGGCAACAAAGTGTGATCTGGCATAGGCCTACTATGTGTAGTCTGTAATACGTGACATCTTTTCATCTGTGTAATGTGATGTTTCATAGGAAACCATACCAGTGTGTGTAGTATTGGCAACAAAGTGTGTTGTCTGGTATAGGCCTACTATGCCAGATCATACTTTGTTTCAATAGCTGCCTAAGCTGACAATAAGAGTGTAATGTGACATTATAGGCAGGTGGTATAGAAGCCCTACAACATGTAAAGGTGTTGGTTTAAAGGCAGGTGGTATAGACAGCCCTTCAACAGAAGTGTGTGTGTTAAAGGCAGGTGGTATAGACAGCCTACAACAGAAATGTGTGGTGTTAAAGGCAGGTGGTATAGAAGCCTACAACAGAAATGTGTGGTGTTAAAGGCAGGTGGTATAGACAGCCCTACAACAGAAATGTGTGGTGTTAAAGGCAGGTGGTATAGAAAGCCCTACAACAGAAACTGTGTGGTGTTAAAGGCAGGTGGTATAGACAGCCCTACAACAGAAATGTGTGGGTGTGTTAAGTCAGTGGGGAAGGGTGGTATAGAAAGCCCTTCAACAGAACTGTGTGGTGTTAAAGACAGGTGGTATAGAAAGCCCTTCAACAGAAATGTGTGGTGTTAAAGACAGGTGGTATAGAAAGCCCTTCAACAGAAGTGTGTGGTGTTAAAGGCAGGTGGTATAGAAAGCCCTTCAACAGAACTGTGTGGTGTTAAAGGCAGGTGGTATAGACAGCCCTTCAACAGAACTGTGTGGTGGTGTTAAAGGCAGGTGGTATAGAAAGCCCTTCAACAGAGCTGTGTGGTGGTGTTAAAGACAGGTGGTATAGACAGCCCTTCAACAGAGCTGTGTGGTGTTAAAGGCAGGTGGTATAGAAAGCCCTTCAACAGAAGTGTGTGGTGTTAAAGACTGGTGGTATAGAAAGCCCTTCAACAGAAATGTGTGGTGTTAAAGGCAGGTGGTGTAGAAAGCCCTTCAACAGAACTGTGTGGTGTTAAAGACAGGTGGTATAGAAAGCCCTTCAACAGAACTGTGTGGTGTTAAAGGCAGGTGGTTATAGAAAGCCCTTCAACAGAACTGTGTGTTTAAAGGCAGGTGGTATAGAAAGCCCTTCAACAGAACTGTGTGGTGTTAAAGGCAGGTGGTATAGAAAGCCCTTCAACAGAAATGTGTGGTGTTAAAGGCAGGTGGTATAGACAGCCCTACAACAGAAGTGTGTGGTGTTAAAGGCAGGTGGTATAGAAAGCCCTTCAACAGAACTGTGTGGTGTTAAAGGCAGGTGGTATAGAAAGCCTTCAACAGAACTGTGTGGTGTTAAAGGCAGGTGGTATAGAAAGCCCTTCAACAGAACTGTGTGGTGTTAAAGGCAGGTGGTATAGAAAGCCCTTCAACAGAACTGTGTGGTGTTAAAGGCAGGTGGTATAGAAAGCCCTTCAACAGAAGTGTGTGGTGTTAAAGGCAGGTGGTATAGAAAGCCTTCAATAGAACTGTGTGGTGGTTAAAGGCAGGTGGTATAGACAGCCCTACAACAGAAGTGTGTGGTGTTAAAGGCAGGTGGTATAGAAAGCCCTTCAACAGAACTGTGTGGTGGTGTTAAAGGCAGGTGGTCAGTTCGGAGACGCTGTCGGCCGACATGAAGCTGATCCTGGAGGAGATCACCGATCCCTGAACCTGGAGAAGATGCTGCCCTGCTATCGCTTACACCGTCACCGTCAGCTGTGTCCGCGCCCTCCGGACAGCTGCAGCGCTTCGCTCACCTGCCCAGCGACGCCACCATTTTCCGAAAACTACGCCCAGTAGGGGGTTTGTTTCGTGACGTGCGCCTGGCCTCCCTCGACTGCTCATCGACTTCATCCGCTGTCAGTTGTGTGGGCTTTTTACTTTTCTTGGGATATTGGGTACATTTTTTTTATAGATAATTTCTTTGTTCATTTCACTGTTTGCAATCCAGCTCCTTCCTATGCTGGGTTTTTTTTTTTCTTTATTTCTTTCTTTTTATGTCGGTAATTCTTGAAAACATAGCCAATACGTAATAGTTGTAAAAGACAGAACTAAAGATAGGCTTTTCACTTCGTGTTTCACGGAGCAAGCTCTTCATCACTTCCGGAAGTGGTGTCACTGTAATGACGTACAGTGCAGCTGGTTTTGCATGTAAAGGAACAAAAGGATTCAGATTGCTGGCTCCAGGAAATGTCTGGTGTAGAGCTGTGAATTCAGACACCCTGGACAGCTGTTGCAGATCAGAAGGCACCAAGTTCCTAACTGTCAGTGCAGCATAGCTAAAGAATAATGATAATGATAATAACAGATTAAAGAGAGAGGGAAGAGAGAGCAAACCCAGCCGGTCAGAAAGGAGATTGTGCTCTGATCTGTTAACAGTTGTGGGAAACATTGAACACTGTCAGTCCCTTTGTCTTTTGTGTGTGGCTGTATGCTTTGCCTTCCTCTTCTTGTAGTGTGAATGAGATTATGTTGTAGTAGTTGCTGATTATATTATTATATTATAATGAATACTTATATAGCGCCTATTCTGGTAGAGGCCAAGCTCTAAGCGCTTTACAATCAACACTCGTTTACACAACGGGCTGCCTACCTGGGTAGTGCCGACTGAACAGCTGCCAGCTGGCGCTCCATTCAGTCGTTTCCGTGTCATCCAGTCAGTATCGTTCAATATCAATCACTCATTTTCCTTACTTCCTTCATTCTTTCCATTTCTCACGCAGGGTGCATGCTATGTGTAACGTGTCATCCATACCAACGGCCAAACCGGCCTTCTCTCTTCCGAAAGTTGGTGATGGGATTTGACGTGTGTGCAAGATGTTATGCGTGCATTCACACACGGAACCTCGGTTTATAGTCTCATTGGAAGGTCTGATGCTCCGTCGTGTAGTCAGGTGCTTCCTTTTTCCATTGTTTGCTGTTTGACGACATTTGTAATGTGTTTATAGTGGGGTTTATGTGCAGAGGACAGCCCTGATGTGGCCCTTTGCGGTCGGCTGGGCTGTAAGCAACATTATCTTATCTTATGTGCAGAGGGGGAGGGGAGAGAGGAGATGCTGGGGGTTTATGTGAGAGGGGGAGGGGAGAAGGATATGCTGGGGGTTTATGTGTAGAGGGGGAGGGGAGAAGGAATATGCTGGGGGTTTATGTGCAGAGGGGGAGGGGGAGAAGGATATGCTGGGGGTTTATGTGCAGAGGGGGGAGGGGAGAAGGATGTGCTGGGGGTTTATGTGCAGAGGGGGAGGGGAGAAGGAGATGCTGGGGGAGGGGGGAGGGGAGAAGGAGATTGCTGGGGGGGAGGGGGGAGGGGAGAAAGAGATGCTGGGGGAGGGGGGAGGGGAGAAAGAGATGCTGGGGAGGGGGGAGGGGAGAAGGAGATGCTGGGGGAGGGGGGAGGGGAGAAGAGATGCTGGGGGAGGGGGGGGAGGGAGGGAGAGGAAAGAGATGCTGGGGGAAGGGGGGAGGGGAGGGGGAGAGAAGGAGATGCTGGGGAAGGGGGGGGGGAGAAGGAGATGCTGGGGGAGGGGGGAGAAAGGAGATGCTGGGGAAGGGGGGAGGAGAGAAGGAGATGCTGGGGGAGGGGGGAGGGGGAGGGAGGGAAGGAGATGCTGGGGAAGGGGGGAGGGGAGAAGGAGATGCGGGTGAGGGGAGGGGGAAGAAGGAGATGCTGGGGGGGAAGGGGGGAGGGAGAAGGAGATGCTGGGGGAGGGGAGAAGGAAGATGCTGGGGGGGGGGGAGGGGAGAAGGAGATGCTGGGGAAGGGGGGAGGGAGAAGGAAGATGCTGGGGAAGGTGGAAGGGGAGAAAGGAGATGCTGGGGGAGGGGGGGAGATTGTGTTACTGTCAGTTCAACAGAGTTAATGAATCAAAAATGGTTTACCCTGTGGGGACCAGTGGAGACTTTGAACACCATCACTCATTATTGTGATTGTATCCAACGTATATGAGTGCATTGTGTGAGGCAGTAAGTGGATGTGCATTGTGGGGAGGCAGTATGTGAGTGCATTGGTGAGGCAGTATGTGAGTGCATTGTGTGAGGCAGTATGTGAGTGCTTGTGTGAGGCAGTGTGTGAGTGCATTGTGTGAGGCAGTGTCTGTCTGTGCAGTGTTGAATGATTGACGTTCAGGCCTTCAGTCTTTGTCTCTTTGCTTTCTTTGGTCCACCAGCGGAAGGGGAGTGCAGAACAGCTGGACTTTGTTCTGACGATGGTGGAGAATGACAAAGATTTCACATCAGGTACGGCATGGTTAGAAGCTGTTTAAGAGGCTGTTAGCTTGGCTGTTTGAACTAAACAGTTCTTTTCAGAGACAGTGTTTTTGTCTGATAGTTTTCTTTGAGACAAGGAAAAGTTGCACTTTATTCAAAACAAAGTGGCAAGAACAAAGGCCATCCCCAGTTGAGAGATGTTGTAAGGTGGAGAATCATAATATTAAACATGTTCATGTGACTGAGGGAATATGGTCATTGATGGAAGAATTTTCTGATGTTCACCAGTTTCGTTTACTGCTAGGAGACGTACAACGTTAAGCACACTTATCATTCACATGTTCTCAGTTTTAGAATATGATAATTGTAAAATTTGCGCAAATTTACATGTAGCATGCATGTAAAATCTGACATTTCAAAAGTAATAGTAATATGTTTTGAAAATGGGATGTAGCTTGTATGATTCAGTCATTTTGTGTAAGTGAGCTGATTTTTCGGATACGCCAAAATTGAGATAAAAGTCTGAAAACCAGAAAGTTTGGTTAATCAGATACATTGATGGCGAGACCTAACCCTTAATGCTGCTGACTGTGTCCAAGCAGACTGGCATTACATTGTACTGCAGGCAGGATGGCATTACAGTGTACTGCGGCAGACTGGCATTACAATGTACTGTAGGCAGACTGGCATTACAGTGTACTGCAGGAGGTATTGGCATTAAGTGTACTGCAGGCAGACTGGCATTACAGTGTACTGCAGACAGACTGGCATTACAGTGTTTCTGCAGGCAGACTGCATTACAGTGTTACTGCAGGCAGACTGGCATTACAGTTACTGCAGGCAGACAGAGCAGCCGCGCGGGTACCAGCAGGCTGAAAGTGAAAGGGTTTAATGACTGTGGTGGCTAATGTAAATGAGTTGTGGTAACACTGGGTGACTTGGTGACCTGTGTGGGTGTGGGATAGAGTGATGAAGACCCCTGTAGTGTTGGATGATGTTAGAACAACTCATGGGGTTGTGGTGTCATTTTTTAAAATCCCATGGGGATGTTGGTATACAGCTGTCTCCTGTGTGAATATGGGTTTGTGCAGTGATGATCTGTGTACATGTGGGGTAAAGGGATGATTTGTGTGATGCATCGGCCGGTAGTTAGAGTGTTTAGATAGATATGTGAGATAATGGAGTGTCTAGATTGATATGTGTGAGGTAATGAGAAGATGTATGTACTGCAGCGACGCGTTATGAGATGTCTGTAGATTGATATGGGTGTAGGGTCGTTTGATGATGTGGGCTTGAGGTAATGTGATGATGACTCTGTGGTCATGTGCAGGCACCGCATCCTTCGTATGTTGACCATCAACCCGCCCTTCAAGAAGCTAGATCTGACTCCCTCCCCCCTCAACACCGAGGAGCTGGTGGAACGCCTCTGGAGAATGATGAAGTCAGTTCACCCCGGACGTCTTGGCACTGCCTTGTTTCCATCTTATATACTTCTACTTCACATTGTTCATCGCTGATCTACTCTGTCATCAGTCTTGTCTTAAAGCCTGGTGCCTTTGGCTTTTTTCCCCATCAATTTTTCTTTTACATTACTTCTCTTTTAGGTCTGGTTACTTTTGAGTCTTCCCCATCTCTGTTTTTCTTTGTAGACCATTTACCTTAGAGTTTCCCTCCTTTACCTTACTTCTCTGAGGGTTGTCTCCTCTTTCTTTATCGGCCTTCAACTGGTTTGCTTATTTTGGTTATTTTCTTTTCTTTTCTTTTTTTTTTCTTTCGTTGGAGTTTGGGGAATGTCTTAGGTGTTTTTCTGCATTTTCTCCCATCTCTGTGTCATCCATTGCTGTTCAGCCCTGTGTCTGTGGTGCTGTATCATTTTGTTACCCCCCCCCCCCCCCCCCCATCCCCTTCTGTCTCCATCCAGGGTCATTATTCCCTCCCCCACTGTTTCCAGCTGCCCCCCACACAGCCACACCCAGGCTTGTTCTGTAACATGTGCTTTCTTTGTGCTGTCTTTGTGTGTGTTCTTTTACAGGTGCTTTTATCTGTGCTGGGTTTGTGTGTGTTCTTTAACAGGTGCTTTTATCGTGATGGGTTTGTGTGTGTTTCTTTTACAGGTGCTTTTCTTTGTGCTGGCTTTGTGTGTGTTCTTTTACAGGTGCTTTTCTTTGTGCTGGCTTTGTGTGTGTGTTCTTTTACAGGTGCTTTTCTTTGTGCTGGCTTTGTGTGTGTTCTTTACAGGTGCTTTTATCTGTGCTGGGTTTGTGTGTGTTCTTTAACAGGTGCTTTTCTCTGTGCTGAGTTTTGTGTGTGTTCTTTTACAGGTGCTTTTCTCTGTGCTGGGTTTGTGTGTTCTTTTACAGGTGCTTTTCTCTGTGCTGAGTTTGTGTGTGTTCTTTTACAGGTGCTTTTCTCTGTGCTGGCTTTGTGTGTTCTTTTACAGGTGCTTTTCTCTGTGCTGGCTTTGCGAGTGTTCTTTTACAGGTGCTTTTCTCTGTGCTGGCTTTGTGAGTGTTCTTTTACAGGTGCTTTCTCTGTGCTGAGTTTGTGTGTGTTCTTTTACAGGTGCTTTTCTCTGTGCTGGCTTTGTGTGTGTTCTTTTACAGGTGCTTTTCTCTGTGCTGGCTTTGTGTGTGTTCTTTTACAGGTGCTTTTCTCTTGCTGGGGTTTGTGTGTTCTTTTACAGGTGCTTTTCTCTGTGCTGGCATTGTGTGTGTTCTTTTACAGGTGCTTTTCTGTGTGCTGGCTTTGTGTGTTGTTCTTTTACAGGTGCTTTTCTCTGTGCTGGCTTTGTGAGTGTTCTTTTACAGGTGCTTTTCTCTGTGCTGGCTTTGTGTGTGTTCTTTTACAGGTGCTTTTCTCTGTGCTGGCTTTGTGTGTGTTCTTTTACAGGTGTTTTTCTCTGTGCTGGCTTTGTGTGTGTTCTTTTACAGGTGCTTTTCTTTGTGCTGGCTTTGTTGTGTGTTCTTTTACAGGTGCTTTTTCTCTGTGCTGGCTTTGTGTGTGTTCTTTTACAGGTGCTTTTCTCTGTGCTGGGTTTGTGTGTTCTTTTACAGGTGCTTTTCTCTGTGCTGGCTTTGTGTGTGTTCTTTTACAGGTGCTTTTCTCTGTGCTGGCTTTGTGTGTGTTCTTTTACAGGTGCTTTTCTCTGTGCTGGCTTTGTGTGTGTTCTTTTACAGGTGCTTTTCTCTGTGCTTAGTTTGTGTGTGTGTGTGGTCTTTTAGAGGTGCTTTTCTCTGTGCGAGTGTGTTTGTGTGTGTGTGTGTGTGTGTGTGTTCTTTAGCAGGTGCTTTTCTCTGTGCTGAGTTTGTGTTTGTGTGTGTGTCCTTTTACGGTGCTTTTCTCTGTGCTGAGTGTGTGTGTGTATGTGTCCTTTTACAGGTGTTTTTCTCTGTGCTGAGTTTGTGTGTTGTGCATGTGCGTGTTTTGTGTTTCTCTGCATCACATCTCGAACTGTTAGAGCCAAGGTGGTTTATTTTGCGACATATTGTTCTAAATGCTGTTTCCTTTCTAATTTTCTAAATCCCTTTTTCCTAGTTAATTGCAAAATGTCTTCTTTTATGTTGTCCAGTGGGTGATTGACTTTTTTTCCCCTTGTTGACAGCTCCACCCTGTCCTTCGACAGCAGACTTCGCTGTGGTGTAGCTGACCTGTACTATGTCATGTACGGACGTACACGGCCTCCCTGTCTGCCCATTCCTGAGGTGCGTGACAACTGGGGCATGTGGGAAACTTGCTTTCTCAGTGCTAGGGAGCTGGGTGTGAATTTTTATTATGTAGAATCTAAAATGATTTTTTTAGTTTTTATGCTGTCTTTCTCCCTGTTCAAAATTTGACCTGAAATGTCTTCTCAAGACCAGGTGTAGATAGATACACATGCACACATGCATATGGACACGCAGGCATACACACACATGCGCACACACTCTCACACTGACACACATCCATGCGTGCACATGCGCATACATGCACACAGAGCTAATGACAAATATGTATACACACACACACACACACACACACACACACACACACACACACACAGAAACAGGTAATGACAGATATGCACACACACACTCGTGTGCAGACTGCACACACATATACACACCCTGCATACACGCTCGCACACATATACACAGTTAATGATATCTATGAGTATCCAATTGACTTCATGAGCACAGAACATTACGGTGTATGTGATGTAGTGTTGCAGAGTGTTACTAGTATAAGTGTATTGTGTGTGATGTGGTGTAACAGACCAGTATTCCTTGTTACTGTAGTCACTGTATTGTGTGTGATGTGGTGTAACAGACCAGTATCCTTGTTACTGTAGTCACTGTATTGTGTGTGATGTGGTGTAACAGACCAGTATTCTTGTTACTGTATGGTATGTGTGCATGATGTGGTATTAACAGAGCATTTTGTTGTACTGGAATGTGTATGTTAATTGTGGTGTTACAGAGTGTGTATGTGTCTGTTGTGGTGTTACAGTGTGTATGTGTCACTTGTGGTGTTGTGCAGTGTGTATGTGTCTGTTGTGGTGTTACAGAGTGTGTATGTGTCTGTTGTGGTGTTACAGTGTGTGTGTCTGTTGTGTTACAGAGTGTGTATGTGTCTGTTGTGGTGTTACAGTGTGTGTGTCTGTTGTGGTGTTACAGTGTGTATGTGTCTGTTGTGGTGTTACAGAGTGTATGTGTCTGTTGTGTTACAGAGTGTGTATGTGTCTGTTGTGGTGTTACAGTGTGTATGTTGTGTTACAGAGTGTGTATGTGTCTGTTGTGGTGTTACAGTGTGTGCATGTGTCTGTTGTGGTGTTACAGTGTGTATGTGTCTGTTGTGTTACAGAGTGTGTATGTGTCTGTTATGGTGTTACAGTGTGATGTGTCTGTTATGGTGTTACAGTGTGCAGACCTGTTTACTCTTACGATTTTGCCGTAATTTTTACGGGAAAAAATCGAAATTACGGGAATTACGGCCAAAAAATTATTACGGGAAAAAAAAAAAAAAAAAAATCTTAAACACAAAGTTTCTTTTGCTACGATTCCGGTCAAAAGGCAAACAGCATTGAAGCGTTTCCCAGCGTGCCTTGCGTCTTATCCTTTGCAAAGATGGCGACGAAGCGAACACGCGCGCCCACGGCTGGTTCATCCAAATGTTCAAAAGTTGCAAAAGTTCGGCAACAGTTCCGTGAATCATACCTGAAGACGCCTGGAATACAGAGATCGTCACTTGGCGAAGAGTATGCCTTCTGTGGTTACTGTTCATCGGATTTTTCTATCGCGCATTCAGGCCGTATGACATAGAGTTACACTGCAAAACGAAAAAACAACCTGAAGCACGTTGAAACGAAGAAAGATGCCGAGTCTTCACAGAAACTGACATCGTTTTTCACGACTGAAAAGAAGAATACCAAAAAGGAGTTCGATGATTTGTCTGTCATAAGGGCAGAAGCAATGGTAACGGAAACCTTGGTGAAAATGAACGTGCCATTGTCTGTGTCTGATGTTATCATTGTGGTGTTTCCAAGTTCAAGAAGCATGAACTTGACTTCAGAGTGCCTGCTAGCTGAACAACATATAGTGACTTGCAACATTAGTATACTTATAAACAGTATTCAAGAGTGGCTTCTTCATCATAAAGTGATTTGTGTGTATGAAATACAAGGATACTCCCACTCCCAGTTGTGGTGTTTACAAGTTCAAGCATGAAACAGACTTGAGAGTGCCTGGTAGCTGAACAATTTGAAGGTAACTGGTAAGTAAAGTGTTATTAAAAATTAAATACTATAATTGTATAATTAACCAAAGTCTTGTTATTATGGTATAAATGCTTTACATTTGATATACATGTGTAAGTGCAAAAAGTCGCTAAATTTGCGATTATGAAAATTACAGTTTTTTTCTGAAATTACAGGTTTTTTTATGAGACATTACAGGTACACGAAATTGGGGTAAACAGGTCTGCAGTGTGTATGTGTCTGTTGTGGTGTTACAGTGTGTGTATGTGTCTGTTGTGGTGTTACAGTGTGTATGTGTCTGTTGTGGTGTTACAGAGTGTATGTGTCTGTTGTGTTACAGAGTGTGTATGGTCTGTTGTGGTGTTACAGTGTGTATGTTGTGTTACAGAGTGTGTATGTGTCTGTTGTGGTGTTACAGTGTGTGCATGTGTCTGTTGTGGTGTTACAGTGTGTATGTGTCTGTTGTGTTACAGAGTGTGTATGTGTCTGTTATGGTGTTACAGTGTGATGTGTCTGTTATGGTGTTACAGTGTGTATGTGTCTGTTTTTGGTGTTACCCGTGTGTGTATGTGTCTGTTGTGGTGTTTCAGTGTGTATGTGTCTGTTGTGGTGTTACAGTGTGTATGTGTCTGTTGTGTTACAGAGTGTGTATGTGTCTGTTATGGTGTTACAGTGTGTATGTGTCTCTTGTGGTGTTACAGAGTGTGTATGTGTCTGTTGTGTTACAGAGTGTGTATGTGTCTGTTGTGTTTACAGTGTGTATGTGTCTGTTGTGGTGTTACAGATGTGTATGTGTCTCTTGTGGTGTTACAGAGTGTGTATGTGTCTGTTGTGGTGTTACAACATGTGTATGTGTCTGTTGTGGTGTTACAGAGTGTGTATGTGTCTGTTGTAGTGTTACAAAGTGTCTATGTGTCTGTTGTGGTGTTACAGAGTGTGTATGTGTCTCTTGTGGTGTTACAGAGTGTGTATGTGTCTGTTGTGGTGTTACAGAGTGTGTATGTGTCTCTTGTGGTGTTACAGAGTGTCCATGTGTCTCTTGTGGTGTTACAGAGTATGTATGTGTCTCTTGTGGTGTTACAGAATGTGTATGTGTCTGTTGTGTTACAGAGTGTGTATGTGTCTGTTGTGGTGTTACAGAGTGTGTATGTGTCTGTTGTGGTGTTACAGAGTGTGTATGTGTCTCTTGTGGTGTTACAGAGTGTGTATGTGTCTCTTGTGGTGTTACAGAGTGTGTATGTGTCTGTGGTGTTACAGAGTGTGTATGTGTCGTTGTGGTGTTACAGTGTGTATGTATCTGTTGTGGTGTTACAGAGTGTGTATGTGTCTCTTGTGGTGTTACAGAGTGTATGTGTCTCTTGTGGTGTTACAGAGTGTGTTTGTGTCTCGTGTTGTGTTACAGAGTGTGTATGTGTCTGTTGCTGTTGTGGTGTTACAGAGTGTGTATGTGTCTGTTGTGGTGTTACAGAGTGTGTATGTGTCTGTTGTGTTACAGAGTGTGTATGTGTCTCTTGTGGTGTTACAGTGTGCCTGTGTCTGTTGTGGTGTTACAGAGTGTGTATGTGTCTGTTGCGTTTGTGGTGTTACAGAGTGTGTATGTGTCTGTTGTGGTGTTACAGAGTGTGTATGTGTCTGTTGTGGTTTCAGAGTGTGTATGTGTCTCTTGTGGTGTTACAGTGTGTCTGTGTCTGTGTGGTGTTACAGAGTGTGTATGTGTCTCTTGTGGTGTTACAGAGTGTGTGTGTGTCTCTTGTGGTGTTACAGACTGTGTATGTATCTTGTGTGGTGTTACAGAGTGTGTATGTGTCTGTTGTAGTGTTACAGAGTGTGTATGTGTCTGTTGTGGTGTTACAGAGTATGTATGTGTCCCTTGTGGTGTTTTCAGAGTATTATGTGTCTGTTGTAGTGTTACAGAATGTGTATGTGTCTCCTGTGGTGTTACAGAGTGTGTATGTGTCTCTTGTGGTGTTACAGAGTGTGTATGTGTCTCTTGTTGTGTTACAGAGTGTGCATGTGTCTGTTGTGGTGTTACAGAGTGTGTATGTGTCTGTTGTGTTACAGAGTGTGTATGTGTCTCATGTGGTGTTACAGAGTGTATGTTGTGGTGTTACAGAGTATGTATGTGTCTGTTTTGGTGTTACAGAGTGTGTATGTGTCTGTTGTGGTGTTACAGAGTGTGTATGTGTTGTGGTGTTACAGAGTGTGTATGTGTCTTGTGGTGTTACAGAGTGTGTATGTGTCTGTTGTGGTGTTACAGAGTGTATGTATCTGTTGTGGTGTTACAGAGTGTGTATGTGTCTGTTATGGTGTTACAGAGTGTGTATGTGTCTCTTGTGGTGTTACAGAGTGTGTATGTGTCTGTTGTGGTGTTACAGAGTGTGTATGTGTCTGTTATGGTGTTACAGAGTGTGTTGGTGCTGAATCTGAAGGAGAAGAGGACGGCTGTCAGTCTGCTGTACAGCCGTTTTCAGCCAGTGGTGGCAAGGTCAGCATACACACTGGCATGCCGCACACAGCGCAGTCACATCAACAGACAGACAGGTGGCTCCAGTGAAAGGTCAGCGTACACACAGGCATGCACGCACACAGCGCCGTCAAATCAACAGACAGACAGGGGCCTGCAGTCAGTGTTTGGCCACAATAACATGGTTTAGAGACCCAAGAGAGACACACACACACAATCAGCGTTTTAGCACAAAAGTTTAGTTCAGTGAAGAAAGTTTTAAGTCGTTCAACCCGCTGTATCTAGCCATTAATCCATGACCTCCGAGAGTTGTTTTCCCTTTTGAACTCTGCATGCAGAGCAAAAGCTTGATTTTCTGTGATATGTTGACGAAATGAGATACAAAATAATGCACTGTCCTCTGTTTTGCCTCTATGGGGGGTCATTGATCAAAGGAAGTGCCATGCCACACACCCCTACACTGCGCAGTACTGCCTGTTCCCGTCTGCCATTTCCAGGTAAGGTCGTGACCACATCAGTTACTGTCAGTAGGGTTTTACTTTGCCAGTGGGGAACATCAAAAGAGCTGTATGTGTGAGTGTTTGAGAAGCTATGTGGGAGTGTTAGAAGAGCTATGTGGGGTGTTAAAGAGCTATGTGGGGTGTTAGAAGACTATGTGGGAGCTATGTGGGAGTGTTAGAAAGCTATGTGGGAGTGTTAGAAGAGCTATGTGGGGAGCGTTGGAAGATCTCAGGGTGAGCGTTTGGACGAGACAGCCCTGGCTGGTGGCCCCATTGAACCGTGATTGACAGGGGCTGAGGGAACCATGATTGACAGGGGCTGAGGGAGAACCATGATTGACAGGGGTGAAGGGGGAACCATGATTGACAGGGGTGAGGGAGACCATGATTGACAGGGGCTGAGGGAGAACCATGATTGACGGGGCTGAGGGAAAAAACCATGATTGAAGGGGCAGAGGGAGAACGGTGATGACAGGGGTGGGGGGACCATGATTGACAGGGGGTAAGGGAGAACCCCATGTTGGCAGGGGCTGAGGGAGAACTATGATTTACAGGGGGGTGAGGGGAGGGGGAACCATGTTGCCGGGGGTGAGGGAGAACCTGATTGACAGGGGCTGAGGGGAAACCATGTTGACGGGGGTGGAGGGAGACGTGATTGACAGGGCTGAGGAAAAACCCATGTTTACCCGGGGCTGAAGGAGAACCATGATTTTGACAGGGGGAGGGGAGAACCTGATTGACAGGGGGTGGGGGAGACCCATGATAGCAGGGGGTGGAGAGAACCATGATAGACAGGGGGTGAGAGGGGAACCTGATTGACAGGGGGTTTAGGGAGATTTCCCCTGATTGACAGGGGTGAGGGAGGAACCGTGATTGACAGGGTGAGGAAGACCATGTTGCGGGGCTGGGGAAAAACCTGATGACGGGCTGAGGGGAGAACCTGATTGACGGGGATGAGGGAGAACCAAGATTGACAGGGGCTGGGGAGAACCTGATTGACAGGGGCTGAGGGAAGAACCCATGCTGACAGGGGCTGAGGGAGAACAAAGATTGACAGGGGCTGAGGGAGAACCGTGATTGACAGGGGCTGAGGGAGAAACCATGATTGACAGGGGGTAAGGGGGAGAACTATGATTGGCAGGGGTGAGGGAGAAATATGATTGGCAGGGGCTGAGGGAGAGCCATGATTGACAGGGGCTGAGGGCAGAACCATGATTGACAGGGGTGAGGGAAAACCATGATTGACAGGGGGGGGGGGAGAACCATGATTGACAGGGGGTGAGAGAGAACCATGATTGACAGGGGCTGAGGGAGAACCATGATTGACAGGGGGTGAGGGAGAACCATGATTGACAGGGGGTGAGAGAGAACCATGATTGACAGGGGGTGAGGGAGAACCATGATTGACAGGGGCTGAGAGAGAACCATGATTGACAGGGGCTGATGGAGAACCATGATTGACAGGGGGTGAGGGAGAACCATGATAGACAGGGGCCAGGGTGAGAGAACCATGATTGACAGGGGCCAGGGTTGAGAGAGAACCATGATTGGCAGGGGCTGAGGGGAGAACCATGATTGACAGGGGCTGAGAGAGAACCATGATTGACAGGGGCTGAGGGAGAACCATGATTGACGGGGGTGAGGGGAGAACCTGATTGACAGGGGCTGGAGAGAACCATGATTGACTGGGGCTGAGAGAGACCATGATTGACAGGGGGTGAGGGAGAACCGTGATTGACAGGGGGGTGAGGGGAGAACCGTGATTGACAGGGGGGTGGGGACTTCTCCTGTCAACACAAGGCCATCATGCTGCACATGCATCTCATTGGCTCTGTAGAGTTCATGTCAGTGAATCAGCAGCCTGACTCTGTAGAGTTCATGTCAGTGAATCAGCTACTGACTCTGTAGAGTTCATGTCAGTGAATCAGTTACCTGACTCTGCAGAGTTCATGTCAGTGAATCAGTTACCTGACTGTAGAGTTCATGTCAATGAATCAGCTACCTGACTGTAGAGTTCATGTCAGTGAATCAGCTACCTGACTCTGCAGAGTTCATGTCAGTGAATCCTACCTGACTGTAGAGTTCATGTCAGTGAATCAGCTACCTGACTGTAGAGTTCATGTCAGTGAATCAGTTACCTGACTAGAGAGTTCATGTCAGTGAATCACTACCTGACTGTAGAGTTCATGTCAGTGAATCAGACCTGACTGTAGAGTTCATGTCAGTGAATCAGTACCTGACTAGAGTTCATGTCAGTGATCAGCTACCTGACTGAGAGTTCATGTCAGTGAATCAGCTACCTGACTCTGTAGAGTTCATGTCAGCGAATCAGCTACCTGACTCTGTAGAGTTCATGTCAGTGAATCAGCTACCTGACTGTAGAGTTCATGTCAGTGAATCAGCAGCCTGACTGTGTAGAGTTCATGTCAGTGAATCAGCTACCTGACTGTAGAGTTCATGTCAATGAATCACCTACCTGACTGTAGAGTTCATGTCAGTGAATCAGCTACCTGACTGTAGAGTTCATGTCAGTGAATCAGCTACCTGACTCTGTGAGTTCATGTCAGTGAATCAGCAGCCTGACTGTAGAGTTCATGCCAGTGAATCAGCTACCTGAATGTAGAGTTTCGCGCCAATGAATCGCTACCTGACTGTAGAGTTCATGTCAGTGATACTCTAGCATTAACCTGACTGTAGAGTTCATGTCAGTGAATAGCAGCCTGACTACTGCAGAGTTCATGTCAGTGAATCAGCTACCTGACTGTAGAGTTCATGTCAGTGATTCAGCTACCTGACTCGTAGGGTTCATGTCAGTGAATCAGCTACCTGACTGTAGAGTTCATGTCAGTGAATCAGTCCTGACTCTGCAGAGTTCATGTCAGTGAATCAGCTACCTGACTGTAGAGTTCATGTCAGTGATTCAGCTACCTGACTCTGTAGGGTTCATGTCAGTGAATCAGCAGCCTGACTGTAGAGTTCATGTCATGAATCAGTTTACCTGACTGTAGAGTTCATGTCAGTGAATCAGTTACCTGACTCTGTAGAGTTCATGTCAGTGAATCAGTTACCTGACTGTAGAGTTCATGTCAGTGAATCAGTCAGCCTGACTGTAGAGTTCATGTCAATGAATCAGTTACCTGACTGTAGAGTTCATGTCAGTGAATCAGTTACCTGCTGTAGAGTTCGTGTCAGTGAATCAGCTACCCGACTGTAGAGTTCATGTCAGTGAATCAGTTACCTGACTGTAGAGTTCATGTCAGTGAATCATTACCTGACTCTGTAGAGTTCATGTCAGTGAATCAGTTACCTGGTACTTGTAAGTTCATGTCAGATGAATCAGGAGCTGGCTCTGCAGATTCATGTCAGTGAATCAGCTACCTGACTGTAGAGTTCATGTCAATGAATCAGCTACCTGACTCTTAGAGTTCATGTCAGTGAATCAGTTACCTGACTCTGTAGATTCATGTCAGTGAATCAGTACCTGACTCTGTAGAGTTTCATGTCAGTGAATCAGCTACCTGATCTGCAGAGTTCATGTCAGTGAATCAGTTACCTGACTGTAGAGTTCATGTCAGTGAATCAGCTACCTGACTGTAGAGTTCATGTCAGTGAATCAGTTACCTGATTCTGTAGAGTTCATGTCAGTGAATCAGCTACCTGACTGTGAGTTCATGTCAGTGAATCAGTTACCTGACCTGTAGAGTTCATGTCAGTGAATCGGTTACCTGACTCTGTAGAGTTCATGTCAGTGAATCAGCACCTGACTGTAGAGTTCATGTCAGTGAATCAGTTACCTGACTGTAGAGTTCATGTCAGTGAATCAGTTACCTGACTCTGTAGAGTTCATGTCAGTGAATCAGTACCTGACTGTAGAGTTCATGTCAGTGAATCAGTTACCTGACTGTAGAGTTCATGTTCATGTAATCAGTTACCTGACTGTAGAGTTCATGTCAGTGAATCAGTTACCTGACTCTGTAGAGTTCATGTCAGTGAATCAGCAGCCTGACGTAGAGTTCATGTCAGTGAATCAGTTACCTGACTGTAGAGTTCTGTCAGTGAATCGTACCTGACTGTAGAGTTTCTGTCAGTGATCATCAGCTACCCGACTGTAGAGTTCATGTCAGTGAATCAGTTACCTGACTGTAGAGTTCATGTCAGTGAATCAGTTACCTGACTCTGTAGAGTTCATGTCAGTGAATCGCAGCCTGATCTGTAGAGTTCATGTCAGTGAATCAGCTACCTGACTGTAGAGTTCATGTCAGTGAATCAGTTACCTGACTCTGTAGAGTTCATGTCAGTGAATCAGCACCTGACTCTGTAGAGTTCATGTCAGTGAATCAGCTACCTGACTCTGCAGAGTTCATGTCATGAATCAGTTACCTGACTCTGTAGAGTTCATGTCAGTGAATCAGTTACTGACTCTGTAGAGTTCATGTCAGTGAATTTATGGAGCCTGGCTCTGCAGAGTTCATGTCAGTGAATCAGCTACCTGACTGTAGAGTTCATGTCAATGAATCAGCTACCTGACTCTTTAGAGTTCATGTCAGTGAATCAGTTACCTGACTCTGTAGAGTTCATGTCAGTGAATCAGCTACCTGACTCTGTAGAGTTCATGTCAGTGAATCAGCTACCTGACTCTGCAGAGTTCATGTCAGTGAATCAGTTACCTGACTGTAGAGTTCATGTCAGTGAATCAGCTACCTGACTGTAGAGTTCATGTCAGTGAATCAGTACCTGATCTGTAGAGTTCATGTCAGTGAATCAGCTACCTGACTGTAGAGTTCATGTCAGTGAATCAGTTACCTGACTCTGTAGATTCATGTCAGTGAATCGCTACCTGACTGTAGAGTTATGTCAGTGAATCAGCTTACCTGACTGTAGAGTTCATGTCAGTGAATCAGTTACCTGACCTGTAGAGTTCATGTCAGTGAATCAGCTACCTGACCTGTAGAGTTCATGTCAGTGAATCAGCTACCTGACTCTGCAGAGTTCATGTCAGTGAATCAGTTACCTGACTGAAGTGTGCTAGAACACTCCCACCTTTTGTTTGGTAAGAAATTCTTATAACGAAAATGGCTGTGTATGAGATACATACTAACAATCCGACAATACAAAAACTGCTATATGCACACGACATACACAGATGTACATACAACATACAAAGACAATCCAGGGATTGATTACTGTACAAAATAACAATTCATGTACTTTTCATCTCCTTCAGCCCCCAGACACAGGTGAAACCTCCAGCACACTGATAGAACAAACGGTGGTGGAGGAGGGAGAGGTGGTGGTGGACATGGAAACGGACATGGTGGTCCGGGAGGACTCCATCATGACGGAGCTGCCCTCAGAGATCATGGCCCCCAGCAGCGTGCCCAAGGAGGTGAAGGAGGAGCCTCTCTTTGAGCCCTCGGCACTGCTGCCCTACACCCCCGGTCACAGCACGGCTGCCTCGTCAGCAAGGTGGAGCCCACCATCAAGGAAGAGGCCATGGACCTGGCGGAAACCGAGTCGCCCGCGAAGAAAATAAAACTGGTGAGTTGGTCGGTCACTAGTGGGACAGTGTCACAGAGAATAGATCTGGTGAGTTGGTCATTGGTGGGATGGTGTCACAGAGAATAGATCTGCTCTGGTGAGGAGACAGAGTGAAAGGTTTGGGAAGCTGAAGGAAGAATGAGATGGCTGCTTCCAGTCCTGGAAAGTGGAGGAATCTTTTTGGCTGTATTTGCCTAGCTCTGGAAAAGTGTTGGAATTTCATAACGAATTATGCTTGCAAGTAAAGTGCAATGATTTTATGGCTGTAAAAAGGGGAAAAAAAAAGCTTATTTGCGTTTAAAGAAAAAATTGCACCATTGGACGCTTAAGATCGTTGTTCATTTACAACATAGGTTATTCTGGGGTGCACGTGCCAACAGTCCCTGACCCTGAATCCGAATTGTGTCCATCCCTCCAACCTTGAAATTTAATTTTGGCCATCCAAGTAATCTTCAAAGATATGAAGCAAGATGCAGTCATGGAACAATTTTTGGGCCGCTTCAGACCATATGACATAGGACAAAAAAACAAGTTACAAGTGCTTGTATGTAGCTTACTTGACACATTAATTGTTAACTTGAAAAATTGTTTTAAAAATTTTTTTTCAGCCACTATTAATGTTCGATACTAGACAAAATGTGGCAAAAGCTGAAAATGTATGATAGAATGATATATCTACTATGAAACTAAGGTCAGCAGTGTATATAGAATGATATATCTACTATGAAACTAAGGTCAGCAGTGTTTACCTGTGAAGCTAAGGTCAGCGGTGTTTACCTGTGAAGCTAAGGTCAGCAGTGTTTACCTATGAAGCTAAGGTCAGCAGTGTTTACCTGTGAAGCTAAGGTCAGCATGAAACTAAGGTCAGCAGTGTTTACCTGTGAAACTAAGGTCAGCAGTGTTTACCTATGAAACTAAGGTCAGCAGTGTATACCTGTGAACCTAAGGTCAGCAGTGTTTACCAATGAAACTAAGGTCAGCTGTGTTTACCTGTGAACTAAGGTCAGCAGTGTTTACCTATGAAACTAAGGTCAGCAGTGTTTACCAATGAAACTAAGGTCAGCAGTGTTTACCATGAAACTAAGGTCAGCAGTGTTTACCTGTGAAGTTAAGGTCAGCAGTGTTTACCTGTGAAGCTAAGGTCAGCAGTGTTTACCTGTGAAGCTAAGGTCAGCAGTGTTTACATATGACACTAAGGTCAGCAATGTTTACCTGTGAAACTAAGGTCAGCAGTGTTTTCATATGACGCTAAGGTCAGCAGTGTTTACCAATGAAACTAAGGTCAGCAGTGTTTACCAATGAACTAGGGTCAGCAGTGTTTACCTGTGAAACTAAGGTCAGCAGTGTTTACATATGACGCTAAGGTCAGCAGTGTTTACCAATGAAACTAAGGTCAGCAGTGTTTACCAATGAAACTAAGGTCAGCAGTGTTTACCTGTGAAGTTAAGGTAGCAGTGTTTACCTGTGAAGTTAAGGTCAGCAATGTTTACCTATGAAGCTAAGGTCAGCAGTGTTTACCTGTGAAGTTAAGGTCAGCAGTGTTTACCTGTGAAACTAAGGTCAGCAGTGTTTACTGTGAAGCTAAGGTCAGCAGTGTTTACCTGTGAAACTAAGGTCAGCAGTGTTTACCTGTGAAGCTAAGGTCAGCAATGTTTACCTATGACACTAAGGTCAGCAGTGTTTACCTGTGAAACTAAGGTCAGCAGTGTTTACCTGTGAAGCTAAGGTCAGCAGTGTTTACCTATGAAACTAAGGTCAGCAGTGTTTACCAATGAAACTAAGGTCAGCAGTGTTTACCTATGAAACTAAGGTCAGCAGTGTTTACCTATGACACTAAGGTCAGCAGTGTAGTGCCAGCCCTCTGCACCTTTCTTCCTACCCTTAAAATGAAATATCACATTTCTCAGGTTCTTTGTCTCTCCATTCTGATAGTGGCCCTTTCTTTTCATTTGATCAGGTTGTACAAGTCAGTTGTGGGCACCCTCAAGCCTAGCTGTGTTGATGGTGGCAGCACATGCTTTCAAGTGTACTGGATCATTTGCATGAGAAGCCAGTAATTTTGATTTTTCTGCATGCACGGGCTGATGCTCCTGCAGACACTCCCTGCATAGACAGGCAAGGATTAATCCCATCTACCCAACAAAGGGAGTGGAGTTTTGTGTGTATGACCGTTTTTTTATCCTGCAGTTAAGGCAGCCGTACCCCAACTTCAGGAAGGTGCATGCTGTGTGTTACATGTCATCCATACCAACGGCCAAACTGGGCCCTTTTCGTCTGAAAGTTGCTGATGGGATTTTACGTGTGTGCAAGATTTATGCATACGTTCACACACGGAACCTCGATTTATAGTCTCATTCGAAGTATGGGAAATGGAGTCGGAACCAATAGTAACTCCAAGAGGAAAATCCCCCTGTACCGAAATGGCCGGGTGGAGATTCGAACCCACAACCCAGGATCACCAAGATTATGAGTCCGACACTCTACCACTGAGTTATCCCGGCCCCCGAAGCCAGTAATGTTTATTTTCCTTGCAGCGTACTTCAGAGTTCAAGAGTGTGTGGCCATCAGACAAGCACACTGGCTACATTAATCTTCTGGCACATCAGATTATGCACTACTCATCGTCAGCAAGTTGTCTAGCCTTTTGCATTGCCTATCTTTTTTTTTAATATGATTTTCACTGGTTCACCAAATTGACAGCATTTTTTGGTCAATTCCTCGTTCTTTCACAGGACCTGCTGCGGGACACTGTTCCAGTTTTTGAGACCATTTGTTACTTTTCCCAATGAAGAATTTCCGTTATCCATACAGTGTTTGGTTGGGGGGGGGGGGGATTTTCTTTCCAGAATATTTATTTTGTTTTTAACCATTCCTTACAAATTGAATTTTGCAAGAAGATGAAACAGACAAAAATATTTTCCCAAATGTCAAGCAACCAGAATATACTCTACAGAATTGGGTTGATTGAGAGGATAATAAAACACAATCTTACTAGTCCAGAATTTTTTTTTTTTTTCCCCCAGGATTTCCTGTTTATCCAAAAAGACTTACAGCAGTGTATTTCTGTCATGGCCCCCACTTCCATTATGAGACAAATGTCACCAACTGTTGCAGTTAGAAATGTCAGGGAGGACAACCCCCAGTTTCTCAGCAAATCTCCTGCTCTTTTCAGTTACCATGTAGGGACAGACTTTTCTGTCATTTTCATCAGCAAGAAGAAAAAAAAATCCGCCAGTCTCTCCTCTGTTTTCGTTCTTCAGCCAGAACTTGGAGTCCATCATTGGTGAGATATATGGGAATTTGACGTATGAAATCACACCATCAAGGTAGCCACGTTCCATCTTCAGAGTTGTCTCAGCACAACGCCAGTGCTCATATATTTTCATATCATCCTTCCCATCAGCGCACAGAGGCCTATGCTCAGAAAGATGGAATAGGATTTAACATGCCCATAAGATTTTTTGTTCATGCGTTCACGTGCAGGACCAAGTTTTAAAGTCTCATCAGAAGGACTGGGAGGGGATGTGAGTTTGCACAGGTGTCGGCTCCACAGAGTACATCTGCTCCAGCCAGGCTTGGAGCTTGGAGTCAGAGTCTGACACCCTGTCCACAGG
Organism: Conus ventricosus; assembly: GCA_018398815.1. NCBI lineage: Eukaryota > Metazoa > Mollusca > Gastropoda > Neogastropoda > Conidae > Conus > Conus ventricosus. Next base: position 88,313,259 of record CM031606.1, on the reverse strand, counting down.
ACCACCCAGGACCCCCATCAATCAGCAGCCACTTGGCACAGTGCCACTTGCAGAACAGCTTCACAACTGGGTCAAATAAAGTGAAGCTTAACCCTCTAGTTTTCGTAACGGGAGCAGACGGGAGTGCTCAGACTGTGCGCTAGATTTCATAACAGGAGCAAACGGGAGTAGCGGGGCCGCATGTGTACGGTACTTTTCCATCACGTGCTGACGCCGTGAAAATGTTCGGAGAGCCAATAAAAGTTGTTGGGGATTTCCCACTAGAGCCCAGCAATCTGGCACCACTATTTTTGGATGCTGGTACCACTTCCATTCACAAAAAAGAGGGGAGAAACTGCGAGCAAGAGTCGTGCGTGAGACTGACCGATTTTCACAATGGCGTCGTCTGCTAACAGCGAGTTTGATGATATTCCTGATTATTCTGCGGAGGAGTGGGATCAAATTTTGCAAGAAGTAGAGAAGTTTGAAAATGGAGAGTTAGGAGAAGAGAGTGATGTTGAAATTGGCACCGATGAAGGAGAGGAAAATGTTGAAAGTGACCCCGAAGACAACGTGCCGCTCGCTGCTCTGCAAACCACATGGCGACCGGCTACACATCCTGCCAACGTGGCCGCATTCCAACAGCCGACAGGCCCTGTGCATTCACTGCCAAACACTGCCACCCCTCTCGATTATTTCTTTTTGTTTATACCCCTCACATTTTTTCAGTTAGCAGCAGTAGAAACCAACAGGTACGCTCAACAACGACAAGCAGCTAAGGGCACACCTGACTCCCTATGGTTTGACACAACACCTGACGAAATGCGGGCCTATGTCTCTATACTCATTATGATGGGGATTAGGCGTCTGCCACGTCTATGGTGCTACTGGTCACGCGATCGCCGCTTCAACGATCCCTGGGTCAGCGAAGTTATGCCCAAAACACGCTTCTTCAACAGTAGGGCAGTTCACTAGTCTCTGTGTTTGTGTGTACGTGTATATGTGCTTACCTGTAGTTTGTAATGACAGTGCTTCGATGACACTGGCAGTGACACTGTACTCAATATCCTCGCTGTACAGCTATACATTGTGTAAATACATATGGACATGTATAAAGTGCTTAGAACAGTTACAGAAAAACAATGATGAACCGTGCTTGAGTTTACTTACAGTAACTGTTCAGTAGTGACAATTCACTAGTTGTGTGTGACATTCTGTGGATTACCTGTGGGGACTGAACGGGTGGACAGAAGACAGATCATCTCAGGTAGGCCCCAACTTTCATTTTACAACACTAACATGCATGTGCATGGGATAACTGCATGTTGGTGTGCTGTATTAGAATTGTCACCATCGCATGTGACACATTGGGTGACATTTTGGTGACAGTGACACGACCTTTCACCTCGAGACACACAAAATCTTGCTCACAGTATAGAACAAAGCCTTGTGACCATACATGCAGAATTTCATAGCTCTAGAGGTTTATTCTTGGGTGTGGTGAAGCCTGAACTGCACATACCCATTTTATGGCTAAATGCACCAAAAGAATCTGAAAACTAGGGGGAATTTGGCCTCAGAGAATCTGAATACAAGAGGGTTAAGGACTGATTTGAACATCCAGAATACCTCAGCTGCAACAACAGTGTAGAGAACCGAGATTGAAAACAGAAAACAGTCGCAGAATGGGTCGTTGTGTGGAAACCCAAGATGGAGAACAGAAAACAGTCACAGAATGGGTCGTTGTGTGGAAACCCAAGATGGAGAACAGAAAACAGTCACAGAATGGGTCATTGTGTGGAAACCCAAGATGGAGAACAGAAAACAGTTGCAGAATGGGTCCTTGTGTGGAAACCCAAGATGGAGAACAGAAAACAGTCACAGAATGGGTCCTTGTGTGGAAACCCAAGATGGAGAACAGAAAACAGTCACAGAATGGGTCCTTGTGTGGAAACCCGAGATGGAGAACAGAAAACAGTCACAGAATGGGTCATGACATGCCCCCCAACACTCCAAGCAGTTCTTTCCACATCGCATCCTTCCCCCAGAATATGTATAAAATGGTAATTTACCTCCCCTGACCCTGCTCTTTACTTTGCTGTTCAGATATAAGGCACAGCGGACGTTCTGTCTTCTCCCCCTGTTTTCAGTGTTCTCATAGCTGCACGTTGGTTCTTGTCTTGTCAGGAACTGCCAACGATTGACAGTCCACCCATCTTCCGTCCATCCCTATCATGCCGTCCGCCACGTCCACCCCCCTGGTGGGAGGGTCATCGAGCCAACCAGGCTCCGCCACGTCCATCCCCCTGGTGGGAGGGTCATCGAGCCAACCAGGCTCCGCCACGTCCATCCCCTGGTGGGAGGGTCATCGAGCCAACCAGGCTCCTCCACATCCACAGAGAGACTGCCTCAGCATGACAGCATCAGCCGACTTAGCGACGACTCCGGCGAAGAGCAGATGGCAACCCAGTCATCGTCATCTGGTAATTTGGGGATTTTGAAGACATGGAATGGCAACACTGGGTTTGTGTGTGTGTGTGTGTTGATGTGTGTTGTCATGAGGGGGGAAAAGGTTGGGGATAGTCTGTTAGGGGTTTTGAGTTTTGAATGTGTTGATGTTTGTTTTTGCTCTTTCTGCAGATGGTTGTGTGTGTGTGTGTGTGCGTGCGTGCGCGGGTTTGGCTGTTTCTTGAAGAGAATTCGGATTGAGAATGATCTGTGGGTGTGTCTTAAAGTGTGTGCAGATGTTTGTCTGTTTATGTGTTTACAGATGTTCCTGGTATATATGTGTGTGTGTGTGTGTGTGTGTGTGTGTGTGTGTGTGTGGTGTGTGTGTGTGTGTTCTTTTATCTTAAGTTTGGACATTTGTTCTTTGTTCACTCCTGTTATGCAGTAAATTTCATTAGTTCTTGTCAGCGTTGTGTTTAGCCACACATTAATGTTGAGTCCCATTGTATGCTTCTTTGCTGTAGAGAAACAGGAACTTCAAATGTGGCTTCATACATTGACCATAATTATGATGCAGAGATGCATTCTACTATTACATGTTTTTTTTTAATTCATTACTTTTGCTGTACGTTCTGACAAATGCTGTAGGCCGAGTTTCTTTACAGTGACGGCGTTCTCCCTGTCATCACTGCCGACACCAACCACCAGGATTGTTCTCCATGTCCTCCATGACGACCACCCCGGCAGCCAGGACCCCAGCAACAGTGGCAGCAAGACCCACAAAGCCAAGAAGAAGAAAAAGAAGAACAAGCACAAACACAAACACAAACACAAGCATGAGAGGGGGGACAAGGAGAAAGGGGGAGAAGGGGAGCCGCTGGGAGAGAAGAGTGTGGAGGGGGACCCGGGCAAGGAGAGGGAGGAAGGGAGGGAGTTTGGGGGCTTCGGGGGGGTGGGTGGAATGGACTTGTTCAGTTCTGGAGGCAGTAACAACAATTCTCCCATCCAGGCCTCCAACTCCTTGCCCGATGAACCCAGCTCCTCGGAATTTGAGGTCATATGATGTGAGTGGGGCGGCTGGCAGGGCGGTGATTTTCATGTGTGCCTGGGTATGTAGACATGTGAATGTGGCTCCATGTGTGCCTGGGTATGTACACATGTGAATGTGGCTTCATGTGTGCCTGGGTATGTAGCCATGTGAATGTGGCTCCATGTATGCCTGGGTATGTAGCCATGTGAATGTGGCTTCATGTGTGCCTGGGTATGTAGCTATGTGAATGTGGCTCCATGTGTGCCTGGGTATGTACACATGTGAATGTGGATCCATGTGTGTCTGGGTATGTACACATGTGAATGTGGCTCCATGTGTGCATAAGTATGTAGCCATGTGATGTGGCTTCATGTGTGCCTGGGTATGTACACATGTGAATGTGGCTCCATGTGTGCCTGGGTATGTAGACATGTGAATGTGGCTCCATGTGTGCCTGGGTATGTAGACATGTGAATGTGGCTCCATGTGTGCCTGGGTATGTAGACATGTGAATGTGGCTCCATGTGTGCATGGGTATGTAGCCATGTGAATGTGGCTTCATGTGTGCCTGGGTATGTAGACATGTGAATGTGGCTCCATGTGTGCCTGGGTATGTAGACATGTGAATGTGGCTCCATGTGTGCCTGGGTATGTAGACATGTGAATGTGGCTCCATGTGTGCCTGGGTATGTAGACATGTGAATGTGGCTCCATGTGTGCCCGGTATGTACACATGTGTATGTGGCTCCATGTGTGCCCGGTATGTACACATGTGTATGTGGCTCCATGTGTGCCTGGGTATGTACACATGTGTTTGTGGCTTCATGTGTGCCTGGGTATGTACACATGTGTATGTGGCTCCATGTGTGCCTGGGTATATAGACATGTGTATGTGGCTTCATGTGTGCCTGGTATGTAGACATGTGAATGTGGCTTCATGTGTGCCTGGGTCTGAAGCCATGTGTATGTGGCTTCATGTGTGCCTGGGTATGTAGCAATGTGAATGTGGCTTCATGTGTGCCTGGGTCTGTAGCCATGTGTATGTGGCTTCATGTGTGCCTGGGTCTGTAGCCATGTGAATGTGGCTCCATGTGTGCCTGGTATGTAGACATGTGAATGTGGCTTCATGTGTGCCTGGGTCTGTAGCCATGTGTATGTGGCTTCATGTGTGCCTGGGTATGTAGACATGTGTATGTGGCTTCATTGTTGCTGGGTATGTAGCCATGTGAATGTGGCTTCATGTGTGCCTGGGTCTGTAGCCATGTGTATGTGGCTTCATGTGTGCCTGGGTATGTAGCCATGTGAATGTGGCTTCATGTGTGCCTGGGTCTGTAGCCATGTGTATGTGGTTTCATGTGTGCCTGGGTATGTAGCCATGTGAATGTGGCTTCATGTGTGCCTGGGTCTGTAGCCATGTGAATGTCGCTTCATGTGTGCCTGGGTATGTACACCTGTGAATGTGGCTCCATGTGTGCCCGGTATGTACACATGTGAATGTTGCTCCATGTGTGCCCGGTATGTACACATGTGAATGTGGCTACATGTGTGCCTGGGTATGTAGACATGTGAATGTGGCTTCATGTGTGCCTGGGTATGTACACATGTGAATGTGGCTCCATGTGTGCCCGGTATGTAGACATGTGAATGTGGCTCCATGTGTGCCTGGGTATGTACACATGTGTATGTGGCTCCATGTGTGCCTGGGTATGTACACATGTGTGTGTTGCTCCATGTGTGCCCGGTATGTACACATGTGAATGTGGCTCCATGTGTGCCTGGGTATGTACACATGTGAATGTGGCTCCATGTGTGCCCGGTATGTACACATGTGAATGTGGCTCCATGTGTGGCTTTTGTAGGTATAATAAGTCATCAAAAAAAAAAATGCAGATTGCCCTTTAGAAAGAGAGAGAAAAAAATGTAACATGAGCTATATTTGACCTCCAAATTGATGTATATCAGATGAATAAAAATGCCAATCTTTTCCCCTTCATCCCCCGTTCTCTCTCCCCAGCCCCCCCTCATCCCCATCCTGATACCTGAAATGTTTAGATCCCAATTCATTTTGACACATTTCAAACCACAGAGTTTCTGTGTGTGTGTGTGACTGAGCACACCTATGGTAGAACAGAAGACCCAGATCTAACCATTGTCGTATTAACTGGGAATGTTATTTCTGTTTTCTGTGTAGAGATGTGAACTACAATTGCTTTCGAGTCTTGATGTGAATGTTGGTCAGAACAAAGAGTTAACGCACACGTATGCGACATGTTTTCTTCAAGGTAAGACATGCTGCATATAAGAGCTCTGTGGTTTGCTGTGTCAAATTGTTTAGTCTGAAAAGCTCAATGTGTTCATATTTCCATTGTTTTGAAAACATTATTATTTTGCTTCCAAATGACATATGTTTTGTGTTTATGTTGTTGTAAATTTGACATTAAAAATTGTTTTGCATATTTTTCTGTTTGTGTGAGAGGGTGGGAGTGACTTGATTTTCAGTCAGTCATAATATGAAAAAAAAAAAAAACTGTTCCAGGTGCAGTCAGGTACATCTTGCCCAACAGTGAAGTGAACAGTGTGGTCAGCTGTATCTTACCTAACAGTGAAGTGAACAGTGTGGTCAGCTGTATCTTACCCAACAGTGAAGTTTGGTCAGCATAGTGAACAGTGTGGTCAGCTGTATCTTACCTAACAGTGAAGTGAACAGTGTGGTCAGCTGTATCTTACCCAACAGTGAAGTTTGGTCAGCGTAGTGAACAGTGTGGTCAGCTGTATCTTACCCAACGGGTGAAGTTTGGTCAGCGTAGTGAACAGTGTGGTCAGCTGTATCTGACCTAACGGTGAAGTGAACAGTGTGGTCAGCTGTATCTTACCCAACGGTGAATTTAGGTCAGTGAAGTGAACAGTGTGGTCAGCTGTATCTTACCTAACGGTGAAGTGAACAGTGTGGTCAGCTGTATCTTACCTAACGGTGAAGTGAACAGTGTGGTCAGCTGTATCTTACCTAACGGTGAAGTGAACAGTATGGTCAGCTGTATCTTACCTAACGGTGAAGTGAACAGTGTGGTCAGCTTATCTTACCTAACGGTGAAGTGAACAGTGTGGTCAGCTGTATCTTACCTAACGTGAATTTAGGTCAGTGAGTGAACAGTGTGGTCAGCTGTATCTTACCCAACGGTGAATTTAGGTCAGTGAAGTGACAGTGTGGTCAGCTGTATCTTACCTACAGTGAATTTAGGTCAGTGAAGTGAACAGTGTGGTCAGCTGTATCTTACCTAACAGTGAATTTAGGTCAGTGAAGTGAACAGTGTGGTCAGCTGTATCTTACCTAACAGTGAATTTAGGTCAGTGAAGTGAACAGTGTGGTCAGCTGTATCTTACCTAACGGTGAAGTTTGGTCAGTGAAGTGAACAGTGTGGTTAGCTGACATTGTACAAAATTTAGGCTAGTCTGGGGGTCAGGTTCTTTTTAGACCCTTTTAATAATAATAATAATAATGAATACTTATATAGCGCCTATTCTCGGCTAGAGGCCAAGCTCTAAGCGCTTTACAATCAACACTCATTTACACAACGGGCTGCCTACCTAGGTAGTGCCGGCTGAAGAGCTGCCAGTTTGGCGCTTCATTCAGTCGTTTCCCGTGTCATCCAGTCAGTATCGTTCAATATCGATCACTCATTTTCCTTAATTCCTTCATTCTTTCCATTTTTCACGCAGGGTGCATGCTATGTGTAACGTGTCATCCCTACCAACGGCCAAACTGGCCTACTCTTCCGAAAGTTGGTGATGGGATTTGACGTGTGTGCAAGATGTTATCCGTGCGTTCACACACGGAACCTCGGTTTATAGTCTCATTCGAAGGACTGTATGGGAAATGGAGTCAGAACCAATGTTAACTCCGAGGGAAAAATCGCCCTGCACCGAAACGCCTGGCGGAGGTTCGAACCGCAACCCCAGGATCACCAAGATTACGAGTCCGGCGCTCTACCAACTAGCTATTCCGGCTCCGACTCTGTGTGTGTGTGTTGTACTATCTTCCTCTCCATTTCTCTCTCTCATCCACTACTCCATTTCTCATTTCTTCCTCTTCTCTTTTCCTCTCTTTTCTACATCTCTCTCTCTCTCTCTCTCTCTCTCTGTGCTTTCTTCCTCTCCATTTTCTTTACATTTTCTCTCTCTCTCTCTCTCTCTCTCCTCTCTCTCTCTGTGCACTTTTGACAACATTTTCTTTATCCAATTTATTTCCTTTAAGTACAAATGTACCATATGTTTACACATTTACTTTCCAATGGCCAAGTATAAAAAAATAATATTCCATGCAGTTGATCACCTCCTCTACCACCACCTTTCATCTTCGAATAAACTTATCTTTCACACCACACTGGAACTGGTCATACACATCCACACGGATCTGAACGAGTCACATGTCCCACAGATCTGAACATCATTCAGCTACATAACCATCACCTCTTCCATAAAACCAGAGAAAACAACCAATTAATCACCCCCCCCCCCCCACCCCCGCAGATTGCATCGTTGCCAGCCCTCCTCAACTTTTCAAGAATTTCCCCGTTTTAGAAATCATTCTCCAAATCCCAAATTTAGTAATACAACAACAGCAAAAGAAGAATTTCAACATTTTGGAGTTGGATGAGGGGAATTTAGTTTTGAGCAGGGGCCGACAGTTTTGTAGAATATAGTCTGAAAGATGATGTCAACTGACAGGTTTCCTGAATAAAGTCTGATAGATGTTATGTCAAGTTTGCCTGTTATAGTTAGTGAAAAATGCATTTTCTGTGTAAAGCCCATGTTTAGCAACCGAAGCATTTGGCGGTTAAAAGTTTTGCTGTGTCAGTCCAAAGCCAAAGTGCCCTCAATCCACCTCGGCCCACACCCTTCGTCTTCTAGTTGCAGAATTATTAACTCCTGAGTGTTGGCAGCCATGACAGTGTACTGAAATTAAAGCACACAGTGGAAGTCATCATGTACTGAAATTAGTACACAGTGGAACTGATCGCCATCATAGAATTCGAGGCAGCGTCGATGCCGGTGACCGATTCACACTGACTGCTGCAGCCAGACTCTTCAGTTCTTTCAGACCGCTCCTCCTGGTCAAGGCGCTGTGGTCATGACTGCTCCCAAGTAGGAGCACCCTGCCGACAGCCCACTGTCATGTGCTTCCAGCTGCCTCGGTGCCATCACAGCCAGTGGCTGGAGGGTTGTGTCCCTTCTTGTGCTTCCTACTGTTAGTTTCGCCTGCTTTTTGTCAGCTCAACTGACCATACACTGGTTTCATGTATAAATTTTTATTTGTTCGTCAAACCTTCAGATACATTTACATTGTTTAAACTTTGGTTTCTCTTCTTTCATATGAGCTTCAATTGAATTTGTCATTGGAATATTGGTTACATTTATACTGACTTCCATAAAAAAAAAACGCGAAAGCAAAACAGCTGAAGGTTAGGGGCGAATTTTATTGGTCACAATTGTACAGAGTGGAAGCGAGAATTCAACGTGATTTGATTCATTACACCGGTAATGTGTGAAAATGTCATCAGCAATATGTCTTTGTGTGGAAAATCCAAGGTCACGTGACAAACCAGCTTGAAGTCCTAATACGTGTGTGGCCACCATTTGCATGGACAACTGCTTGACACCTGGGCTCATTGAGTGGACCAGGTGGTTGATGAGTCCCCTTGGCACACCAGCCTACACATGGACGATGGCCTGGTGAAGTTGAGCCGCTGTTGCTGGTCGTGGACGCAGGAGGTCCAACCGTCTGCCAAGTTCATCCCAAAAATGTTCTATTGGGTTTAAATCGGGACTGAGGGCTGGCCAGGGCAGCACATTGACGTTGTTATGCTGAAGAAATTGCTGGGTGGCCCTGGCTGTGTGTGGTCTTGCATTGTCCTGTTGGAATGTCCAGTTTGGGTGTTGCGCAAAAAAGGGAACGACATGGAGTCTGAGCACCTGGTGGATGTAGCGCTGTGCATTGACACCCTGTCCGTGACCAGGACCAATGTTCTGAAAGATGACTGGTCCTATGGCGTGGTTAATGCCAATTGCACCCCATATCATAACGTTCGGGCCTCCCCAGGGGTTCCGCTCTACCACACAGGAGTCAGCATAGCGTTCACCAGGTCGACGCCATATTCCGACACGACCGTCAGCCATGTCAATACAAAAACGGCTCTCATCTGAGAACAGTATACGTCCCCACTGCTGCCTGCGCCAGTTGATTCGGGTTTGTGCCCACTGCAGCCTGTCCTGCCGGTGTCTTGGTGTCGGTACCGGACCTCTGTGAGGACGCCTACATGCCAGCCCGTTCTCCTGAAGACGCCGCCGCACAGTGTTGAGGCTGATTCGTTGCTGGAGATTCCCAGGCACCTGTCGAGCAATGTTAGCGCTGTTTGCCGCCTGTGCCGCAGATGGGTTCGAACAAAATGGCGATCCTCTCTTTGTGTGGTGACCCGAGGACGGCCTGGCCGGGGACGATCATCAGTGGTACCAGTGACTCGCATGCGGTGCTGCAGACGATAGATGGTTGAGATGTGGACGTTAAAGATGTTGGCGACCTGCCTGGCATCCACACCAGCCTCCAGATGGCCTAGGGCACGATTGCGTTCCTCTGCTCGTAGTCTTGGCATCTCTGTAGCGCTCAGACGGCAAGTCGTTATCTGAACCTTGTAGCGCGGCTTTATAAAGGCTGCATGCCTGCGTACTTGTCGCTGGTTAACTTTGCTCTGCATGGTGTGCATGTGCCTCACATGCAGCAACCAGTTGCCATTTTGTTGACCCTCCAATGCCGGGAATGATGTGTTGCTCACACAATTTTTTCACTGCACGTGAGTCTTGGACCCAAACAACTTGCTGCAATGGTTCAATATTGTATATTCACCCCTTTTTCACCCGAAAAATAGCCTTTCAATTTTTCGCGTTTTTTATGGAAGTCAGTATATTTTCATTCAAATTTTTGTTTAACACTCTTCATTATAACCTAATTTACACTTACTTCATTCAAATCTCAATTAGATTTGTTTCATTTAAACCTTGGCGTTACTAGTTAAATTTAAAGCTCAATATTGTTCTTCTCATCGAGGACACCGGGTGCTCATCTAACGGGATGGCGAACGAGGAAGAAGAAGTTCTTTCTCATCTCACTATAAACCTCAGTTACATTTGTTTTCATTTAAATCTCTGTTACACTGGTTTCATTGAAACCTTGGCAACACTTTTGCAAGCTCAAATGGCTTTTCCTTCAAATTCGTCTTGTTTTTGGCAGAAGAAGGGAAAGATTTATTATTTTGTTCTCCAGGAAATTCATTTAATGAATATTACGGAGCCCCGTTACCAAAAGAGAGCCTTCTACAGACCTTATCTTTTCCATCAGAACATATCAATGCTTGCTACTTCATTTTCTATGCTGACCTTAGCTAAGCATAGAAATGAATGGAAGATCAGTCACTGAAAGAGAGTCCACAGAGGCACCTGCTCTCGAGGCATTGAAACCAAGTAGTACAAGTCTCTGAATCGGCCAGCCCTGACTGTCACAGACTGGTTTGGGAACCGTCCATCTTCTTTGCATCTTCCTAACATTGCTAAGCATTTTTGGTATATTGCTGAACAAATTAGTAGTGGTGGGAAACAAGTGCAACCTAACACTTCTTCCGTCGTTATGTGAACGACTTGGCAAAGATTTGAATTTTTTTTTTAAAATAAAGGGGGGGGGGGGGGGAGAAGAAATGAGAACATAAGATAGGAAAATATATTGTAAATGCTAAACTCCTCACTGGCAGCATGTGGGAACCATTGTAACCCTCTCTAAACAGTTATTTTTCATATTGCCTGCTCCTGTGCATTTAACTCGCTGGATCGGACTCATCAGGAGACACGGCTGACTGTGTCTGTGCTCCTTTGGCATCGAACAGAAATGCAGCACAGTCCATAGTTCTGTGGTGTCCTCGCTACCAAGGGTTAAAAAAAAAAATCCAACAGCACCCCAAAGCAGCCAGCAAAGTGAATCAAAAAGAAAGTGTGGAAAGGAAATTGTTGTTGAAGAACTATAATCATTATGTAAACTATAAAATGTAGGAACATCTTTGAGCCTAGCTTGAGGATCCATTCAAGGATGCAAGGGAGATCAAAAGGATGGAACAGTCTGAGTGGTCAGCTCTGCTGTTCAATAACCAAGCATTGTCAGCAGCTAAGAATTGTCCCGAACAACCTTTACTTGATCTCCTAAGAGATGCAATCTCCCACTGATTGAACAAACAATAAAAATGCTGAACAAATTAGTAGTGGGCGAAAAAAAGTGCAGGCTAACAATTCTTCCGTCATCATATAAACGACTTGGCAAGATGTTGGTATATGTTTTTATTGGAAAAGGGAGGCTTTTACCCATGCTTACTTCACTCATTTATTCACCACAGACACCGACATCCGTACACTTTTACACACATTTATACAGGCACTACACACAGCAAGTCAAGTTACATTCTATACTACAGGCAATAGTTACGTGGCAACTGTGGAAATTTTCATAGGCACTTGCATCCATGTAAAACGTCTCAAAAAGTATACAAAACCAATTTCTCTTGGTTATCACACCTTTCCTCTCCATACCATAGACTACAAAGCACACATTCTATCTCACTTTATCACATTAGTGTAAGGCACCACATAACTGTTTCCATTGCAAGTACCTGAAACATAAAGCACAATGAAACATTTCTCCAGTCGGAACATCATCACCAATACACCGCTGAGAAAACAAGTATGATCATTTCAGTCAGATTTCTCTCAAAGCCTTTTTTTTCTTTTTTGTTTCCTTATGTTTTTGCTCTCTTTTTTTTTTCCCAAAATCAATTCTTAACAAAAGTCGGAGATAAAAACCATAGTACAAAACTCAAGCATAATGTTAACATGTACAGCAGCCAAACCTTGCAGAGATGGATGGATATCGTTTTGGGTTCTTGGCTCTGGTGCAGTGGTGTGTGTTGTGTGTGTTGTGTGTGGTTTTGTGTGTGTATAACAAATTAAAAAAAAATTGACAGGTCACCAGGTGTTGCAGAATTATTACCTGTCAATACTACAAAGATTCTAGAGTTTGGAGTCTATAGACCAGCCAATCACACAACCTTTCAGGACATAGCTATACCAACCAAACCTGGCCCTTTCAGGATTGTAGCCATACCAACCAAACCTGGTCCCTTTCAGGATTATAGCTATACCAACCACACCTGGCTCTCAGGATTATAGCTATAAACCCAAACCCAAAACTGGCTCTTTCAGGATCATAGCTATACCAACCAAACCTGGCTCTTTCAGGATATTACTGAAAACGCCTGGCTCTCAGGATTATAGCAATACCACCAAACCTGGCCTTCAGGATCATAGCCATACCACCAACACCTGGCTCTTTCAGGATATATACTGTACCAACCACGCCTGGCTCTCAGGATCATAGCCATACACCAACCACACCTGGCCCCTTCAGGACTATAGCCATACCAACCAAACCTGGCCCCTTCAGGATCATAGCCATACCAACCACACCTGGCCCTTCAGAGATCAATAGCCATACCCAACCAAACCTGGCCCTTTCAGGATCATAGCCATACTAACCAAACCCGGCCCTTTCAGGACCATAGCCATACCAACCAAACCTGGCCCTTTCAGGATCATAGCCATACCAACCAAATCTGGCCCTTTCAGATCATAGCCATAACCAACCAACCCGGCCCCTTCAGGATCATAGCCATACCAACCAAACCTGGCCTTTCAGGACCATAGCCATACCACCAAACCTGGCCCTTTCAGGATCATAGCCATACCAACCAAACCTGGCCCCTTCAGGATCATAGCCATACCAAACCAAACCTGGCCCCTTCAGGACCATAGCCATACCAACCAAACCTGGCCCTTTCAGGATCATACTATACCAACCAAACCTGGCCTTTCAGGATTTAAGTTTACCCAACCACGTTGGCTCTTTCAGAGCATAGTCCATGGTTGAAACCTACCCAACGACACCTGGCTCTTTCAGAGTCATAGTCCATGGTAGAACCTACCCAACGACACCTGGCTCTTTCAGAGTCTAGTCCATGTTGAAACCTACCCAACGACACCTGGCTCTTTCAGAGTCATAGTCCATGGTAGAAACCTACCCAACGACACCTGCTCTTTCAGAGGTATAGTCCATGGTTGAAACCTACCCAACAACACCTGGCTCTTTCAGAGGTATAGTCTATGGTTGAAACCTACCCAACGACACCAGGCTCTTTCAGAGTCATAGTCCATGGTTGAAACCTACCCAACGACACCTGGCTCTTTCAGAGTCATAGTCCATGGTTGAAAACCTACCCAACGACACCTGGCTCTTTCAGAGGTATAGTCCATGGTTCAAACCTACCCAACGACACCTGGCTCTTTCAGAGTCATAGTCCTGGTTGAAACCTACCCAACGACACCTGGCTCTTTCAGAGGTATAGTCCATATTTGAAACCTACCCAACAACACCTGGCTCTTTCAGAGGTATAGTCCATGGTTGAAACCTACCCAACGACACCTGGCTCTTTCAGAGTCATAGTCCATGGTTGAAACCTACCCAACGACACCAGGCTCTTTCAGAGTCATAGTCCATGGTTGAAACCTACCCAACGACACCTGGCTCTTTCAGAGGTATAGTCCATGGTTGAAACCTACCCAACGACACCTGGCTCTTTCAGAGTCATAGTCCATGGTTGAAACCTACCAACGACACCTGGCTCTTTCAGAGGTATAGTCCATATTTGAAACCTACCCAACGACACCTGGCTCTTTCAGAGTATAGTCCATGGTTGAAACCTACCCAACGACACCTGGCTCTTTCAGAGTCATAGTCCATGGTTGAAACCTACCCAACGACACCAGGCTCTTTCAGAGTCATAGTCCATGGTTGAAACCTACCCAACGACACCTGGCTCTTTCAGAGGTATAGTCCATATTTGAAACCTAACCAACGACACCTGGCTCTTTCAGAGGTATAGTCCATGGTTGAAACCTACCCACGACACCTGGCTCTTTCAGATTCATAGTCCATTGTGAAACCTACCCAACGACACCTGGCTCTTTCAGAGTCATAGTCCATGGTTGAAACCTACCCAACGACACCTGGCTCTTTCAGAGTATAGTCCATGGTTGAAACCTACCCAACGACACCTGGCTCTTTCAGAGATATAGTCCATGGTTGAAACCTACCCAACGACACCTGGCTCTTTCAGAGTCATAGTCCATGGTTGAAACTACCCAACGCACCTGGCTCTTTCAGAGGTATTGTCCATGGTTGAAACCTACCCAACGACACCTGGTTCTTTCAGAGGTATAGTCCAATGGTTGAAACCTACCCAACGACACCTGGCTCTTTCAGAGTCATAGTCCATGGTTGAAACCTACCCAACGACACCAGGCTCTTCAGAGTCATAGTCCATGGTTGAAACCTACCCAACGACACCTGGCCTTTCAGAGGTATAGTCCATGGTTGAAACCTAACCAACGACACCTGGCTCTTTCAGAGTCATAGTCCATGGTTGAAACCTACCCAACGACACCTGGCTCTTTCAGAGGTATAGTCCATATTTGAAACCTACCCAACGACACCTGGCTCTTTCAGAGGTAATAGTCCATGGTTGAAACCTACCCAACGACACCTGGCTCTTCAGAGTCATAGTCCATGGTTGAAACCTACCCAACGACCACCAGGCTCTTTCAGAGTCATAGTCCATGGTTGAAACCTACCCAACGACACCTGGCTCTTTCAGAGGTATAGTCCATATTTGAAACCTACCCAACGACACCTGGCTCTTTCAGAGGTATAGTCCATGGTTGAAATCCTACCCAACGACACCTGGCTCTTTCAGATTCATAGTCCATTGTTGAAACCTACCCAACGACACCTGGCTCTTTCAGAGTCATAGTCCATGGTTGAAACCTACCCAACGACACACTGGCTCTTTCAGAGGTATAGTCCATGGTTGAAACCTACCCAACGACACCGGCTCTTTCAGAGATATAGTCCATGTTGAAACCTACCCAACGACACCTGGCTCTTTCAGAGTCATAGTCCATGGTTGAAACCTACCCAACGGCACCTGGCTCTTTCAGAGGTATTGTCCATGGTTGAAACCTACCCAAACGACACCTGGTTCTTTCAGAGGTATAGTCCATGGTTGAAACCTACCCAACGACACCTGGCTCTTTCAGAGTCATAGTCCATGGTTGAAACCTACCCAACGACACCTGGCTCTTTCAGAGGTATAGTCCATGGTTGAAACCTACCTAACGACACCTGGCTCTTCCAGAGATCATAGTCCAGCCAGCCATGCATGGCCCGTTCAAGGTTAAACCCTAACCAACAATACCAGTTCCGGCGTGGTTGCCGGTCCCACCCCTGAAAGAGCTTTCAGGGAAACAGACCAGCCAACCACGCCGGAACCTTTTTCAGGGTTACAGTGTACCAACCTTACAGAGATGAATTTAAAAAAAAAAAAGAGTACCAACAAACAACAATATACTTATATACAACAATCCATATCATACAAGCTAAAACGGTCAATGTCCCTATGGCAAAAAAAACAAAGCTGGGCTGTGCTGAGTGTATCGACCATTATTGGAAAAAACCTTTAATAAAAATGGGCAGATCATAGACAAGAGCTGCAATGCTGGGTACTGGGTGAAAAAACTGCAGCAACAACAACAACAACGATTTGAAGTATGTCTAACAACAGTTAGGTGACGCACATTATAGCACGTGACACGCTACGCCACCAAGCATCTCAACTGCATCCAAAATGTCAGCGGATGTTGCGATGAGACCATTAGAGCTGGACTCTCGCATATACACTGTTTTGTACATTGTTATTGTCGCTGCATCAGCCACCACACGGGGGTCAGAGTGCAAGGGCTGCTTCAGTTGCCTGTATTAGTATACAGATGATGTTTTGCCTATGTTGGTATATAGATGACGTTTGCAATCACGCACGTATTAAACCGATTCGCGCAGAGTAAAACTAAGTAGCTTTTTCCTTAAGACACAAGGTATCTTCATTTATCAAAAATAATCTACAAGATTTCGTGTTACACAGTCAAGAAATCAGCAATACATTTCATGTTCTATACGACAATATAAAGGACAATCTGCGTCATTTTCGATTTCTCATTCACACAAAGAGCACAAGATTTCTTACAGGCCTCATAGATTCATTGCTCAATTACATTTAAAGCAAAACATGTCTAACAGGGAACCGCAAAAAAGGAAGGATTTCCTTCACACACGGATTCTCATACTTGGATTTGTTTTCCTTTTACAAATGATGAGAGCTGCAACGTTCTCCACATGAAGATGTGGTTAAGCGAGATATTACAAGGGTTGCCGAGCTATATATGGTGCCGCTGATTATTTTCTTTATATGGCTGCTATTGACACTGGCAATGTATAAGTTTTGCTTCATCCGTTCAGATACACAACTTTCTCTTTATCACTTTTAGTAGGAACAAACATTAACTGAAAAAATGAACACAAATTCTCTCTCTCTCTCTCTCTCTCTCTCTCTCTTCTCTCTCTCTCTCTCTCTCACCACACACACCACAACACACCACACACACACCACACACACAACACAAAACAACAGTACACAGAAGAGAGAGAGAGAGAGGAGAGAGAGAGAGAGAGAGGATGAGAGAGAGAGAGAGAGAGAGGAGAGAGAGAGTTGTTATTACATGCAGTAACCCCACTCGCAAGTATCTGCAACAAAATGAACAAAACAAACAAAAGCATGACGTCGACGTAATATCGTATGTCATTCTGCGTAATAAGTGCGTACAAACATCTCTTGCCCCCCCCCCCCCCACCCCTTTTTTTTTTTCCCTCAAATGAACCGACTGGAATCCGACTGACCTATGAATACATCATGAAACGACAATACGATTTAAAGAAACGAAAACAGTTTTATACACAGCAACATCAAAACGATCATTATACGAAACTGGTGTTCAGTGATCGTGATGGATTAGTTATACTCTCTCTCTCTCTCTCTCTCTCTCTTCTCTCTCTCTCTCTCTCTCTCTCTCTCTCTCTCTCTCAGGTTTTCTTCATTTCACGTTGGATATTCTAATGTGTTTCTCTCCAGTCTGCTGCCAGTCTGTGGTAGTGGTTGCTGAAGGTCAGCATGATGTATGATGTAGTGGTTGCTGAAGGTGAGCATGATGTATGTATGTTGTGATGATGAATGTAGTGGTTGCTGAAGGTGAGCATGTGTATGATGTAGTGGTTGCTGAAGGTGAGCATATGTATGATGTAGTGGTTGCTGAAGGAAGTGAGCATGCTGTATGATGTAGTGGTTGCTGAAGGTGAGCATGATGTATGATGTAGTGGTTGTGAAGGTAGCATGATGTATGATGTATGATGTGTGGTTGCTGAAGGTGAGCATGATGTATGATGTAGTGGTTGCTGAAGGTGAGCATGCTGTTGATGTATGATGTGGTGGTTGCTGAAGGTGAGCATGATGTATGATGTTGTGGTTGCTGAAGGTCAGCATGCTGTATGATGTAGTGGTTGCTGAAGGTGAGCATGATGAATGATTTAGTGGTTGCTGAAGGTGAGCATGATGTATGATGTAGATGGTGGTTGCTGAAGGTAGCATGATGTATGATGTGTGGTTGCTGAAGGTGAGATGATGTATGATGTATGATGTAGTGGTTGCTGAAGGTGAGCATGATGTATGATGTGTGGTATGTGTAGGTGGCATGACGTATGATGTGTGGTTGCTGAGGTGGCATGATGTATGATGTGTGGTTGCTGAAGGTGAGTATGAAGTATGATGTATTGATGTAGTGGTTGCTGAAGGTGAGATATGATGTATGATGTGGTGGTTGCTGAAGGTGAGCATGATGTATGATGTATGATGTGTGGTTGCTGAAGGTGAGCATGATGTATGATGTGGTGGTTGCTGAAGGTGAGCATGATGTATGATGTGGTGGTTGCTGAAGGTGAGCTATGATGTATGATGTAGTGGTTGCTGAAGGTGAGCATGATGTATGATGTGGTGGTTGCTGAAGGTGAGCATGATGTATGATGTGGTGTTGCGAAGGTGAGCATGAGTATGATGGTGGTTGCTGAAGGTGAGCATGATGTATGATGTAGTGGTTGCTGAGGTGAGCATGATGATTATGATGTAGTGGTTGCTGAAGGTGAGCATGATGTATGATGTATGTGTAGTAGTTGTGAAGGTGAGCATGATGAATGATGTAGTGGTTGCTGAAGGTGAGCATGATGTATGATGTAGTGGTTGCTGAAGGTGAGCATGATGTTTTGATGTAGTGGTTGCTGAAGGTGAGAGATGCATGATGTATGATGTAGTGGTTGCTGAAGGTGACCATGATGTATGATGTTGATGTAGTGGTTGCTGAAGGTGAGCATGATGCTGATGTATGATGTATGATGTAGTGGTTGCTGAAGGTGAGCTGATGATGATGTAGTGTTGTGAGGTGAGCTGTGTATGGTTACTGAAGTGTGTGAGGTGCATGATGTATGATGTAGTGATGCATGATGTAGGTTGTTGGTGACATGATGTATAATGTGTGGTAGCTGAAGGTGAGCATGATGTATGATGTAGTGGTTGCTGAAGGTAGCATGATGTATGATGTAGTGGTTGCTGAAGGTGAGCATGATGTATGATGTATGATGTAGTGGTTGCTGAAGGTGAGCATGATTATGATGTAGTGGTTGCTGAAGGTGAGCATGATGTATGATGTATGATGTAGTGGTTGCTGAAGGTGAGCATGATGTATGATGTAGCGGTTGCTGAAGGTGATCATGATGTATGATGTATGATGTGGTGGTTGCTGAAGGTGAGTATGATGTTGATGTATGTGTGTGGTTGCTGAAGGTGAGCATGATGTATGATGTGGTGGTGTTGAAGGTGAGTATGATGTATGATGTGTGGATGCTGAAGGTGAGCATGATGTATGATGTAGTGGTTGCTGAAGGTGAGCATGATGTATGATGTAGGTGGTTGCTGAAGTGAGCATGATGTATGATGTATGATGTAGTGGTTGCTGAAGGTGAGCATGATGATGATGTACGATGTATGATGTAGTGGTTGCTGAAGGTGAGCATGATGCATGATGTAGTGGTTGCTGAAGGTGAGCATGATGTATGTGTATGATGTAGTGGTTGCTGAAGGTGAGCATGATGTATGATTAGATGTATGATGTAGTGGTTGCTGAAGGTGAGCATGATGTATGATGTAGTGGTAGCTGAAGGTGAGCATGATGTATGATGTAGTGGTTGCTGAAGGTAAGCTGATGATGATGTAATGGTTGCTGAAGGTGAGCATGATGTATGATGTATGATGTAGTGTGCTGAAGGTGAGATGATGTATGTATGTAGTGGTTGCTGAAGGTGAGCTGATGTATGATGTATGATGTAGTGGTTGCTGAAGGTGAGCATGATGTATGATGTAGTGGTTGCTGAAGGTGATAGTATGATGTATGATGTGGTGGTTGCTGAAGGTGAGTATGATGTATGATGTATGATGTAGTGGTTGCTGAAGGTGAGCATGATGTATGATGTGGTGGTTGCTGAAGGTGAGTATGATGTATGATGATGATGTAGTGGATGCTGAAGGTGAGCATGATGTATGATGTAGTGGTTGCTGAAGGTAAGCATGTGTATGATGTAGTGGTTGCTGAAGGTGAGGCATGATGTATGATGTAGTGGTTGCTGAAGGTGAGTATGATGTACATGTTGATGTAGTGGTTTGCTGAAGGCGAGTATGATGTATGATGTATGATGTAGTGGTTGCTGAAGGTGAGTATGATGTATGATGTAGTGGTTGCTGAGGTAAGAGTGTATGATGTTGATGTAGTGGTTGCTGAAGGTGAGCTATGATGTATGATGTAGTGGTTGCTGAAGGTGAGCATGATGTAAGTGATGTAGTGGTTGCTGAGGGAGAATGATGTATGATGTAGTGGTTGCTGAAGGTGAGTCATGATGTTATGATGCAGTGATTGCTGAAGGTGAGCATGATTGCATGATGTAGTGGTTGCTGAAGGTGAGTATGATGTATGATGTATGATGATGCTGAATACTGAGGCCCAAGAGGACCTTCTGAAGACATCGCGGGGACATGGTGACGCATCTCATCACCCCACCCACCATGAGCCTCATCCTTTGGCTTGTTCTCACACACCACATAGCACTAACGGATGCACGCATGCGGCACGCACGCACGCAGCGCACACAAGTGTATACGCAAACCATCACACTTTACTTCTAAGTGTGTTAGTGTAGCCATTCAATTCGATGTTGCTGCTGGTCTGCAAACTATACTGGGACACTCACAAGAACATATCAGTTTTAAGAGCTAATGGAAATAGAGGTCAATAAACAAAAGTACAAAGACTGATCTTTCATCCAGTCCTATCAGGAGATCATGTAGTAATTACCGCTATACGGACTGCAGACAAATGTCAGAACGTTGGGGACACACTTGAAGGTCACTGAACGGTCAGGATCGAAGTGAATGTCACGGATACCACAGAAAATGAATTGAGCCAGGCATTCACCGCTGGTGCGCACCACAGCCCCTTTCAACGCCCAGCACACCTTGGGGGTCTCTGACATCATTGTTTGGGATCCTCACGAAGACCGAGAGAAACCACAGACTATAACAAGGAGAATCTGACGAGTCACCCATCCCTCACCATTCACCAGAATCTTCAATACACCTGGATCCCCACCTCCCACCCTCTTCCCACGATCCTCTTTTGTTTTAAGTTCGCACCAGAAGTGTATGCGAGTCGTGCTGCACCAGCACAGTCGCTGATCAGACAAGCGGATGGTGCATCTCCACAATCTTCGTGCATCCCGCAGATGCTGCAGAACCTGTGGGCGGTGGACTGATCCTCGCAGGCTTTCGACAACTGCATCCCGCTGTTGGCTCCATACAGAACGGTCAGCGTTTATTCGGCTGCTCCTTGATCCTCATGAGCATGGAACGTCTTCGAGCAGAGGCTGCTGGGTCTCCCTGTTCAACGTCCTCCTCATCGCAAAACTGCCCGAGATTCTCATACACCTTGGTCGAATTCAAGAGGCTATCATTGATGTCATGAAGAAAAAGAATCTCTCTCTCTCTCTCTCTCTCTCCTCTCTCTCTCCTCTCTCTCTCATCTCTCTCTCTCCTCTCTCTCTCTCCCCTCTCAATCATCAATCAATCAATCAATCAATCAATCAATCGATCAGTCACACCTACGTCAATCCTGGCGTCAGTTCATCAGGACACCCAGCTTGCAGACGTCAACACTGTCCTGCACACGGCGACTACAGCGCCACCTAGCGCCACCACGCAAGCACTGGCCATAGTTCTGGAACTGAGCGAGTGCCCGCCGCCCCCGCCGTCGTAATACTCGTAGTATTCGGCATCCTCCGCGTCGTACAGGGGCGGCGTGGTGGTCTGGCCGGAGGCGAAGACGATCATCTGATCCTCGTAGTCCCAAATGTTGTCCGGCTCTTCTTCAGTCACAGGTTTATCATCTGCAACAGATTCACAGACAGGAGTGAGGTTTTGTCTTTGGTTACCTGTGGCTAAAAGTTATGTAACAGCACAGCACAAATCATGGAGATCTTGAGTTTTTGTATTTGTTTTCTTTTGTTTGCCATCAGTAAGTGAGACTAATGATGACAATGGTGAACAGGTCACAGTCTGAAACAGCTGTGACATCCAAGCATGGAAGCGGGGTGTACTGCACGGAATGACTGACTGACTGTACACAGCTGATCTTCCTGAATGAAAAAAAAAAACAAAACATTCAAAGATCATCTGAGAAGAGGTATGACAGCGTATATTGTATTATTCAACTCAGATTCCTCACAATAAATGATTCTGATCGACACCGCTGTGCCATATGAAAGCGGAATCCAAGACTAAGAAGTAGGCCAGTCTAGCAGCAGCTTGGAGGGTGGGGGGTGGGGGGGTGGGGGCGGGGGATCTCAATGGCTACCAAACCAAAGTCCCCCCCATAGAGGGGGGAGTATGGGTGTTTGAAGCTCATCAGGCTACGATCTCATGAAAGAACCATCGATTTCTGGTGAGGGGACCAGAACCCTACATCCAGTGGCAGAGGACCAGAACCCTACATCCAGTGGCAGAGGACCAGAACCCTCATCCAATGGCAGAGGACCAGAACCCTACATCCAGTGGCAGAGGACCAGAACCCTACATCCAATGGCAGAGGACCAGAACCCTACATCCAGTGGCAGAGGACCAGAACCCTACATCCAGTGGCAGAGGACCAGAACCCTACATCCAGTGGCAGAGGACCAGAACCCTACATCCAATGGCAGAGGACCAGAACCCTACATCCAATGTCAGAGGACCAGAACCCTACATCCAGTGGCAGAGGACCAGAACCCTACAGACAATGGCAGAGGACCAGAACCCTACAGGCAATGGCAGAGCACCAGAACCATCCAGGCAATGGCAGAGGACCAGAACCCTCGAGGCAATGGCAGAGCACCAGAACCCTACAGACAATGGCAGAGCACCAGAACCCTACAGGCAATGGCAGAGGACCAGAACCCAACAGGCAATGGCAGAGATAAGATAAGATAAGATAATGTTGCTTATAGCCCAGCCGACCGCAAAGGGCCACATCAGGGCTGTCACCACGTTAAAATCAACTCACCAGTAAAAAAAAAAAAAAAAAAAAAAAAAAAAAAAAAAAAAAAACCTTTCATACATCTCGTTAAATGACATCGTCTAGAAACGCACCAGAAACTTTGGTAAAAATCTTTCTTCCGTAAAATCTTAAATCAGATGAAAAATGTTAATCTCTCTCAAAAACTCAAGGATCACATCAGGCGGGACATCCCTGAACAGGATCTTCATGGACTCCGCTGTAAAATGTTTGTGTCTCACATCGTGCAAGTCCCAACACTCTAAAAGAACATGTTTCATTGTGAGTGGCGCATGACATGGAATGCACCACGGAACTTCTTCACTCTTTAAAAGATAAGCATGGGTAAAATACGAATGGCCGGTGTGCAGCCGGCACAGAATCGTTTTCCTCTTTACGACCTCTCGACGTGGATGGGAGGAAGTCCTTAAGGTTTGGACGGATCTGAAAGAGTTTGTTACTCGTCTGTGTGTTCCAATCCTCCTGCCAGAGGTCCTCTCACATAATCGTTAATTTTGGGTTTCACATCTGAGCAGGGATACAAGTGTTGGACAGTTTCTCTCTTGTGGCGTTCTTGGCTAAACGATCAACCATTTCGTTCCCGCCGATGCCAACATGACCAGGAACCCAAGCAAGAGTAATGTTGTAACCGTCCGCCTTTAACTTGCTAAAAAGTTTAAAAAAAAACTAAAAGTTCTGGATGCTGAAGGTTGCGGCCAGCTATGGCCTCCAAAGCTGACAGCGAATCCGACAGAACCAGAAAGTCCCTCTTTGAAGAATGTGAGATTATCTTCAGAGCCAGTACCAGAGCAGTAAGTTCAGCAGAATAGACAGAAGCATCTGAATGGATATGTTCCAACAGTATCTGAGAAGGAGCCCCAGGGCAGTAGGCTGCACAGGCTACTCCATCTTCAGACTTGGAACCGTCAGTGAAAACTTTTTGACAGGATGGAAATTTCGAACAGAGGTCAGCATACAATGCCTTGTACGCCAGAGAGCTGGTAGACTCTTTGCGAAAAGCTGCAAGATCAAAACGAATTTCTGGTGTGAAAAAGGTCCACGGAGGTTGATCCGGAAACTTGGAAAAATCGACACAACTCCTAGGTCTAGACCTGCATTCCGCACGTGAGGCCTCATACGAAGACCAAACGGCGGAATACATTTCGGGTTGTTTTCAAACTTACTTTGGAACGGAGGGTCAAAAACACAGTCATAGGCAGGATTTGCGGTTCTGAGAACAGTCGGATATAATAATTCAAAGACAGTTTCAGCCTGCGGTTGGACAGTGAAGGTTCACCCGCCTCTGCGTACAGGCTGTACACAGGGGTGGTGCGGAACGCTCCAAGACAGAGACGAAGCCCTTGATGGTGGATAGGGTCTAATAGTTTGAGGTAAGAGGGTCTTGCGGAGCCGTAGACAGCACAACCTAGTCCAGTTTGGAACGGACCAGGGCTCTGTAGAGGTGCAGCAAAGTTTTCTTATCAGCGCCCCCAGTCAGTGTGCGCTAACGACCCGCAGAATATTCAGAGCTTTCTGGCAAGAAGTTTTGAGGTTTTGATGTGGCTGAGAAAGTTGAGTTTTTGGTCAAAAATAACTCCCAGGAATTTGGCTTCTTTTACAACTGGAATGGTGGACTTGTCCAGATGAATTTCAGGATCAGCAAAGAATCGACGAAAATTGTGGAAATGAATTGACTGAGTTTTGGTACGGAGAAGGTAAACCCGCTTTCCTCAGCCCACTGTTGGATTCTGTTGACACAAAGTTGGAGTCGACGCTGTACGCTGGCGTAAGAAGCTCCAACTGCATACAGCGCGAAGTCGTCAACAAACAGAGAGGACTCAGTGCCCTGGCTTACCGATTGGACAATGTCATTGATTTTAATGCTGAAAAGGGCTGGAGAAAGGATGCTCCCCTGAGGAACACCCAACTCCTGCCCATGGATGTCAGAGAGTGTGGTGCCAACACGCACCTGGAACTGTCGATCGGCTAAAAAGTTCTGAATGAACAGAGGCAGGTGACCCCGAAAACCAAGTCTGTGCAGGTCCATCAGGATTCCTGCTTTCCACGGGTGTCGTACGCCTTTTCGAGGTCGAAAAAGATAGCAACCACATGCTGCTTGTTAATAAAGGCGTTGCGGATGGTGGTTTCCAGCGGATTAGATGGTCAACCGTCGAGTGGTACTTCCGGAAACCGCACTGTTCACTGGCCAAAAGACCATCGGTTCCAGCTTCCACATCAGACGGAGTTGACCATCTTTTCCATCAGCTTACAGAGGCAGCTGGTCAGAGCGATTGCGATAGTTGGAAGGGTTGGTAAGGTCCTTTCCAGGCTTTGGAATAGGAATGATCAGGCTTTCCGCCAGGAAGGCGGAAAGGACCCTGTGTCCAATATGGTTATAGACTTGGAGAAGATCTGGAGACAGCTTTCTGAAAATGTTTCACAACCTATAATGAATGTCGTCCAGACCTGGGCAAATCAGTGCAGTTTGTAAAGCTAATTTGAGTTCAACGATTGAAAAAGGAAGATTATAGGTTTCAGAGTTGTCTGATGTGAAATTGTATGAAGATTTCTCTCTAATCTCTTTGTTTCTTAAAAAGACTGCAGATTTATTTGAAGACGAGAATTCTGTTGGATGTGGAGGCCAACAGATTAGCAACAGCTTGTTTGTCAGTGATCAAGCATCGGCAAGTTTCAAGTGATGAATGAGGGGTTGGTGTTCTTCCCTTGATTTTTCTAATGACGTTCCAAACTTTTTTCTTAGAAGTTTTTCGATGTCAGCCTGGAGCAGAAGCTTCTCCAGGACCGACGTTTACTGATTTTTAAAAGTGTATCTCGATTTAGCACGGAGTTTCTGATGGGCTCGAGCGTTGGACCCGAAGGTCGTGGTACACCTGACGCTGAGCCCGTTTTCTAACTTTGGATATTTGTTGGCAGTCTGAATCAAACCAGGGTGTTTTGGCATTTGAAGTTTATCGAAGACACTGGAATACAAGCTTTAGCACACTGATCACAGTGTTAGTCAGAGATTCGCTGGGTCTGGACTCTGAAAAAAATTATGTCCTGGAATTCTTTGAAATAGTGGTTGCAAATAGATCCCAGTTTGCTTTCTTATAATTGAGATGTTGAGAGACAGAGGCAGGTTCAGTTAATATGGGCTGTAAAAGAACAGGGAAATGGTCACTTCCGTGCAGACGTCATGACAACCACTCATAGTCCAGGACCAGCGAGGGTCACAAACCGACAAATCTAAACACGAAAGTGAACCAGTGGAAGAGTGGAGGTAAGTTGCAGATCCGTCATTCAGACAACACAAATCCAAGTCTGAAAGGACATCTTCAATCAGCAACCTCTGGGTGACGTACCGCACTACCCCAAAGAGGGTTGTGACCGTTAAAGTCACCCAACAGCAAAAAGGTCGAGGAAGTTCTCCTATCAGACTGACAAGGTCCTGAGACAAACCGGGACAGACGGTGGAAGATAAAGGAACAGATTGTCACAGTCTTGTGGAGAGTGACTCTCGCAGCTACAGCTTGAAGGGAGGTAGACAGAGCGACAGGACTATACAACAAAGTATTTTATGTAGAGAAGGCAACACCGCCCGACAGTCCCAACGTGGATGGTTGTGCAGGTTTTGAAAGAATATTAAAGCCAGAAAGATTAAAGGTCTTCTGGCTTTGAATTTGAGTTTCCTGAAGAGCCACGACGGAAGGTTTATGGATTGACACAGAAGCTGCAGCTCCTCGAAGTTGGAATTTAGACCACGGATATTCCAATGGAATATGGTACTATCCATGGTTGCAGAGGCGAAAAGGAGAGAGATCAGGTCATCTCCTCCTCAACATCTGCTTCCAATGGAGTGAACTTGTTAATTAGTTTCACAGGAGAGTGTTGTCTACAGACCTGCTGGCAGACTTGCCAACAGGCGAAGAAGGTCTGGATTTGGGAGATGGTGGAGGTTTCTTCTTCATCTCCACCATCTCCACACTGGGTTGTTGAACTCCCTTGCCCGCACGGGCACTGGACATGGGAGTTCGAGGTGCGGGTGCTGGTTTTTTCATCTGCCCAGCAGCAGATGTTGTAGACTGCTGGGCAGTCTGAGGGGTGGCGATGTTTTGCCTCCACCAGGGCAGTCTTTTTGGGTTGGAAGGTGGTGGACTTGCTACCACCAAACTGACAGATCTTACTTGCAATGTCTTCGAAAACATGAATTCATCAGTCTGGCAGCAGACTGACCGAGTAGGAACTATGGGAGCTTTCTTGACAGCCGAAGCATAGGAAAAGCTGTTGGCGTCTAACTGCCCACAACCTGTTTCCGGCTTCAAAAATGAGATCTTCTTTTCCGTTTTAACTCGTTGTAATAGCAGATTCTTGAATCCAAAGGGGACAGTTTCGTGAAGAGAGGGATGGTCGCCACCGCAGTTAGCACAATGTGCCGGATCATGACACGGCCCATCATGGGTTGCCTTGCAGCAAATACCACATACCTCCTGCCCAGAACAGCGGTCCCTGACATGGCCAAACCTCGGCACCTGAAGCACCTCAATGGGGACGGCACATATAGCTGAACATGAACATTTAGGTAACCAACTTTTGATGACCGGAGGCAGCACAGGGCTGCAGAAGGTCAGAAAGAGGGTGTTGGTGGCCACTCCTCTGAACCCTTCCTGACCGTCACCCTCCGCACCTCCGTCACAACCCTGGACGCCAGCTCCGTTTTTATTTCTGCCTCTGAAACACCCGTTAGATCTCTGCATCGAATCACACCTTTGGATGAATTTAATTGCTTATGGGAGTCACCCTGATCTCCCTATCCACAAGTTTTTTTGCCTTCTGCAGCTGTTCAGATTGCTTTTGGATTTACATTGAATGAGAAATGAGCCATTTCTCAACCTCTTGATGGACCGAGGGTCACCTGCTATAACCTGAAAACCCTTTTGAATGGCAAACGGGCTCAGAGCTGAAAGGGTCTTTCCTGCTCCGTCCCCTCCATCACGAGCCAGGAAGCCCAAAAACCTGTCTTCTGTCTAACTTCGGTATCGAGTCACTGTCTGTTTCACAATCCCTGAAATAGGGGATGCTGCCTTTCCTCTTCCTTTTGGGGGGAATGTTTTTTAATGAAGTCATATTAGTTTTATTGTGATTCATCGCTCCCTTACCCACCCACCATGGAGTCCAACTAAGGGGCCAGGGCCAAGAAACCAATGTCTTGACCCTTCCAGGCTTCGGAGAGATATACTACAAACAGAAACTACCAACCTTATCCCCCCTGATCATGCTCAACTCCCGGGGACAGAGAGCTGAGCACATGCAGGGGTTTACTTGGCCAGCAGGGAACTGTCCTGTCTTGACCCAGCCCCAAAAAGGGAGCCGATTAGATACACCCGGGCCAAAGTGTACTTCCTGTCTAGGAGAGGTCCGAGCCAAAGTGATGTGTTGAGAGCGCTGGCCCTCTCAATCACCAGGACTCATCCCCCTCCGACACAGGTCGCACCGCACGGCAAACGCGGCGGATCTTAAGCAGACCACAGAGAGAAAAGGAGTGTGTAAAAGAAGACTTGAAGGGAGACGAAGATAGAAAAGGGCCAAATAAGGAAGGCAGAAAACAAGACGACAGAATAGAAAAAAGGTGGTTACTATTTGTCTGGGCCCTCACTCCTAACCTTTCTGACATGGAGACCCTACCAGGGGCATCAATTCCTACCACGTAATGCTTGGCGAGTCAGCAACTTGGCTATACAGGCCTAGAAGCGTTCATAACAACTAACCATCTAGCTGAGTATTGATGCCCCCGTCAGCAAAGCCTAAAAGATCACCGGACCACGCAAGCCCTCCGACCACGGCAAGGTTGCAACCCCCGGAGGGCAATGGCAGAGCACCAGAACCCTACAGACAATGGCAGAGCACCAGAACCCTACAGACAATGGCAGAGCACCAGAACCCTACAGGCAATGGCAGAGCACCAGAACCCTACAGCAATGGCAGAGCACCAGAACCCTACAGACAATGGCAGAGCACCAGAACCCTACAGACAATGGCAGAGCACCAGAACCCTACAGGCAATGGCAGAGCACCAGAACCCTACAGGCAATGGCAGAGCACCAGAACCCTACAGACAATGGCAGAGCACCAGAACCCTACAGACAATGGCAGAGCACCAGAACCCTACAGGCAATGGCAAGGACCAGAACCCTCGAGGAAATAGCAGAGCACCAGAACCCTACAGCAATGGCAGAGCACCAGAACCCTACAGACAATGTGAGAGGACCAGAACCCCAAAGGCAATGGCAGAGGACCAGAACCCTCGAGGCAATGGCAGAGGACCAGAACCCTCAAGGCAATGGCAGAGGACCAGAACCCTACAGGCAATGGCAGAGCACCAGAACCCTACAGACAATGGCAGAGGACCAGAACCCTACAGACAAAGGCAGAGGACCAGAACCCTCGAGGCAATGGCAGAGCACCAGAACCCTACAGACAATGGGCAGAGGACCAGAACCCTCAAGGCAATGGCAGAGGACCAGAACCCTCAAGGCAATGGCAGAGCACCAGAACCCTACAGACAATGGCAGAGACCAAACCCTCAAGGCAATGGCAGAGGACCAGAACCCTACAGACAATGGCAGAGGACCAGAACCCTACAGACAATGGCAGAGGACCAGAACCCTACAAAGGCAGAGGACCAGAACCCTCAAGGCAATGGCACAGGACCAGAACCCTACAGACAATGGCAGAGCACCAGAACCCTACAGACAATGGTAGAGGACCAGAACACTGAAGGAAATGGCAGAGGACCAGAACCCTACAGGCAATGGCAGAGCACCAGAACCCTACAGCAATGGCAGAGCACCAGAACCCTACAGACAATGGCAGAGCACCAGAACCCACAGGCAATGGCAGAGCACCAGAACCCTACAGGCAATGGCAGAGCACCAGAACCCTTCAGCAATGGCAGAGCACTAGAACCCTACAGGCAATGGCAGAGCACCAGAACCCTCAAGGCAATGGCAGAGCACCAGAACCCTACACAATGAAGCACCAAACCACAGGCAATGGCAGAGCACCAGAACCCTCAAGGCAATGGCAGAGGACCAGAACACTGAAGCAATGGCAAGGACCAAACCCTCAAGCAATGGCAAGGACCAAACCCTCGAGGATATGGCAGAGGACCAACCCTCGAGCCAATGGCACAGGACCAGAACCCTCGAGGCAATGGCAGAGGACAAGAACACTGAAGGCAATGGCAGAGGACCAGAACACTCAAGGCAATGGCAGAGACCAGAACACCAAGGCAATGGCAGAGGACCAGAACCCTCGAGACAATGGCAGAGGACCAAACCCTACAGGCAATGGCAGAGGACCAGAACCCTCGAGGCAATGGCAGAGCACCAGAACCCTACAACAATGGCAGAGCACCAGAACCCTACAGACAATGGCAGAGCACCAGAACCCTCCAGGCAATGGCAGAGGACCAGAACCCTCAAGGCAATGGCAGAGCACCAGAACCCTACAGACAATGGCAGAGCACCAGAACCCTCCAGGCAATGGCAGAGGACCAGAACCCTCAAGGCAATGGCAGAGCACCAGAACCCTACAGACAATGGCAGAGCACCAGAACCCTACAGACAATGGCAGAGCACCAGAACCCTCCAGGCAATGGCAGAGGACCAGAACCCTCAAGGCAATGGCAGAGCACCAGAACCCTACAGGCAATGGCAGAGCACCAGAACCCTACAGACAATGGCAGAGGACCAGAACCCTACAGGCAATGGCAGAGCACCAGAACCCTACAGGCAATGGCAGAGGCAGCTGAAGTGAGTTCCAGCCAGATCTGTCGACTAGCAACGTAAAGCTTATGTTCCAGCTGTGAACAGGAGTCCGATAGCTGTGTGGGTTAGACCTCTGTCAAAAGCCTGCCTTGAAACGCCTACCCATCCAGGGGGAGCCGGTTCGAATCCCGGCAGCCTATTTCTGACAGCGGCAGGTCATCTACGAGTCATGCGGAGCGTCCCGACCCCCTCAGAGTTCAGCACCCAAACACTGGTCTATGAGGGGGTTCCTTCTCCGAGGACCTCAGGGCGTCAAGCTCTGTCTCGTTTCTTCCCGGTGGTACTGTGACACAGATACACTGACAGGAGAGCGGCAAATTTGGGTGTTTGATTTAACAGTTGAAATTAATGGTGGTCCACCTACATCTCCGTGGGCACGCCTACCGCAACCATTTTGAAACGTAGGTCCCTTACTCGTCCTCTCTCTCTCTCCTCTCCTCCTCTCTCTCTCTCTCTCTCTCTCTCTCTCCCTCCTCCCTCTCTTCTCTCTCTCTCTCTCCTCCCATCCCCCTCCTATTTCAATCTCACCCTCTCTCCTCTCTCTCTCTCTCCTCTCTCTCTCTCTCTCTCTCTCTCTCTTCTCTCTCTACCAGCATTGGTAAGCTCAAAGCCGGAAAAAGTTCTGGTCCTGACAAAATTATTAGTGAGATGCTGAAGCATGCCAGTTCAAAAATTATTGATTTCTTAGTTATTTATTTCAATAAATTGTTTGACCTTGGTGTTTACCCAGATGACTGGTCGAGATCTATAGTTGTTCCAATATATAAAAAGGGAAATCCAAACCTGCCAGATAACTATCGTGGCATTGCCCTAACGAGTGTTGTAAGTAAGGTGTATACACATATTTTAAAACAAAAGACTTCAAAGTGGTAGAGAAAGAGGAAAAAATAAATAGAAGAGCAAGCAGGCTTCAGACCAGGTTATAGTACCGTAGATCATATTTTCCACCCTATATGCGATAGTACAAAAGTTTCTTATAAAAAAAAAGTCTAAACTGTATGTTGCCTTTGTGGACTTCAGAAAGGCATTCGATTCTGTGAACAGAAATGTTTTATGGCAGTTTTGAGAAAATGTGGTGTGAAAGGAAAACTTTATCAAGCTATACGAAGTGTTTACGATTCTGTATTAGCATGTGTACGAGATAAATGTTGTTCTTCAGATTACTTTGAATGCCCAAGGGGGTGAAACAAGGAATGTCTACTTAGCCCGCTCTTATTTTCCTTTTTCATAAACGAATTGGCTGTGGATTTGTCAAGCAATGGAAAACATGGTATTCAGCTCATTCCTGGTGCAGTTGAAATATTCTTATTATTGTTTGCGGATGATGTTATTTTGTTATCTGACTCTGTTATTGGGCTCCAGAATCAAATAAATAGTCTTAGAGAAGGGGCAGATCGATAAAGTTAACAATCAATCTTGACAAAACAAATGTAATGGTTTTCAGAAAAGGTGGCTACTTAAGTGACAGAGAAAGATGGTTTATGGAAATGAAGAAGTAAAGGTAACTAACTCGTACAAATACTTAGGGATGGCTTTTACCACAAAGTTGAGTGTTAGCAGTGCTCTGTCTGATGTTTGCAGAAAGGCAAAAAAAGGAGTGATGGAAATTATGAAATCATTAAGAAGACTAAACACTATTGATATAAATTTATTTTGGAAGCTTTCGATGCACAAATTCAGCCTATCCTAACATACGCAGCTGAAGTCTGGGGATTAGAACAAGACAGTAAACAGATTGAAAATGTCCACATGTTTGCCATAAAAAGATATCTGAATGTACCCCTACATACATCAAATAAACTGATATATGGAGAAACTGGAGGTATTCTCTACGCGTTACAACTACTGTAAAATGCATCAAATACTGGTTAAAACTAGTCAGACTCCCCATGTCGAGAATATGTAGGCAAGCCTACGAAATGCTTCTGTTACAGCACGAATCTGGTCACTTTAATTGGGTGACAGAAGTACAAAAGACTGACTGAAAATGGCTTTGGTATTGTTTGGCTGAACCAGGGAGTTTGTTCCGAATATGGTTTTATAACAGAATTCAAAGACAGACTCATTTCCTGTTTCAAAACAAAATTGGCATGCAGAAATAGATAATAACGATAAATATAGATACTTCTGTTCCTTCAAAAATATTTTTCAGGCAGAAAAGTACCTAACGTTAGTTACAAATAAATGGCACAGAATCAGTTTGGCCAGATTTAGGTTAAGGGTTAGTGGTCTAAAAAACTGTAAGCAATGGTTCTTAAGTCTGAATATTCGAATGACACTATTTGCCCATCTTGTGGAAATGAATTAGAAAACGAAGAACATTTTTTGTTTCATTGTACTACTTATGTTGACAAGCGTAAACGCTGCAGTGTGTTGAATACTCGTTCATTCCACCAAAATAATGCAAGCGTTGCTTCAGTGTTATCTAATAATAATGAACGCGTTGTTAAAGAAGTGCTAAGTACATAGCTGAAGCCATGTATGTGAGAAAAAAGATAATTGAGCAAAATACCGGTAACATAAGGATGATCCAATGTGCGGATGTCCGGGGAGGGTGGGGGACTGGGGAGGGTGTGTGGGCTGGCGGAATAGGGGGAGGGAGAGGGAAGGGTAGTGGTCAAGTGTGTGTGATTATGGCGGTATGGATGTTGGGAGATAATAGTAGAAAGGTAGCGGGGTGGGGCGGAGGAAAAGGTGAGACGTGTGTGTGTGTGTGTGTGTGTGTGTGTGTGTGTGTGTGTGTGTGGTGTGAGTACGTATACGCATGAAATTTCTGCTTTTTGTATCGGTGAATGCATTTGCCAACCCCCTTGTCTAAAAGGCTTAAACTGCTAAACGACAATAAAAAATGTCAGTGTCAGTGTCAGTGTCTCTCTCTCTCTCATACACAAGCATCTCTCTCTCTGTTTCATACACAAACCCTCTCCTCTCTCTCTCTCTCTCTCTCTCTCTCTTCTCCCCCCCCCCCCCCCATGCCACTGAAAGAAATATCAGCAATTTCTCATGAAGAAGAATCAAACGCACATACCATAACATAACTAGGTATCTCTACCCTAAAGGAGGCCACGTAAGGGTGCGCACGGTGTGAACGATGGCGTGCATGTCTCTGCATGAGCACGTGGCAAGGTGAGAGAGGGGCTGGGGACACAGGCATCCGAGGTGTCTATGCCATGCACGTGCGTCAGTGAATCGTTAACGGATCACATCACGCCGTAGAAAGAAAGC
This sequence comes from Conus ventricosus, assembly GCA_018398815.1. Classification (NCBI taxonomy): domain Eukaryota; kingdom Metazoa; phylum Mollusca; class Gastropoda; order Neogastropoda; family Conidae; genus Conus; species Conus ventricosus. The sequence goes on along the minus strand of CM031606.1, from coordinate 88,279,038 downwards.
AACGAGCGGTCAACCAAGAGAAGAGGGGGGGGGGGGGGGGGGGGGGGGGGGGGGGGGGGGGGGGGTGAGGGAGGGGGGGGGGGTGAGGGTGGGAGTGAGGGTGGGGGCTGAGGAGTTGAGGGATGAGAACTGGGAATGACGTGTGCGTGTGTGTGTGTGTGTGTGTGTGTGTGTGTGTGTGTGTGTGTGTGTGTGTGTGTTTGAGCGTGTGTGTGTGTTGTGTGTGTGTGTGTGTGTGTGTGTGGTGTGTGTGTGTGTGAGAGTGTGTTGTGTGTGTGGTGTGTGTGTGTGTGGTGTGTGTGTGTGTGTGTGTGTTGTGTGTGTGTGTGTGTGTGTGTGTGTGTGTGTGTGTGACTTGAAAGAGATCAAAACGGCATCGAAGACAGATAGACAAACACACACACGCGCTCTCTCTCTCTCCTCTCTCTCTCTCTCTCTCTCTCCTCTCTCTCCTCTCTCTCTCTCTCTCTCTCTCTCTCTCCTCTCTCTCTCTCTCTAAACACACACACACACACACACACACACACACACACACACACACACACACACACACGCCCGCACGCGTATTTCGGTACAGGGGGATTTTTCCCTCGGAGTTAACATTGGTTCTGACTCCATTCCCCATACAGTCCTTTGAAGGAGACTATAAACCGAGGTTCCGTGTGTGAACGCACGCACAACATCTTGCACACATGTAAAATCCCCATCACCAACTTTCGGAAGAGAAGGCCAGTTTGGCCGTTGGTATGGATGACACGTTACACATAGCATGCACCTTCCCCGAAGTTGGAGTGTGGCTGCCTTAATGGCGGGATAAAAAAAAAGTCATACACACAGAATCTTCAACTCGATGAAGGTGGACACTCAAAGAAAGAAAGAAGAAGAAGAAGAAGAAGAAGAAGAAAAAGAAGAAGAAGAAGAAGAAGAAAAAAAGAAGAAAAAAAGAAGAAGAAGAAGGAGAAGGGCAGAGGGCCAGACAGACAAGGGGAGCACGGGGCCCGGCGGGTGGTGCTCACCGCAGCCGTCGAAGGCCCGGGGCAGACAGGTCATGTAGCCGTCCACACAGCGGCACAGGTTGCAGCCCGCCTTCAGCCAGCTGCCGTGGGGGATGCTCCGGCACGGCCTCGCCGACACCCGGTGCTCACACTTCCGGCCGTAGAAGTTCCTGGAACACACAACCCACCACGACCATCATCACACTCCACACAGACTCCATCATCACACTCCACACAGACTCCATCATCACCACCTCCACACAGACTCCATCATCACCACCTCCACACAGACTCCATCATCACACTCCACACAGACTCCATCATCACACTCCACACAGACTCCATCATCACACTCCACACAGACTCCATCATCACACTCCACACAGACTCCATCATCACACTCCACACAGACTCCATCATCACACTCCACACAGACTCCATCATCACACTCCACACAGACTCCATCATCACACTCCACACAGACTCCATCATCACACTCCACACAGACTCCATCATCACACTCCACACAGACTCCGGTCGGGAAGCATTTTTGTTTTTGTTTGTGTGTGTGTGTGTGTGTTATTTTTCGCGTTAGTTCACAACTTCGAACAGGACTTTTAAGTAATCCTGCCATCCATCCATCCACGCAATAACCAGCCCAAGCCTGACAAAATCTTTTTTAACGAGGGTATAACGTAATTAATGCCTGTGTGATTCTTTTTTTTCCTTCTCTTTTCTTTCTCCCCCCCCCCCCCCCCCCCCACCATTTTTTTTCCCCGCACAGCGCGGCATATTGTTAAATTTCAGAAACATTCACACGTCAACAATGTATGTGAGTTTTCAGGGAGTGACGGCAAGTGGAACGCCAAAAACAAATGTATATTTGCAGTGATTATGAAACAAGACCATGGGGTGAAAGTCTACGGGGCGAAAAGACTCGCGGAAAAGTCCACGTCCATGTGTTATATTACCATCAGACAGCTTCACTCTTGAAGAAGACGCCAGCTCCTCTCTTCTGCTTAGACGAAGTCAACCAAATTTGAGAGCGAAGCCGTACAGGAGAAAAACTGCACCCCCCCCCCCCCCCCCCCCCCCCCCCCCCCACACACACACACACCCCACACACACAGGACTTTTTATGAGTCTCAAAGCTCGTGAAAAGAAAAGAAAAAAGTTAGAGAGAAAAATTCATATGCAACAATAATGATAATGACAAAAGTGATAACATTTTTTAAAGGGGGGGGGAGTTTGAATCAAGAAACTGGCTTTGAAATAAAACCACTCTGACTAGTTGATAAACTCTCTTCACGTGCTAATGCACGCACCGCAGTTCGCGCACACTTACACATTCTCTCCTCTCTCTCTCTCTCTCTCTCTCTCTCTCTCTCCTCCCCTCTCTCTCTCTCTCTCCTCTCTTTCTCTCTCTCTACTGTACCAGTTTAATTTGCTTCCACTGAATAACAACTTGCATCGCTATAGTAAAACAGAAAAGGACAAAGCGTGCCCATTTTGCCATGATCAGGTAGAGAATGAGCAACATTTTTTTTATTTCAAAGCTCCCTCTATCAAGACCTAAGGAGTAAATTTCTCAAAGAATTCGCCAGTTGTCCCCTCATTTGCTTCTTAAAGGTCTACTTTAGAGGTTTCGATAATTGGTCAGCTTATGCAGAAATATGAAATGTTTGATAAATTGGTAAAATAAACATCCGATCGCTCCCGATCACACGAAATCGATCCGCGAAAGTGGGCATTTTCACCTGTAATCAAGAAAACGGGAGGTAATCAACTAAATCTTGGCATGGCTTAACTACTCTTGGATGTGACGTCACATGAAGGACTGGCCGTCAGCCGCGACCTACACAACAAGCCAACGGCGACAGAAAGCGATTCTGATGGTTCTTGCACATCTCGATCGGTATTTAATTTATCATGTAAAAGCAGTGACTATGATTGCGACAGCCAATGTAACTATGGGGATGTTTCTGCAAGGCCTTTACCTTATCAGTTTGAACGCTAAGTTCTTTTTACCACGTCAGTTCCAGCTGGACCACGGAAACGAGCTATTCAGTTCAGCTGGACGCCCGAACACATCATTCCGAAGGCGTACGGACTTTACCGAAGTCTCGAGGGAGGCTACCGACTGACTTCTTGATGCGATCACGCGTGGACGGCGAGCGGAGATTCTCCTTCCTCAAGCCTTAACGTGTTCATTCAATTTAACAAGTGTGATCTGTCCATAGATATGAACAGAATAAACGTGTGACTATCGTACTCATCTGTACGAGCTTACCACTCCGCCTTCAAAGTATACGCGCACAATGCAGACGAAGTTTTTGATCCACTCGAACGGGCTCGGCAATTGTCGGAACAGCTCGTTTCCGTGGTCCAGCTGGAACTGACGTGGTAAAAATAACTTAGTGACCCGGCATGGTTGCACCAACCGAATCCACTTCTTTCGAGTATCTGGATCAGATGGAAATGTGTGCAAAGAATATCCGTCTCCTGCTGAGCTGCTGCACACGCCTACAGCACAATATCTGCCACCCCCTCGTGACTTATTTGGCTGTGGGGATCGCAACTCGTGTTGATTTCACTTGGCTTTGGCTTGTTGTGTAGGTCAAAGCTGACGGCCAGTCCATCAAGTGACGTCACGGTTTTCGGTCTACCGCGCGGGGTTTGAACAGGTGTGCAAAACCTTTTATCTATTAAATTCTTCCGGCGACTTTTTTTGAAAAATGAATACCATGCTGTAGTTATATGACATGTAGACCTGTTTTTAACAAATTATCGAAAATCTCTACTAAAGTAGACCTTTAAGGTATCCAGTGCTTCGCACAGACATAGCCTATCAAGGTACATTTTTCATGCCATAAACAGAAGGATCAAGTCAATTCTTTAGTGGATAAATTACTGCGGACAATTACCACTACCTTGGTTTTCCTTGAAATGACTGACTTCATTTGTATTGTAATTTCGTGTACTCTAAACGTATCTGAATAATGCATCATCATTTTACACGTAGTTTTGGGGAATTATTATTGCAATGCTTTTTTGTTCTGTTTGCTACACATATATGCTAACTCCTTCCCGTTCCTACCCACTCCCCCCCTTCCCTTTGTACCTTGTATTGTGGCCCAAGGCCGATGTACATTAAAACTTTCTGAGTTCTGAGTTCTCTCTCTCTCTCTCACTCTCTCTCTCTCTCTCTCTCTCTCTCTCTCTCTCTCTCTCTCTCTCCCACGTACTTGGGACATGCACAGAAGCTGCCCAGGTAGCACGTGCCCCCGTTGTAACAGCACGGCCTCTGCTGCCTGTGACCGGAGCCACCCGCTCTGCTCTTCGTCTTTGGGCCTTCGCCTTCTTCTGACAGTGCTGCAACAGTCACCACGCAACACCATGACAACTTGAGAGAGAGAGAGAGAGAGGAGAGAGAGAGAGAGAGAGAGAGAGAGAGCAGACAAGACAAGAGACAAAATTCTTTATTTACGAGGATAACAGATAATGACACTGATGTGGGTTTTTTTTACATCCAGTCCTCGCCCTGAGTAGGGTCAACAATGCAAAACAAGATAAGGCGACAAAAGAAGCATGCAAAATGTGACTAGAACTACAATACGATACGAAAAACAAAGTAAAATGAGAGAGAGATAGAGAAAGGGGGGGGGGGGAGGAGAGAAACGCAGGAGCGAGAGAGAGAGAGAGAGAGAGAGAGAGAGAGAGAGAGGAGAGAGAGAGAGGAGAGAGAGAGAGAGAGAGAGAGGAGTACAGACAGACAGACACGCACACAGACAGACAGACACAGAGGGCTGAACAAAAAAAAGAGGCGAAGATGGAGGAAGGGGAAAAAAGGAAGGACGAAGTAAACAAAAACAAACAAAAAAGAAACGAACAAACAAAAGAGAAAGAAAGGGAAAAAAAAAAAAGAAAGAAAAAAAGACAGACAGGCCAGGGGACCATCTGGCCTCGTTCCCCGGGTTGCTGCCAGGCGTCAAGTCGCTCATTCCCACGGCTCGCCCAGGCGTCACCAGACAAACAGGATTACCGCCCCCTGCCCCTGATGGATCACACCCTGGATTCTCCCAGACGACCACAGCGGCCATTCTTCCCTCACTCCCACACCAAACAGCGGATCAACGTGCTCATCCTTCGCTCAGAATTGCATTTCTTAGCTTACGTCCACTTCCGAAATGTTTCTTTGGGGGGGGGGGGGGGGGGGGGGGGGGGGGGGGAGCGGGGTCGGGGGGGGGGAGGATGAGGGTGGGGGGGGGGGGAGCTTCCTACGTTTTCCTATTTTTCTACTACCTCTTCCAACTGTTGCCTTACTGTTGTCAACTGTTTACGATCTTTCACTGTTTTTAACTTTTTTCTTTCTCTCCCACCTGTCGTGCTTTGTTCCAGCTTTGTCCAATCTTGTCCTATTTTTCCCTCCAGTTTCCTCTTTTGTCCTACCTTGTCCTACCTTATCCACTACCTCTTCCTACCTGTCCTACCTTATCCCAGTACCTCTTCCTACCTTGCTCCTACCTTATCCCACTACCTCTTCCTACCTTGTCTACCTTATCCCACTCCCTCTTCCTACTTGTCCTACCTTATCCCACTACCTCTTCCTACCTTGTCCTACCTTATCCCACTACCTCTTCCTACCTTGTCCTACCTTATCCCACTACCTCTTCCTACCTTATCCCACTACCTCTTCCTACCTTATCCCACTACCTCTTCCTACCTTATCCCACTACCTCTTCCTACCTTATCCCACTACCTCTTCCTACCTTATCCCACTACCTCTTCCTACCTTATCCCCTACCTTGTCCTACCTTGTCCCACTACGTCTTCCTACCTCTTCCTACTTGTCCCACTACCTCTTCCTACTTGTCCCACTACCTCTTCCTACCTTGTCCCACTACCTCTTCCTACCTTGTCCCACTACCTCTTCCTACCTTGTCCCACTACCTCTTCCTACCTTGTCCCACTACCTCTTCCTACCTTGTCCCACTACCTCTTCCTACCTTGTCCCACTACCTCTTCCTACCTTGTCCCACTACCTCTTCCTACCTTGTCCCACTACCTCTTCCTACCTTGTCCCACTACCTCTTCCTACCTTGTCCACTACCTCTTCCTACCTTGTCCCACTACCTCTTCCTACCTTGTCCCACTACCTCTTCTACCTTGCCCCACTACCTTTTCCCTACCTTGTCCCACTACCTCTTCTACCTTATCCCACTACCTCTTCCCACCTTATCCACTACCTCTTCCTACCTTGTCCCACTACCTCTTCCTACATTGTCCCACTACCTCTTCCTACCTTGTCCCACTACCTCTTCCTACCTTGTCCTACCTTATCCCACTACCTTTTCCCTACCTTGTCCTACATTGTCCCACTACCTCTTCCTACCTTGTCCTACATTGTCCCACTACCTCTTCCTACCTTGTCCCACTACCTCTTCCTACCTAGTCCACTACCTCTTCCTACCTTGTCCTACTTTAATCCACTACCTCTTCCTACCTTGTCCTACATTGTCCCACTACCTCTTCCTGCCTTGTCCTACTTTATCCCACTACCTCTTCCTACCTTGTCCTACGTTATCCCACTACCTCTTCCTACCTTGTCCTACCTTATCCCACTACCTCTTCCTACCTTATCCCACTACCTCTTCCTACCTTATCCCACTACCTCTTCCTACCTTATCCCACTACCTCTTCCTACCTTGTCCTACTTTATCCCACTACCTCTTCCTACCTTGTCCTACCTTATCCCACTACCTCTTCCTGCCTTGTGCTTGAGTCTTTCACAATACATTTTCAGCAAAAAACTCGCCAGTTCTAATCTGTTTATCCGTAACAGTTTCAACGACAGAAAGCCGCGTGGTGCTATTGAACATACAAGAAACAGAGCGTGGAGCGTCAACTGATCCTTCCGAGCATACATCATCAACTGATTTTCTTTTTTCTTTTTTTTTCTTTTCTTTTTTTTTTTCTTCTTTTTTTTTTGGTGCTATACTGACATAAGTAATTATACTAAATGATTCATTCCCAGTAGCAAAAGTAAGGAAAGTAGCTCTGGCAGAACAATTCATGAGAGAAAAAAAAAAAGGGATGCAAAGCATATAAACGTACTTCCAGTTTATCTTGAATACGCGTCAGATATTCCATAAAGAGGAAAACCCGTTTTGGGCCGTTATAGCCGTTAGTAACGGCTGTTCTGGTAAACATCGGCCATCATCTGTGACTTATAAGGAACATACGTACAAATTTTCAGAAAGATCGGCCAAGTACTTCTGACATTTTCCATAAAGAGAAAAAACCGTTAAGGGCCGTTATAGCCGCTAGTAACGGATTATAACGGTGAAATAAAACATCGGGCATCGTCCGTGACCCATAATGAACAGTGGAAACACATTTTGACCACGGACGGACAGACAGACACGACAGACAGACAGACAGACAGACGACACACACACACACACACACACACACACACACACACACACACACCACACACACACAGCATTTCTTCGTTCCCATTGTAAAGTACTCCCTGTTCTATAAGAACTGGGAGTACAAAAAAATATAAAAAGACAACGAAAAAGAAAAGTCATCCTTGACCAGTAATCCTTGAAGAACGCGCAGCTGAAGCAAGAAAGGCGTTCTCCGATAGCGCACAGGTACTGGTAAGCGAGCGAGCCCGAGCTGTGTGGATTAGGTGGTGGCCTCGACTATCCGAGCGCCGAAGGTCGAGAGCTACCGACAGGGCACAAAGGTTGGAAAGGAAAGGGGCGGATAGGGATGGGGGGTGGAGGCAGAGGGAAATGAGGATGGGGGGTGGCGGGGTGGGGGACTGGCAAGTGGCCCAAAGAGCATGAAACTGCCAAAACCAACAGTCCCAGACAGGCGCCGCTCGCCGTGCTGGTAAGCGGTACATGATGTTTACAACCCACACACACACACACACACACACACACATCCACGCACACGTACGTATGTATGCATGCGCGCACACACACACACACACACCTCGCTCACTATCCCCCCCCCCCCTCCTCCTCATACACACACCACATTACATTTCATAGAGAGACTGGACAAAACATAGAGAAAACAGGGAAGGGAGTGGAGGGAGGGTTGGTGTGGGATGGGGGTGGGATGGGGGTGGGATGGGGGTGGGATGGGGGTGGGATGGGGGTGGGATGGGGGTGGGATGGGGGTGGGATGAGGGAGGGTTTGGGTGGGATGGGGGGTGGGATGGGGGTGGGATGGGGGTGGGATGGGGGTGGGTTGGGGGTGGGGATGAGGGAGGGTTGGGGTGGGATGAGGGAGGGTTGGGGATGGGATAGGGATGGGTTGGGGATGGGTAGGGGTGGGTTGGGGGTGGGAGGGGGTGGGATGAGGGAGGGTTGGCATGGGGGTGGGATGAGGGAGGGTTGGGTGGATGAGGGAGGGTTGGGGTGGGATAGGGATGGGTTGGGGGTGGGATGGGGGTGGGATGAGGGAGGGATGAGGGGGTTGGGGTGGGATGAGGGAGGGTTGGGGTGGGATGGGGGTGGGTTGGGGTGGGATGAGGGAGGGTTGGGGTGGGTTGGGGATGGGATAGGGATGGGTTGGGGGTGGGTTGGGGGGTGGGATGGGGGTGGGATTGGGGTGGGATGAGGGAGGGTTGGGGATGGGATAGGGATGGGTTGGGGGTGGGTTGGGGGTGGGATGGGGGTGGGATGGGGGTGGGATGAGGGAGGGTTGGGGTGGGATGGGGGTGGTATGGGGGTGGGATGAGGGAGGGTTGGGGTGGGATGGGGGTGGGATGGGGGTGGGATGAGGGAGGGTTGGGGTGGGATGGGGGTGGTATGGGGGTGGGATGAGGAGGGTTGGGGTGGGTTGGGGATGGATAGGGATGGGTTGGGGGTGGGTTGGGGTGGGATGGGGGTGGGATGAGGGAGGGTTGGGGTGGGATGGGGGTGGGATGAGGGAGGGTTGGGGTGGGATGGGGGTGGTATGGGGGTGGGATGGGGGTGGGATGAGGGAGGGTTTGGGGTGGTATGGGGGTGGTATGGGGGTGGGATAGGGTGGGTTGGGGGTGGGTTGGGGTGGGTGGGGGTGGGTTGGGTGGGATGAGGGTGGGTTGGGGTGGGATAGGGTGGGTTGGGGGTGGATTGGGATGGGGGTGGGATGAGGGAGGGTTGGGTGGGATGAATGGTCGAATAACACCCCCCCCCCCCCCCCCCCCCTGCCCAGGTTCATTCATTTCATTGACCCCTTTCTTTATCCGTTAACTACCAATAACATGTAGATACTGCCACTGCATTCTCCGTTTCTCTGTCTGTCTCTCTCTCTCTCTCTCTCTCTCCTCTCTCTCTTCTCTCACTCTCCCATACTGAACGCAGGTAGAAGGAAGAGGGTGCAGACGGGAGAAAGAGAGAAGGGAGGGTGGGGGGGGGGGGGGGGGGGGTTGCAGACGGCTCGCACAGGTTCCATGGCGGAGTCTTTCTACCTCTGTGATAGCATCCCTGTGGGATCTGGGGGTACGCCCCCTGAATCCCCCACCCCCTTCCTCCCACCCGTGTGTGTGTGTGTTGTGTGTGTTGTGTGTGTGTGTGTGTGTGTGTGTGTGTGTGTGTGTGTGACTGTGTGTGTGTGTGCGTGCGTGCGTGCGTGCGTGCGCGCGCGTACGCGCGCGCGCGTATCTGCATGTGTGTGTGTTTTGTTTCCATCTATAAACGCTTGACTGCAATTCTTGGAATCTACAACGTAATTTCAACGAGCGAACCTACAAAAGTAAACAACAAGTCATGACAGTTTTTTTTTTTGTTTTCTAACCCGTAGCAAGTACTTTCATGGAAGATCTGTCACAGCGGGGGGAATTTTATCATAACCTTGTTTAAACTCAGACGGCGATACAGCTGACAGCTTACAGCGCCCCCTCCTCTCTCTCTCTCTTCTCTCTCTCTCCTCTCTCTCTCTCTCTCTCTCTCTCAAAATCGTGTTTATTACCCAGAATACGTGTTTGTGTATGAGTGTTTAAAGGCCGTGCTACTACAGTAGAAGAATTGATATGCCAGCAACCAATCATGTGCTTACAGTATACAAACAAAGGTTGGCCTTTGTTATCCTATTTCAATGTATCTGTAATTGTTAGTACCAATATGTGCTTACATATACAGAAAAAAAGGTTGGCCTGTGTTATCACTATTTCGATGTATCTGTAATTGTATAGTAACCAATCATGTGCTTACAGTATACAAAAAAGGTTGGCCTGTTTTTGTCGCTATTTCAATGTATCTGTAATTGTATAGTAACCAATCATGTGCTTACAGTATACAAAAAAGGTTGGCTGTGTTGTCGCTATTTCAATGTATCTGTAATTGTATAGTAACCAATCATGTGCTTACAGTAACAAAAAAGGTTGGCCTGTGTTGTCGCTATTTCAATGTATCTGTAATTGTACTGTCGCCGTCACTGCGTCGTCTATGCCTGCCTCCCCCATCCCTGCCTGCCCCCCTTAACTGGGGCAGCGGCCTCTACTGTATCAAATACTTTCCATTTCCATCCGAGCCCCTCCCCCTCTCTTCTCTCTCTCTCTCTCTCTCTCTCTTCTCTCTCCTCTCTCTCTCTCTCTCTCTCTCTTCTCTCTCTCGTCTCTCTCCTCCCTCCTCCTCTCATACTCCTCCTCTTCCTCCTCCGACTTCCTCTCCTCCACCTCGTCCCTCCTCTTTGCGTTCTCCCTCCTCCCTCCTCCTCCTCCTCGGTCATCCTCTCCTCCACCCTACCCCCTCCTCCTTCTACTCTTCTTTGTCGTCGTCGTCGTCGTCGTCATCGTCGTCGTCGTCCTCCTCCTCCTCCTCCTCTTCCTTCTCCTCCTCTTCTTCGTCTTCTTGTTGTTTCATCATCATCATCATCATCATCATCATCATCATTATCATCATCATCATCATCATCTCCTCCTCCTCTATCCTTTTCCTTCTCCTTTCACACTCTGTATTTCTATTTCCCTTTCATCTTATTTCCTTCGACAGCAGATGGTAGGAGACTGAACATGACGTCAAACAAAGCCATGATGGGTGAGGTTTATCAAGATGGTAGGAGACTCAACATGATGTCAAACAAAGCCATGATGGGTGAGGTTTATCAAGATGGTAGGAGACTCAACATGTTAACAAAGCCATGATGGGCGAGGTTTATCAAGATGGTTGGAGACTGAACATGTCAAACAAACCCATGGTGGGTGAGGTTTATCAAGATGGTAGGAGACTCAATATGACGTCAAACAAAGCCATGATGGGCGAGGTTTATCAAGATGGTAGGAGACTCAACATGATGTCAAACAAGCCATGATGGGTGAGATTTATCAAGATGGCAGGAGACTCAAATGATGTCAAACAAAGCCATGTTGTGTGAGGTTTATCAAGATGGTAGGAGACTCAACATGTCAAACAAAGCCATGATGGGTGAGGTTTATCAAGATGGTAGGAGACTCAACATGATGTCAAAGCCATGGTGGGTGAGGTTTATCAAGATGGTAGGAGACTCAACATGACGTCAAACAAAGCCATGGTGGGTGAGGTTTATCAAGATGGTAGGAAACTCAACATAACGTCAAACAAACCCCAAGGTGGGTGAGGTTTATCAAGATGGTAGGAGACTCAACATGACGTCAAACAAACCATGGTGGGTGGGTTTATCAAGATGGTAGGAGACTCAACATGACGTCAAACAAAACCCATGGTGGGTGAGGTTTATCAAGATGGTAGGAGATCAACATGACGTCAAACAAAACCCATGGTGGGTGTGGTTTATCAAGATGGTAGGAGACTCAACATGACGTCAAACAAACCCATGGTGGGTGAGGTTTATCAAGATGGTAGGAGACTCAACATGACGTCAAACAAACCCATGGTGGGTGAGGTTTATCAAGATGGTAGGAGACTCAACATGACGTCAAACACAACCCATGGTGGGTGTGTGGTTTATCAAGATGGTAGGAGACTCAACATGACGTCAAACAAACCCATGGTGGGTGAGGTTTATCAAGATGGTAGGAGACTCAACATGACGTCAAACAAACCATGGTGGGTGAGGTTTATCAAGATGGTAGGAGACTCAACATGACGTCAAACAAACCCATGGTGGGTGTGGTTTATCAAGATGGTAGGAGACTCAACATGACGTCAAACAAACCCATGGTGGGTGAGGTTTATCAAGATGGTAGGAGACTCAACATGACGTCAAAAACCCATGGTGGGTGAGGTTTATCAAGATGGTAGGAGACTCAACATGACGTCAAACAACCCATGGTGGGTGAGGTTTATCAAGATGGTAGGAGACTCAACATGGACGTCAAACAAACCCATGGTGGGTGAGGTTTATCAAGATGGTAGGAGACTCAACATGACGTCAAAACAAAGCCATGGTGGGTGTGGTTTATCAAGATGGTAGGAGACTCAACATGACGTCAAACAAAGCCATGATGGGTGTGGTTTATCAAGATGGTAGGAGACTCAACATGACGTCAAACAAACCCATGGTGGGTGAGGTTTATCAAGATGGTAGGAGACTCAACATGACGTCAAACAAAACCCATTGTGGGTGAGGTTTATCAAGATGGTAGGAGACTCAACATGACGTCAAAACAAACCCATGGTGGGTGAGGTTTATCAAGATGGTAGGAGACTCAACATGACGTCAAACAAAGCCATGGTGGGTGTGGTTTATCAAGATGGTAGGAGACTCAACATGACGTCAAACAAAGCCATGATGGGTGTGGTTTATCAAGATGGTAGGAGACTCAACATGACGTCAACAAACCCATGGTGGGTGTGGTTTATCAAGATGGTAGGAGACTCAACATGACGTCAACAAAACCTGGTGGGTGAGGTTTATCAAGATGGTAGGAGACTCAACATGACGTCAAACAACCCATGGTGGGTGAGGTTTATCAAGATGGTAGGAGACTCAACATGACGTCAAACAAACCCATGGTGGGTGAGGTTTATCAAGATGGTAGGAGACTCAACATGACGTCAAACAAACCCATGGTGGGTGAGGTTTATCAAGATGGTAGGAGACTCAACATGACGTCAAACAAAGCCATGGTGGGTGTGGTTTATCAAGATGGTAGGAGACTCAACATGACGTCAAACAAAGCCATGGTGGGTGTGGTTTATCAAGATGGTAGGAGACTCAACATGACGTCAAACAAACCCATGGTGGGTGAGGTTTTCAAATGGTAGGAGACTCAACTGACGTCAAACAAACCCATGGTGGGTGAGGTTTATCAAGATGGTAGGAGACTCAACATGACGTCAAACAAACCCATGGTGGGTGAGGTTTATCAAGATGGTAGGAGACTCAACATGACGTCAAACAAAGCCATGGTGGGTGAGGTTTATCAAGATGGTAGGAGGACTCAACATGACGTCAAACAAAGCCATGGTGGGTGTGGTTTATCAAGATGGTAGGAGACTCAACATGACGTCAAACAAAGCCATGGTGGGTGTGGTTTATCAAGTAGGTACACAGCTAACTAGTTCCAGTTTCTCTATGATGTGTAACATCCTCGAACGAGTCGGGAGTAAATGATTGCCAGAAACACACAGGAATGTGAAAAACGTTTGTGGAGAGAGAGAGAGAGGAGAGAGAGAGGAGAGAGAGAGAGAGAGAGAGAGAGAGAGAGAGAGAGAGGGGAGACAGAGAGAGAGAGACAGGAGAGAGAAGAGAGAGGGGGGAGAGAGAGAGAGAGAGGAGAGAGAGAGAGAGGAGAGGAGAGAGAGAGAGAGAGAGAGAGAGAGAGAGGAGAGAGAGAGAGAGAGAGAGACGCAGACAGACCAACCGACAGACAGACATTAGACAGACAGGTAGACAGAAAGACAGACAAACAGAGAGACAGGGAGACAGAGACAGTAAGAACTGGGATAGCGAGGGGGGGGGGGGGAGGGGGTGAGAGGTCGACGAAGGGTGGGCGGAAACAAGGTCAGGGCGGCGAGGAGAGAAACAGTGGGTGGGGGTGGGGGTGGGGGAGGGGAGGGTGAAACAGTTGAAATGATTGAAAAGGACTTGCAACTCCCCCACCCCCATCCTTTGCCTCCCCCAGCCCCCACTGTTATGTATTCTGTCAACGATTAATTTCAATAATGGGAATAATACAGGATCTACGTTAAACTGATATATATAGAATCGATCATATTATATAACATAAAAAAAACACTTCAAGAAGGAGGAGGAGGAGGAGGAGAGGAGGAGGAGGAGGAGAAGAAGAAGAAGAAGAAGAGAAGAAGAAGAAGAAGAAGAAGATGAAGATGATGATGAAGATGAAGATGAAGATGAAGATGAAGATGATGATGATGATGATGATGATGAAAAATGACGATGGCGACGACGACGACAAAAACAACAACAGCAAAAGCACAAAGAACAAGAACAACAAAAAGAAAGAATGAACAAAAAGAAAGAAAGAATGAAAGAAAAAGGGAGATAAAAAGTAGTTGTAGTAGTAGTAGTAGTAGTAGTAGTTGTTGTTGTTGTTGTTGTTGTTGTTGTTGCTGTTGTTGCTGTTGTTTTAGAAGAAGAAGATTATTAACAACACCGACAACATCAGCAACGAGGAAGGCCTGAAAGGAGAAAGAGTGTATCATCATCATCATCAACATCAACATCAATAACCATAAACCAAGTACATGGGAGAAAAAAAAACCCTAAACAAATAAAGAGAGAGAGAAAGAGTACACACACACATACACACACACCACACACACACACACAACATAATATTTATATATTATATGTATTATTATATATTTTATATATATATATATATATATATATATATATATATATAAACTACACACACCACACACACCACACACACACACAAACACACACATAAACTATAGAGAGCAGAAACCCCCCCTCGAACCCGCCCCCCCCCCTTCTCTCTCCTCTTCTTCGTCTTCTTGTTGTTCATCATCATCATCATCATCATCATCATTATCATCATCATCATCATCATCATCATCATCATATCACAATCCCCTCCTCCTCCTATCTTTTCCTTCTCCTTTCACACTCTGTATTTCTATTTCCCTTTCATCTTATTTCCTTCGACAGCAGATGGTAGGAGACTGAACATGACGTCAAACAAAGCCATGATGGGTGAGGTTTTATCAAGATGGTAGGAGACTCAACATGATGTCAAACAAAGCCATGATGGGTGAGGTTTATCAAGATGGTAGGAGACTCAACATGTTAAACAAAGCCATGATGGGCGAGGTTTATCAAGATGGTTGGAGACTGAACATGTCAAACAAACCCATTGGTGGGTGAGGTTTATCAAGAGGGTGGGGAGACTCAATATGACGTCAAACAAAGCCATGATGGGCGAGGTTTATCAAGATGGAAAGGAGACTCAACATGATGTCAAACAAAGCCATGATGGGTGAGATTTATCAAGATGGCAGGAGACTCAACATGATGTCAAACAAAGCCCATGTTGTGTGAGGTTTATCAAGATGGTAGGAGACTCAACATGTCAAACAAAGCCATGATGGGTGAGGTTTATCAAGATGGTAGGAGACTCAACATGATGTCAAAGCATGGTGGGTGGGTTTATCAAGATGGTAGGAGACTCAACATGACGTCTAACAAAGCCATGGTGGTGAGGTTTATCAAGATGGTAGGAAACTCAACATAACGTCAAACAAACCCATGGTGGGTGAGGTTTATCAAGATGGTAGGAGACTCAACATGACGTCAAACAAACCCATGGTGGGTGAGGTTTATCAGATGGTAGGAGACTCAACATGACGTCAAACAAACCCATGGTGGGTGAGGTTTATCAAGATGGTAGGAAACTCAACATAACGTCAAACAAACCCATGGTGGGTGAGGTTTATCAAGATGGTAGGAGACTCAACATGACGTCAAACAAACCCATGGTGGGTGAGGTTTATCAAGATGGTAGGAGACTCAACATGACGTCAAACAAACCCAGGGTGGGTGTGGTTATCAAGTAGGTACAACAGCTAACTAGTTCCAGTTTCTCTATGATGTGTAACATCCTCGAACGAGTCGGGAGTAAATGATTGCCAGAAACACACAGGAATGTGAAAAACGTTTGTGGAGAGAGAGAGAGAGAGAGAGAGAGAGAGAGAGAGAGAGAGGGGGAGAGAGAGAGGGGAAGAGGAGAGAGAGAGAGGGGGGGGGGAGACAGAGAGAGAGAGACAGAGACGAGAGAGAGAGCGGGGGGGGGGAGAGAGAGGAGAGAGAAGAGAGAGAGAGGAGGAAAAGAGAAGAGAGGAGAGAGAGAGAGACGTAGACAGACCAACCGACAGACAGACATTAGACAGACAGGTAGACAGAAAGACAGACAAACAGAGAGACAGGGAGACAGAGACAGTAAGAACTGGGATAGCGAGGGGGGGGGGGGGGGGGGGGGGGAGGGGGGGTGAGAGTCGACGAAGGGTGGGCGGAAAACAAGGTCAGGGCGGCGAGAGAAACAGTGGGTGGGGGGTGGGGGTGGGGGAGGGGAGGGTGAAACAGTGAAATGATTGAAAAGGACTTGCAACTCCCCCACCCCCACTCCTTTGCCTCCCCCAGCCCCCCACTGTTATGTATTCTGTCAACGATTAATTTCAATAATGGGAATAATACAGGATCTACGTTAAACTGATATATATAGAATCGATCATATTATATAACATAAAAAAAACACTTCAAGAAGGAGGAGGAGGAGGAGGAGGGAGGAGGAGGAGAAGAAGAAGAAGAAGAAGAAGAAGAAGAAGAAGAAGAAGGAGATGAAGATGATGATGAAGATGATGATGAAGATGAAGATGAAGATGATGATGATGATGATGATGATGAAAAATGACGATGGCGACGACGACGACAAAAACAACAACAGCAAAAGCACAAAGAACAAGAACAACAAAAAGAAAGAATGAACAAAAAGAAAGAAAGAATGAAAGAAAAAGGGAGATAAAAAGAGTAGTAGTAGTAGTAGTAGTAGTAGTAGTTTGTAGTTGTTGTTTGTTGTTTTGTTGTTGTTGCTGTTGTTGCTGTTGTTTTAGAAGAAGAAGATGATTACAACACCGACAACATCAGCAACGAGGAAGGCCTGAAAGGAGAAAAGAGTGTATCAT
>CM031606.1:88219425-88256925 GCA_018398815.1 Conus ventricosus | reverse complement strand
GAAGTATTGTGCATGCCAGTAGTCAAGATCAAGCACGTCATAGAAAAATGTATGTGGAATGATGAAAATGAAGTTTGTTTCAAGATGCGCAGCAGAGAAACTCAAATAAAACTAGATGCTGCAATACCGTTAGATGTGGATGTAAATCGAGCGCTAAACATGTTTAATGTTTGCACAAAAAGAAAGTGCCGACTGTATGAAAAGATGTGGCGAAGTGGTTAGCGTCGCGGACTCCCGCCTGGGAAGTCGTGGGTTCGATTCCCATCAGAGTCATGTGGGATTTTTCTGCTCCGACCAGCTCCTACCCAGAGCCGAGTTTGCTGCGGGCTCAGTTGGGAAGACTGCAGGTGCCTGTATCTCTCGGGCCTGGTTGACGCCGGGATATATTATGAAAGGAAGCGTAGAGTACAGCCCTGTCACGCAGTCCAGACCGGAATGGAAATCCGTAGCATCATGTTAATCATCCTCATTCTCATCGATCAGCATTTTAAAAAAAAAAATTTTTTTTAAAGTATCTCAAATTCTGTGGCCCTTCATGCCCTGCTCTCATGGTGACCTCAATTTCGATGTCCTCTCCACGTCTGCGGTCTTGGTTTAGTTCCGTCGGGGTCACCGGTATCGGCGAGTCCATGGGGGCTGTCGTTGGACGGACGTGGTTGCGTCCTCCGGAGTGAAAGCTCACTCACGCCGGCTCCGCGACTAAGCAATTATTGTCGTCAGTAGGGGGCTTAGCAGGTGGTGTCCTGCGTATGTTAGATCAGAACAGGCGCCACTGAACACCACCGAAGTGACTCGGCAGCAGTGCAGTGTCTCCTCCGGTGGGTTGCCTCTTGACGACTTGACACTGACTGCCCTGTGGATTGCTGGTGCCAGGGCTGCGGTGGGACTGACTGGGCTGTGGCTGTGGACGGGGTGTCGGAATGAGTGGCGTGGGTGCACTGCCCTGAGGTGGCACAGAAGATGGGACAGCAACAAACAAAAAACAAACAAAAATTCATCGTTTCTTTCAAATTTAGAGAAATCATCTCTTCTTGAACATGTGATACCGCGGTACCGATCTGCTTGTTGATTCATATTGTATTATAGTTATTTATAATCACTGTGCGTTGCATGTTGTATCATAGTTGTTCATAATCGTTGTGCTTTACATGTTGTATTATAATTATTCATAATCGCTGTGCTTTACATGCATTATAGTTGTTTATAATCGATGTGCTTACATGTTGTATTATAATTATTCATAATTGTTGTGCGTTACATGTTGTATCATAGTTGTTCATAATCGTTGTGCTTTACATGTTGTATTATAATTATTCATAATCGTTGTGCTTAACATGTTGTATTATAGTTGTTTATAATCGTTGTGCTTTACATGTTGTATTATAATTAATTCATAATCGTTGGTTACATTTGTTTATATTTATAGTCGTTGTGCTTAATTTGTAATTATAATTATTCATAATCGTTGTGCTTTACATGTTGTATTATAGTTGTTTATAATCGTTGTGCTTTACATGTTCACACATCCCTTCGTTAGGAGCCATGGCCTGTTATGATATATAAATCTGAATCTGAGTCTCTCTCTTCTCTCTCTCTCTCTCTCTCTCTCTCTCACACACAGACACACACACACACACACTCACAACACACACCATCAAACATATAGGTATCGTCTTCTGTCCACTGCACTCTCTCACCTCTCCACATCCTTCCTCTCCAGTTGTTTTTATCTTTCCTATTAGTAGCCTCCTCCCCACTCACCCCCTTCCCCATTTACCCCCCCACCCCCCCCCAATCTTCTCCAAACCATTGTGTCTGCCTTTTCTCCTTATCCCCTCCCCCCCCCCCCCCCCCCCCCCCCCCCTTCAAAACCACCCCCCCCCCCCCCCCCCCCCCCCCCCCCTTGCAAAACTACGTTCGGACCGGTTAGCGACAGCACTGGCGAAGACTCCATAAACTGTCCAAACTATAAAACGCCAAACAATAACGAACGGCCCAGGGGTCCACGGGTCGACCGTCCGAGGGAAACCTTGGACTGTCGACGTATAGATGGGGGCCGGAAGAGCTCAGCTGGTAAAGCGCTGGGCTCGTAATCGAAGGGTTGCGGGTTCGAATCTCCGCCGGGCCGTTTCGGTACAGGGGGGGGGGGGGGGGGGGGGGTTCCTCGGAGTTACGTTAGTTCTGACTCCATTTCCCATACAGTCCTTCAAAGGAGACTATAAACCGAGGTTCCGTGTGTGAACGCACGCACATCATTTTGCACACACGTCAAATCCCATCACCAACTTTCGGCAGAGAAGGCCAGTTTGGCCGTTGGTATGGATGACACGTTACACATAGCATTCACCTTCCCCGAAGATGGAGTATGGCTGCCTAAATGGCGGAATAAAGAAAACGGTCATACACACAAAACTCCACTCCCTTTGTTGGGTAGATGGGATTAATACTTGCCTGTCCATACAGGGTGTGTCCGCAGGAGTATCAACCTGCGTACGCAGAGGAGAAGAAGAAGAAGACGTGTAGAAATTCGTGAAGTTTCAACGTCTAAAGAAGACTGCAGGCGGGAATGAAAACAAAACAAGGAGTGTTGAAGGTCTGAGCCGCCAAATGCACGTTACAAGCACTAAGCTTCGGCCTGTTGGTCTTCTTCATAAAGGACAAGGAAAAACAAACAAACAAGGTAAATATACACAAAGAAAAAAGTTAAGCACCCCCTTATATTTTCAACTGTCAGAATTGACACCAACAATGTATGACCCCAAACTTTTCAATTTTGTCAAGAATGGTGTGTCATTGAAAGGATAAAACCAGTCAGGCGTGTATGTGAAGCATAGTCATGGTGTGGCATGCACGTGCATTACTGTTTTTGAAATTTTTAAAACTGAGGTTTGGTGAGTCATCCAGTTTAGCAATCACAGTTGGTTTTAAGAAAAGATATTCTTTGCAAAAAATATGGTGCGAAGAAGGATAGCAGAGGCCAAACGATGGCAAATTATTGGCATGCAGTCCACTGGAATGTCCTTCAAAGCAATCGGGCGTCAATTGGGCTTCCACTACACTGTCATCAGCCGGCTAGTGAGGAAACTGCAGCAAACCAACCATGTGCAGGGCCGCCCACGATCTGGCGACCACATGCAACGTCACAGCGCGAAGACAGGGCTCTACTTCGCATGATACGCCATGAGCCATTCGCCACAAGCACCAGCTTGAAACGACAGTGGATGCCTAACAGACAACTTTCCACAAGAACAGTGCAGAACCGCTTAAAAGCCCACGGATATAAGGCGAGGAGGGTTATCAAGCGCCCTCTGTTGACTGACCACCACAAAAGACGGCGTTTGGACTGGTTTCTCGCTCGGGCGGGGTGGAACCTGAGGAACTGGAGAAAGATACACTGGTCGGACGAAAGCCGATTCCTGCTGCACGTCACTGATGGAAGATCAAGGGTCTGGAGACGCCCAAATACAGCCTATGCGCCCAGGAACATACAGGCAACTGTTCCTCACGGTGGCGGTTCCATAATGGTTTCTGGGGGTGCCTCTCACACGACTGCAAGCTGGATTTGATTACCATTCGAGGAACCCTCACAGGCGGACGGTACATCCGAGATGTCCTTGAGCCGGTCGTTGTGTCCCATTTTGACAACCACTCACTTGCCACCAGACCAGTGTACATGGATGACAACGCCAGGCCTCATCGTGCTCAAGCAGTAACAGGCTTTCTCCAGCAAGAAGCAGTGCAGACCCTGCCATGGCCTGCCATGAGCCCAGACCTCAATCCACTGGAGCACATCTGGGACATGATTGGCCGTCGTTTGCAGACCTTGGACCCTCCTCCACAAAATCTGCATCAACTGGAAGCTGCACTGCATCAGGAGTGGCAGCAACTGACGATGCAACAGATCCGGCGACTGACTGGAGGGATGCGACGCAGGGTTGAGGCGGTCATCCAGGCTCGGGGCGGATTCACGCGCTACTGAACATTTTCATTTTTCTTTGGTTTATGGAGATTCATGGCAATGTTTTCAAATGAAAATTGCCACTTTGATTAGGCACTATGATTTTGTAATGACCATACTTTTCATGGGTATTTTTTCAGGTGAAAATGTCATTGATCTTTCTTTAGCAATGCCACATTCTGTTTATGATTTTGTATATCATTTGTTGTGTTTTCATGTTGTCAATATCTTTATTTAATAAAAACAAAAGAAAAAAAATGTTCCACATTAAACAGTTTAGTACAAAAAAGAATTTCAGTTTCTCCAAACTTAAAAACATTGGGGGTGCTTAACTTTTTTCTTTGTGTATAGATACAGAAATGGGTGGGATAAATTATTTTTTAAAAACACAGGTGCTGGCGAACAAGTGCTTGGTCACTGTGTGAACGGCTTCACGGGGAAGGACTGGGGAAGATGGGAAAAGGAAGAGGAGAGATGGGAAGAAAAAAAAGTACGTTAAACATAGGATATTCATCTTTTGTTGATAGCAATGGTAACCATTTCAGTTCTGTGGGTGTGTTTCTTTCTTTTCTTTTTGTTTTTAACAGACATATGTGTTTCTGCCTGACAAGAGCCGACTTTCATCTCTCAAAAATCCGTAAGTAGTCATGGCTGGTTATGGCTGTGGCAGTCCATGCATGGTGTCTTCTGTCAGTAGTCATGGCTGGTTATGGCTGTGGCAGTCCATGCATGGTGTCTTCTGTCAGTAGTCATGGCTGGTTATGGTTGAGGCAGTCCATGCGTGGTGTCTTCTGTCAGTAGTCATGATGGCTGGTTATGGTTGAGGTAGTCCATGCATGGCATCATCTGTCAGTAGTCATGATGGCTGGTTATGGTTGAGGCAGTCCATGCATGGTGTCATCTGTCAGTAGTCATGATGGCTGGCTATGGTTGAGGTAGTCCATCCATGGCATCATCTGTCAGTAGTCATGATGGCTGGCTATGGTTGAGGCAGTCCATGCATGGCATCATCTGTCAGTAGTCATGGCTGGTTATGGTTGTTGCAGTCTATGCATGGTGTCATCTGTCAGTAGACATGATGGCTGGTTATGGCTGAGGCAGTCCATGCATGGTGTCATCTGTCAGTAGCATGATGGCTGGCTATGGTTGAGGCAGTCTATGCATGGTGTTATCTGTCAGTAGTCATGGCTGGTTATGGTTGAGGTAGTCCATGCATGGTGTCTTCTGTCAGTAGTCATGGCTGGTTATGGCTGAGGTAGTCCATGCATGGTGTCTTCTATCAGTAGTCATGGCTGGTTATGGTTGATGTAGTCTATGCATGGTGTATGTCGTAGTCATGCTGGTAGGTTGAGTAGTCCATTGTGTCTGTCAGTGTCATGGGTTTGGTTGAGGCAATCCATCCATGGTGTCATCTGTCAGTAGTCATGATGGCTGGTTATGGTTGATGCAGTCCATCCATGGCGTCATCTGTCAGGAGTCATGACTGGTTATGGTTGAGGCAGTCCACGCATGGTATCATCTGTCAGTAGTCATGGCTGGCTATGGTTGAGGCAGTCCATCCACGGTGTCATCTGTTAAGAAGGAAACCGGACAGGACGAATGTGGATGAGGCTGGGGACAGCGGAGCCGGAAGGAACGACGTGGAAGTACTGACTGGTACCGAGAGGGTGCGGAGAGGATGTCACGGACCGCCAGGACGACCCAATGAAAACCACAAACAACTAAAAAGAACCTGTCAGAGAGGTCGCCATCACCGCTCGGCGTGAAAGGCCACAACAGAGCTTGACACTTGTTTTAGGCTGATCGATGAGGACGAGGATGATGGATACAATGCCATGGACTTCCGCGCTCTCATTAGAACCGCACTCACGACCTCCCGGCCGAGAATCCAAGACACTAATCACCGCGCCAAGACGGCAAGTCCCTCTCTCTTCTACAGCAAGTCTCTCTCTCTTCTACAGCAAGTCCCTCTCTCTTCTACAGCAAGTCCCTCTCTCTCTCTCTTCTACAGGCAAGTCCCTCTCTCTCTCTTCTACAGAAGTCCCTCTCCTCTTCTACAGCAAGTCCCTCTCTCTCTCTACAGCAAGTCCCCTCTCTCTCTTCTACAGCAAGTCCCTCTCGCTCTTCTACAGCAAGTCCCTCTCTCTCTCTTCTACAGCAAGTCCCTCCTCTCTTCTACAGCAAGTCCCTCTCTCTTCTACAGCAAGTCCCTCTCTCTCTCTTCTACAGCAAGTCCCTCTCTCTCTCTTCTACAGCAAGTTCCTCTCTCTCTCTTCTACAGCAAGTCCCCTCTCTCTCTTCTACAGCAAGTCCCTCTCTCTCTCTTCTACAGCAAGTCCTCTCTCTCTCTTCTACAGCAAGTCCCTCTCTCTTCTACAGCAAGTCCCTCTCTTCTTCTACAGCAAGTCCCTCTCTCTCTTCTACAGCAAGTCCCTCTCTCTCTTCTACAGCAAGTCCCTCTCTCTCTTCTACAGCAAGTCCCTCTCTCTCTTCTACAGCAAGTCCTCTCTCTTCTACGACCTCTCTCTTCTACAGCAAGTCCCTCTCTCTTCTACAGCAAGTCCCCTCTCTCTTCTACAGCAAGTCCCTCTCTCTCTTCTACAGCAAGTCCCTCTCTCTTCTACAGCAAGTCCCCCTCTCTTCTACAGCAAGTCCCTCTCTCTCTTCTACAGCAAGTCCCTCTCTCTCTTCTACAGCAAGTACCTCTCTCTTCTACAGCAAGTCCCTCTCTCTTCTGCTGTCAGTAGCTTCCATTGGAGTCCAGGCATACTCTGTCTTTCTGTCTGCGCCTGGTGACCTCAACACATCTGCATGGGTCATGCAGTGCACGTGGACAGCTTCCTCTGCCACACGCAGTGACGTCCCCCTCGATGAAACCGATACTGCCCCATCGGACCGCTCCACTCCATTCGTGTGGAACGCGTTCTGACTGACGCACAGAGAGAGAGAGAGAGAGAGAGAGAGAGAGAGAGAGAGAGGAGAGAGAGAGAGAGAGAGAAGAGAGGACAAAATTATTTATCAATGTGAATAATATCGCTTTCTTTCTTTCTTTCTGCGTACGCAGGCTGATACTCCTGCGGACACTGCCTGCATAGACAGGCAGTGGAGTTTTGTGTGTATGACCGGTTTTTTTTTTTATCCCGCCATTAAGGCAGCCATACCCATCTTCGGGGAAGGTGCATGCTATGTGTAACGTGTCATCCATACCAACGGCATGACATCACGTCGTCATCATCCATACCAACGGCTAAACTGGCCTTCTCTTCCGAAAGTTGGCGATGGGATTTTACGTGTGTGCAAGATGTTGTGCGTAAGTTCACACACGGAACCTCGGTTTATAGTCTCATTCGAAGGACTTGTGGGGAATTGAGTCAGAACCAATGTTAACTCCGTGGAAAAAATCCCCCTGTACCGAAATTCGAACCCGCAACCCCAGGTTCACGAGTCCGGCGCTCTACAACTGAGCTATTCCGGCCCCTAATGTCAATAATAGAGAGGCAATGGTGCGCCTTTTTCCCCAGCATACCATGCTCAATCTCGACAAGGGTCGTTAAGGTAAGGTAATAATCGTAGAAGCATGCAATATGAGGTTTAATTCAAAACGTAGAGAGAGAGAGAGAGGAGAGAGAGAGAGAGAGAGAGAGAGAGAGAGAGAGAGAGAGAGGGAGGGGAGAGAGAGGAGAAGAGAGAGAGACTGACAGACAGACAGACAGACAGGCAGACAGACAGAGCATGCGCACACCAGATGTAGCCGTCTGTGTGCGTGGCAAGTGAACTAACGACAGCGAGGAACTGACCTAAGCTTCGAAAGATAATCTTTCATTTCTAGGTCTAGCTGCCCATATAGAGGCGGTGAATGACCGCAGAAGTATGTTCACCAACAGGTGCTTGTTTCAAATATGTGTGCGTACTCACCCCCACCCCCCACCCCCACACACACACGCACCATAATGCATCACACCACACCTCACATACACAAACGTACAACACATTACCCCCCCCCCCCCCCCCCATCGCCACACACACACACACACACACACACACACACACACACACCCTACCCTACCACATCACACCACAATACACACAAAAATACAAGCAGCACACCACTACACAACAACACGCGCGTGCACACGCACGCACGCTCTTCCGCCCGCGCGCGCACGAACTCTCCCCCCCCCCCCCCCCCCCCCCCACACCCCCCCCCCACACACACACAATCACACCACAATACACACAATACAAACACACACTACACGCACGCACGCACGCTCGCACGCTGTGCGCTCGCACGCAAGCGCGCGCGCGCTCAAACACACACACACACACACACACACACACACACACACACACACCACACACACACCGCACACACACACACACCACACAACACACACCCAACACACACAATCACACAATACAAACACACACTACACGCACGCACGCACGCACGCTCGCACGCATGCGCGCTCTCACGCAAGCGGGCGCGCGCTCAAAACACACACACACACACACACACACACACACACACACACACACACACACACACACAACAAACAACACACACACACACACACACACACACACACACACACACACAACACCACACCACACACACCACACAACACACACACACACACACACACACACACACACACACACAACACAACACAACACACCACATACACACCCAACACACAACACACACCGCACCACGGTTTAACGTCGAAGCAGAGAACCACCCCAGCCCAACACGCCTACACAACACTCGGTCCCCGGCGCCAGCAGGAAGGGCTAATTGCAATTAAGCCTTCTGGCCGGGGCCCACCGGCCCGGGAGGACCTGCCTGTCCCTTGTCACCGCACCTGCCACCTGAATCACGCGCATGCGGCCGGGCCCCGATCGGGGGGGATTCCATCGGCAAAACAGGTGTGGTACAATGTACGTTGGGGGAGGAGGGGGAGGTTAGGCCTCTCCCACGAACTTCTTTCTCTCGTTGTCGGACAAAAGTTTAGTGGCCGGATGAGTTCTTCCCCTTTTTACCGCTCTCTTGTCTCTCCGTGCGAGTCTCATGTGGACATGGCAAAAGAAACGACGAGAAGAAAGGGGAGAGAAGAAGAGAGGAAGGAAGGAAGAAAGGAGGGACAATCCGTTTGGCTTTTTTTTTTTCTTTCTTTCTTCTCACCTCCTCTTGGTCATTCCCCCCCCCCCCCTCCCCTCCCCCCCCCCCCCCCCCCCTTTCATGCGTGACTGTGTATTTAACCCCTTGGGGGCAAAACGACGGAAGATTTATCTTTTCCTTTATTTCTTTTTTTTTTTCTTTTCTTTTGTCTTCTTTCTTTGTTTTTCTCCTTCTGAGTTGTTTCTCCATATTCCTTTTTCTTCTGAGTTTTCTTTTCTTCTTTTATTTATTTTCTTTCTTTTTTTTTTCTATGTCCATTCTCTCTATTCTTTTATTCACTTTTTCCTGTATTTCTTTTCTTTCTTTTCTTCAAGTCTTTCTTTCTTTTCGTCTTTCGTTGTTTCTTCTTTCTTTTATTTGTGTCTCTCTCTTTCTTTCTTTTTTTTTTTTCGTACTTTTTTCCTTTCGGTCTTTCGTTTTTTCCTTCTTCTGTATTTTCGTTCTGTCCTTTTTTTTTTTTTTCATTCTGTCTTCTCTTCCCTTCCCTTTCGTTTTCTTTCTAACCGCGTGTGTGTGGTGTGTGTGTGTGTGTGTGTGTGTGTGTGTGTGTGTGTGTGTGTGTGTGTGTGTGTGTGTCACGTACCGTTTTCAAACTCCCTCAAGCAAAACATATTCCTTTCTCTTTATGCGTAGTACTGTTTTCAAACTCCCTCGAGCAAAACGAATCCATAAACATCCTTCGTTCTTTTTATTTTCCGTCCTTTTTTTTTTTAAACCCTCTTTCTCTTTTCCGTTTTCTTGTGTGTGTGTGTGTGTGTGTGTGTGTGTGTGTGTGTGAGTGTGGTGTGTGTGTGTGTGTTTGTGTGCGTGTGTGTGTGTGTGTGTGTGTTATTTCTATTTTTACTTAAGTCTCGTGAGCTTTTGGCCTTTTTTTTTTTCCTCAGATGGTTACAATGTTTGTAAAACGACACCATGATTCGTCTGTTTTAACGGTTCTTTTTACTCTACACAATATTGCATCTCACGTCCCTGTTCTCGACTTCCCAAACCAATTTCAGCTGATTAGAAATCTTCCATCATCGAATTTCCTTCGTCTTTATTTGGCTATGTTAAACGTTTCCCCTAAAACTCATATCCATTTCGTTTGACCATTAAACGATTTCGTTCCGTTAGTAGTTAACTAATTTAGTTCACTAAAAGTTTACTGATTTAGTTTGTTGATCGCTTTGTCGCCTATTCATGCACATGTTCATTTACTTCCTTTTCTTTACTTGGTTTCATTTATTTACTTATTCTGATTTAGGTCTTTATTCACTGCTTGTTGCGTGCTCACATTTTACTGACAGTGATTTTTTAGGGCACGGAAATCGCCATGGGTGTTCAGGGTGAGTGGGTGTTGACCTTGATGAGTCACATATTTAACTCTGTCCACACACACACACACACACACACACACACATTTGTCTAATATCACTTAAAGTGAACAGACGTTAAATTGAAGAATAACAACACACACAACACACCACACACACACACACACACACACACGCGCGCGCGCGCGCGCACACACACACACATTTGTCTAATATCACTTAAAGTGAACAGACGTTAAATTGAAGAACTAACACACACACACACACACACACACACACACACACACACACAACACACACTTGTCTAATATCACTTAAAGTGAACAGACGTTAAATTGAAGAACTACACACACACACACACCACACACACCACACACACACACACACACACACACCACACACACACGCACGCACGCACGCACGCACGCACGCAGCACGAACGCAAGCATGTACGCGCGCCGCACGTACGCACGAAAACACGCACATGCACACACACACACACACACACACACACACACACACACACACACAACACCACTCCACCGCACGCGGCACGCCGCACACACACACACACACACACACCACACACACACACACACGCGCGCGCGCGCGCGCGCGCGCGCTCGCGCGCATGCGCGCACGCACACATACAGAGGAGGAGAGAGCGCGAGCTGAGGAGAGAAGAGAGAGGCGAGCGGACAGACAGACAGACCGGACAGACCGACCGGACACATGCCCGCCAGCCAGAAGGTACCGACAGACGGACAAGCAGACAGACAAACCAGACGGAGCCTACGACAGGGAGACAGACCGAAACAGAGAGACAGACGGGAGCGCACAGAGAGACAGCGACAGAGCGGGGGCCGGGGGGTACCACGGCAATGAAGGGAGGGGGGAGGGGGGGGGTGGGGGGTGGCTGTTGGTCGCATCCCTTTTGATGTGGTGAAGTGGGGGATGTGACCGGCGTGACTGATCTGGTTCGACCCGTTATCTCGTCTCTTGCAGCTCTTGTGTTGCGCGGAGGGCACTGCCTATTAGAGTAATTAGGGGCGAGGGACGGGGACCCCGGGGTGCTAAGTTAGGGGAGGATACGGAGGGGGGGGGGGGGAGGGCGGAGGAGTGGGAAATTCTACGGAAGGCGTATGTGTAAGCACGGATGGATTGCAATCTGACTACGGTTGCGTGATGAATTCAGCATAAATCAGCATCAATATGCTGTACGACCTCTAGGTTCCTGGGTGGCGGCGGGGGTGGATGGGGCGGGGTGGATGGGCGGCTGTGATGGGGGGCTGAGTAGATGTTCCAAATGAACATAACAAGAATAATCTATCGTTGCCATAATCCTCACAACATCTACATACTTAACATTAAGTGGAGGTGGTGGTTGACAGTGGCGATATAGGAACCGGGTAGGGGCGGGGGGGGGGGGGGGGAGGACTGACTGCGGATTACCCCTGATTGGCACCTTTTTTGTCTCCGATCTGTGTCTACTTCGGCCCTTCCTTCTCAGGCAAGAGGTAATTGCCAGTTTCCAGAATGCTGCGGACAGTTGACCCTTTCAGTCGGCCTCGATCTGACCTCAGTCACTACCCATCCGTCCTCTGAAAAACATAAAGACGAAAAATCTTGTTCCCCACCTTCCCATACTGACGGGGCTAGTGCAGTGCATGAAGAAAGAAAGAAAGAAAGAAGGAAAGACGGAAAGAATGAAAGAACGAACGAAGAAGAAAAAAGAAGGAAAAGGAAAAAGGAAAGAAGGAAAGAAAGCAAGGAAGAAGAACAGCAAGAAGGAAAAAGAAAAAAGAAAGAAGGAAAGAAGGACAGAGGAAAGAAAGAAGAAAGAAAGACATGGGGAACTCGTTTTCCGTGTGCACCTCAGCCCCTCCACCTCAGCGCGCACCTTGAGACCGTTGGGGCGCCACAGGGAAGACCTCGCAACCGCTTCCTCCACTCCTCCCGGTTCTCAGGACAGCTCTCAGGGCAGTTGCTGAGGTGAGGCCGTCCATGCATGATGTGGTCCTCCCCCCCATCTCTTTTCTGTCTTCCTTCTTCTGCCTTCTCGCATTGTTCCTTTGATGGTATTTTGGCAAGCCTGTTGATCTTGAACTATGACCAACCATCTCATTTTCTTGGTGGTTCCCTGTAGACAACAGGTCCTCGTATGGTCCGATGGCTTGCCTTACTTTCTCCACAAC
The DNA here is from genome assembly GCA_018398815.1 of Conus ventricosus. Taxonomy (NCBI): domain Eukaryota; kingdom Metazoa; phylum Mollusca; class Gastropoda; order Neogastropoda; family Conidae; genus Conus; species Conus ventricosus. Next base: position 88,244,277 of record CM031606.1, on the reverse strand, counting down.
GAGTACTATATTGGAGTGGGAAGGGCATGGGGGGGGGGGGGGGGGGGGAGTTTCTCCACAAAGATTTGAAAGGGGAGTCATTCGTTTCTGAAATACGCCGACACCTCTTCCGATCAAATCAGGACCACGTGACGAGTTTAGATGTCCGGTAGACCCCGCCAAAAAAAAAACAATGGCTGAACACACTTATGAAAACAGTTTCCCTGTTTATCCCCGGCCTTAAAAAACAACATTCTTTGTTGGTGTCCAGGTAGGTAAACAACGCTCTTTGTTAGTGTCAAGGTCAGGTAAACAACGCTCTTTGTTGGTGTCCAAGCGTCAGGTACATTTTAAAACGGAAAGGAATGGAATATACTGTAAACCCGGTTGTTCAAAAACATCGTCTTTTATTTTCAAGGCCGTTCTTTTTTTAAAAAAATTGGATGAAGATAATACACATCCTTCTTCTCCCTGCATCTCCTCTCTCACCCCACCAAACTACTTTGATCGTCCCCCCCCCCCCCCCCCCCCCCCCCCCCCCCCCCCCGCTCCCCCCCCCCCCCCCCCCCCCCCCCAAATTACTCTCTTCCCCTACCTTGTCCCTTCTTCTATCCCCTGCTCCTCTTTCACCCCCTTCCGTCCGTCTCCCCTCTCCTCCCCCCACCCCGTTATCATTGCCCACCCTTTCTTCCACTCCCCTCAGTCTCCCTCCCCCCCCCCCCCTACCAAAACGGCCCGTCCCCCTCCTCTTTCCCCATCCGCCCCTGATCTGAATCTCCTTTGTCACCCCCCCCCCCCCCCCCTCCGTTTCGGGCAAACTTTTTGCCACATCAACTAGCGTCAAATCCCCAACCAACACACACCCCAAAAAACAAAAAAAAACAAAAAAAAGACAAAAGAAACAAAGAAAAAAAAACCGTAAGACGCAGGGCTCGAGGCACGGGCCTGTAAATCTTCCCTCAGTTGTTGTTGTTGTTGTTGTTGTGGTTGTTGTCCTACCTCTGGCTAAAAGACTCCATGGATCATCCAAACAGCCGATGGCCTTGACCACTATGGTACAATGCATCAGCTGGGGATGCGAACATAACGTGTGGACCGTTTTTGATTACCGCCCCATGGGCAGCCACACTCCGACCTCGGGGGGATTTGGGACTGATTATGTTCATGCTAGGCAGCTTGATCACAACTGAAGACAATCCCCGCATAAAATGCAGAGCATAACAACATTTTGATGTAGCCTTGGTGTTCAGCCTTTATGCCAATTGGCCCTGACACAGCCATAAGCCAAGGCTAGAGTTAACACCCACCGACTGAGCTGTTCCGGCTGAGCCAAAGCCCCCCCCCCCCCCAGGGGGGGTGTTTGTTTTCAACCTGACGAACGCCCGCCGCGAGCGTTTTTGGAATTCTCCTGACTGCCGACATGGTTCCTCTTAAGTTTACTGATGCATTTTTCTACTTCTTTTCTACTTCTTCTTCCGCGGTCGACAGCTACGCAGCTACCGCCGGACCCAAAAGGGCGGGCAAAACTCGGCTGTCCGGCAGAGCAGAGATCGCTTGGCAGTCCCCAGGTTTTGTCTTGAGGGCGCCCCTTCTGGCCCGGCTGGCACTCGTCTGTCATCATTGAGGGGACAGGTCTGGAGGACATGTTGCTGGAGCTGGTCGGCTTGTCCCAGGGACCCCGGGCCGAGTCTGCGGCTCGCAATCCTTTGAGGAGGGCGTGCAGGCCACAACGCCCAGTGCGCCCGTGGAAAATGACTGTTTGGTTTGTGTCTCTCAGAGTGTGGACGGGGTCCTAGGTGTGCCTCACCGCCTTGGTATCGTTTTAATCCAGACAGCTCTGAAGGTGCCCGTGGGAGGACTTCACTCTCCACATGGGTGTAGCGGGGGAGCTGGCTTCCGGCTTTCGCTTATGGTCAGCATGCTCGTTTTCCGGGAGAGACCAGCGTGGGCATGGACCACTGGAGGTGTGACTGGAGCCTTATGCTGCTTTCAAATGCAGCCACTGAGACTTACTAGCACGAAAGTAGGTCGCTCCTGAATTGCCCAGGACGCATCAGCGTCCAGACCTACTTCGGCTGACTGCCAAGAAGATCGGGGAACACATGGGCTTTGTGTTTATGCCCCAACAGGACTGCAGACTGGCCCCAGCAGACCAGCCAGACGCGCTTTAAGCATTCAGGTGCTAGACCCTGACTACGTGATGCACCGAATTCTGTCCATTGCATCAGGTAGCTAGACCTGACTACGTGAAGCGCCCCGAATTCTGTAATCTGCTTCAGGTAGCTCGCTACACCTACTACGTCTGCGCCCGAATTTTGTACAATTGCATCAGGTAGCTGCTCCACCTGACTTCGTCATTTCGCCGAATTTCTATACATTGCCTCCGGGTAGGCTAGCTACACTGACTACGTTCCTGTCGCCGAATTTGTACATAGCATCAGGTCGCTAGCTACACCTGACTACGTCATTCGCCGAGTTTCTTGATACATTGCATCAGGTAGCTAGCGCTGACTGCGTGATGCGCCGAATTCTGTACATTGCCATCAGGTTAGCTACACCGGACTTCGTCATTCGCCCGAAATTCTGTACATTGATCAGGTAGCTAGGACCTGGGACTGGCGTGATGGCCGAAATTCTGTACCTTGCATCAGGTCGCTACACTGACTACGTCATTCGCCGATTCTGTTACATTGATCAGGTAGCTAGCTACACTGACTCCGTCATTCGCCGAATTCTGTAACATTGCATCAGGTAGTTAGCTACACTGACTGCGTCCAATGCGAATTCTGATTACATTGCATCGGGTGCTACGGACCTGTACGTGATGCGCCGCCTATCTGAAACATTGCATCAGGTCGCTAGCCTAGACCTGATTGGCGTGATGCGCCGATTGTATCTGCTCCATTGCATCAGGTGCTAGACTGACTGGTCATTCGCCGAATTTCTGTACATTGCATCAGGTCGCTAGGACCTGACTGCGTGATGCGCCGATCTGTAATTGCATCGGGTGCAAGACCTGACTGCGTGATGATGCGCCGAAATCTGTACATTGCATCAGGTTAGCTAGCCCTGACTGCGTTGATTCGCCGAATTCAAAGTTACCATTGCATCAGGTAGCTAGACCTGACTGCGTGATTCGCCGACTTCTCTACATTGATACGGGGTAGCTAGACCTGACTGCGTCATTCGCACGACTCTGTACATGCATCATGTAGCTAGACCTGACAGCGTGATTCGCCGAATTCTATACATTGCATCAGGTCAGTGACCTGACGCGTGATTCGGCCGAATTCTAATAATTTGCAACAGGTAGTAGACCTTGACTGCGTCATTCGCCGAACTCTGTTACATTGCAACAGGTAGCTAGACCTGCCTGCGTGATTCGCCGATTCTCTTACAATGCATCAGGTAGCTCGACCTCGACTGCGTCATTCGCCGACTTCTATACATAGATTCGGTAGCTAGACCTGACTGCGTGATTCGCCGAATTCTATCCATTGACAGGTAGCTAGACCTGGACTGCGTCATTCGCCGAACTTCCTGTCCATTGCATCAGGTAGCTAGACCTGACTGCGTGTTCGCCGAATTTTATCATTGCATCAGGTAGCTAGCCCTGACTGCGTGATTCGCGAATTCTATACACTGCAACAGGTAGCTAGACCTGACTGCGTGATTCGCCGAATTCTATACACTCTTTTGCAATTGCACGGAACCGCCGCACCGTTTCACCAACATCTAATACTTAGCCAGTAAGTGAACCACTCTCAGACAGGAGAGCGAGAGCGGAGAGGAGAGAGGAGAGAGACGAGAGAGAGAAGAGAGAGAGAGAGGAGAGATCGAGCGAGATAGAGAGACAGAGCGAGAGAGAGAGAGAGCCAAACATAACTTAAACCGTTATCTATTATAGACCGGCCACCGGAGAGCGCGCGCGCGTTGTGTGTGTGTGCGTGCGTGCGTGGGCGTGCGAGCGTGCGTGCGTGTGTGTGTGAGCGAGCGTAGCGTGCGTGCGTGCCGTGCGCACGCGCGCGTTCTCGAGACCTTTGGCGTGGATCGGGTGATCGTTGTCTTATCACGCAAAACCGCGCTACTCCCGAGCGATGTTTGTTCAACCTTCATACATCAAATGTCACACAATTAAACTCTGTAGGTGTGTGTGTGTGTCTTGTGTGTGTGTGTGTGAGTGTGTGTGTGTGTGTGTGTGTGTGTGTGTGAGAGAGGAGAGAGAGAGAGAGAGGCGGAGGAGGGGGGGGTGGAGGGAGGTCGACGATCGAGCAGAGCCAGAGAGAGAACACCGAGTTGTGTTTTGATAGTTCGTGTGTACATGTGTGGTGTGTGCCGAGTGAGTGTGTGTGTGTGTTGTGTGTGTGTGTGTGTGTGAGTGTGTGTCGTTTCTGTGTGTGTGTCTGTGTGTGTGTGTGTTGTGTGTGTGTGCGTGTGGATAGATGTGTTGAGCGCGAGTGTGGGAAAGTGAGTGAACGAGTGAGGTGTGTGTGTGAGTGTGTGAGTGTGTGCGAGAGTGTGTGAGTGTGTGTGTGTGTGTGTGTGTGCTGTGTGGTGTGTGCGCGCGTGTGTGAGTGTGTGAGTGTGTGTGTGTATGGTGTGTGTGTGTGTGTGTGGGGGGGGGGGGAGTGTGTGTGAGTGTGGATAGATGTGTTTGAGAGTGTGGGACAGTGAGTGAGCGACTGAGGTTAGCGTTTGTAGTGTTGTGTGTGTGTGGTGTGTCGTTGTGTGTGTGTGTGTGTGTGTGTGTGTGTGTGTGTGAGAGAGGAGAGAGGAGAGAGAGAGTAGAGAGAGAGAGAGCGAGAGAGAGAGGCGCACGAAGGGAAACGGTTACATTTTGGAACACGTTTGGAAAGGTGTAGCTTGTCAACATGACGGACGTGAAGCGAGCGCATCACAACACAAACCTGAAGAGGTTCAGACCACAAGAGAAAAGAGAGGAGTTCAAAGTCATACAAAATGAAAGTAACAAGCACAATGCTGTTAATGGGTCTAGCCACGCCAATTCAACTTATCGAGAAAGTGGGGCGACAGAGAGGAGGCCCGACAGCGAGGACAGCAGACGAGAGCACAGAGAGACTGATGAGCGGAGAGAGAGACAGAGACAGCGGAGCGACAGAGGGACAGACACAGGGAGGACAGAGAGCGGAGAGTCGCCAGCCAGGACAGAGCGAGGCCAGACAGACAGAGAGACTGATCAAGACAGAGCGCGACCGCCCAGCCGCCCGAAGCGGAGGCCGCCCGAGCGAGACAGAGCGAGAGCCAAGAGCGACGAGACCAAGCCGACAGACAGACAGACCGACCGAGAGCGAGAGAGAAAGAGACAGACAGACAGGACAGACAGACAGAGAGCGAGAGAGAGACGTAAGGAGAGGGAGAGAGAGAGGTAGAGAGAGAGAGAGAGAGAAGGGAGAGAGATAGAGAGAAGAGAGAGCAAAACCCGGATGCAGACTCATCACCAAAAAACACATGCAACTTTTTGCGACGAGCGGTGGCCGCCGTACGGAGCCTGTCGCCGCGCGGGGCTGACCGCTGTGTTTTCCAGGCTCTTATGCCAACGTGTGCAGGCCAGCGATTGGATCAGATGTGGCGGTTACTAATGCACTCGGCCGCCATTGGCATCCCGAACGCCCCTCAGTGGGAACACGGAGGAGGGAATACGTGGAAAGGAGAGGGGGGAGGGGGGGGGGGGAGGAGGGGAGAGAGAGGAAGGGGGGGGGATATAGTGGAGAGGATGGAGAGAGGGAATCGGGTCGGGGGGGGGGGGGGGGGGGAGTGGAAGGAAAGAAAAGGAAGAAAGAGATGGTGAGGGCACTTGAGGTGGGTGGAGGAGGATGGAGTTTGGGGGGGAAGGAGGGAGGTCGAGATTTAAAAAAAAAAAAAAAAAAAAAAAAAGAAACTAAGGATGTCACAGCATTCATTCATTCAGTACTAGGTTGAATTTGTTGAGTTTTATGACGCCTAGATGTCCTACAGGTGTGTGTGTGTGTGTGTGTGTGTGTGTGTGTGTGTGCGTGCGTGCGTGCGTGCGTGCGTGCGTGCGTGCGTGCGTGCGTGCATGCGCGTACCTGTATGTGTGCATGCGGCATACGCGTACCTGCGTGCGTGTGTGTGTGTGTGTGTGTGTGTGTGTGTGTGTGTGTGTGTGTGTGTGTGTGTGTGTGTGTGAATGCGCTTGGGGAATCGGAGAAGAGCAGAGGTGGCTGTGGGCGAGACGGGTGGGGGGAGGGGGGGTCGGGGGATGGGGGTGGCGTGGAATGACAGCTGAATGAAACACACTTTACATTCACATAAAGACAATGTCCCAGACCAGACTCACCCATCCCCCGCCCCCCGCCCGCGCGTGCTAATAGATATCTTGTCGCACAGGTGAAACCCCGACACACACACACACACACACACACACACACACACACACACACACGCCCTCACAACACACACACACACACACACACACACACACACACACACACACGCCCTCACACACACACACACACACACACACACACACACACACACACACACACACACACACACACACTTTTTTTTTTTTTGTTGTTGTTGTTGTTCTGCTGGTAGTGGGGCTTCACTCCTCTCCTCCCCCCCCCCCCCCCCCCCCCCCCCCCCCCCCCCCCCCCCCCCCCCCCCCCCCCCCCCCCCACCCCCACCCCCCTCACTGCCCCCGCCTTTTGTCTTTTTCCTTCAACTCAATACCCGAATAAACAAAACAAAAACAAAAACCAACAACAACACACACACAAAAACAGAAAAAGAAAAAAAAAATCACGTCTGAGCTGACAGTCGTTGCAGTGTGCACGTCGTCCCCCGTGTGACTTGACTGTTCATGCCGAGATACGGAGACAGTGCCTCCACTTGCGCTCTCAACCCTGCATGCCCACTCTAACGTCGACAGGGTTGGCCACCAGCACGTCAGTCAGTCTGGCGGCACCTGCCTACAGTCGCTTATCTGTGTCAGCACTTACACAACGCGCAGACCGTTTTGTTCTTTATGGGTGGAGAAAAGAGAAGACAACCCCACCGCCTTCCGGAGGCACCATCCATAGATGAAGATTTTATGGTCAGGTTTCTGTAGAGTTTGGATCAGGCTGGGGTGTCGGGGTTGGGATAAGGTTCAGATCAGATGAGGGCCTAGGTCAGAGTTCGGGTCTGGTTTCGGTTAGGGTTATGGTCATGTATTCACGAGTTTAGTGAATTGTATAGTTCCAATTCTCTTATCAAAGTTCCTATTTCAAATGTATAAATACACCGACTATTTCCAATGTATAAACACACCGCCTATTTCCAATGTATAAACACACCGCCTGTCTCCAATGTATAAACACATCGTCTATTTCCATTGTATAAACACATCGTCTATTTCCATTGTATAAAACACACCGCCTATTTCCAATGTATAAACACACCGCCTATTTCCAATGTATAACACACCGTCTATTTCCATTGTATAAACACACCGTCTATTTCCATTGTATAAACACACCGCCTATTTCCAATGTATAAACACACCGCCTATTTCCAATGTATAAACGTACGGCCGGCGCAGATATTAGTTCTACAGACAGCCCTACGAAACAGGGTGGGGAATAGTCCCTACCAGATTTTGACTTATCTTGCGGACACACAAACGCATAGACAGACAAAAAGACAGGCAGGGAGACAGATTGTCAGATAAAGTAGACAGGTCGATAGTCCCTGATCTGTACACGTCAGCTAGTTCCATCCATAGTCCCTGATCTGTACACGTCAGCTAGTTCCTCTATCCATAGTCCCTGATCTGTACACGTCAGCTAGTTCCATCCATAGTCCCTAATCTGTACACGTCAGCTAGTTCCATCCATAGTCCCTGATCTGTACACGTCAGCTAGTTCCATCCATTGTCCCTGATCCTTTCACGTCAGCTAGTTCCATCCATAGTCCCTGATCTGTACACGTCAGCTAGTTCCATCCATAGTCCCTGATCTGTACACGTCAGCTAGTTCCATCCATAGTCCCTGATCTGTGCACGTCAGCTAGTTCCTCCATCCATAGTCCCTGATCTGTACACGTCAGCTAGTTCCATCCATAGTCCCTGATCTGTACACGTCAGCTAGTTCCATCCATAGTCCCTGATCTGTGCACGTCAGCTAGTTCCATCCATAGTCCCTGATCTGTACACGTCAGCTAGTTCCATCCATAGTCCCTGATCTGTGCACGTCGGATAGTTCCATCCATAGTCCCTGATCTGTGCACGGTCAGCTAGTTCCATCCATAGTCCCTGATCTGTACACGTCAGCTAGTTCCATCCATAGTCCCTGATCTGTACACGTCAGCTAGTTCCATCCATAGTCCCTGATCTGTACACGTCAGCTAGTTCCATCCATAGTCCCTGATCTGTACACGTCAGCTAGTTCCATCCATAGTCCCTGATCTGTACACGTCAGCTAGTTCCATCCATAGTCCCTGATCTGTACACGTCCGCTAGTTCCATCCATAGTCCCTGATCTGTACACGTCAGCTGTTCCTCTATCCATAGTCCCTGATCTGTGCACGTCAGCTAGTTCCATCCATAGTCCCTGATCTGTACACGTCAGCTAGTTCCATCCATAGTCCCTGATCTGTACACGTCAGCTAGTTCCATCCATAGTCCCTTATCTGTACACGTCAGCTAGTTCCTCTATCCATAGTCCCTGATCTGTACACGTCAGCTAGTTCTATCCATAGTCCCTGATCTATACACGTCAGCTAGTTCCATCCATAGTCCCTGATCTGTGCACGTCAGCTAGGTCCATCCATAGTCCCTGATCTGTACACGTCAGCTAGTTCCATCCATTGTCCCTGATCCTTTCACGTCAGCTAGTTCCATCCATAGTCCTGATCTTTTCACGTCAGCTAGTTACTCCATCCATAGTCCCTGATCTGTGCACGTCAGCTAGTTCCATCCATAGTCCCTGATCCTTACACGTCAGCTAGTTCCATCCATAGTCCCTGATCTGTGCACGTCAGCTAGTTCCATCCATAGTCCTGATCTGTACACGTCAGCTAGTTCCATCCATAGTCCCTGATCTGTACACGTCAGCAAGTTCCATCCATAGTCCCTGATCTGTACACGTCAGCTAGTTCCATCCATAGTCCCTGATCTGTACACGTCAGCTAGTTCCATCCATAGTCCCTGATCTGTACACGTCAGCTAGTTCCATCCATACTCCCTGATCCGTGCACGTCAGCTAGTTCCATCCATAGTCCCTGATCTGTACACGTCAGCTAGTTCCATCCATTGTCCCTGATCCTTACACGTCAGCTAGTTCCATCCATTGTCCCTGATCCTTTCACGTCAGCTAAGTCCATCCATAGTCCCTGATCCCTGCACGTCAGCTAGTTCCTCCATCCATAGTCCCTGATCTGTGCACGTCAGCTAGTTCCATCCATAGTCCCTGATCCTTACACGTCAGCTAGTTCCATCCATAGTCCCTGATCTGTGCACGTCAGCTAGTTCCATCCATAGTCCCTGATCTGTACACGTCAGCTAGTTCCATCCATAGTCCCTGATCTGTACACGTCAGCTAGTTCCTCTATCCATAGTCCTGATCTGTACACGTCAGCTAGTTCCATCCATAGTCCCTGATCTGTGCACGTCAGCTAGTTCCATCCATAGTCCCTGATCTGTGCACGTCAGCTAGTTCCATCCATAGTCCCTGATCCGTGCACGTCAGCTAGTTCCATCCATAGTCCCTGATCTGTACACGTCAGCTAGTTCCATCCATTGTCCCTGATCTGTACACGTCAGCTAGTTCCATCCATTGTCCCTGATCCTTTCACGTCAGCTAAGTCCATCCATAGTCCCTGATCCCTGCACGTCAGCTAGTTCCTCCATCCATAGTCCCTGATCTGTGCACGTCAGCTAGTTCCATCCATAGTCCCTGATCTGTACACGTCAGCTAGTTCCTCCATCCATAGTCCCTGATCTGTGCACGTCAGCTAGTTGCATCCATAGTCCCTGATCTGTACACGTCAGCTAGTTCCATCCATAGTCCCTGATCTGTACACGTCAGCTAGTTCCATCCATTGTCCCTGATCTGTACACGTCAGCTAGTTCCATCCATAGTCCCTGATCCTGCACGTCAGCTAGTTCCATCCATAGTCCCTGATCTGTACACGTCAGCTAGTTCCATCCATAGTCCTGATCTGTACACGTCAGCTAGTTCCATCCATAGTCCCTGATCTGTACACGTCAGCTAGTTCCATCCATAGTCCCTGATCTGTACACGTCAGCTAGTTCCTCCATCCATAGTCCCTGATCTGTGCACGTCAGCTAGTTCCATCCATAGTCCCTGATCTGTACACGTCAGCTAGTTCAATCCATAGTCCCTGATCTGTGCACGTCAGCTAGTTCCGTCCATAGTCCCTGATCTGTACACGTCAGCTAGTTCCATCCATAGTCCCTGATCTGTGCACGTCAGCTAGTTCCATCCATAGTCCCTGATCTGTGCACGTCAGCTAGTTCCATCCATAGTCCCTGATCTGTACACGTCAGCTAGTTCCATCCATAGTCCCTGATCTCTACACGTCAGCTAGTTCCATCCATAGTACCTGATCTGTGCACGTCAGCTAGTTCCTCTATCCATAGTCCCTGATCTGTGCACGTCAGCTAGTTCCATCCATAGTCCCTGATCTGTACACGTCAGCTAGTTCCATCCATAGTCCCTGATCTGTGCACGTCAGCCAGTTCCTCCATCCATAGTCCCTGATCTGTACACGTCAGCTAGTTCCATCCATAGTCCCTGATCTGTACACGCCAGCTAGTTCCATCCATAGTCCCTGATCCTTTCACGTCAGCTAGTTCCATCCATTGTCCCCGATCCTTTCACGTCAGCTAGTTCCATCCATTGTCCCTGATCCTTTCACGTCAGCTAGTTCCATCCATAGTCCCTGATCTTTCACGTCAGCTAGTTCCATCCATAGTCCCTGATCTTTTCACGTCAGCTAGTCCCTGATCCTTACACGTCAGCTAGTTCCATCCATAGTCCCTGATCCTTTCACGTCAGCTAGTTCCATCCATTGTCCCTGATTCTTTTCACGTCAGCTAGTTCCTCCATCCATAGTCCCTGATCCTTCACGTCAGCTAGTTCCATCCATTGTCCCTGATCCTTTCACGTCAGCTAGTTCCATCCATTGTCCCTGATCCTTACACGTCAGCTAGTTCCATCCATTGTCCCTGATCCATACACGTCAGCTAGTTCCTTCCATAGTCCCTGATCCTTACACGTCAGCTAGTTCCATCCATAGTCCCTATCCTGTCGGCCCGTAAGAATGCATTCAATAAACTTTTATGTCACATGATATCACTTTGAAACAATGTCTTTGTTCAGTTTGGTACAACTCGCCGGTCTATTCCACAATTTTGTCGAAAATAAAATGAACCCGAGTACATACACACACACACTCTCTCTCTGTCTCTCTCTCTCTCTCTCTCTCCTCTCTACTCTCTCTCTCTCTCTCTCTCACCTCACTCTCTCTCTCTCTCTCTCACACACGCGCGCGCGCACGCACGCACGCGCACACACACACACACACACACACACAACACACACACACACACACACACACACACACACACACACTCACTCACATTTGCTCCTAGGGACCCTTACGTTTTGTCCTATAAATCGAAAAAAATGTCCTACTGATTTTCCTTTAAAAAATGTCCTACTGATTTTCCTTGAGGCAGAATATGTGTTCCACGCTTTCTAAATTTTCATAAGAAATTAAACACTGATAGATGCGTACATTTTCTACCGAATCCATCAAAGGTCATCATAAGAAAAGCTGGCACACTTTCACAAAAGGAAGAAGGAAAGGTAAACACTTTCTCCCAGCAAAAACAAGAGAATGGGTCACATGAGCGAAATGGGAGGGAGGGGGTGGGGGCTGATTAGGGAGTAGAAGAGTGGGAAAACTGGAGGACTCAGATAAGGGGCCAGATATCTCCAGCTCACGATGTGGGAGGATTTCCAAAACTCGGCATGTCTTTGTTATCTTCGATTCCAAACACCCCCCTTTAATTCGTCAACAGCTGATGTTAGAATCCACATGACACCCTGTTGGTCGTCACTACTGTCGACTTCAACAACACACACGTTCTGCATTCTTCATCATCCTGGACTGGCGTCGCACACTGACAAAACACCCCTCCACACACACACACACACACACACAACGCACGCGCGCGCACGCGCACGCACACGCACACCACACGCACACACAAACACACGCGCGCGCGTGCGCGCGCTGCGCGCACGCGAACACACGTGCACACACACACGTACGCACGCATACGAACACAAAATACACACTGTCAACCTCGGTGTAATGTCAGTAGAGGAAGGACTAGCGCACAGCCCAAACACACTCACAGCTTGCTACAATCTCATCATATATCATGCATTCGTCACATCAAACCACTAGTAAAGTCTATAACTTTACTATACATGATCATAGAAAGAACATCAATGCATATAGAATCAAACAAAATAAAACATCTCTCTTTCCCTGAACTTCACAAAATCATTTATCTAAAACATCATTGACTAACCCGGTATAAACAGATTTCTACTTTACCTGGCCAGGTGATCTTAACTATTCACGAATCACTGTCTTTTCTTTTCTTTTCTTTTTCTTTTCACTGTCACTTTCACAACACGACACAACTGCCGGCACTGGTGTTGGTCTGATGGCGCCTGGTCAGGTGAGACTGTTGGCGTTGGTCTGTGGTTCTGCTTGGCGAAGTGACGCTACCAGTATGAGGTCGAACCCCCGGTTAGGGTAGAACAGTGACTATCAACATCGATCTGTTCTCCTTTCTTTCTCCTGCATTAACGCATGCACTCTCTCTCTCTCTCTCTCTCTTCTAGTCTGCTCTTACAAATGGACATGTTGCTTTTCTTTTCTTTTTTCTTTCTTTCTTTTCTTCTTCATAAATTAGCAACTCTTTCTCTCTCTTCCACATCTCTCCTCAGTCCTTCCTCTGCAGACTATCTCATGCTAATCTCTCAACTTGGTTCTTTTCTCTCCTCCCCTCATCTCTCTGCTTTTCTCTCAAGCAGACCTAGACCTCTCCCTCTCTCTGTCTCTCTGTTCGTTCTTCCCCTCGTTCTCTCCTCTCTTCATCTCTCTGCCTTTTCCCTCGTGCAGAGACTACACCTAAAACCTCCTCATCTCTCTGTCTCTGTTCGTTCTCATCTCCCGCCTTCCTGTAGGCGAGAGCCTACTCTCCCGAACTTCCCCCTCTCTCTCTCTCTGTCTGTTCGTCTTTTTCTCCTCCCTCTTCTCTCTCCCTCACACATTCCTTTATGCTCTAACCCCGTGTCCAAGGGCCAGTACCATTGTCAGTATTTTTACCGCCCTGACACCCGAAGTTATCCCCCTCTAATTCCATTGGATGTTCAAATCATGACAGTCCCGTCTACACGCCTTACTCTCTGTGGTGTCAATTGGTCATTTAATTTGATTAGCTAGATTTCACCCCCACCACCCACTACCTTCCCCCCTTCCCTACTTCACTGGCGCGGTGTGGCTTAAGTGGTGGACACTGGTCAATCTAAATTGGCCAGCTGAGTCTGGGTAGCACCACGACGTCCGAGTAACAATGACGTTGGTTCCACAAAGTGGCTAGATGAGCTTGAGCTCGGCTCTGCGACTCGTCTCGCTAGACATCGAGGCGTCGGTCAAAGCTGCTTAGCCCGTATAGCCGGACAGACCGTCTTCCTGAAGCCTCTCCACTAAGCTTAATTGGCCGACCCGACCTATGGGCCCGTCTTTTCTGACGCCTAGAATGTTTGAGTTTGGACTTAGGTCCGAACAAATTGGCTGGCGACACCCCAAGTTAGGTTGTTTCCCCAAGTTAGGTTGTTTCCCCCAAGTTAGGTTGTTTCATTTTTTGTCCGTGACAATTTCCCCCTTGCAAAAGACCATGCTCCGCATTGTCTCAAAAAACGGTACAAAAAGGACAACAACCGAATTTGCTGACACACAGCTACACGCGCAAAGTTTGGAAAATACTTTACAACCAACGGTTTATAAGTTATAAAATATACAATTAGTGAATACCACTCCAATGAGTTATCATGACGTGCGCTCTTGCGTTATTTCAACTCATTCTATAACGACCTCTGTGCGCACTTATGCAATTCCCCTACCTGCGGATTTGCCATCTCTCCTTTTCACAATTCTTATGAAAAGCACAATATAATATGATCGCGATCCATGACACTTCACTGAGGAATCTCCATCCTCGCTTATTGCAAATAATGCATCACTACACAAGCGACTGTATGCTCCACGCATAACTACATCCACATGAACAAGTCTCACAAAGAAAATATGAACAAGTTCCACACAAAAAAAAAATATGAACCATAGCCAACTGGGAATGAACCCACATCCAATCAACATAACTGAATCAACACATATTATCAACAAAGCACCCTGGATATGACTGACTTCCTCTGAGTTGCAGCTTGCTAGACTACACGACTTAAATAGTCAGCTCCGACATTCTGTCGACCGGGAATGTACTGCACTCGATACCTGTAGGGCTGCAGTGCCATTGCCCAACGCAGAACCCTGCTGTTTTTCAGCTGTGCCTCTTGCAGGAATTTGAGTGGTTGGTGATCTGTCTCTATCACGAACTCTTTCCCATACAAGTATTTGTGGAACTTCTGCACGGCCCACACGACAGCTAAACACTCCTTCTCTCTCCTTTCCTCTTTCCGGCTGCTTTGTGTCGCCTCCGACAACAAAACCTAGGAACTCCTACTGTCTAGCCCTTCATACAGTGACACATCCCTGTATGACTCTTCTGGAAACTTAGGCAACAAAATCTCCCCTTCTTCTGCTGGGTCTCTTTCACCTCATCAATGATTGCTGCTGCGCCTATAAAAATCATCAAAGACTCGGTCAGAGCCGTTTTACCGGTGCCGAGATGACTCGCCATGAGCGACTCGTGACCCACTGACATGACAGTGTCACGATAACATGCTGGTACCTCAACTGAGTGGTCACCTCACCTGTCTTCCCCTTGGTGAACACTCGGTACAACAGCCCGCCTTTCACAAGAAATTCTGTCTCACCTCCTCTAACCTCCTGTTTCTCTCCACCTCTTGCAACTCCCAAGACTTCACGAGCGAAGGGTCTTGTTCCTAGCGCTGCCCTAAACTCATCAGGCGACACATCTATGCCCGACTTCCTTCCTGGAACAACTAACGGTTTAACAACCTTTCCTCCTTCTTGCTCCGTGTCTGAACTGCTGCCCCTGTAGCAGTCAACAACTCAGATCCCCTGATCCCTTGCCCCTGGAATATTTCCAATGATCAAATCATGAAGGGGTTTCTCCATCACCAACGCAGACAACTCGCCTGAGAAGTAAGGGTACGTACTTCTATCTTAGCAACTGGAAACTCCCTCACAGTGCCATCGATTAGAGTACAGGTCTGGATTTGCCCTGTCAAATCCCCTTTATCGACCAGCGTTGTTCGTACTACCCCGCATGAACAACCAGTGTCTCGTAACACTTTCACCCTCTGCTGCCAATCCACCCTTCTTCCACTGGTAACGAACCACTCAGCCTAGTGCCCTCCATCCCTGACACTGACTGCTGTCCAGTGCTAGCCATAGGCTGCACTCCACCCTCTTCAGACTGAATCCCCTTTGGTTCCACTGCAGGTCGTTTCCCTTGACGACCCTTATCCACCTCTTGCAAGGCTGCTGCCTTCTGGAACCTCATGCGACAGTCCCTCGCCACATGTCCCTTCTTGTGACAAATGAAACACCTAATTTCCCTTTGCCTTCCTTCTGCCCCACCACTGGGTTTGCAGACTTTGCAGAAAAACTCCCCTGGTCCCTTGCACTCTTCTCAACCTGTGCCTAGCACCTGTTTCTCCTGCACCTTAGTGCCCAAACGTGCCTCTCTATACACCTCTGCGAACTTCAACAACTCCCTGCTGTCTCTGGCTGTCTCTCTTTCAAATGTATAGTTAACTCAGGGCCGCAACCTGACAAAATCTGTTCTTTCATAACTAGCTCTTTCAATTCAGCAAACTCCTTCTTCGTACCACTCAACTCTAACCATTTCTCAAAATAGTGATCTAGACGTGCACCAAACTGAGTGTACGTCTCACCTGTTTGTAATTTAGCCGAACGAAATTTCTTCCTGAACCCCTCCTCTGTGAGGTCAAATCCCTTCATTAAAGACTCCTTCACAGCACCAAAATCAGACTGTTGTTCTGCTGGTAACGCAGTGAAAATTTGTAATGCCTTACCCGTCAGTAACGCCGACAAAATGACTGCCCACTCTTCTGGAGGCCAAACCCTGACTGTCGCAAACGTTCGAAACGACTGATGTATGCATCAATCGAATCGTCCCTTCCGAGAATTTTGGCAACTTGGGTCGGGGAGCATAGCTGCGCACAGAGTCACTGGAAACTGAACTCCCATCCTCGGTGGTCTCCCTTTGTATTCTCACTTTCTCTAATTCTAATTGAATCTTTAAATTTTCTGTCTCCTGCGTTGCCCTTATTCTTTCTGTTTCCTCCTTCTTTATCATTGGTAGCCTGAATCCTTAATTTTTCTATTTCTTGCGCTTCTACTGCAACGCGTCGTCTTTCCGCGCGTTCATCCCTTTCCATCTTTTGCTGTTTTCGACGAATGCTCCGCAACTCTTCTCCCGAGTAACCTAGATCACGAGCGACGCTCACGAGTTGTTCAATAGGGTGTTCTTTTCTTCCGCCAATTATATCTCTTTCTTTTTTTTTTTTTTTTTTTTGAACAAGATTTTATACTACGACAGCCAAACTGGGTACCGACACGAGTGACGTAATAGCACAATCCTATGAATGATAATATTAGCTTGGGACAACGTAGTTAGTTTTTTATAGACCCAGCGCCTGACCCAACTATGAGAGCGAATTATAGGCAATCTGTGCGAAATGAGTACTCTGGGCTGAAATGCCAAGCCTAGTATTAACTATCTTGGAAGCAATGCCAAGCCTAGTATTTAACTATCTTGGGAACATACAGTAAGACAACCCCTTGTCTAGGATTACAATACTTGAATCCCACCCAGCTTCCTCTCTGAGAAGTTGAACAATTATAATAAATGGGCCAGAATATCCTGGCAAGCTCGCCAATAAATTGTCAACCTCGGTGTAATGTCAGTAGAGGAAGGACTAGCGCACAGCCCAAACACACTCACAGCTTGCTTACAATCTCATTCATATATCATGCATTCGTCACATCAAACCACTAGTAAAGTCTATAACTTTACTATACATGATCATAGAAAGAACATACAATGCATATAGAATCAAACAAAATAAAACATTCTCTCTTTCCCTGAACTTCACAAAATCATTTATCTAAAACATCATTGACTAACCCGGGTATAAACAGATTTCTACTTTACCTGGCCAGGTGATCTTAACTATTCACGAATCACTGTCTTTTCTTTCTTTTCTTTTTCTTTTCACTGTCACTTCACAACACGACACAACTGCCGGCACTGGTGTTGGTCTGATGGCGCCTGGTCAGGTGAGACTGTTGGCGTTGGTCTGTGTTCTGCTTGGCGAAGTGACGCTACCAGGTATGAGGTCGAACCCCGGTTAGGGTAGAACAGTGACTATCAACATCGATCGTTCTCCTTTCTTTCTTCCGCATTAACGCATTGCACTCTCTCTCTCTCTCTCTCTCTTCTAGTCTGCTCTTATCAAATGGACATGGTTGCTTTTCTTTTCTTTTTTCTTTTCTTTCTTTTTTCTTCATAAAATTAGCAACTCTTTCTCTCTCTCCACATCTCTCCTCAGTCCTTCCTCTGCAGACTATCTCATGCTAATCTCTCAACTTGGTTCTTTTCTCTCCTCCCCTCATCTCTCTGCTTTCCTCAAGCAGACCTAGAACCTCTCCCTCTCTCTGTCTCTCTGTTCGTTCTTCCCCTCGTTCTCTCCTCTCTTCATCTCTCTGCCTTTTCCCTCGTTGCAGAGACTTACACCTAAAACCTCCTCATCTCTCTGTCTCTGTTCGTTCTCATCTCCTGCCTCCTGTAGGCGAGAGCCTACTCTCCCGAACTTCCCCTCTCTCTCCTCTCTGTCTGTTCGTCTTTTTCTCCTCCCTCTTTCTCTCTCCCTCACACATTCCTTTATGCTCTAACCCCGTGTCCAAGGGCCAGTACCATTGGTCAGTATTTTTTACCGCCCTGACACCCGAAGTTATCCCCCTCTAATTCCATTGGATGTTCAAATCATGACAGTCCCGTCTACAACGCCTTACTCTCTGTGGTGGTCAATTGGTCATTAATTGATTAGCTAGATTTTCACCCCCACCACCCATCTACCTTCCCCCCTTCCCTACTTCACTGGCGCGGTGGGCTTAAGGTGGACACTGGTCAATCTAAATTGGCCAGCTGAGTCTGGGTAGGCACCACGACGTCCGAGTAACAATGACGTTGGTTCCACAAAGTGGCTAGATGAGCTTGAGCTCGGCTCTGCGACTCGTCTCGCTAGACATCGAGGCGTCGGTCAAAGCTGCTTAGCCCGTATACCCGGGACAGACCGTCTTCCTGAAGCCTCTCCACTAAGCTTAATTGGCCGGACCCGACCTATGGGCCCGTCTTTCTGACGCCTAGAATGTTTGAGTTTGGACTTAGGTCCGAAAAAATTTGGGCTGGCGACACCCCAAGTTAGGTTGTTTCCCCCAAGTTAGGTTTTTTCCCCCCAAGTTAGGTTGTTTCATTTTTTTGTCCGTGACACACACCCCTTCAAAAAAACCAATCATACGTATCAACGATTCCAAGGACTGGATAAAAACAGTCTTTTCTTTCTTTCTTTCTGCGAACGCAGGCTGATACTCCTGCGACACTCCTGTATAGCCAGGCAGTGGAGTTTTGTGTGTATGACCCTTTTTTATCCCGCCATTAAGGCAGCCATACTCCATCTTGGGGGAAGGTGCATGCTATGTGTCACGTGTCATCCATACCAACGGCCAAACTGGCCTTCTCTTCCGAAAGTTGGTGATGGATTTTACGTGTGTGCAAGATTTTATGCGTGCGTTCACACACGGAACCTCGGTTTATAGTCTCATTCGAAGGACTATATGGGGAATGGAGTCAGAACCAATGTTAACTCCGAGGGAAAAATCCCCCTATACCGAAATTCGAACCCGCAACCCCAGGATCACGAGTCCGGCGCTCTACCAACTGAGCTATCCGGCCCCGATAAAAACAGTAATACCATGTCTTAAATAAATGTTAGCGACCCGCCAAGAGAAACGTGGACAAACGAGTCACAAGACAAAACACGACGCGTTTCGACCCCTTAGGTCTTCTTCAGGCAAGACACAAACAAATAGGACAACGAAAATGAAGGCAGGCCTGCCTACCTTGCGCTGAAGAGTGAAGAGATCGAAGCTGAGTACCAAATTCGTTCATAAATTGTTTGTGTCTTGCCTGAAGAGGACCTAAGAGGTCGAAACGCGTCGTGTTTTGTCTTGTGACTCGTTTGTCCACGTTTCTCTTGGCGGTTCACTAACGTTTATTTAAGATTTGTTTAAATTTCCGCCTGTAGTCGTCTCCCTTTGCAACTAGTAATACCATGGCCCAGACTCTGAAGAAGTACAGAGTAGTAGCCGGAGCAGCAGACGTGTGGCCCTTGAAGAAACCATGGTACGTCTTCCACTTTATGTGAGCAAACTTCATCATGAGACCCCACGATAAGAAAAACGGGGTCACAGACCGTGTGCCGCGCTAGCGTCTCCCAGAATACCCCTAGGATATTCAGGACATCGCCCAGTCCACGGTGTGGGAGAGGGAGGGGAAGGCCAAGGGTCCGATTCGTCCTTCTACTGCCCGCTCTTCCCAAGGCGATTTGATGTACTGACTTACTCCGAGTTAGTCCTCTGAATTCCTGGGGAACATAGGGCCGCAACCACGCTCTTCCAGCGGACACGGTTTTGGGAGATCCTCTTCAGCTCGGCCCACGTCATTCCGGCGGCCTTCACTTCTGCTTCGTTACCCCTTCGCCATGTTTGTCTTGGTCTTCCCACTTTTCTTTTGCCCTGAGGGTTCCATTCAAGGGCTTGTCTTGCGATGTTGGACGGAGACTTTCTGAGGGTGCGGCCAATCCATCCCCACTTCCGTTTTCTGATTTCTAATTCTATTGGAACTTGCTGGGTCTTGATCCACAGTTCTGTGTTGGCAATAACATCTGGCCGTCTGATTGTTCACAATGTTTCGCAGACGATTTGATGTTCTGCTGTAGTAGAATTTACACTGTGCTGTTGTGTTTCGCCAACCAGTGTCAGTTCAACCTTCTCACTCCCGCGTAGCGTGAACTTTCAAAATGGCGGCATCTCACCGGAAACGGCAGCACCTTGACCGAATGAGGGCCACCCAGCGTCAGCAACAAGCAGCGTGTTTCGTCATGCGACCACAGAGGCGAACGTCATGGCAAGGGCCTCCGTCATGACACCACAGAGATGAACGTCATGGCAAGGGCCTCCGTCATGACACCACAGAGATGAACGTCATGGCAAGGGATTTTGTCATGACACCACAGAGATGAACGTCATGGCAAGGGCTTTCGTCATGACACCACAGAGATGAACGTCATGGTAAGGGCCTCCCGTCATGACACCACAGAGATGAACGTCATGGTAAGGGCCTCCGTCATGACACCACAGAGATGAACGTCATGGTAAGGGCCTCCGTCATGCGACCACAGAGATGAACGTCATGGTAAGGGCCTCCGTCATGACATCACAGAGATGAACGTCATGGCAAGGGCCTCCGTCATGACACCACAGAGATGAACGTCATGGTAAGGGCCTCCGTCATGACACCACAGAGATGAACGTCATGGTAAGGGCCTCCCGTCATGACACCACAGAGATGAACGTCATGGTAAGGGCCTCCGTCATGACACCACAGAGATGAACGTCATGGTAAGGGCCTCCCGTCATGCGACCACAGAGATGAACGTCATGGTAAGGGCCTCCGTCATGACATCACAGAGATGAACGTCATGGCAAGGGCCTCCGTCATGACACCACAGAGATGAACGTCATGGTAAGGGCCTCCCGTCATGACACCACAGAGATGAACGTCATGGTAAGGGCCTCCGTCATGACACCACAGAGATGAACGTCATGGTAAGGGCCTCCGTCATGACACCACAGAGATGAACGTCATGGTAAGGGCCTCCCGTCATGACACCACAGAGATGAACGTCATGGTAAGGGCCTCCGTCATGACACCACAGAGATGAACGTCATGGTAAGGGCCTCCCGTCATGCGACCACAGAGATGAACGTCATGGTAAGGGCCTCCGTCATGACATCACAGAGATGAACGTCATGGCAAGGACCTCCGTCATGACACCACAGAGATGAACGTCATGGCGAGAGCCTCCGCCAATCATTCAAGATCACCTGTGAACCCGAGCCTAGCGAAGACAGCTCGCCTGGCCGTGCTCTGTGTAGAATCCACAACGATATCGTTCCTTCTACAGACCTGACAGCCCCGAGGACGCCACCACACAATGAAGAGGGCAGCACCAGCGGGTTCTGTTCCTCCTCACAACACACAGGAACTGGGGGCGAGCTGACCCACAACGTTCTTGAGGCCCGGACCAGCGACATTACTGACTATCGACAAGGGCCTCCGAAATTCACCGACACTTTTTTTTCCCTTCGAAGACTCCCTTACAAGTGAAATAGTTGGCACGATGACAGGGTTATTTTCGAGGATGAGGACAATTTCGTTTGTGGCCTGTGGCACTAAAACCCAAGTGTTGTCAATCTGTGTGGGGAGATGACAACGTTTGTGGCCTGTGGCACTAAAACCCAAGTGTTGTCAATCTGTGTGGGGAGATGACAAAAAGCAGCGGAATCTGAGATTAAACAGAATTTTGTCTTTGTATCTACAGAAAATAGGCCTACTAATATTCTCTCTCTCTCTCTCTCTCTCTCTCTCTGTGTGTGTGTGTGTGTGTGTGTGTGTGTGTGTTGCATGTCTGCGTGTCTGTGTGCGTGCGTGCGTGTGTCTCTGTGTGTGTGTGTGTGTGTGTGTGTGTGTGTGTGTGTGTGTGTGTGTGCGTGCGTGCGTGCGTGCGTGCGTGCGTGCGTGCCTGCCTGCCTGCATCTGAGCGCGCGCGCGCATGCGTGTGTGTGCGTGCCAATTTCCTTTACGATAATGTATGGGGTTTGTTTTCATCAACCTGAGGTATGAGCAAAAAAGGCATAAATATATTGTTTTATCATTGTTATATCATCAGCATAATCATCATTGTCATCGATAACTTTGTCATTGTTATTTTTATTGTTGTTGTTGCTGTTGTTGTTGTCCCTATTATCATTTTTATTGTTGTTGTTACTGTTGTTGTTTTGTTGTTCCTGGTAAGACAGGATGGTAAAACACAACAGTCCTATTTTCCCTTCACTCGAACACCCAACCCCAAACGCCCTGCCCCGCCTCCATCCCCCACGTCACACCCCTTTCCCCATACACCATGTCACACCCCTTTCCCCATACACCATGTCACACCCCTTTCCCCATACACCATGTCACACCCCTTTCCCCATACACCATGTCACACCCCTTTCCCCATACACCAAGTCACACCCCTTACCCCATACACCATGTCACCCCCCTCTTTCCCCATACACCATGTACACCCTTTCCCCATACACCATGTCACATACACCATGTCACACCCCTTTCCCCATACACCATGTCACATACACCATGTCCACACCCCTTTCCCCATGTCACATACACCATGTCACACCCCTTTCCCCATACACCCATTCACACCCACACCTTCCATACACTCCATACACCATTCACACCCCTTTCCCCATACACCATGTCACATACACCATGTACACATAAACACCATGTCACACCCCTTTCCCCATACACCATGTCACAACTACACCATGTCACACCCCTTTCCCCATACACCATGTCACATACACCATGTCACACCCCTTTCCCCATACACCATGTCACATACTGATACACCATGTCACACCCCTTTCCCCATACACCATGTCACATACACCATGTCACACACCTTTCCCCATACACGACGTCTGCTGACAACAGGCGGAGAAGCTGAGCTTGAGGTGGTTCAGATAGCGAGTCCACCTGGTCTGATCCATAAACAGATGGAGATCATCCTTCCCGACACCATGACTTGCTCAGGTACAGGAACCCCGCGGGCCGAGAGGACGAGGTGGGGGAGGGGGGGGGAGATGTGGAGGGGATAACAGGGTATGGCTAGGTAAGCAAGAGAGAGGGGGGTGGGGGCATTGCGGGCCTACATGATGAATCTCTCCCTTTCCGACATAAAACCAATCTCACAAGCGAGAAACTATCAGCTGTGCTGGTTCAAAACCAGACCGTCCGAACACCATACTGCTCAAGCAATATCCAGTTTATACCGCTGTTACCTCCGACGAAATCCCTCACCCACCCCTCTCCCTCCGCCCCGCCCCTTCCAAACAGGAAGACGTAAGATCAGAGGAGACATTATTTGCCATCTCTCCGATGTCCACCGACAAGACCTCTTGTCCCTTATCTCTAAGACACCCCGGCCGACGCACGGACACTCGTACGCCTAGAGTGACTCCTCTCCGATGTCCGCAAGCTGTGACGGTAAAGTCGACCGGGCGACATAGACGGACTGCCAAGATGGCGGCTGGGTGTCTGGTGCAGGCGGCTCTGTCAATGTCATCCCCGGTCCCGACGACAGACAAGACAAATGCACTCGTCATGTCTCTCTCTCTCTCTCCGGCCCTGTCTGTACAGCACGGGGATAGGATATGAGGGCGGAAACAGGACCTTGAGAAGAAGAACAAGAGGAAAAAGAACAAGAACAAGAACAAGACAAGAATAAGAAGAAAGAAAGAAGACGAAGCTGATAGAGAGAAAGAAGAAAGAGAGAGAGAGAAAGAAAATGAGACAGAAAGAAAGACAGACAGACAGAAAGACAGACAGAGACAAAGACACTGAGAGAGAGAGAAGAAAAAAAAAAGCCAGTTTCAGTTTCATCAAGGAGGCGTCACTGCGTGCGGACTAGTCCATATACGCTACACCACATCCGCTAAGTTTTGAGAACACGCCACGCATGATTTGAAGCTGATGGATAAATGAATTAACAACGAAAATGAGACAATTGAAGAAGAGGGTCTCGTGGCTACGACTCAGCGGATGTCTGACCTACGCATTAGCCCAACGCGCTGGTTAGACCTTGAGTGCCTACCTACCATTTGTGTGTGTGTGTGTGTGTGTGTGTGTGTGTAGTGGATGTACACGTGTGTGTGTATGATGTGTGGGCATGGGCCCATGCGTGTGCGTGGGCGCATGTGTGTGTGTGTGTGTGTGTGTAGAAGAAGAAGAAGAAGAAATAAAAACTAAAGTAGAAAGGACACTACAGAAGAGGAGCAGCGAGAGGGACAGGGGAGAGAACACGGGAAGAGAGCAAGTGTCGTTGATGATTTCTCAGCCCTGCCGCTATTCACACAGCGCATGTCAGGGCTGGAGTTTGGAGAGGAGAACGGCAGACAAGGGGAAAGGGGGGGGGGGGGGGGGCATAAAAGCAAAAGGAAGAGGAGGAGAAGAGGAGTAGAAGGAGGAGGACGAAGAGGAGGAGGAGGAGAGGAGAGGAAAAAGCATGACTCCCAACGGTCTCCTCCGATGTCATGTCCTTAAGAGCGTTGCCTAGATGGACGTTAAATTCACCCAGAGAGAGAGAGAGAGAGAGAGAGAGAGAGAGAGAGCGAGAGATGGGGGGGGGGAGGAAGGAAGGGGACGGACGGACAGACGGGCGG
>CM031606.1:88214425-88216925 GCA_018398815.1 Conus ventricosus | reverse complement strand
TGATTGTCGCATAGCTTCTAATTCTTCTCTGTTACATGTTCCTTCTCGTATTACAAAAGCGCCAAACTGTCACGCGCACAAGCACTGAAGGGGCCTGCAAGGGACGCTGGGAGCAGAAAGGGCCAATGGTCAGTGCCTGAAACAGCCTGCATCCCTCGCGAGGGCCCCCCTACACTGCTCGCAGGCTGGCAGTTTTTCTCTCAACGTCATACAAACCTCGGAAAAGGGGAGAGTATTACAAACACCCAAAAGTGTAGGCCATTACACAGTAGTGTAGAAATTCTAATTTTCTGACGTTTTTACTCTAAAATTTATCAGTTATGGACCAAGGTGAACTATCGAGCGTGACGCCAGGGGCGTGAGGGGCAACATGCTAATGGCCACTTTTTGTGTCCAAAAGAAAAAAAAATTGAAGCTCACTAGGAACCCATTATCCTTTTTCTTCATTATTGAAAAATGAAACCCCACCACCGCAGGTGTGCAGGTGTCTTAGTTCTCCTTGCTTTTCTGACAGCCTCTTAACTCATGTATTATTGTTCTGTTCTAAACATATCCTTTTACAGATCCAGTTTGACTTTTCAAATAACCGATTTTTTTTTTAAATGTGTGTATTTATTCATTTACTAGCTCTCCAGTCTCCCCAGGGTTTTTTTTTGCTCCCCTACCAAAAGAAGATAACTCAGTCTTCATACTCAAAAAGCAGAAGAGACTTAGCGCCAAATTCTTTTGTTAATTTGTTTGCTTGTTGTTCGCTTTGTTTGTCAGTTTGTTTTGTTTTGTTTACAACCACCTTTGTTTGTCTTTTTCGTAGAAGTGCTCAGCAGTCAAAGTATTGTCGTCAATTTGTCTCCTTCGTTCGGCAAACAGAAAGTTGGAATCTTTTTGCAGAAACCTCTGAGAAATCGCCGTGTTCTGATCTATACCCCGTTCCAATTTGGACTACTTTCCCCTACTTCGAGAAATTTATTGATCTAGACAAATATATCAGATATCAAGAGCAAGGTTTGTCTGCTAATCCACGGTGAACTCACCACACGTTTTTCACTGTATGCCGGGTTTGAGTATGTGACGAGATCACTGTGACGAGATCACTGGACGCTTGTGACGACTTCACCGTGTGACGAGTTCACTGGCATCCCCTTTGTTCAAACATGTGTAAGATTCTTCTTTCGTTTCTTTCCTGGTTTGTTGAATTCTGCAGGCAAGAGAATCTCTCTCTCTCTCTTTCTCTCTCCCTCCTCTCTCTCTCTCTCTCTCTCTCTCTCTCTCTCTCTCTCTCTCTCTCTCGTCCGCTTCCTTTCTTTCAACTTCAAATAGCTTGCAACCTTTTTTCTTTTTTACAATACAGCTCTCTGTGGACAATGTGATAAAAATGGTTCTCAGCATTACCGACACTGAATCAGTCCTCCACTCATTGGCTTTCTGAAAGAAAAATAGTGTGACAACTGCCCACGACTTGAGTTGGTCGTCGCGTTTGGAACCGATGACAAAACACAACCAGGTAAGATACTTGATCAACCTAATACGGTTTGTGCACAAATTATTTCATCAATACCTACAGATTACATAATATAAACCCGACAATACATTTCTTACGACATTTGAGTAGGCTACAAACATACTACTGTCAAATGCGTTATTTATGTTGTATGACAACAGCATCGACAACCCTTAAAGGAAAAAAAAGATACGCTGTGTACTTGAGGCTGCTGACGATCGATCGTGAATACTATGACCGTTATTACTAATAGTCCCGTTTCCGTCCTTGTTAATTGTATGTCCTGAGAAACAATTTCGCCACAGTGTAACCAATGACTTGGACTGTGTCTGTGCGCTTCCTTTCTTGTTAGAAAAAAGTACTGGCTGTGTGTTGATACGTCTCCCCAAAGGTGGTCGTGTAATTCTGGCACGCCAACTGTCTGGGCATGAAAACTGACAACAATAGTGACCACTATAATGGAGAGGAGGTAGCAGGTGCGACAGAGGGTGGGGGAAAGGCGGTGTTCGCTAGCACCTGTTTCACATCGCAAACAAGTGGAGTTGCTGCTTTCAAATGTATTTTCGACCAGTTTTCATTCAGACTTCATTATTATCGTGGGGAAAAAAAATCAGCAAGCGTAGGAGGCATTCAGGATATTCAAAGCAGCAAAACAAAAAAAAAAGATGAAATTAGCTGGAAAAAGGAAATTAGCTATTAAAAAAAAGGAAATTAGCTATAAAAAAAGGAAATTAGCTATAAAAAAAAGGAAATTAGCTGGAAAAAAGGAAATAAGCTATAAAAAGGAAATTAGCTGGAAAAAAAGGAAATTAGCTATCAAAAAAAATATTAGCTATAAAAAAGGAAATTTGCTGGAAAAAAGGGAAATTAGCTATTAAAAAAAGGATATTAGCTATAAAAAAAAGGAAATTAGCTACCAAAAAAAAGGAAAATAGCTTTGAAAAAAAAAGGAAAAAAAGGAAATTAGCTATAAACAAAAAACAAGAGGAAATTAGCTGAAAA
>CM031606.1:88176925-88211925 GCA_018398815.1 Conus ventricosus | reverse complement strand
CAGGCAGAGAGAATATGCACATGCAAGACGCAGCTGGTTGCTGCGTTAGTGAGCCTCAGTCATGGAAACTCTCCATGAAGACTTTATCTGAAAATCGCCTCATCCCATCTTCTCCCCCCCCCCCCCCCCCCCTTCACCGCCCAGTTCATTAGCTCCCTTTTATCGACTCTCCGTGAAAAGAAGAACGACTGTCGGGTCCGCCGGGAATAGAACACAACATGGCGGCCGGCTGGTGGGTTTGGTACTCGTCATTCTGTTCGTTTGCGGCTCGTTGGGACTTGGTCAACAATTGCGACTTTTTTCTCGTTTCTTTTCCTGTGAGAATTTCGAGGTCGGAGACAGGAGAGGGTGTAGTAGGAAGGGGGGGGGGGGGGTAGTGCATGGTAGCAGGGGTGGGGTGGGGTGGGGTGGGGTGGGGGAGTGGATGAAGAAGGTTTCAGAGATAGGTCTCTTATAGACGTTGAGGACGCCGGGTTTGTGGACGGAATGAGGTCAACAGCTTTGCTTTCCTCTTTCCGACGGGGGGGGGGGGGGGGGGGGGGGGGGGGGGGGGGGGGGGGGGGTGGGGGCAAAAGTGGTTACAGTTGGTTACAGTCATCATCGATTGCTTCACCGGAACTGATCGGACACGGTCAAGACTTGGTCAACTTCATGTCAACAAGATGGACAGAGAGGAGTCCTCGCACCATAGGGCTTCGGCAGTCAGTCGGTATCCTCTCCCCAGAACCAGGCGACAGGCTGTGTGTACTGCAGACAGCAGAAAACAGCTTTATTAGGAAGAGAATAAGGGAGGAAGTGAAGGGGTGGGTGCGGTGGGGTGGGTGTTGGGGGGAGTATGCTAAGTTCTACTTCAGAGTCCTCACCCCACACCACCCACCCCACCCCACCCTCCCAACCTTTCGATCCTACCGTGAAGAGGACTCCACACCTCATGAAAGGAGACTCCTCTCCTAAGAATATGCGAACGGTTGGTATGGGGGGGGGGGGGGGGGGGGGAGAGGGGGGAAGGCAGGGGGATGGGTGGGGGCTTCTAAAATAAGACTTTGTCCAGAAGTCGAAGTTACTCCCACATCAAACTTTTCAACAGCAGTAAATGGAATTCCTGACGTAGTTTCGTTCTCTCTCTGTGTCTGTCTCTCTGTCTCTCTCCCTCTCTCTGTCTGTCTCTTCCCTCTCTCTCTCTGTCTGTCTGTCTCTCTCCTGTCTCTCTCTCTCTCTCTCTCTCTCTCTCTGTGTCTCTCTCTCTCTCTCATCTGTTGGTGGGGGAATCGGGCGTTTGGTCAGCCTTTCCAAAGTGATTTACTTCAGCATATACTTTCCTCGTAAATGGAACTTACGCAGTTGTATATTCCTGTGTGACATGTCACTCCGTGTGTCCTGTTCCTCTGTTCTGTTGTCTCTTCGCTTGCTCTCTCTCTGTTGGCTGTCTCGACCACCGGTGAGTGTGATTGTTTTTGTTTTTTTCTCTCTGTTCTCGCATCCGCTTTAGGGGTACATGACGGGGTGGTCTGGGCAGTTTGCATGTGTGTATGTATGGTGTGATGTTGTTGTGTGTGTGACAACACTAACTCAGCCACTGATGCTCACCAGTACCTTCGTGCTGACAAGAGATGCCAACTTAGCAGGATGCTACATAGTCCGTGGGAAATGGAGAGACAACTTACAGCCCGCTCCCGAGCTTTTGATCCTCCCCAGCCCACTCCTGGTAACTGCGCTGATTTGTTGAATGCTTTCTTCCCTTCCAGTTCATCATCGCTTCTAAGGGCACCTAGCCTTTACTTCATGTCAGCGGCACATCCTCTTCGCTTATATAGGCTGGCACAGACCTCTTCACTTCACTTCGGGCACAGCCTCTTCACTTCACTGTCAACCAGGCCACAGCACTTTCACTTCACTGTCACAAGGCACAGACCTCGTCTACTCCCTGTCCCCCAGGAACGCCAACCTTTCCCACTATACCGGGGAAACAGTCTTCTTCACTTCACATCAGCAGGCACCAGACTTCTTGTACTCACAGGCACCGTACTCTTCAGTCACTTTCACCAGGCCCCGCCCTCTTCACTTCCTATAACCAGGCCCAGCCTCTTCAACTTCCTTAGCTTGGCACAGCCTCTTCACTTCACTATCAGCCAGGCACCAGCACCTCTTCACTTCACTATCACCAGGCACCAGTACTCTTCACGTCACTATCACCAGGCACCAGTACTTCTTCACGTCACTATCAGACAGGCACCAGCACCTCTTCACTTCACTATCAGCCAGGCACCAGCACCTCTTCACTTTACTATCAGCCAGGCACCAGCACCTCTTCACTTCACTATCAACCAGGCACCAGCACCTCTTCACTTCACTATCAGCCAGGCACCAGCACCTCTTCACTTCACTATCAGCCAGGTACCAGCACCTCTTCACTTTACTATCAACCAGGTACCAGCACCTCTTCACTTTGCTATCAACCAGGTACCAGCACCTCTTCACTTTACTATCAGCCAGGCACCAGCACCTCTTCACTTCACTATCAGCCAGGCACCAGCACCTCTTCACTTCACTATCAGCCAGGCACCAGCACCTCTTCACTTCACTATCAGCCAGGTACCAGCACCTCTTCACTTTACTATCAACCAGGTACCAGCACCTCTTCACTTTACTATCAACCAGGTACCAGCACCTCTTCACTTTACTATCAACCAGGCACCAGCACCTCTTCACTTTACTATAAACCCAGGTACCAGCACCTCTTCACTTTACTATCAACCAAGTACCAGCACCTCTTCACTTTACTATCAACCAGGCACCAGCACCTCTTCACTTCACTATCAACCAGGCACCAGCACCTCTTCACTTCACTATCAGCCAGGCAGCAGCACCTCTTCACTTCACTATCAACCAGGCACCAGCACCTCTTCACTTCACTATCAACCAGGTACCAGCACCTCTTCACTTCACTATCAGCCAGGTAGCAGCACCTCTTCACTTCACTATCAACCAGGCACCAGCACTCTTCACTTCACTATCTGTATCAACCAGGCAGCAGTCCAGTTTTGTTTTTTTTGTTTTTTGTTTTTTTTGTTTTTTTTGCTGTCCCAACCTCTGCGCTATCTCAGAGGCAGTGCACCACGCCGCTCATTCCGACACCCGTCCACAGCCATAGCCCGGCTGGCCCCGCCACAGCCCCGGCACCAGCAATCCACAGGGAGCAGTCAATGTCAAGTCGTCAAGAGGCAACCCACCGGAGGAAACACTGCACTGCTGCCGAGTCACTTCGGTGGTGTTCAGTGGCGCCTGTTCTGATCTAACATACGCAGGACACCACCTACTAAGCCCCTACTGACGACAATAATTGCTTAGTCGCGGAGCCGGCGTGAGTGAGCTCTCCCTTCGGAGGGCGCCACCACGTCCGTCCAACGACAGTCCCCATGGACTCGCCGATACCGGTGACCCCGACGAAAGCAAACCAAGGTCACAGACGTGGAGGGACATCGAAATTGAGGTCACCATGAGAGCAGGGCATGAAGGGCCACAGAATTTGACATTTTTTTTTAATGCAGGCAGCAGTCCAGTTTTCCCCGCGAACGCTCTCAGGCCATCGTCCCCTTCCAACACGCCCCGCCCGACGCCGCTTCCATTTGATGTAGGCCCGTCATTCCTGGTTTGCCGTCCGCAGGATAACCTCATCCTCTGTCACAGTGCAAAACCTTGACGATCAACAAACAGCACCCTGTGTTCCAGTTCTCGGAGATGCTGGGAGGTGACGGGTCCTGCGTTTCATGGCATGAGTTTGTGAAGTCCAGTCCGGTCCAGACCACCATGACGACATTGCTTTTTTCCATTGGCAGATTTCAGGGTTTCGTGGACTTAGCTGGGAATCGGACATAAAATTCGTATCGCTCTGCCACAGTCCTTTGTTTCCATTATACTGCAGTGATTTTTGAAATGTTCAGCACGGGCAAAAGTTCGTGAATAGGCACATGGGTAAATAAAGGAAGAGAGGTCGGTTGCGGATTTTCTTTCCATAGGAACAATCAGTTCTCTTTATTTCAGTGATAAAGGCTTGTATGAATGAGGCTTTTACTGACCCGAACTTTTTTTTTTCAAAGGAACAATCGGTTCTCTTTATTTCAGTCATAAAGCATTGTATCAATGAGGCTTTTATTGAACCGGAACATATCTTTTTTTCAAAGCAACAATCAGTTCTCTTTATTTCAGTCATTAAGTATTGTATCAATGAGGCTTTCACCGACCTGAACATTCTTTTTTCAAAGGAACAATCAGTCCTCTTTATTTCTGTGATAAAGGCTTGTATCAATGAGGGTCTTATTGACTTGAACATACTTTCTTTCAAAGGAACAATCAGTTCTCTTTATTTCAGTCGTAAAGGCTTGTATCAATCAGGCTTTTATTGACCTGAACATGATGGGCAGACTGGCTGCCAGCGAAGCTGAGGGTTGCGAGTTCCAACCTCTCCTGGGGTCGATGGGTTTTGACTTGGAATCCCTCTCTGTCCACCCAGGCCGTCAATGGGGACCTGCTTCACTTCAGGGGAAGGGGAAGACGGCGGAAGGGAGAGGACGGTGCTCCACCTTCCATCCTGCCATGGTCCGGCCACCGGTCAGCCTCGTGGCAGTTCAATCCCCCACGATTAGAACGCTGAGGGATTTTAGTCAACAAATTGTAGGCTGCCCCAATTTCCTTCCATTGCCTCATGTCCGTTTCCTTTTTTTTCTGTTTTTCTATTTTTCTTTTTTAGAGCAGTTAAAGGTTAGACTACCCCCCTTTTTGTTGATTGGTTTGTCTTTGAAAGGCACAAATAAACGTTTTTAAAAGGCCCCAATAAAATGACAGAAAGACAGACAGACAGAGAGACAGAGGAATAGATATTGGTGTTTTAATTCTTTCAAATAACTAGTGTGGATGACTACCTCCTCCCCCTCATTCCCCGTCATCCCCCCTCCCTCCTCCGCGGCCCCTCCCCTCTTTCGTTTCCATCTCCCCTCCCTCCTCCCTCCTGCCCTCCCTCTTCCGTTTCCATCTCCCCCTCCCTCCTGCCCTCCCCTCTTCCGTTTCCATCTCCCCCTCCCTCCTCCCGCGGCCCCTCCCTCTTCCGTTTCCATCTCCCCCTCCCTCCTCCCGCGGCCCCCCCTCTTCCGTTTCTAAGCTATGTGATCATAATATAGGTTTGTAACCCTCCATTTCTTAGCTCGTCCTCGTTTTATAACGATTGTGGGTGGTACTTTAAGCACGAGAGAGAGAGGAGAGAGAGAGAGAGAGAGAGAGGAGAGAGAGAGAGAGAGGGGAGAGAGAGGGGAGAGAGGAGAAAACAACATCAACAAAATATGACCCACTTTGCAACAGAGCGTTATGTTCATAATCAGATGTGAAGAGTCTCTAAGTTCTGGCTGGCCTGAACCCGACATCTAAAACGGTGGTTTTCGCTGCCTATCTCAGAGTATCGTTCATATGGTAAGAAGTGCACAGTGAGACAGCCGCTGCACACACACACACACACACACACACCACACACACACACACACACACACACACACACACCACTTCCTTTCTCTCTCTTCCCGGCGCTGCAATATGATCTTGATCCCCTTGACACAAAGATTGTACAGGTCAATGTCAATAAAAATAGGTCTGAAGCATCTCTCTCTCTGGTTAGAAAAGATTTTTTCTGACCTGTACTGTTTTTACTGAAGGTTGTACATTGAACACACCCAAATCAAACACTCGGCTGTTAAATCCTTCTCTCTGTTTTTTTTAACTGGACATTGATCTCGGTCAGACTGTATTAACCGTGGCCAGATTGGACTGTAAAATATATTCTTGCTTAGCTGGAAACTTCGCTGTGACGTGAACCTGAATTAATCGTCGTCCCACCCCCACCCCCATCCCCATCCCACCCTCCACCCCAACCACCAGCTTTCCCTCCCCGACACTCCATTTGGTTTGTTGTTTTTTAATCTCACCATCGTGAATGGCTTAAATCAAGTGTAATCCTCACATCGTGAATGGCTTTAATCAAGTGTAATGTCACCATCGTGAATGGTCTTAAATCAAGTTCTCGTTCCTCTCCTCCTCTTGTTTTGTTTGTGTCTTTTCTTCATGGTGTCTTTCACGACATACGTCATCACCATTACGTGTCCGGCTGCTTTATTCGCCACAACGTGCCACTGTCAAGGCGATTGGTATCAAGGGACAGCGCCTTTCACCAGCTGGAAGATCCTGGCCGGAAGTGAACGCCGGTCGGTACGATTATATCTGGCATTTCTCTGCCGACCTCCCAACAAATCACCACGTCACGACAATCTGCCGGCCACCGGACAGCGGGAAAAGGGAGAGCACCCATAAACTCAGCTGCAGAAAGAGATCCGTTTCCGACACAGGGACAAGTACGGCCATGCGACGACACGGAGCCATCGTCGGCGGGAAACAGCGCCAGCAGTATCGGATGCTGCCGAAACCTTTTCGATCAGAAACCAGGAGGGAGGGAGGGGGGGGGGGGGGGGGGTGACGGGGGGGGGGGGGGGGGGGTGAGGAGAACAAGCGTCGGAGCGAGATTTATGAGGGAATCTGTCACTCTCCTCTATCTGTCCTGCGGGTCAGTGCCATGAATCCGATTTCTGGACAGGGGTGAGGATATAAAAACGACCCCCCTTTGTGTTTAATAACACAGTAGTTTTTAATTTAAAATCTGAATAGCACGTACATTTTGAGAAAAGAAAAAAAGAAAAAAAGTGACTCGAAATATGTTTTGGATAAAACAAAGTACGGATCCGACCCCCCACCCCCACCCCCCACCCCCCAACATACAAACAAACACAACTGCTCCCTGCATAGTATCGTAAAAAAGATATTGCTATTGATAAAAAAAAATACAACAAATGTTATTACCTTATTACCCCTGGTAACCCATAAATCACAAGATACAGTAAACAAAAAGTTGAGTTGAAAAGTGAAGGAAATTTCCTGCAAATAGTTCTGAATGATACCCATCCTCCACGCCCCTTCCCCGCATGACTCCATCTCTCCTACACACCAGGAACCTGGCCATATATTACCCCTCCTCTTACACACTCACACCCCTTCACACATACACACCCCGCCCCCCTCCCACCCCTACACAACGCAGGCACACTATATGCCCCCCCCCCCCCCCCATCCCACCCCCCAACTCCTACTCCCACTCCCACTCCCCATCCGTCCCGCTCCTCTGATCACGAATGTCCGTCAAGAGCGTGTTCAGGTGGCAGACTCGGGACCATCATTAAGGCCAAGCTGCAGAACCAGTGGAAGCAGCACCATCCACGCCACAACAGAGCAGACCCGTACTACGTTGCTGACTCGTCAAGAGCAGGTATCCGTTTTCAGGCTCAGGACAGGCCACAACCGCCTGAAACACCACCTATTTTCTAAACTCCGCATCAGCAACACAGAGAGCAGTGCCCTGCAGAACAGGCAGCCAGACAACAGAACATCTGCTACAGTCCTGCCGCTCCACCAAGCGCTTTGAGAGAAAACCTGGCCCGACCCAATACCAGTGGCCCGGAAGCTCTACGGAAGACTGGAGGACCTGCGACGTACTGCCACCTTTGTCGAGGAGACGGGAGAATCCATCTGGCAGATGAACGAGACAACAACAACAACAACAACTCCCTTCTTTCCGCCTTTGGTTTTTGTTCGCTCCGCCCTCCTCCCCTCCTCTGTCTACCTCCCCCCCCCCCCCCCCCCCCCACTCCACTCTCAGTGGGCTGAAAATAAAGAGGGGACGGACGGAGGTGCAACCATGCTGGACAGTTGAGTTCGGACTCGTTCCTACCTTGACACGGTGACAGAAGACGACGGTTAGCGGGCGGGTACGGCGGAACTTGAGGAGAGAGAGAGAGAGACAGGACATTGGTGGGGTGGTTGGGAGTAGAAGGGGTGGGCGGAAATGGGGGAGGGGAGGAGGAGGGTGGAAGGCGGGGGGGACTAGGAAAGGATCCTCTCAGCAGGTCATGAAGATGCCGCCTGTTTCTGGTGACGATTTACGAGGGCGTGGCCCATGGGAAGCCGAGATACCGGATCAGGAGGCTCAGCCACACCATGCTGGCAGCTGTGGTCAGTGTGTGGTCCTCCGGGGCGCCCTGACCCGCTGGCCTCTGCCGGCAGTTGGCGGGATTGGAATGTAATGCGATCGGTGCTTGGGTTCTGGGGAGAAATGTTGAGGGTCTGCATTGGCATGGCTGACCGACTCTCTCTCTCTCTCTCTCTCTTCTCTCTCTCACTCTCTCTCTCTCTCTCTTCTCTCTCCCCTCTCTCCCTCCCCCCCCCTTTCCGCTAACCCGGACAATTTCATGCATTTTTTTTTTTTTAAATAGAGGTGAAACTGTACCGCAAGCTAAACCATTCTTTTTCTTCCTCACCATATATCCTGAAGAGTATGGTCAAAACTTTTTTTTTAAGCGACTCGAACTTATCTCTGAAAATGCCACGTGTTTCGACTTAGATGTCCCCGCGTCTTGCGACGCATGAGCAGTCATGGCGCTCCAAGATCCACTGTGCACGGTCCTCAGCCAGTCTGCTGGTGTCACTCCATCCTCTGTCAATGAGTCTGGGGTCTCTCACCACTGTCTGTCCCAGCTCAGTGGACAGTATGAG
Source organism: Conus ventricosus (assembly GCA_018398815.1). Lineage (NCBI taxonomy): Eukaryota > Metazoa > Mollusca > Gastropoda > Neogastropoda > Conidae > Conus > Conus ventricosus. Next base: position 88,203,285 of record CM031606.1, on the reverse strand, counting down.
TAACAAGAATGACCTAAACCCAGAGAGAAATGTGACATCGTCCTCCTCTAAATCTTCTCCTCTTGCAACTCCTCCTTCTTTAGCCATCAAAAGAAAAATAAATAAATAAATTAAATCAAAATAATTAAATAAAAATCAACAAAAGGGGAAACATCCAGGAAAAAAAAGGAGGGGGGGGGGGGACATCAGAAAAAACAACAACAAAAGTTGTAAGGCTTCATGTCGTTCCAAAGTATGACCTAAACTCCCATTTCGCCTTGGCTTAAGGCTGTGTCAGACCAGCTGACATAGGCTAGAACACCAAGGCGACATCAAATTGTTATGCTCTGCACAGTTATCCGGGGATTGTCCTTAGTCGTGACAAGCTCTTAGCATAACATTATCAGTCTCCAAAATCCCCGAAGTCGGAGTGTGGCTGCCCTGCCCACGTGGCGGGGGTAAACAAAAACGGTCACACACGTAATGTTCGCGTCCATAGCTGATGCACTTGTACCGAAGTGTTCAAGTGCTTCGGCTGTTTCGTGTGATTCCTGGAGTCTTTTAGCCTGGGTAGACGACGACCGACGACGACGACAACAACAACAACAACTCCCAATAGCGTTCCCATGCTCGGACCAGACAGATTCTTTGAAGTTTGCAATACTGCCTCCCTCTCCGCCTTCTTCTCCCTCCCTCCATCCATTCTTCTTCCTCTCCTCCCCCTTTCCCTTTCATCCATGCTATCACACCGACCTCCTCCTTCTCTCCCTCCCTTCTCCTATCCCCTGCCGGCGATCAGTTCCAAATGACTTTCCGGCTGCCGGTGGAGCCGATTCCACGATTGGTGCAGGGAGACTTGTGTTTGGTGCAGGGAGACTGGTGTTTGGTGCAGGGAGACTTGGAAGTTGAATTGGTAGTCCTTGACTCCTCTTCCGGTTTGCATCTTCTCTCTCTCCTCTCTCTCTCTCTCTCTCTCTCTCTCTCTCTCTCTCTCTCTCTCTCTCTCTCTCTCTCTCTCTGCCTGCCTGCTCGTCTGTCTGTCACCCCCCCCCCCCCTCTCTCTCTCTCTCTCTCTCTGCCTGCTTGTCTGTCTGTCTGTGTCTGTCTCTCTCTCTCTCTCTCTCTCTCTCTCTCTCTCTCTCTCTCTCTCTCTCTCTCTGTTTTCATTATTCTCTGTCACTTTTCTTCCCTAGCTCCGTCTCTCCAAAGAAACTGAAAATTCTTCCCCTTTCTCTGGTCTCGCTAAGTCTGTCCCCCTATCTCCCTGTTTCTCTGGTCTCGCTAAGTCTGTCCCTCTATCTCCCTGTTCCTCTGGTCTCGCTAAGTCTGTCCCCCTATCTCCCTGTTCCTCTGGTCTCGCTAAGTCTGTCCCTCTATCTCCCTGTTTCTCTGGTCTAAGTCTGTCCCTCTATCTCCCTGTTCCTCTGGGCTCGCTAAGTCTGTCCCTCTATCTCCCTGTTTCTCTGGGCTCGCTAAGTCTGTCCCTCTATCTCCTGTTTCTCTGGTCTCGCTAAGTCTGTCCCTCTATCTCCCTGTTCCCCTGGTCTCGCTAAGTCTGTCCCTCTATCTCCCTGTTCCTCTGGTCTCGCTAAGTCTGTCCCTCTATCTCCCTGTTCCTCTGGTCTCGCTAAGTCTGTCCCTCTATCTCCCTGTTTCTCTGGTCTCGCTAAGTCTGTCTCTCTATCTCCCTGTTTCTCTGGTCTAAGTCTGTCTCTCTATCTCCCTGTTTCTCTGGTCTCGCTAAGTCTGTCCCTCTATCTCCCTGTTCCTCTGGTCTCGCTAAGTCTGTCCCTCTATCTCCCCGTTCCTCTGGTCTCGCTAAGTCTGTCCCTCTATCTCCCTGTTCCTCTGGTCTCGCTAAGTCTGTCCCTCTATCTCCCTGTTTCTCTGGGCTCGCTAAGTCTGTCTCTCTATCTCCTGTTTCTGGTCTAAGTCTGTCTCTCTATCTCCCTGTTTCTCTGGTCTAAGTCTGTCTCTTATCTCCCTGTTTCTCTGGTCTAAGTCTGTTCTCTATCTCCCTGTTTCTCTGGTCTCGCTAAGTCTGTCTCTCTATCTCCCTGTTTCTCTGGTCTAAGTCTGTCTCTCTATCTCCCTGTTTCTTGGTCTAAGTCTGTCTCTCTATCTCCCTGTTTCTCTGGTCTCGCTAAGTCTGTCTCTCTATCTCCCTGTTTCTCTGGTCTAAGTCTGTCTCTCTATCTCCCTGTTCCTCTGGTCTAAGTCTGTCTCTCTATCTCCCTGTTCTCTGGTCTAAGTCTGTCTCTCTATCTCCCTGTTTCTCTGTCTAAGTCTGTCTCTCTATCTCCCTGTTTCTCTGGTCTCGCTAAGTCTGTCTCTCTATCTCCCTGTTTCTCTGGTCTAAGTCTGTCTCTCTATCTCCCTGTTTCTCTGGTCTAAGTCTGTCTCTCTATCTCCCGTTTCTCTGGTCTCGCTAAGTCTGTCCCTCTATCTCCCTGTTTCTCTGGTCTCGCTAAATCTGTCTCTCTATCTCCCTGTTTCTCTGGTCTAAGTCTGTCTCTCTATCTCCTGTTTCTCTGGTCTAAGTCTGTCTCTCTATTCCCTGTTTCTCTGGTCTCGCTAAGTCTGTCCCTCTATCTCCCTGTTTCTCTGGTCCTCGCTAAGTCTGTCCCTCTATCTCCCTGTTCCTCTGGTCTCGCTAAGTCTGTCCTCTATCTCCCCGTTTCTCTGGTCTCGCTAAGTCTGTCTCTCTATCTCCCTGTTTCTCTGGTCTAAGTCTGTCCCTCTATCTCCCTGTTCCTCTGGTCTCGCTAAGTCTGTCCCTCTATCTCCCTGTTTCTCTGGTCTCGCTAAGTCTGTCTCTCTATCTCCCTGTTTCTCTGGTCTAAGTCTGTCTCTCTATCTCCCCGTTCCTCTGGTTTTAAGTCTGTCTCTCTATCTCCCTGTTCCTCTGGTCTAAGTCTGTCTCTCTATCTCCCTGTTTCTCTGGTCTAAGTCTGTCTCTCTATCTCCCCGTTTCTCTGGTCTCGCTAAGTCTGTCTCTCTATCTCCCTGTTTCTCTGGTCTAAGTCTGTCTCTCTATCTCCCTGTTTCTCTGGTCTCGCTAAGTCTGTCTCTCTATCTCCCTGTTTCTCTGGTCTCGCTAAGTCTGTCTCTCTATCTCCCTGTTTCTCTGGTCTAAGTCTGTCTCTCTATCTCCCTGTTTCTCTGGTCTAAGTCTGTCTCTCTATCTCCCTGTTTCTCTGGTCTCGCTAAGTCTGTCTCTCTATCTCCCTGTTTCTCTGGTCTAAGTCTGTCTCTCTATCTCCCTGTTTCTCTGGGCTCGCTAAGTCTGTCTCTCTATCTCCTGTTTCTCTGGTCTCGCTAAGTCTGTCTCTCTATCTCCCTGTTTCTCTGGTCTAAGTCTGTCTCTCTATCTCCCTGTTTTTCTGGTCTAAGTCTGTCTCTCTATCTCCCTGTTTCTCTGGTCTCGCTAAGTCTGTCTCTCTATCTCCCTGTTTCTCTGGTCTAAGTCTGTCTCTCTATCTCCCTGTTTCTCTGGTCTAAGTCTGTCTCTCTATCTCCCCGTTTCTCTGGTCTCGCTAAGTCTGTCTCTCTATCTCCCTGTTTCTTGGTCTAAGTCTGTCTCTCTATCTCCCTGTTTCTCTGGTCTAAGTCTGTCTCTCTATCTCCCTGTTTCTCTGGTCTCGCTAAGTCTGTCTCTCTATCTCCCTGTTTCTTGGTCTAAGTCTGTCTCTCTATCTCCCTGTTTCTCTGGTCTAAGTCTGTCTCTCTATCTCCCTGTTTCTCTGGTCTCGCTAAGTCTGTCTCTCTATCTCCCTGTTTCTCTGGTCTAAGTCTGTCTCTCTATCTCCCTGTTTCTCTGGTCTAAGTCTGTCTCTCTATCTCCCTGTTTCTCTGGTCTAAGTCTGTCTCTCTATCTCCCTGTTTCTCTGGTCTAAGTCTGTCTCTCTATCTCCCTGTTTCTCTGGTCTCGCTAAGTCTGTCCCCCTATCTCCCTGTTCCCCTGGTCTCGCTAAGTCTGTCCCTCTATCTCCCTGTTCCTCTGGTCTCGCTAAGTCCTGTCTCTCTATCTCCCTGTTCCTCTCTTTGGTTGATCGTGAGGTGAACTGACCACGGTCTTTGTCATTGTATCGTGTGGTGAACTGACCACTGTCTTTGACATTGTATCGTCTGGCGAACTGACCACTGTCTTTGACATTGTATCGTGTGGCGAACTGACCACTGTCTTTGACATTGTATCGTGTGGCGAACTGACCACTGTCTTTGACATTGTATCGTGTGGCGAACTGACCACTATCTTTGACATTGTATTGTGTGGCGAACTGACCACTCTCTTTGACATTGTATCGTGTGGCGAACTGACCACTGTCTTGACATTGTATCGTGTGGCGAACTGACCACTGTCTTTGTCACTGTACCATCCTCAGTGAAACAGCAGAATACACATGTCACAACTGAATCTGCAAATGAAATAACAGGCCCAGGCTTTACATGTTTTGAAGTATTTTGCATTATCAACAGAAACGCCAACGATGCATGTGCACGCACATACTGGCACCAACTTGCCACAAGGAAAAATAAATGAGTACATAACACATCACAACCATTGATCCCCTTAGTCTATTCTCAGGACAGTTGCAGAGTTCAACGCCCATCTTACGCTGAAGTGAATGAAGATAAGTGACTGCTCGTTCATTTTCGTTGTCCTGAGTGTTTTGTTTCTTGACTGAAGACCTAAGAGATCGAAACGCGTAGTCTTTTGTGCTGTGATTCGTTTGTCTACGTTTTCTTGGCGGTTCGCAATTAATTACATTTAAAACTTATTCTAAGGACAGTTGTGTTTCAAGTGTTCAGAGGCCCAACCTAGCATTATTTACTGTGACTAACTGGGCCTGTTCCCTGAGAGACTCGGTCACTACTGATGCCATGACAGACACGGTCACTACTGATGTCATGAGAGACACGGTCACTACTGATGCCATGACAGACACGGTCACTACTGACGCCATGACATGACAGACACGGTCACTATTGACGCCATGACAGACACGGTCACTACTGACGCCATGACAGACACGGTCACTACTGACGCCATGACAGACACGGTCACTACTGACGCCATGACAGACACGGTCACTACTGATGCCATGACAGACACGGTCACTACTGACGCCATGACAGACACGGTCACTACTGATGCCATGACAGACACGGTCACTACTGACGCCATGACAGACACGGTCACTACTGACGCCATGACAGACACGGTCACTACTGATGCCATGACAGACACGGTCACTACTGACGCCATGACAGACACTGTCACTACTGACGCCATGACAGACACGGTCACTACTGACGCCATGACAGACACGGTCACTATTGACGCCATGACAGACACGGTCACTACTGATGCCATGACAGACACGGTCACTACTGAGCCATGAGAGACACGGTCACTACTGACTGCCATGACAGACAGGTCACTACTGACGCCATGACAGACACGGTCACTACTAAACGCCATGACATGACACGGTCACTACTGGTGTCATGACAGACACGGTCACTACTGATGCCATGACAGACACGGTCACTACTGATGCCATGACAGACACGGTCACTACTGACGCCATGACAGACACGGTCACTACTGACGCCATGACAGACACGGTCACTACTGAGACGCCATGACACACACGGTCACTACTGATGCCATGACAGACACGGTCACTACTGACGCCATGACACACACGGTCACTACTGATGCCATGACAGACACGGTCACTACTGAGACGCCATGACACACACGGTCACTACTGATGCCATGACAGACACGGTCACTACTGACGCCACAGCGTCACGAGCTGGACGGGCAGCCAACAGTGCCTCGCATCAGCGGTCGGCGCGTAGTAAGGTAAGGTCATGTTGCTTATAGCCCAGCCGACCGCAAAGGGCCATATCAGGGCTGTCACCACGTTAAAACCAACTCACAAGTCATCCAAAAAAAAAAAAAAACCACCGTTCACGCATCTCTTTAAAATACACCTTCTAAAAACGCACCAGAAACTTCGTTAAAAACTCTTTCTTCCGTCAAATCTTAGGTCAGACGAAAAATGTTAATCGCCCTCAGAAATTCAGAGATCACATCCGGCGGGACATCTCTGAACAAAGTTTTCATGGAGTCTGCCGTAAAGTCGACGCCTGGTTGGGTTAGTGGGTAAGGCACCGTGCTTTTTGTCCCAAGGTCTGGGGTTCGTGTCCCGCTCAAGACAGCCACGCTGGGAGAGACTTCCCCGTGGATGTCAGCATCTGGCTGGATTCCTCTCCTGTCTACATCCCGCGGATGACACTTTCAACCCACATCCCGTAAGTGAGTGAACACATGGAAAAAGCAAAAAAGTTATGAAATAAATATAAAAGAATTCTTTGCACGCACGATGAAATTCTGTTCCAGCTTTCGGAGAAGAGTACTCCACCATGAGCGGGTGGGATGGATGACATGGAAAATAAAACACATACTGGTGTCGAGTATCAGAAGACAGAATATAGCTACCTTAACCACGGGATTAAAAACGATCACCTAAGCAACCCCCCTCTCCCCACCCCTCATGGTGATCCTAACCGGGGAACGAAGGGGGGGGGGGGGGGGGGGGAAGCAGCAGAAATAGACTCGCATCTTCAGACATCCTCCCTCCCCCCCGACCCCCCCCCCCCCCCCCCCCCCCCCCCCCGTCCTCCTCAATTCCCTACCAGACAACGCACTCTGTTTTCTGCCTGTGTTCCTGCAAAGACCACACGTTGTCAGCACCCTATCAAAGGTTCCAACCTCAGCAAGCATCCAAGCTACGTGGGCAAGAACGTAACCACTGGTCTCAGAACTTCGTTGCCTGCAAGCTGTGGTCCATGCTCAAGCAACGACCCTTTGCTATCAGAATCCTGTCAAAAGGTTTCACTCTGCGTCCAAGCGCCATCAATCAACGGCTGAGAATGTCCAAGGCTTCGCTCTCTGCAGGCGTGTTGTTCACGGCCCGAGCCAAGACCGCACCCCGTCAGAACCCTATCAAAGATGCTTCGCTCTCTCTCTCTCTCTCTCTCTCTCTCTCTCTCTCTTCTCTCTCTCTCTCTCTCCTCTCTCTCTCTCTCTCTCTCTCTCTCTCTCTCCCTCCCCCCCCCCTCTGTGTCTCTCCCTCTCATCACCATCAATAAACAATACAACGCCCGATGCCCTGGTTTAGAACACCCCCGCCACGGGTCATGATCAAAAGACTAAAGGAACCATCACCCAGGACTGGACGAGGTTCAAATATTTACAACCCCTTCCGTACACCTCAACTCTCGTTGGGGTGAAAGTCGCACTCCTCCACCAACGGCGTTCCACGTCTTTGATGCATCAGCGTTGGCGTTGCCGTTGACGTACCTGCAGTTACGGGTCTACCTGGCTCCGGCGTTCACTTAATCACACACTGACCTCTTCTTATGCGCGTGCGCGTGCGTGTCTGTTTCCCTCTTTCCCTCCCCTGAGAATGCAGAGCGAAGGGCAGCCAGGTTTTGGCTGTCTGGGATCCTTGCCACTCTGGGAAACGCTCAGAGAGCCACTGTGTGAGGGAGCGAATGAGCGAATGAGTGAGTAAATGAATGAATGAATGTTGTGTGTGTGTGTGTGTGTGTGTGTGTGTGTGTGTGTGTGTGTGTGTGTGCGTGTGTGTGTGTGCAGTGCGTGTGTGTGTGTGGCGTGTGTGAGCTTGCGTGCGCGCGCGCGTTCGTTCGTGCGTACACGCGTGCGTGCGTGCGAGCGTGTGTGTGCGTGCGTGCGTGCATGCGTGCGTGTGTGTGTGTTTGTGTGCGCGCGCGCGTGTGTGTGTGTGTGTGTGTGTGTGTGTGTGTGTGTGTGTGTGTGTGTGTGTGTGTGTGCGTGTTTAAACATAATATTTAAGAATGTGAAAAAGGAATATCAAGAAGCTGTCTGCCTATGATGCGTGTTTAAACATAATATTTAAGAATGTGAAAAAGTGAAAAGGAATATCAAGAAGCTGTAAGCCTATGATGCGTTCACACCTTTTACTTAACACACTAATTCCAATTTTCAGATAACAAAACAATAAGATGTATGACAAACTGGTGTGGGACACAGGAAGAGAACAAAACAATAAGATGTATGACAAACTGGTGTGGGACACAGGAAGAGAAACAAAACAATAAGATGTATGGGGACACAGGGAGAGAACAAAACAATAAGATGTATGACAAACTGGTGTGGGACAGGGAGAGAACAAAACAATAAGATGTATGACAAACTGGTGTGGGACACAGGGAGAGAACAAAACAATAAGATGTATGACAAACTGGTGTGGGACACAGGGAGAGAACAAAACAATAAGATGTATGACAAACTGGTGTGGGACACAGGGAGAGAACAAAACAATAAGATGTATGACAAACTGGTGTGGGACACAGGAGAGAACAAAACAATAGATGTATGACAAACTGGTGTGGGACACAGGGAGAGAACAAAACAATAAGATGTATGACAAACTGGTGTGGGCAAGGGAGAACAAAACATAGATGTATGAAAATGGTGTGGGACACAGAAGGAACAAAATAAGATGTATGACAAACTGGTGTGGGACACAGGAGAGAACAAAACAATAAGATGTATGACAAACTGGTGTGGGACACAGGAAGAGAACAAAACAATAAGATGTATGACAAACTGGTGTGGGACACAGGAAGAGAACAAAACAATAAGATGTATGACAAACTGGTGTGGGACACAGGAGAGAGAACAAAACAAACAAACAAACAAATAAAAAAAGATAAACGCAGAACCAACAAAGAAAAAAAAAAAAACCACCACATGAGCTTGTTTGTTGCAGTTAGTGTGGTGCATGCTTTGGATTCAGACATTCTGTCTGGTTGTCGCCAGTTTCTTGGTGTGTGCGTGTGTCCTCGCGCGCGCGCGTGTGTGTGTGGCATTATCTGTGTAAATCAAATGGGAAGAGGGAAGGGTAGAGGTGAGATAAAAGACATGGTGGTAATGAATGAGGTGGATGGATATGTGCATTCGTTCACGCATGTGTTTTGTGTGTGTGTGTGTGTGTGTGTGTGTGTGTGTGTGGGGTGCGCCGCGCGCGGCGTGTGTCTGTGTGTATGTGTATGTGTGTGTATGTGGGGTGTGTTGTGTGTGTGTGTGTGTGTGTGTGTGTGTGTGTGTGTGTGTGTGTGTGGCGCGTAAACGGTAAACAAAGTGTGTGTGTGTGTGTGTGTGTGTGTGTGTGTGTGTGTGTGTGTGTGTGTGTGTGTGTGTGTGCGTGTGTGCGTGTGTGCATGTGCGTGTGTGTGAGTGTGTAGTCGGTAAACACAACTAAGTAAATGATGTAACTGATGTATGAATTAGATAACACATCATCAATAACGTTGTTAATGTAAAAACAAAGATTACTAACATATAAACAAGACAACCGATCTCTTACTTAGCAAGTTAACATATTCCAGGAAATGAGATACCCGACGTATAAACATGATAATCAAACACAACATATTAACAAAAAAAGAAATATTTTTTTTCTAAACTATGTAATAGCAGAATACCTGACGTAAAAACAAGATAACCGAGCATACATAAACAAAATGAATATTTATGGAACAGACAGCCGATGGAGACACGGGATTATTTGTGTCTAAACAGCAGACGAATAAACCAAACAATTGATGCATAACGCAGGCTGCCCATTCCCTGAGAAGTTTGCCTGTTCATCGACTTCTTCCTCCATCGCTAGGGCCTCGGGATCCCAGACGTAGTAGAGCAGACGCAGACAGTGACTGGGGAAACTGGATTTGTCTTCCCTTTGATCCCTCTTTAAGACCATTATGGCCGGCAATCAGTCATTGCTGCCTCTCAGCGCGTTCCTTCCCCCACCCCCCCACCCCTCCTCCCATCCCCCAACCCATTCCTACCGCCCCATCCCATGATTTACCTCTCTTCGGCTGATCACTGCATTCTCTCGGCTCCATTGTGGCGTTAACTGTGCAGCTCACGAATTTGGATCAGCACAGAATCTGATGGGTCAGAAAACTCGTTCAAGGTCTGGGAACGTACTTCTTGTTGTTATTGGTCCGTTTCTGGTTAGTTTTGATCGCGAACCGTTTCCACTTTAGATTTCAAAAACGCATTTCTGAACGGTGACAGTACCGCTCTTTTGATTTCCGTTTGTCTTTGTGGAAAGTATTTCAACATTTTCCATGTAATCTGGAACCGAAGATTGAATGACAGGTGAGAAAATCGGTGTCCTGGTGAGACAGGCGCACCATGCGAAATGAAATGACACAGCTTATGGTAACAGTGGGGTGGTGGTATAACTCTCATTCAGACATCTTTAATACGGTCATCGGAACGTTCCGGGGAAAGCTTTTCAACGTTCAAGGGACTATTTCTGAAAAATCTTGAGGAGACAAACTGCTGCTTCTGATTTCTGCGATTTGATCGAACCTTATGCATGAGAACGTTGCACATGAAAATGAATGTGTGTGTGTGTGTGTGTGTGTGTGTGTGTGTGTGTGTTGTGTGTTGTGTGTTGTCTGTCTGTCTGTCTGTCTGTCTGTCTGTCTGTATGTTGTTGTCTGTCTGTGAGTGAGTGTGTGTGTGTGTGTGTGTGTGTGTGTATGTGTGTGTGTGTGTGTGTGTGTATCTGTCTGTGAGTGAGTGAGTGAGTGAGCGAGTGAATGAGAGTGCGTGTGTGTGCGTTGTGCGTGTGCGTGTGCGTGCTGCGTGCGTGCGTGCGTGCTCGTGGCGTGCGTGTGTGGTGTGTGTGTGTGTGTGTGTGTGTGTGTCTTTACACAATCATCTAATCATATGTCTTACTTAGAAGCCATTGCACTTGCCCGAGCCCAGCTAGAAGGACAAAAGGAGATCCCAAACAGTGTGCCCATCAGTCTCCATACTCTGCTCCCAATCCAGGTAACCATACTCTGCTCCCAATCCAGGTAACCATACTCTACTCCCAATCCAGGTAACCATACTCTGCTCCCAATCCAGGTAACCTTACTCTGCTCCCAATCCAGGTAACCTTACTCTCTCCCAATCCAGGTAACCTTACTCTGCTCCCAATCCAGGAAACCTTACTCTGCTCCCAATCCAGGTAACCTTACTCTCTCCCAATCCAGGTAACCATACTCTACTCCCAATCCAGGTAACCATACTCTACTCCCAATCCAGGAACCTTACTCTGCTCCCAATCCAGGTAACCATACTCTGCTCCCAATCCAGGTAACCATACTCTCCCCAATCCAGGTAACCATACTCTGCTCCCAATCCAGGTAACCATACTCTACTCCCAATCCAGGAACCTTACTCTGCTCCCAATCCAGGTAACCATACTCTACTCCCAATCAGGTAAACCTTACTCTGCTCCCAATCCAGGTAACCATACTCTACTCCCAATCCAGGTAACCTTACTCTGCTCCCAATCCAGGTAACCAAACTCTCCCAATCCAGGTAACCATACTCTACTCCCAATCCAGGTAACCTTACTCTCTCCCAATCCAGGTAACCTTACTCTGCTCCCAATCCAGGTAACCTTACTCTGCTCCCAATCCAGGTAACCATACTCTCTCCCAATCCAGGTAACCTTACTCTGCTCCCAATCCAGGTAACCTTACTCTACTCCCAATCCAGGTAACCTTACTCTGCTCCCAATCCAGGTAACCATACTCTACTCCCAATCCAGGTAACCATACTCTGCTCCCAATCCAGGTAACCAAACTCTCCCAATCCAGGAAACCTTACTCTGCTCCCAATCCAGGTAACCTTACTCTGCTCCCAATCCAGGTAACCATACTCTGCTCCCAATCCAGGTAACCAACTCTCCCAATCCAGGTAACCATACTCTACTCCCAATCCAGGTAACCATACTCTCTCCCAATCCAGGTAACCTAACTCTCCCAATCCAGGTAACCATACTCTACTCCCAATCCAGGTAACCTTACTCTGCTCCCAATCCAGGTAACCTTACCTCTCCCAATCCAGGTAACCTTACTCTACTCCCAATCCAGGTAACCTTACTCTGCTCCCAATCCAGGTAACCTTACTCTGCTCCCAATCCAGGTAACTTACTCTGCTCCCAATCCAGGTAAACCTTACTCTGCTCCCAATCCAGGTAACCTTACTGTTCCTGTATCACAGCCCTCGATTGCAGCTGGAAACGAAAGTAAATCGCCGGTCACGAAAACGGCGGCTTGCTCCTCAGTAACTGTTTCAAATAACTGTTCACCTGATTTGGGGAAATGACAATGCCAAGTCTGAAACTTGTACGCGTACTGTTAGGTTAGAATTGTTAATACACTTTAAAAATGTCAGCCAACAGAACCCTTCAAAAGTGTCTACGCCTGGCTGTCCATCTCCTTCTAATCTTGATCTTAAGAGTATCGTTGTATTCATGGAAACCATTTCAATCAAATTAATCAGTTTTATGAAACACGTGACGGACCTCCTTACATCTTCAATTTCGGAATTCTAAAGAATTATTTCAAACTGCCATGGCAATGTGCTATGGACTTATACAAACCGAAAGTTCTTTCTTTGTTTTCTCGTTAGAGAAATCTGGCTGTTTTTCTTTGTTATATTTCTTCTTTCACTTGTAACATGGACAACCAATCAAAAGACTATATGGACGGTCAAGTTATAACAGAACGTCTTAGTTTGTTTTTTGTTGTTGTTGTTGTTGTTGTTTTTACAATGGAACTGCAGAAGTAAGTGTAACATTGACGACCTTATTCAGTTTTTGCAAGACCATCGCTTTGACGGCCCCGCTGCAGTCTCTGAATTGTCATAAAAATGATTTACCCAAACTCACGGGATTTTTTTTCCTCCAGTGACTGATGCAGTAAAGAAAGATGCTAAAATAAAAATTGCCATATATGTATTGTGTAAAATTTTGTACCAAGCTGTTAAAACACCATATTATAGCTTGATTGACGAACGTTTATATTCCTGTTGTATAGCAGTGACTATCACGGGTCAAAGTTCACAAGGCTTGAGAAAGGTTGAAATAAACCGAAATATTGCCATTATCTCATGGGTGTTTTGTGACTTCTGTTTTTCATCTTCCTGACAAAGTTCACAAATTGTGAACTGTTATCACCCAGATGGAGTGTCCATCAAGATGGGTTGCTTGATTTAGTTTCAGACATGGAGTGGATTACTGTATGTGATTTAAGTTCATATCATGCTTTGTGGTCCGAAATTCTAAAAAACATCACAAGCAATGATGAATATTATTCTGGCTAACACTGTAGTAAATGCTAATTTAACGACACTGAATGACGGGTCCATCACCAGAATTGCTGATCGTTCTGATCAGAAAAATTCATCAATTGGTTTGTTCTTAGTGTCCCCGGGTATTTTCCACTTTGCACGTGGGATGTCATTCAGTTACCACTGGGTAGTGATCATCTTCCAATTGAAGTTCAGATCTTAGTGAGTCTTGAGAAAACTGAGCAATACCTCCGAAGACACAAATACAATGAAGATAAAGCTAACTGGGACCTTTTTGCCCAAACTCTAGTTAATGATTCTCTGAAGCTCAATTTTAATCATAACGTAGAATCAGAAGATCTTGAAAAATAAATATGTAAATTAAGAAATCTGATACTGAGGGCAGCAGATTGAGCTTTTCCCAAAAAGATTAAGTTTAAAGACTACCCAAAGAGAGACTCAAACCCTTGGTAGAACTCCTCATTTGAGTTAGTCGAAAAAAATTCAAACAGAAGCATTTCAATACTGGATGAATAGTCGTCATTCACAGCCACCCCAAGTAATAAACGAACTTCACAGTAAATACAACATTGCTAATAATTATAGAAACAAAGCAGTAGCTCTTGCTTAAAAAAAAAAAAAAAAAAAAAAAACACTATTATGGTAATCTGATCGTGACTTGTTCGAGAAATCCAGATGACGTTTCTAAATTATGGAACGAAAATTTTTAAAAAATCAAGGTACATTCTATCTACCTCAGCCTGCTTTGCATGTTAACGATAAAATTTATAGAACTAACAAAAAAAAGGCTGAATTTTTCCAGAAACTTTCGCTTCAATGATTCAGACTAAGTGTTTGCCTCAGGCTGAACAAATTCGTAGAAAGGAGTTGAGGATAAATACCAAAACTTTGTGCAGCTCAGCGGAGTAAGAAACACTTCATATATAAAAACCACAAATTTAACAATGCACGAACTCTGTTTCTCACTTAAGAAGATATCTTCAGGTCCTATTTCCTATAACGTGGTCAAACATTTTCCTGAGGGTCTGTTATCAAATTTAGAGTTCTTTCAGATACGTTGGAATGCTGGAATGCTCCCTACAGATGGGAAAAAAGCTACTGTTATCCCAATCCTTAAGCAAGGAAAACCTAAAACTCATCCCTCTAGTTTCCGACCTATTTCTTTAACACCTCACATTGGAAAACGTTTTGAAAGAATCATGAAAAACAGAACAGAAGATTTCCTTGAAAGAAATGGAGTCTGGCCTTTAGTCCAGGCTGGTTTTAGGTAAGGTAGAGGAGTTACAGACGACATTGTCCATTTATCCTCACATGTGAAAAAAGCTCTAGCCAAGCGTCACTCGACCCTTGCAACGTTGTTTGATGTTCATAGAGCCTACGATTGAGTATGGCATTCTAAATTGGTGCAAAAACCAAATGAAATTGGAATACGATGTCGTTTTTCACTTTCTAAAAGTTTTCTTATCGGACAGGACTATCCATGACAATTTACATGGAGCACTGTCAACTTCTAAGATTTTTAACATGGGTGTTCCCCAAGGAAGTGTGATCGCTCCAACATTTTTCTCGCTCATGCTTTACAATATCACACAGGTTAATACAAAAGGGGTCACATTAGCTCTGTATGAAGACGACGTTGCTCTGTGGAAAATGTAACATGTGATTTTTCCAAAAATAAAGCCAAGAGAAATAAAATCATTGAACAGTTCCAAGAAATAGTTGACAACGGTTTTCATAACAAGAAATCAATGGGTTCGGTTTGTCTACTTACAAAACGCTTTCTTGGTGTTATCTTCCACTATAAACTTTTTTTTTTTGGGGGGGGGGGGGGGGGGGGGTGGACATATCAATTAACTTTTAGGAAAGATTAGGGGGAAAATTGCATTATTACGTGTACTGGCATACCTCTGAATATCTGGAGGGTCTAATCTTGTCCATGTCGCTTCTGGGCTAGTTCGTTCAATTCTGTCGTGCGACATTCTTTTTAAACTGTTTTCTTAAATGTCAGTATTGCTACGAGTATATCTGACAATAATTGATTTCAGTCAGTGTGTGGTGTGTGTTTTGGCTGCAAAAGAAACACTGTTCAATTTGATGGATGGTGCGGTCTTTTAAGCAGTGTTTTCGTCCCCTACCACAAACATTTCCCAACATCATCCATTATCTAGTGTATGCTTCATATTCCCTTTAAATGGACAAAAACCACCTCGTGAAAACGTCAACTTTCTACCCAAACATTCTACCATCCAGACAGTTCTGTCAAGTTCGTCAGAAATCGACAGTCCTGACCCTCTGTCTTTGTGAGCATTTGATCATTACCCCACAGCTGAAGCCCTGTGTGAATGCGATACTAACGGGTAAGACACGTTTGTCACTTATCCACACCCACTTTGGAAGTCAGTTGGATATATTCAGGTTTTACGCCCGTTCTTGCCCCAAGTAAAATGGCAGACAAGACTGACCTTCTCAGGAGACTGTGCGGGAGAGGGGGGGGGGGGGGGGGGGGGAGAGAATGAGACCTATCTAACCCACAATGGTCATCAGAACAACGTATCACTATGGCCAGTGAAGATGACGTGTTGTTTGTTTGTGTGTGTGTGTGTGTGTT
Organism: Conus ventricosus; assembly: GCA_018398815.1. Lineage (NCBI taxonomy): Eukaryota > Metazoa > Mollusca > Gastropoda > Neogastropoda > Conidae > Conus > Conus ventricosus. The sequence goes on along the minus strand of CM031606.1, from coordinate 88,187,467 downwards.
GTGCCAGCCGGGATTGAAACCCCCAACACCTGACAGTGCCGACTGGGCGTACTACCGATTCCACTGCACCCCTGGGGGTGCCGCAGGTTGATAAGATATGGCAGCAAGAGGAGGGGGGGGGGGGACGGTTGAGGAGGTAGTGGAGAGTGGGTGATAAGGGTGGCGGGTGGGGGGGGGGGGGGTGTTGGAGAGATGGACCATCGACACTTGTAAAAGACTGGCGTCCATGAACTAAGAGCCATCATCACCTCCACAGCCAGTGGGATCTTTCAGTTGCTGAGACCCCCACCCCCGCTTCTCCTCCTTTCCCTCACCCCACTCTCCCCCTCCTTCCACCCTCCTCTCTCTCTCTCTCTCTCTCTCTCCTCTCCGTCCAGGGTTCCCACAGCCTCGCTATCGTGCATGTTGTGCACTCAGGTGCACTGGCCGAGAACACGGGGTTGTTTATATTCTGGCTGACGATGGTTGGCCGTTTAAGGATCTTCTGCACAAACTGGTGATCCCTGGAATTTTTGCATATGTGTGTGTGTGTGTGTGTGTGTGTGTGTGTGTGTGTGTGTGTGTTATGTATATGTGTCTTTGAGTGTAAGTGTATGTGTGTGTTTATCTTGGTTTGTTGGTTTGTTTGTGTGCGGCGAGCGGTCCTTTTAGCAGTGTTTTTTGCCCCCTACCACAAATAATTCCTAAGATCGTCCATTATCTAGTACATGCTTCATATTCCCTTTAAATGGAAAAACAACCACCCCATTAATTTAAACGTTACCCTTCTGTGTGTGTGTGTGTGTGTGTGTGTGTGTGTGTGTGTGGTGTGTGTTTCGCGCGCGCGTGTGTGTGTGTGTGTGTGTGTGTGTGTGTGTGTGTGTGTGTGTGTTTCGTGGGGTGTTCGTTCTCTCTCTCCTCTCTTTTGTTCGTCCTCTCTCTCTCCTTGTGTCTCTCGTCTCTCTCTCTCTTTGTTCGTCTCTCTCTCTCTCCTTGTCTCTCTCTGTCTCTCTCTCTCTCTTTGTCTCTCTCTCCCTCCCCCTCTCTCTCTCTCTCTCTCTCTCTCTCTCTCCCTCCCTCCTCCCTCCCTCCCTCCTCTCTTCATTTGTCTACCCGGCGGTCGGCTTGTTGAAAGTTGTCGACGTGAGCTCCTGACAATGACTAACCGCTAGAAAGTGTACAGAAGTCGCCGTATTGCATCATCTGAATACACCACTGTGTCAGTCAAACAGATACAAATGGAAAACATCATTAAAGACAAACAAACAAACAGACAAGGTGCAAACAATAACGGCAGGATTCACCCTTCCTCCTGCTGAAAATCTCCATCTGCGGTGCAAACGAGACGAACGTGTTCTTTGCCGGGCCAGAGTTCACAGGAGGGAAGCATTTCCTTATTATTTCGTCCCGCCATGACGTTTTTCCCGTGTGCCATCAAGAACGACGCCTTCTCGTAGCGGTACTTTTGATGGGAGGGCCGTTTATACTCATCCGTCTGTTACATTTGAAAAGCATTTCACTCCCAACCCCCACTCCTCCCCAATATCCCCCCCCCCCCCCCCACACACACACACACACCCTTCCCCTGTCAAGATAATCCATCGAAGAAGTCACATCATTGTCAAAGCATTCAACTGTGGGTTAATACTGGCTATGATCGCTTGCAGAACCCCCCCCCCCCCCCCCCCCCTTCTCTCCTCTCTCTCTCTCTCTCTCTCTCTCTCTCTCTCTCTTCAATAACCTCCTAAAGCCCCTCTCTTCATTTGGCCCGGGACGGAGTCCGGGGTGGTTCGTTATCCCTGTAAGCCGACGCACAATCTGATGTACGCAGCAGCAGCGGGCCAGCTACCGGGGTGGTGGGTGGGGGGTGGAGGAGGGAGGGTAGTTGATCCAGGAGGGGTTTAAAACTAATCCCCCTGCAAACAGGCAGATAGGGCCGAGCGGCTTTCTGAGCAAAGCTCTTCCGCACAGGTGGATTGGACCCGGAATGGGTCAGGTGAGTCCCTCCCCCCCCCCCCCCCCCCCCAGTGTTCAAGGCTGTACCCCCTACCCCTATTCTGGGAACAGTTTTGGGCCGTTTGGCCCGTTTGGAGACTATTTTGCAGACTATATCTGTCTCTCTCTCTCTTCTCTCCTTCTCTCTCTACGTATGTTTAAGTTACATTATTTGTTTGTGGAGCGAGACAGAGAGACAGACAGACAGAGGCAGAGAGGGGAAGAGAGACAGAGAGACAGAGGCAGAGACGGAGAGAGAGACGAGAGACAGACACAGAGGCAGAGACGGAGAGAGAGACAGAGACAGAGAGACAGAGGCAGAGAGGAGAGAGAGACAAAAGACAGACAGACAGAGGCAGAGACGGAGAGAGAGACAGAGAGGGAGCATCTTTCCACCATGCTCTCCACTCAATCCTTTCACTCCTACCCCCATCACCACACACACACACACACACACACACACACACACACACCACACCACGCACACACACACCACACACACACACACACACACACACACACACACACACACAACAGAACACACACCACACACACACACACACACTCACACAACAGAACAACACACACACACACACACACACACACACACACAACACACACACACACACTCTCTCTCTCTCTCTCTCTCTCTCTCTCTCTCTCTCACACACACACTCTCACACACACACACTCTCTCTCCTCTCTCTCTCTCTCTCTCTCTCTCTCTCACACCACACACACACACACACACACACACACACACACACACGCGCGCGCGCGCGCACTCTCTCTTTCTCTCTCTCTCTCTCTCTCTCTCTCACACACACACACAACACACACTACACACACACACACCCTTCCTGCACACCTCCCTCCAGCCTCTCCCTCCTGCCTTCTCCCACACCGACGCTGGGCCCAGCTAGCCAGGCGATTCCAGAAGCGATAAGTGAATTGTTATTGCCCGCCGGGCCGATAGCGAGGCCCATGGGGGGGGGGGGGGGGGGGGGGGAGGGAAAGGCCTATAGTGGAGTAGGGCTGTTGACAACCCTCCTCCTCCTCCGTCCCACCTTCGGCGCTAAACCTCCCGCGTCAAAACCGGCCATCGGGGCCCGCCCGGACCGTTGCTTGCGCACGTGACCTGTTTAATCTTCCCTCAGCCGAGTGCCGACAGCGAGGAGCAATGCGCGTGAACCGTCTCTGCCCTCCCTCCATCTGCTGACCGATACACGGCGAACACGCTGCACGTGACCATTGATTTTCTTTTTCTTTTTCTTTCTAATTCCCTTTCGCTGACGTAAGGAAAGAGATCGCTGATCACACATTGCACGTGGCTTTTTCTGTCCCCCTCTCCCCTAATATATCCACACACAGAGAGAGAGAGAGAGAGAGAGAGGGTGAGTGGGGTGGGGGGGGGGAACAAACTGCACGTCACGTGTTTTATTTCATTCTGCTATCTGGAGAGAGAGAGAGAGAGAGGAGAGAGAGAGAGAGAGACAGACAGACAGAAAGACAGACAGACAGACAGATACACACACAGAGACAGAGACAGACAGCAAGAGAGAGAGAGAGAGAGAGAGAGACAGAGACAGAGAGAGAGAGAGAGAGAGCGAGAGAGACAGACAGACAGAGACACAGTGAGAGAGCGAGAGAGACAGAGACACAGAGAGACAGCGAGACAGACAGACAGACAGAGAGAGGGAGGGTGTGAGTGGCGGGCAACACACTGCATGTAACGTGTTTATATTCCCTGTGCTGACTGACAGGGAAACAGACCAATCAAGACCGGGAACCACAGGCTGCACGTGTGTCAACCTCGGTTAGTCAGTGGAGGAAGGACTAGCGCACAGCCCAAACACACTCACAGCTTGCTTACAGTCTCATTCATATATCATGCATTCGTCACATCAAACCACTAGTAAAGTCTATAACTTTACTAGACCTACACATGATCATAGAAAGAAACATCAATGCATATGGAATCAAACAAAATAAAACATTCTCTCTTTCCTTGAACTTCACAAAATCATTTATCTAAAACATCATTAACTAAACCCGGGTATAAACAGATTCTACTTTACCTGGCCAGGTGATCTTAACTAGTCACGAATCACTGTCTTTTCTTTTCTTTTCTTTTTCTTTTCACTGTCACTTTCACAGCACGACACAACTGCTGGCACTGGTTTTGGTCTGCTGGCACCGGTCAGGCTGACTGCTGGCACTGGTCAGGTTGGACTGCCGATGAAAGTGGCGCTGGCCAAGTATGAGGTCGAACCCCAGTGAAGATAGAACAGTGACTATCAAAATCGATCTGTTCTCCTTTCTTTTTTCCTGCATTAACGCATTGCACTCTCTCTCTCTCTCTCCTAGTCTGCTCTTATCAAATGGACATGGTTGCTTTTCTTTTCTTTTTTCTTTTCTTTCTTTTCCTCTTCATTAGTTAGCAACTCTCTCTCTCTCCACATCTCTCCTCAGTCCTTCCTCTGCAGACTATCTCATGCTAATCTCTCAACTTGGTTCTCTTCTCTCCTCCTCTCATCTCTCTGCTTTTCTCTCCTCAGAGATTACACTCAGACCTCTCTCTCTCTGTCTCTCTGTTTCGTTCTCCTCTCGTTCTCGCGTTCTCTCACTCTCACATCTTCTTATCCCGTTCCGATCTGTCAAAAAGGGCGAGTACCATTGTCAGTATTTTTACCCCTGATACCCGAAGTTATCTCCCTCTAATTCCATTGGATATTCAAATCATGACAGTCACGCCTACACGCCTTACTCTCTGTGGTGGTCAATTGGTCATTTAATGATTAGCTAGATTTCACCCCCACCACGTACTACCTTCCCCCCTTTCCTACTTAACTGGCGCCGTATGGCTTAACTCGTGGGCACTGGTCAGTGTAAATTGGCTAGATGAGTCTGGGTAGGCGCCCAGATGTCTGACCAACCCTATCGAGACCTGTCGGTCCAGCCACTTAGTCTGTCTGGGTGGACCGGACCGTCTCCGTGGAGGATGAGGATTAGCCCCCCCCCCCCCCCCCCCCCCCCCCCCCCCCCCTGCTGTGCCCAAATTGGCTGAGGCGATGCTTGAAGGCGTCGGGATGTCTGAGTCGGGCTTAAGCCGATTCGAACCGGCTGGCAACTCCACGACTTTGCTTGTGTTTATTTTTGACCGTGACAACGTGACCTCTTGATTTCCACCAACCGGATGGACACAGCAGAACAGATGGCACGTGACCTATTGATTTCCCACCAACCGGATGGACACAGCAGAACAGATGGCACGTGACCTATTGATTTCCCACCAACCTGATGGACACAGCAGAACAGATGGCACGTGACCTCTTGATTTCCACCAACCGGATGGACACAGCAGAACAGATGGCACGTGACCTCTTGATTTCCACCAACCGGATGGACACAGCAAACAGATGGCAGTGACCTCTTGATTTCCACCAACCGGATGGACACAGCAGAACAGATGGCACGTGACCTCTTGATTTCCACCAACCGGATGGACACAGTAGAACAGATGGCACGTGACCTCTTGATTTCCCACCAACCAGATGGACACAGCAAACAGATGGCACATGACTTTTTTTTTTTATTCCTCTCCGTGGACTGACACCAGGGAACGAACAAAGTGCACATGACATACTATTTCAAAACAACTAATCAGAACAGATTGCACGTGACCTGTTTTTTGTTTCTTTAATTCTCAACTGGCTGGCACGTGAGAGCAGACTGCATATTATGACCTGGGGTGGGCGTTGGGGTGGGGGTGGGGGGTCCCCTCAGATCGGTCCCGCTGTTGTTCTAAAAGGGAGTAAATCGTCCTACCTTCCAATATCAGCAGGTGTTCCGCAAGGTTCTGTTCTTGGACCACTTCTATTCCTTGTCTACATAAATGACATTGCACATGATATTGAATCGATGATCAAATTATTTGCAGATGATACTAGCATATATCTGGCGTTAGATAACACCCAACTCAGGACAGAAATTTTAAACTCAGATCTGACAAGATAAGAAAGTGGGTTTCTGCTTGGAAAGTAGAATTCAACCAATCCAAAACTAAATTATTAACCATTTCCAATCACACAGTACCCCAAACACAGCCCTTGAAATTTAGTGATGTGATGTTACAGGAATCAGACTCCCATAAGCATCTAGGTGTTATGATACAAAGCAACTGTAAATGGGATCTCCATATTAAATCTATTTTATCCAAGTGCCGTGTCCTTATTGCATGTCTCCGGTCTTACAAGTACAGACTGAGTCGTAAATCTCTTCTTACTATGTATAAATCATTTATTCTACCTCATTTTGACTTCTCAGATGTTATTTGGGACAACTGTACGAAAAAACAAAACGAAGATCTTGAAAACCTCAATTTGGATGCTATTAGGACAATCACTGGTTCAGTTCGTGGTACTAATCATAATAAACTATATAATGAATCAGGACTAACGTCCCTTAAAGAAAGACGTCGTCGTCATAAACTCATATTGTATTTCAAAATTGTTAATGGCACAGTGCCATTGTATTTAGTTGAACGTCTTCCTCCTCTAGTTGCTTCAATCAATCCTTATCACAGACAAAATCCCCAGGAAAGACAAGTACCAAGGTGCAGACTGGAACTGTATAAATTATCATTCTTTCCTTCCACTACTGTTCTTTGGAACAGTCTTCCTGATAACATTAAGCAGTCTGATTCTCTTAGCTTTGTTAAGCGTTACCTTAGTAATACAGATACAGTTGTTCCTTCTTATTATTATTTGCAAGACAGACAATCAGAAATAATAATTTGCAAACTGAGACTGGGAAATGAGTGACTTGAACAGTGACTTATTTAAACGACACCTGTCACACAGTGCAGCATGTGACTGTGGTTATCCTGTTGAAGACGCTAATCACTTTTTGTTGCACTGCCCACTCTTCCAGTTAGCTCGAACTCAGACAATAGCGTTACTGCCTAATGACATAAAAGCAGATGCCAGAATTTTGTTATGTGGTGACCAAGACAAACCTGCACTGAAAACTCTGCAATATTAATTACAATTGGTAATTTTATTCGCATGTCTAACAGATTTATCCGGTAATAAATTTCCTTCATCTTATTAATGATGTGACTTTTTCACCATATGTTCAGCATTCTTTCTCCCTCATCTGCTACACTAGTGTGTAGTCTGCTTCCAATGAGCTTACCTACTTAGTGACTTAAAGTCTCAAATATATTACAGTCTTAAAAGAGGCCTTGGCCTACTGCCTGCCCTGGCACAGAGAGTTTGTTCTAACTGATTGTTTTGCCTCGGTGTTGGATTTTCCTTTTCCTTGCTCTGCTCTTCCCTCCCTAAAAACTTGTTTCAGGTTATTATTTGTTTTCAGATTATTTCTTGAATGCAAACGTTCATGTTCAGTTTTTTTGCAGCCAATCCATTGTTTTTATATTCAGTGAGTACCGTGTATAAGCATTTTGCTTGTTGTACTCGTTTTTATTGTTGTTGCTGCTTTTGTGTGTACTTCTGGAATAAATTCGTTTAAACCAAGTGACTGCAGATCACATGTGACGTGTTTCTTCCCAGCAATTAATCGTCAACAGGGAAACCGACTGCGCGTGATCTCTGTTATTCTATCAACAACTCGTCAACATGTAAAAAGAGTGCGCGTGATCTCTGTTTATTTCCATCAATAACTCGTCAACAGGGAAACAGAGTGCGCGTGATCTCTGTTTATTCCATCTATAACTCGTCAACAGGAAAACAGAGTGTTTCGTGATCTCTGTTTATTTCCAGCAATTAATCGTCAACAGGAAAACAGAGTGCGCGTGATCTCTGTATATTCCAGCAATACCTTGTCAACTGGGAAACAGAGTGCGCGTGATCTCTGTTTATTTCCATCAATAACTCGTCAACAGGAAAACAGAGTGCGCGTGATCTCTGTTTATTCCCAGCAATTAATCGTCAACAGGGAAACAGAGTGCCCGTGATCTCTGTTTATTCCCAGCAATTAATCGTCAACAGGGAAACAGAGTGCCCGTGGCCCGTTCATTCTTCTCAATTGACCGACACAGAGGAAACAGACTGCATGTCACCTGGTTTTTATCAAGATACTCCAACAACAACAACACACACACACACACACACGCGCGCGCGCGCGCGCGCGCACGCACGCACGCACGCACGCACGCACACACACACACACACACACACACACACACACACACACACACACGAACACACGAACACACACGAACACACACTAGTTGTTAGGAGACTTCCTCCTCATCCTCTGTCTTGGTGAGCGGACCATGGACAATAGCAGCCCATACCCCCGAGATGATCCTCGGCACCATGCCAACCACCCGACTCACTGACCAACTAACGGCTTGAAAACATCGACTTCTACATCTACCATTGGGAATCTATTCATGGCCCTCCTCCGAAAACCCAACCACCACCACCACCACCCCTTCCCCTCCCGCTCCCCACCCTACCAAACCCCCGCCACCACGCCTCAGAAACAGCTCCAGACACTGCAACTCGCTCGGACAGAACAGAACGAACTGGTACAAGTTCATCGTCTTCGCTTCTCACCCTCCTCCTCCCCTTCCCTCCTCCTCTCCCCCCCCCCCCCCCCCACCCCCTCCCCCATCCCCTTGCGTCGCTGACAGCTTCTATCTTCCGGTTATGACCTGACGCTTGCTTGCAGCCGTGTGTGTGTGTGTAGGGGGGGGGGGGGCAGGGGGGGGGGCGGGGGGGGGGGAGAGCGAGAAACCCACGATACTGGACACCACAGCGCCCTCCCTTGTGCAGGCTGATCGGATGCACTGGCAGATGATTAACTGCCCGACTCCCTCACTGACCGTCTGACAGATGAGCGGCCGGTTCGGGGGGGGGGGGGGGGGGGGGGTGAAGAGATGAAGACTGACTGACAAAAACGGGGCGTGTCCGCAGAGGTTTACCCCCCCCCCCCCCTCCACCCCCACCTCTCCACCATCCCCTCACCCCTTCCCTCTCCCGACCTTCTCCCCCCCCCCCCCCCCCCCCCCCCCCACCGCTCCAGGGGTCCCTTCTCGTCGTCATCTCAGTCCCCCCGCGTCCCCTTCCCCCTCCCCCCTCCCCCTTCCCCCTTTCCCCCTCCCCGTAAACCCCGATGACAGAGTCCCTGTATAAGTCGACAGAGACAGATTAAAACAGATTAATGTTCCGTCAGTTGGCTTCTGATTGGAAATGGCTCAAGGGTTTGAAGATTGGAGCGGGGGGGGGGGGGGGGAGACAAAGCTGAAGGTGGTAAGGGAGTGGTGGGGGGTGAAGGATGCTATACAGCGCTGGGCTTGTGATTGTTGCATTGTTGACTATATCGCAACGTGTTGTACTGAGTTAGTACTGCATTACACTGTGTTAATATTTGTAAGGTATTGAGGTATCTTGTACTGTACGTTTGCTGTGTTGGTTTCTTCCGAGCCATGTCATGTTGTGTTGTGCTGCGTTAAAATGTATTGTCAATAACGGCATAGTATCAATACTGTTTCTCCATGTATTGTCAATGACAGCATAGTATCAATATGTTTCTCCATGTATTGTCAATAACGGCTCAATTTCAATACTTTTTCTCCATGTATTGTCAATAACGGCATAGTATCAATACTTTTTCTCCCAGTCAAATTCACGCAGCTCGCTGACAAGAAGAGAGTGCATCGCCATTTTCGTTCCTTGTTGTTTGTTGCATGCTGTTGTTGTTCTTCTTCTTCTTTTTGTTATTCTTTTGTGGTAGTGAAGGTCGTTGTCGACGTTTGCCTGCCAAAGTGATTTCCAATACTCTCTCTCTCTCTCCCTCCCTCCCTCCCCCTCTCTCTCTGTGTGTGTGTGTGTGTGTGTGTGTGTGTTGTGTGTGTGTGTGTGTTTGTGTGTGTGTGTGTGTGTGTGTGTGTGTGTGTGTGTGTGTGTGTGTGTGTGTGTGTGCGTGTGCGTGCGCGCGTGTGATTTCTACGAGATATCAGGACATGCTTTAAATGAATACACGACTATCCAAACAGACTAAGACATGACTGCACAGCACTTCGGAAGGTCCAGAGCAACGAAAACAAACAAACAAACAAACAAAGCAAAGGGGAATGAGGGTCCCCACGGGAAAGGGAATAAACTTGAAGTGGACGTTACGGGTTCTCTGTGGAAAGAGAACAAGGCTTAAATGGACATGGCTCCCAAAACAAAGAAAACAGACTGAAGTGGACATTAAGGGCTCTCAGGCGAATAAGAGAAAAACGACTAAATTGGATGCTTTGGGCTCCTTGGGAAATAAGAGAAAACGACTAAATTGGATGCTTTGGGCTTCTTGGGGAAATAAAGAGAAAACGACTAAATTGGATGCTTTGGGCTCCTTGGGGAAATAAGAGAAAAACGACTAAATTGGATGCTTTGGGCTCCTTGGGGAAATAAGAGAAAACGACTAAATTGGATGCTTTGGGCTCCTTGGGGAAATAAGAGAAAAACGACTAAATTGGATGCTTTGGGCTCCTTGGGGAAATAAGAGAAAAACGACTAAATTGGATGCTTTGGGCTCCTTGGGGAAATAAGA
>CM031606.1:88126925-88171925 GCA_018398815.1 Conus ventricosus | reverse complement strand
TCCGCATTTCGTCCATGGAGATGTCTAAACAAGACTCTGGAATGCATGTTTCCCTCTCTCTCTCTCTCTCTCTCTCTCTCTCTCTCTCTCTCTCTCTCTCTCTCTCTCTCTCCTCCCTCCCTCCCCCCCCCCATTGTCCCCTTCAAATCAGTTTTGGAGTGAAATTAAGAAACATAAAAGAAGAACTATTGTCATAAATTACATCATAAAAAAGGAGTGAGTACATGAATCTGTGTCCGTTTTTTTTTTTTTTTACGAAGGATTTGTCAACAGTGAAGATCACCTATATGACGAAACAGATCAAATGTAAACAAATCTTAAATAAATGTTTGCGAACCGCCAAGAGAAACGTGGACAAACGAGTCACAAGACAAAATACAACGCGTTTCGACCTCTTAGGTCTTCTTCAGGCAAGACACAAACAAATAGGACAATGAAAATGAACGAATTTGTCACTTAGCTTAGATCTCTTCGGCGCAAGGTAGGCAGGTGTTGAATGAAAGCGAGGTTGTTAGAAGAGAGATAATGTGCGAGTCAAGGTAGTAATGATGATAATTATATTACTGATAGGAATACTAATAAAGGTCAAACTATTGAAATGATAAATTAAGCCAGGATTACTACTACTACTTTTGGTGATAATAAGGCAATAGCAGTTGTAGTGTGGGAGAAAGGAGAGTGGGTTAGAGGGTTCTTAAGCACCATGGTTGCCGTGGCAACAGTCTTCGTGGCGATGGCTATGGGGATGTCAATATTAACAATAATATTACTGATGATGCTGCTGACAATTGTTGTGAAGGTAAAGGTCATCAAAGCATTATACAGAAATATGTTTAGAAAATACATTTTTCTAATTATCATAATAAATAAATTCAAGAAAAAAAAAAAACATAATTGTTAAAGAAACTGTAAAAATAAAAATAAAATGAAATAATAAATAAATAAATGAATAAATAATAAAACAAAATAGAAGTAAAACAGAAAAATACAAAATAAAAATAATAACAATAATAATAAATAGATAAATAAATAACTCAAAGATACGAAAATAGTAGTATAAATAAATAGAAAAATAATATTTAAAAAATCAACAATTTTGATAATAGTAATGATACTTAAGGTATTAATACTAATACTAAGGGGATTAAACACAACAACAACAACAACAACAACAACAACACAACAACAACAACAACACGACAACAACAACAACAACAAAACCAAGGGGAGGAGGGAGAGGGGAGGACAGGGAGAACAGAAAGGAGACAGTAGGTATGAATTATGGGAAGGATAGAATCTAATAGGTATGTTCATAATTATATGTATATTAACAGTTTTCTTAATAATTGTGATTGCAACTATACAGTAATGATAGTGATGCTATAGGAGGTTGAAAAAGTGTAAACTTGAATGTCAGAAATATTGTAAAGAATAATAAGTATATTAATGATAGTAGTACATATAAACAGCAGTAATAGTTATGAAGTTGTAACAAAAGGTGTACTGATGAAATAAATAGATAAATAAATAAATAAATAAAATGAAATAAAAAATACAAATAAAGACATATATATATATATATGTGTGTGTGTGTGTGTCTGTGTGTGTGTGGGGGGGGGGGGGGGGGGGGTGTTTCCGCATAGTTACAGACACCTACACAACATATGCACAGGAAAGAGGGAAGATGGAACAGAAGCTCTTGCAGAAGAATTAGTATGTAAAAAAAAAAAAATTTAAGTAAAAAACGAAGAAAATGGAGTGGACAAGTATCTGAATAAACAATAGATTGATGTGAGAAATAGAGTGTGTAGTGAGAGGGGAAAGGAAGATAGCTGTAAGCTATGTGTGAGGTAAATAGTGGGAGATATGGTAGTATGTGGGTTGTTGGAGGATATTATGGGCTGAAATTGCAGTGGTGGATAGGTACGTTACTTTATGGTGTTGATGCTATGAGGGGAGGGAAGAAGGGGGTGGGTTTACATACTTACTGGGGGAGGGGGGGGGGGGGGGGCAACATATTCACACCTATACACAATCTCTCCTCTCTCTCTCTCTCTCTCTCTCTCTCTCTCTCTCTCTCTCTCTCTCTCTCTCTCTCTTTAATAAATACGTTATTGTATCTAAGTATTACTACTATTTTAATTCTACAATTAACGCTGGCAATGGGACTAGTGAAAATAGGACATAATGATCATAAGTATAATGGTAAAAATGATAACGATGGTAATAATAACAATGACATCAGTATTGTTGTGATGATGTATTGATGGCGATGATGATAACAGTAATGGTAATGATAACATGATGATAGTGATACAGTAATGATGGTTTTAAGTAACATTGGTGAGGATAATATCAGGTGGAAAGGAGCTGAAATGCTCAATGAACAACAGCAGACAGTACTGAATGATGATAATAATGACAGCAGTAACACTAGGAAAACAACAGCGCTCGGAAAGGGATGGAAACGACCAACGATAAAGGAGCTAGCATTCCATTCATCATGCCCCCTCCTCCCCCCCCCCTCTTTTTACAACCACCCCCAGCCACCGCCATCCCCACTACACCCATCATTACTAGGGCATTACTAGGGGCGGGGAGGGGAGGAGAAGGGGGGCGTAAGTAGACTGATGTAGTAAGTGGAGAGACTAAGAGAGTGTAGGAAAAGGGAAAGGGAGGATAGCTGTAACTTATGTCTGAGGTAAACAGTGGGAGGTGTGGTAGTAGTATGGGTGTGTGTAGGTGGAGGATAGCTGTAACTTATGTCTGAGGTAAACAGTGGGAGGTGTGGTAGTATGGGTGTGTGTAGGTGGAGGATAGCTGTAACTTATGTCTGAGGTAAACAGTGGGAGGTGTGGTAGTATGGGTGTGTGTAGGTGGAGGATAGCTGTAACTTATGTCTGAGGTAAACAGTGGGAGGTGTGGTAGTATGGGTGTGTGTAGGTGGAGGATAGCTGTAACTTATGTCTGAGGTAAACAGTGGGAGGTGTGGTAGTATGGGTGTGTGTAGGTGGAGGATAGCTGTAACTTATGTCTGAGGTAAACAGTGGAGGTATGGTAGTATGGGTGTGTGTAGGTGGAGGATAGCTGTAACTTATGTCTGAGGTAAACAGTGGGAGGTATGGTAGTATGGGTGTGTGTAGGTGGAGGATAGCTGTAACTTATGTCTGAGGTAAACAGTGGGAGGTATGGTAGTATGGGTGTGTGTAGGTGGAGGATAGCTGTAACTTATGTCTGAGGTAAACAGTGGGAGGTATGGTAGTATGGGTGTGTGTAGGTGGAGGATAGCTGTAACTTATGTCTGAGGTAAACAGTGGGAGGTATGGTAGTATGGGTGTGTGTAGGTGGAGGATAGCTGTAACTTATGTCTGAGGTAAACAGTGGGAGGTATGGTAGTATGGGTGTGTGTAGGTGGAGGATAGCTGTAACTTATGTCTGAGGTAAACAGTGGGAGGTATGGTAGTATGGGTGTGTGTAGGTGGAGGATAGCTGTAACTTATGTCTGAGGTAAACAGTGGGAGGTATGGTAGTATGGGTGTGTGTAGGTGGAGGATAGCTGTAACTTATGTCTGAGGTAAACAGTGGGAGGTATGGTAGTATGGGTGTGTGTAGGTGGAGGATAGCTGTAACTTATGTCTGAGGTAAACAGTGGGAGGTATGGTAGTATGGGTGTGTGTAGGTGGAGGATAGCTGTAACTTATGTCTGAGGTAAACAGTGGGAGGTGTGGTAGTATGGGTGTGTGTAGGTGGAGGATATTTCAGGCTGCAGATGTGGAATGGTACATACTACTTTTGGATGTTGATGCCATGAGGATGGAGGGTGCCCAGTTTGGCAATAAGATGAGATTCCTGCATAAGGCGTTCCAAGTTGTCACTCTGTGATTGCCGAAGTGCCAGGACTTTGACATGGTTGAAGTTGTCACTCTGTGATTGCCGAAGTGCCAGGACTTTGACATGGTTGATGTTGTGTTGGGCGTGGTTGAAGTGTAGAGCGACTGGTTTGGGCCGATGGTGGCGGATGTCGGCCAAGTGTTCAGAGATGCGCTTCTCAAGTGTGCGAGATGTCTCATCTTACCGCACAGCTGGCAGTGGATGGCATACACAATGTTGCAGCTCTGGCAGGAGAAAGTGTATTTAATGGTGAATGAGCCACTGGGGCCATGTAGGATGGTGTCTGGTTTGGTGAGAGCAGATTTTGCAGTTGGGTTTTGAGCAGGGGAAAGAACCTGGTGGCTTAGGTGTGGAGATTTTTTTCAGCTTAGAGCGCACCTGTAGGTCTCCGAGGTTTTTGTCACGTTTGAAAGTGATCATCGGTTTGGTCTCAAAGGCAGGTTTATGATTTTCTACCATGTGCCAGTTGGACTTCAGGATCCTGTAGATAGGCAGAGTAAGAGGATGGAAGAGAAGGCAGGCGGTGCAATATGTACAATGTTATGTAAAATGTTAGATCCATGTAAAATGTCTGCGTAAAGACCACGTTACATCCTTTTAATTTCACTTCATAATGTCATTATCCTATTAGAGTTATGATTTTTTTTTCTGTAATTATGGCTCCCTCCCTTTCTTTGCATGTTTTTATTGATGTGATGTAATAGGTTTGTGTCCCCACCCCCTCCCATGTTGGCCTATAATCGTTAAATTTGTGAGTTCCGAGTTCTCTCTCCCCTCTTTCTCTTTATTCAAATGTTTAGGTATTTTCCTTTTAATCTTTACCCCTTTCCGCATCCTACTGATCCACTCACTCTCTCTCTCTCTCTCTCCGATCCCCCCCCCCCCCCCACCCCCCGTCTACCCACTGTGCAGTGTAGGTTAGTAGTCCTCGCCCGCTGTTGCACGCATCCATTCACGTGCATATGCGTGCGTGCGTGCGTGCGTGCGTGCGTGCGCGCGCGCGTGCGTGTAAGTGCGTGTATACATCTGTGTGTGTGACACATAGAGAGAGAGAGAGAGAGAGAGAGAGAGAGAGAGAGAAGAGAGAGAGAGAGAGAGTGTGTGTGTGTGTGTGTGTGTGTGTGTGTGTGTGTGTGTGGGGTGTGTGTGTGTTTTGTGCGCGCGCACGCGCACTTGTGTGCTCCCTTACGTTCGTGTGTGTGTTTATGTGGGCATAGGTGCAAGCTCATAGCAGTTTTGGTGCTTGATTAAATCCCTGTCTTCCCTTACGCATACATTACCTCCATCCTTGCCGCTTATCTTCCCCCCCCTCCCTTCCCCTCCCCCCCCCCCCCCCCCCCCCCCCCCCTTCCCCCTCCTCCACCTGTTCCATTCGTTGGTTTCTGTATCTATAACATTCCCCCTTCGGCCGTCGGTTTTTCTTTCTTTTTTTTTTGTTTTTTTCTTTTCTCAAATCTTTTAGCAAAACTGTAAAATTCATATGTTGGAGATTCAACCCCACCCCCCACCCAACCCCCCTCTCAGCTGTCATCCCCCCTCCCTATCCATCACTCCACTCTCCACCATACGTCCACTCTTTCCCACGGTCATCCATGTTACGACTTTGGACAGTCAGGGCCGTAGTCATTTTTTCTTTTAAAACAAACATACTTTACCCCCTCCCCCCTTGTCCACCTCTATCCTTGAAGACGGGTCCGTCCCAGTCGTTTTGGACAGGTCGCGCACTGGATCTCTTCGTGCGCACATTCACCAATTGATTTTCAAAAACGCGGTCAACTTGAATGATGCCGCCTCACCGAAAGAAACGCTCACGTAAAGGCTAATCGAACAATTAAGTAGTGGGGGGAAAACAAGTGCAGGCTAGCAATTCTTCCATTATTATAGTAATTACTTGGCAAAGATTTGAACTTTAAAAAAAAAAAAGGGGGGGGGGGGGGGTTGAAGATGAAGAAAATGGGAACATGAAATTAGGAAAACATATTACAAATATGAAAACCCTGCACTAGATGCATGAGGGAACCATTGTAATCTAATCCCTCCTGAAGACAGATCTACTGTATTGCCTGCTCCTAGGCCTTTCGTGCGCTAGATCGGACTCATCAGGAGACACGACTTATAAGCTGACAGAGAGAGCAAGGTGCGAACCGACTCGTCAATGGCCGACGTCAGTAGAGAAACAAACCATGGAATAATCGGCGCTCTGGATACGCGAACCTACAGTCAGTTGAAAAGACGATGCTTGGACATCTGCCAGGGAGGTCATCTGTGTTGGAGCTTTCCTTCAGTGGGAGTGACCCTGCCGTTGTCATGGGACGCCTGTCGCTGGTGAGCACGCCAAAAGCCAGGTTGTGTGCACGCCAAAAGCCAGGGTGTGCAGCCAAAAGCCGGGGTGTGCATGCCAAAAGCCAGGGTGTGCACGCCAAAAGCCAGGCCAGGGTGTGCACGCCAAAAAGCCAGGCCAGGGTGTGCACGTCAAAAGCCAGGCCAGGGTGTGCACGCCAAAAGCCCAAGTTCTCCTCCATCAGCCAGCTGGACTGTTGGATCACAGAGAGAAACCGTCAGACCATGGGTGTGTGACACGGGGCGCCTGAAACTGCAGACAGTCAACATCCTCATCGGTATCCTGGCGTGGACTTCAAATTAAAAATTTCTCTCTCTAGATTGGGTTTGTTTGGCCATAAAACTGGAAAAAAAGAAGAAGAAGAAAAAAGGTAACTGTCTGCAGGAAATTCCCCGGTTTCTTTTCCTGGGGCAGATCTGTTACGCACGATCTGTAACCGGTCCAGGGATCACCACACTCCAGCGGAGTATATACGGGATCTCAGGCACAGAGAGGGGAACCAGGGCACGGAACGTGTGTTCTGGAACACGCTCATTCTGTGGGAACGGCGGCCAATCACGCCATCAACGCCTGCTGATCAAAGGGAGGTGTGAAATACCAGCCCCGGCCGCTGGCCCTTTTGTTAAACGCTTGATCGGTGGGCGGGAAGTAGGAGGGGGGGGGGGGGGGGGGGGGGGGGGGGAGAGGGGCTGATAACTGGAGGGGAGGAGGGTAAGAGATTCAGTTGGAGGTAGGTGTTTGTACAGTCGGTCTTATGTAGAGGAAAGAGAGGGAGAAAGAACAGAGGGGGGGGGGGGGGGGGAACTGCTACCTCACCACCGACAACAATAACACAAATTCCACATGTCTTAAGCGTTGGGTAGCACGGGAGGATAAACCCTGCGCATAGGGACCATGGCGTTTGGCGGTCATTCCTCGTGCTATGTTTGTCCAGACACCGATTCGTGTGTTGAGCCATGGTATCGCCAATCCTTTGCAAAGGGGGGAAAGAACAACCACCTCTGGCAACAGATGGTTTACACCGTGACACCGGGATTCGAACCCATGACCCTCTGGACATGCTCATTTTCCACTTAATGACTCACACTCTAACCACTGAGCCACTGGGGCACCTGATATTTGTAGGGAAAATTTAAGCCTTATGAAGTTCACTTTGTTCCTCCTTGACCAGATCCAGCTTGAACACCTCTCTGCCGCTTCTGCCATTGCTTTCAGGGCTCTGGTTTTTTCCCTCCCTGCAACTGAGAGTGTTTCATGAGGCTGTATGCAGACGTTCCTACAAACCCCTAGCTCCAATTTCTGCAGTGAGGACATAAAAAGATACTTCTGAAGCTAAAACTACTACTACCACTAATGCTACAACAGCAGCAACAACAACATAACTACTACTACCGTCATATTACTACTATTATTACTACTACTTCTATCACTACTACTATACTACTACTACTTGTACAACGTTTTGTGACGGGGAGCGCATTGTGCGCTGACAGATTCCAAGGCCCTAAGAGCAGTCAGGGTCTTATCATAGAAGCAAAGAGAGAAAAAAAAGTCGACCGACACTCCAACGTTCAACACGTGGACCTTGTATATAACCGGGCCGAATAACACCGGCTCGCTAATCTAATTCCTCCCTAACTAAAAAAAAGCTCGATCCCTGCCGCAAATTGGTTCACCTTGTTGGCCGGTCGGTCGGAGATGAAGGGAGGAGGTGGGGGGACGGGGGAGGGTGGAGGGTATCGAGTAGGAGGAGAAGAGGAGACGGGGGGGGGGGGGGGGGGGGGGGGGGCTGGTGGGGGGGGGGGGAGTGGGGGTAGCCAGTAGGGAGTGGGGCGGGGGCGAATTGTTGCGTGTCACCTCGCGTCGCCTGGCCGCGTCGGAGGCTCTTCAAAGGCGTGGCTCTGCTGGAAGGTGCTACAACTACGGCAACTGTCACGCTGTTAAAAGTTTTTAGCTGTCTTCCCTCTTCGTGTAATGTGTTGTGACCTTTAGGGGGGGGGGAGAGAGAGAGAGGAGAGCGCGAGACAGAGGAGAGGAGAGAGAGAGAGAGAGAGAGAGAGGGGGGGGGGGGAGGGAGACTTATTTTACGGGAGTGGACGAGCTTCTGCGTGGTCTCTCTTACCCTTTGTATGGCTGTGTTAAGTGTCCACGTCCCCCTCTCTCTCTCTCTCTCTCTCTCTCTCTCTTCTCTCTCTCTCTCTCTCTCTCTCCCACTCGGACACACACACACACGCAGAGGCACACGTATGCAAGCAAGCAAGACAAGCACGCAAGCGCGGACACACACACACACACACACACACACACACACACACACACACACACACACACACACATACACAAGAACGCTGTACAAACGTGATGGGGGAGGGGGAGGGGGGCACAGAGAGAGCGAGAAAGAGAGAGAGAAAGAAAGAGAGAGACATGTGCGTGAGAGACTCAAGACTCAAAGACTCAAAAACTTTATTACTCAAGGATAGAGATTTTAGGCAGTGCCTATTCTTCCAATCTGTCCTTGCTATTCTACAGCATTCAACTAAACAGACTGCACATATTAATAATGACAGAAACAATGAAGAATATAGCAACATTATAATATTAACAATAACAATAGTAATAAGAATAATACTCATTAAAAAAAATCCATTACAAAATTACACAAACACAATCAGACACGTACGCGCGCGCGCTCACATGCATGCACACGCCCACACATACACGCACGCATGCGCATACCCACATCCACACCCATACCACATACACATACACACACACACACACACACCACACACCACACACACACACATTTTCATTAGCTAATATAGAGGCAAGCATAAAAGTAGGGCGTTGAGGACCATGATCAAAAGGTTAGATTTATTGTTCAAGTAAATGTTTAAGTACTGCTGATTTGAAGGACGGCAGTGATTGACATGTTTTGGCAGACGGAGGAAGAGAGTTCCCACAGATGGACCAAATATGCAAAACTAGATTTGAACAAATCAATGCGGACACGTGGTAAAATGTAATTATTTGAATCATATCGCGTTGTTGCCATTTGGATAAACTCAGCAAGATATGTTGGCGCCATGTTTGCATGGACTTTAAACATTAGTACTGCCTTATTATAGGTCAGTTGACTCTGCAGTGGTAACATCATTGTTTTGCGAATTTGCCGTGATTGATAGAGACTTGTCGGGATAGAATCAGCTTAATTCCCGTCTATGCATAGAGTTGATCTTTTTTATGTGATTTTCACCGGCACCACTCCAGACAGTGGACGCATAGTTGATGTGAGAAAGGCAATGGGCTTCAAAAAATAATTTCGGATATGTGGTTCAACATAATAACTGAGTTTTGAGTAAAAACAAATTGCGAGCCAACTGTTTGCAAACATGATTTATATGTGATTGCCATTTAAAGTTCTCATCAATGATCACGCCTAAGACACGGTGTTCGGTAACCCGCTCGATCAAGGTTTCACTCATTTTTAGGCTCAACATAAGATGCTGTCGTTGATGTTTCTGTCTCGATGCTAGGACCATTACATTTTGTTTTGTGCGGATTAAGGACCATTCGGTTTTGGTTGCACCATTCTAAGACATCAGTGATACTTTGTTGTAACAATATTTGTACAGACATGATGTTTGTATCACTACAGTGAAGAGAACTATCGTCAGCGAACAGATCACAGCTGACTCATTGTGAGATATGTGCATCGGTAGGTCATTTATAAAAATACAGAAGAGAAGAGGTCCAAGGACAGAGCCTTGTGGAACGCCACAGCTCACTATTCCATCAGAGGAATAAGTACGTTTAAGTAAACACGCTGGGTCCTGCTTTCAAGATATGATGAAAGAGGCGGAACTACTGCGGATTTGAACATATGCAGTCATTTTTTTTAATAATATGTTGTGGTCTACAAGATCAAACGCTTTCTTAAAATCGAGGGAAAACAGTTCCAGTGAGTTTTCTTTCGTTGATGGCTGATAGCCATGTATCACAGAGGCGTTGGCATGAGTGATTCGACGAAAGCCTGACTGAAATGGGTTGGAACAGTTTGTGATGTTCCATATGTTTTAGTTAGGTGTTTGTGAACATGCATTCTCTAGAGGTTTCGATACCGGATAAAGAGATATTGGTCTAAAATGTTTAAATCAGTGAGATCTCTTGATTTGGTATGGGAATCACTTTTGCTGCCTTTAGACCAATGGGAAGACATTCTGATCAATACAAGTTTTGAAATTAAGGAACCAACTTCATTAATAGCAAGCAAGGGGATGATAAATGAATCACTAGTATTTAATCGTTTTTGACAAAAACGATTGAAGAACAGCTGGAGTTTCATATCGATTAGGCTAAAAAATGTGACACTGGCAGCCGTTTGTACTGATTCAGTTACCTGAAGGAAATGATTGTTGAAAGTGTTTGCAGACCACATGTCGCAGTATTATCTGATTTCTTTCTCGACTTGTCAGTTATTTCATTAACAACACGCCATATATAATGAGAGGAGAGAGAGAGGGAGAGAGAGAGAAGAGAGAGAGAGAGACAGAACAGGACAGAGAGAAAACAAATCCGTAGAATATCGTCACCAATCAAAGCCTCTTAAGATGTTTTGAGAACATTCATGCCGTCATAAAGCCGCCCAAAATGAGTGTGTTGAAGCCAAACACTCAATCGATCGACCGTGGCGTAACACTCGATACGCTCGTGACGTTAACAGACGCGCATGGAAGGCTGTACTACATTTCCATTCCTGCAGCGGTGTCGACACCTTCCGTGTGCACTCGCGACATAAACCCTCAGACACAACCCGGCGAATCGTGTCACCCACCCTCATCCCTTCCCCCCTCCATCCTCCACCCCCCCCCTCCCCCCCCCCCCCCCCCCCCCCCCCCCCCCCCCCCCCCCCCCCCCCCCCCCCCCTCCACCCCCCCCCCCCCCCCCCCCCCCCCCCCCCCCCCCCCCCCCCCCCCCCCCCCCCCCCCCCCCCCCCCCCCCCCCCCCCCACCCCCCCCCCCCCCTTTTGGTCCTGCCGGATCCTCTCCGTCCACATAAAACAAATGCACAGAAGCTAAACAATTTTAACTATCATATTCCACCTTTAGAATAAATAAGTCGAAAAGAGGTGTGAGAGAATGTGCGTGTGGTGTGAATGTGTGTGTGTGTGTGTGTGTGTGTGTGTGTGTGTGTGTGTGTGTGTGTGTGTGGCGCGCGCGCGCGTAAGCGCGCGTGTGTGTGTTGTGTTGCTTGTCAGTGTGTGTTTTGGAGTAGAGGAATGACTGCAGTGGGGTGGGGTGAAATCCTGGCGACAGGCACACAGAAGTGCATTCAATCGTAGTCTTGGAAGGCCACGATGTCATGCAGAATTGGTCAGTTTAGGGGGCCCCCTACTTCCGACCCTCAGTCGCCTCCAGACATAACTGGTCTTCAACGTCTTTTCTTTCCGTCACAGATCAGGATGAATTTGAACAGAACACACTCTGTTCCACACACGACAACCAGTCGCTTAAGATGGAATATTTCACCTAAAATCGGACTGAAAAAAAATTTTGATGGAAAGAATCTCTCTTTGAAAGGAAAGTTATCTGGTCAGGTTTTGAGTATAGGGCCCCAAAACTTCTGTTTGTCCAGTAATGCAATGTAAAGGATATTTATTGAGCGCTTTACCTCAAGCCCAAATCGCATATTACAGAAACATGATAAAATACTAATTCTAACTCAAAGCGCGCACACACACACACACGCGCGCACGCACGCACGCTGACACACACACACACACACACACACACACACGAAAAACAAAACACACGCACGCGCAGACAGACACACGAGCGCGTCAAAACAAGCAGACTCGCGCACAGAGATATAAGTGGATATCGTTAATCAGTCCGGGGGGAAAGATATGTCTTTAGGTAGGGAGGTTTTAAAAGTCTTTAAAGAGTCCGTGTCACGCACAGATGAAGGCAGACCATTCAGTGCATGCAGTGTGTGCAGAATTGAGCAGTCTTAGGTCTTCTCACCTGATAGACGATACATCCATGCCGTCTCCCTTCACACCTCGACATCCTCATGGACAAAAGATCACCCCTCCTCCTCCACTGCCTTCTCCTCCGCCACGGCACTGTGCGCCACACACCCTACCACACCGGCACAGTGACAACCACAGACACACACACACACGTTGCACAAATCAATCAGCGATGTCACAACCCGCAAGTTAAAAAACACTAAGTCAGCTGATGTCGTTAAGGCTCTCACGATAATTTCTTGCGCTTTCCGTATTTTAATACAAGACGAAAGTTTTAGGGAGGTAAGTTCAACTGGATTCACTTTGGAAAAGACGCTTTTGTAGTCCTAAGAAACGTATAAAGTTTGCGAATTTCACCGTCTTTTGTCAAGAGTGGAACTGGCTGTTGAAAACTCCTGAACGAAGCAAGTAAGAAGAACTTTAGGGAGAACTCGGCAGCGGAAGGTCTTCAGAAAAGAAACTCCCCCTCAGACAAAATGGTTCAGCCTTGCACGAGACCCGCGTGACTTGCGTGTGTGTCGACTGGCGGCTTCAAGCCAGCTGACTGACTGAGCTCCGTTATCGCCGCTGGACTCTCCCTCTCCTCCTCCCTCCCTCCGCCCTCTCCGCCCCCACGTGCCGTCAAGGTAAATAAAGGTCGGATTGGCCGCCGCAGCGCGCGCGTCTCTTTCCATTGGTCGGCGCCGTGGCTGCCTCAGCCAACAAACGGGCGAGAAATAAACGGTGACGCTCGTGTGGCATCAAAAGTCGTGTACCAGCTGAGCTTTCCTGTTCTTTTCTTTTTTTCTTTTTTTTCCCCCCATTCCCAGCGGAATATCTCCTCCTTTGTTGAGTAAAATGGCGGGTCGAGAACCTTGAACTGTCAATTGGAGAGTTCTAATGGTTCGAGTTCCGTCGCTGAAGTGTAGAGCTGGATTTTTCCCCTGCTAATGTCCGGTGGTCAACAAGACGTTGATCTATGTGCAGGCCTACTGTGTGTGTGTGTGTGGGGTGTGTGTGTGTGTGTGTGTGTGTGTGTGTGTGTGTGTGTGAGTGCGTCCGCGCTTGTGTGTGTGTAAGACAAACTCAGACTTTACCTGCCAGTCACGAGAACCCTTGAATCTCTATACTAGACACAATATGGTAATAGCACAATGGCCAGACATTCAGACAGATCACGTTTAATGCTTCATTCAAGTTACATATATATATATAATATATATATATATATATTATATATATATATATATATATACAGGGTCGAACTTTAATTAAGGACCACTTATACACAGTCTCACAAAACATAGAAAGAAAAACCGACAAACGACAGAAACTTTATAAATGTTTAATTTCATTATCAGTGAACAACATTTTGTCACTTTTATCGAAAAAATCATTCTTTCTGATTAGACAGGGGAGCCTGAATGAGACTACCCCCCAAAATGACATTCACAAAAAGAGTGTTTCTTTACAGTCTGATCAAAACCGAGTGTGCCCCACTCGTGCTGCCACACAATCCTCACAGCGCTGCCTCATGGTGTTGACTGTTCTTGTAATGAGTGCCTGGGGGGAGTTTGCCCACTCCTGCTGCAGGTAGTGCAGCAGCTCCTGTCGATTTGCCGGAACAGGGTGATTTTCTTGAACTCTCCTCCCAAGCTCGCCCCAGATGTTCTCAATAGGGTTCATGTCCGGGCTGTTTGCCGGCCATGGCATCCCGGTGATGCCAGCTTGCACCACAAAAGTGTTCACGGCTCGACAACGATGTGGGGTGGCATTATCGTCCATGAACACAGCCTGAGCCCCAATCTGCTGGAGTGCTGGGACAACCAAAGGCCGTAAAATCTCCTGCAGGTGCGTTGGCCGTTCAGGTTGCCATCCACATGGTACAGGGGAGTCTTGTGGTGACTGCTGATGCCCCCATACCATGACGGAGCCACCACCAAAAGCGACGACCTCCTGGATGACGTCATATGCCAGCTGCTCCCTGGGACGCCGCCACACCCGAATGCGTCCATCTCGTGGCTTCAACTGGAACTTGGACTCATCGGTGAAAAGCACCATCCGCCACTGAGCCGAGTCATGTTCGATGAGCTGTGCACCAGGCCAGGCGACGTGCGGGTGGGCCGCAGTAGTTTTGGTTTCCGGACTGGGCGCCTTGCTCGAAGGTTGGCAGCATTGAGGCGCCGCCGTATGGTCATCTCACACACTGCTGTGTTAGTGACAGCTTGGAGCCGACGCCTGATGGTGCTGGAGGTGATGGTCCTGGTCCGAAGAGCATGTCTGCGGATGAACCTGTCATCTCTTGCAGTGGTCTTCTTTGGCTGGCCTGGACGGGGTCTCTCTTTGACAGTTCCAGTGGCTTGAAAACGTTCTCTCAGCCGAATGATGGACGGAGTGGGACACTTGTAGTCTTCTGGCCTCTTCTCGAATGCCAACTCGATCCTGCAGCCATGCAATCGCCCGGGTCCGGTCAAAATCAGACAGCTTGCGTCTTGGAGGCATTTTTGTGTTATGAAGAATTATGCACGTTGGGCTGCTTTTAGGGGCATTCCAGTCAGTAAAATGCTCTGCAATGCATTGGGTTTTGCACGTGCATTTGGAATTTCAGTGCAAAACCGTTTGAAGCAGTGTTCACTCTTGCTTAAAAAACAAGCAATTTTGACAACAATCTGCAACTTTCAACCCCCCCCCTCTGCATGCCGCACGTGACAATAAGACAGCTTTCGCAAGCTTTGCGGAATACTCTGTTAACCCCTTAAACCTTTCCCAGTCGAATTCTTCGAAAAATGCATTGCTTTTATTTTTAGCCAATTTAAAAAGAAAGGGCCTTTTTTTCGGGGTGGTCCTTAATTAAAGTTCGACCCTATATATATATTGGCCAAAGAACTAAATGAAAGATTAAAATCCCCGCGCGCCAAAACGTTAGGCGCAGAAAGAAAGAAAAAAACATTTCCAGGAAAGAACTTTCAAAATGGTTTCTGATGTGTTTTATCGAAAGAAAGGGAGTTAGATACGTGGTTGCGTGCATGGCGCATGATTGTCTTAGCATGTGGGTATGTGTGTATAGAGACCACCGTGTAACAGTCCACTGCCCTCCTTTTATCTTTGCCTTTTTCTTCTATTACTCCTCCCCCCCCCCCCTCTCCTCCCCCACTTTCATATCCGCCCTTCTCCAGCCTCTCCCTTTCCCAACAGCCCCATTCACAGTTGTCCCCCTTCCTCGCTCTCCAGAGAAGTAAGACCAAGAGTTCCTTACAGTGACTTAGGGATCTTGCACCATGCCCATCGGTGACGCTCTGCAAGGTCATGGTAAAACAACGACAATGAAATAAAACGGCATCCATCGTCATATGTTTTACCATCCTTGTACAAGTAGAAAGTCAATTCATCGCCGCTACTTATTCTGCTTTCAGTTGCAGTACACATGCTATAAAACCAGTCAGATACTTTTTTTTTATTTTTTTTTTATCTTGCACCATTTCTTTTTCCTCTAAACAGGCCACAGAAAATAAAAAGTGATGGGGTCAAATGCTGAGAGAGAGAGAGAGAGAGAGAGAGAGAGAGAGAGAGAGAGAGAGAGAGACAGAGAGAGAGAGAGAAGAGAGAGAGAGAGAGAGTCGCCTGCGCGCATAAACACACGCACGCACACACACACACACACACACACACACACACACACACACACACACACACACACACACACACACACATACACACACACACACATACACACACACACACACACACACACACAAATACACACATTCAACATGATCACAAAGAGAGGAGAGAGAGAGAGAGAGAGGAGAGAGAGAGAGAGAGAGAGAGAGAGAGAGAGAGAGAGAGAGAGAAGAGAGAGAGAGAGAGTCGCCTGCGCGCATAAACACACGCACGCACACACACACACACACACACACACACACACACACACATACACACACACACACACACACACACACACACATACACACATTCAACATGATCACAAAGAGAGAGAGAGAGAGAGAGAGAGAGAGAGGAGAGAGAGAGAGAGAGAGGGGGGGGTGTCTCAATAACGAAAAACGAAAACAAATAAATGAATAATAACCAGCTAAAACTAGATGAACTTCGTGTTTTTTCTTTCTTTCATCTTGCGGGGTGGAGATGAAGGATATGGGGATGTGGAGGGGGGTGGGGGGTGGGGGGAATTAGTGTGTTTTATACCCTTTACTTACCATTTGAGCAAAGCCACTCATGTAGATTATGAAGAGGCTTTTTGATTTTATGACCATGCTTACGATACATTATTTTGCAAGTCATGGCAACCTTTGACACACTTATTGCTCCTCTTGGTGGGGTGAAGATGGAGACTTTAATTCATCATTCTTTTCGTTTATTGTTTCAATCGTGACATTCCACTTTTTGACTAGTGCCCTTAAGCATAGAGTTGATTGTGACAATCTGCATCCATGAATATTAGGTTGTTCTTGGGGGCAACCTGCAGCGGCGAACATAAGGAGGATTTGGACACAAGGATATAACTGCAAAGAGAGGCAACTGCAGGTAGAAATCTAAACCAATTTTTAATTGTAATTAATAGCGAACCGCCAAGAAAACGTGGACAAACAAATCACAAGACAAAACACGACGCGTTTCGACCTCTTAGGCCTTCTTCAGGCAAGATACCAAAAAAAAAAAACCCTCAGGACAACGAAAATGAACGAGCAATCACTGATCTTCATTCACTGTAGCGTTGAATCAACGCCCATCTTGCGTTGAAGTGGATGAAGATAAGTGATTGCTCGTTCATTTTCGTTGTCCTGAGTGTTTTGTATCTTGCCTGAAGAAGATCTAAGAGGTCGAAACGCGTCGTGTTTTGTCTTGTGATTCGTTTGTCTACGTTTTCTTGGCGGTTCGCTATTAATTACATTTAAAATGTGCAAAGATATAAACCATTAAGCTATAAAGCACATATTAGGACAATCTAATCAGCACGGTCTATAACTGTGAACATCGGGATAATCTGTACATGTGAAAATGAGAACACTGTGGCCGCGGATTTTATGACAATTTGTAGCTGCGCAAAAAATACAATGATCTGCTGCTGTGAACATTAGGACACATTGCAGCTGTGAACATCAGGACACTTTGCAGCTGTGAACATTAGGACACTTTGCTGCACCTGTGAACATTAGGACATTTTGCAGCTGTAAACATCAGGAGAGTTTGCAGATGTGAACATCAGGACATTTTGCAGCTGTGAACATTAGGACACTTTGCAGCTGTGAACATCAGGACATTTTGCAGCTGTCAACATTAGGACAATTTGCAGCTGTGAACATCAGAACACTTTGCAGCCGTGAACATTAGGACATTTTGCGCTGTGAACATTAGGACACTTTACAGCTGTGAACATTGGGATACTTTGCAGCTGTGAACATTAGGACATTTTGCAGCTGTGAACTTAGGACACTTTACAGCTGTGAACATTAGGACATTTTGCAACTGTGAACATTAGGACACTTTGCAGCTGTGAACATTAAGACAATCTGCAGCTGTGAACATCAGGACACTTTGCAGCTGTAAACATTAGGACACTTTGCAGCTGTGAACATTAAGACAATCTGCAGCTGTGAACATCAGGACTTTGCAGCTGTGAACATTAGGACACTTTGCAGCTGTGAACATCAGAACACATTGAAGCTGTGAACATTAGGACACAATGCAGCTGTGAACATCAGGACACTTTGCACCTGTGAACATTAGGACATTTTGCAGCTGTGAACATTAGGACACTTTACAGCTGTGAACATTAGGACATTTTGCAGCTGTGAACATCAGGACACTTTTAGCTGTGAACATCAGGACACTTTGCAGCTGTGAACATCAGAACACTTTGCAGCTGAGAACATTATGACACCTTGCAGCTGAGAACATTAGGGCAACTAGCAGATGTGAACATCAGGACATTTTGCAGCTGTGAACATTAGGACACTTTGCAGCTGTGAAAATCAGGACACATTGGAGCTGTGAACATCACGACATTTTGCAGCTGTGAACATCAGGACACTTTGCAGCTGAGAACATTAGGACACCTTGCAGCTTGTGAACATTAGGGCAACTAGCAGATGTGAACAGAAGGACACTTTGCAGCTGTGAACATCAGGACACTTTGTTGCTGTGAACATCAGGACACTTTGCAGCTGTGAACATTAGGACACTTTGCAGCTGTGAACATCAGGACACTTTGCAGCTGTGAACATCAGGACACTTTGCAGCTGTGAACATCAGGACACTTTGCAGCTGTGAACATCAGGACACTTTGCAGCTGTGAATATAGGACACTTTGCAGCTGTGAATATAGGACACTTTGCAGCTGTGAATATAGGACACTTTGCAGCTGTGCACATCAGGACACTTTGCAGCTGTGAATATAGGACACTTTGCAGCTGTGAATATAGGACACATTGCAGCTGTGAATATAGCACACTTTGCAGCTGTGAATATAGGACACTTTGGAGCTGTGAATATAGGACACTTTGCAGCTGTGAATATAGGACACTTGGGAGCTGTGAATATAGGACACTTTGGAGCTGTGAATATAGGACACTTTGGAGCTGTGAATATAGGACACTTTGGAGCTGTGAACATTAGGTCACTTTGCAGCTGTGAATATAGGACACTTTGGAGCTGTGAACATTAGGTCACTTTGGAGCTGTGAACATTAGGTCACTTTGCAGCTGTGAATATAGGACACTTTGGAGCTGTGAACATTAGGTCACTTTGCAGCTGTGAATATAGGACACTTTGGAGCTGTGAACATTAGGTCACTTTGCAGCTGTGCATATAGGACACTTTGCAGCTATGAATATAGGTCACTTTGGAGCTGTGAATATAGGACACTTTGCAGCTGTGAATATAGGACACTTTGCAGCTGTGAATATAGGACACTTTGCAGCTGTGAATATAGCATTGACTGTGATAAGACACTTTGCAGCTGTGAATATAGGACACTTTGCAGCTGTGAATATAGGACACTTTGGCAGCTGTGAACATCAGGACACTTTGCAGCTGTGATATAGGACACTTTGCAGCTGTGAACATCAGGACACTTTGAGCTGTGAAATCAGGACACTTTGCAGCTGTGAACATCAGGACACTTTCAGCTGTACCATACACACCACACCACACACACACTCCACATACACACCAACACACACACACACACACACAACCACAACACACACACACACACCACACACACACCACACACACACACACACACACACACACACACACACACACACACACACACACACACACACACACACACACACACACACACAACACACACACACACACACACACACACACACACACACACACACACACACACACACAACACACACACACACACACACACACACACACCACAACACACACACACACACACACACACACACACACACACACACACACACAACACACACCCACACACACACACACACACACAACACACACAACACCACACACACACACACAACACACACACACACACAACACACACACACACACACACACACACACACACACAACACACAACACACACACAACACAACACAAACAACACAACACACCACCACACACACACACACACACAACACACACACACACACACACACACAACACACACACACACACACACACACACACAACACAACACAACACAACACAACACAACACAACACACACACACACACACACACACACACACACACACACACACACACACACACACACAACACAACACACACACACACACACACACACACACACACACACACACAACAAACACAACACAACACAACACACACACACACACACACACACACCACACACACACACACACACACACACACACACATCTGTATCCCCCACCCCTGCTGGCTGCGATTCCCTTCATCCTCCCCTCTCTGGATAAGCTTCTTATGAACAGTCTAGCTGCCTGACGTCATGGTCTGAAGGTCCGTCGATTGTCCCCCGTGTCCCTCCCTAGTTAGGGGGGAAGGGGGGTAGAGAAGGGCGGACCGGTACGTGGTGACGGTCGTGGACTTTCGCCCCGTGGACTTTCACCTCACGGTCAAAAGTTTTCACAGTGGTGCGAATGTAAATGTTCACGTTTAGTCCCTCTTTAAACACATAATTTAATCATTATAACTTCACCTTCACACTCACACACACACACACACACACACACACAACACACACACATACACACATACACACATGCACGCACGCACGCACGCACACGCACGCACACACATGAGAGAGAGAGAGAGGAGAGAGAGAGAGGAGAGAGAGAGAGAGAGAGAGAGAGGAGAGAGAGAGAGAGAGAGAGAGAGAGAGAGAGAGCACAGCAGTCTCCGCGATGATTTAAAACATTTTCTGATGAAGAGGGAGAAAACTAATTCTTTTACATACAATCTTGCCCCTCTTTCTTTTTTTTCTACTGATGCGATGCCGAACTCATGAAAATCATTATCTTATTTCCGGGGCGAATTTTCACGCGGCGAAAGTGGTCGGCCCGTAATTGTCCGTCCCACGAAGGGAAAGCTGGTGTTCAGATCGGGATGATCTCAAAGCAAACAGCGCCCGGTTGCTTTTTGTACGTAATAAACAATAAACAAGTAGGGTAACTCCCATAAAGAAACCTAACACAGAGTAACTTTTATTCAAGACTGGCACAGCCTTTTAAACTTGAATAAAGTCAGACAAATACAAAGACGAGCAATCTAATAGTGGGGGAAAAAAAAAGCGCAGGCCAACAACCCCTCCGTCATCAGAGTAATGACTTGGCAAAGATTTGACCTTAAGGCGGGGGGGGGGGGGGGGGGGGGGGGGGGAGGGGGGTTGAAGATGAAGAAAAGGGGAATATAAATTAAGAAAATATATTATAAATATGAAAACTCTTCACTAGCTGCATGAGGGAACCATCGCAGTCATTACTGTGATGACGGAGGGGTTGTTGGCCTGCGCTTGTTTTTCCCCCACTATTAGATTGCTCGTCTTTGTATTTGTCTGACTTTATTCAAGTTTAAAAGGCTGTGCCAGTCTTGAATAAAAGTTACTCTGTGTTAGGTTTTCTTATGGGAGCAAGACTTACCCTACTTGTTTATTGTTTATTGTTTACTGTTCCCTGCCTCATTTTATTTTCAACTTTTTGTAGCTAAACATCGTACAGAATCGTGGCTATTTAATGCATGTCGTGTAGAGCTCAAGGGGGCAGTAAGGGTCACATCAGGGCGGTCATCTTGTCAGTCACATATACCTACCCAGCAACAAATTGCACAGAAAGACAGACAACCAAAGTAGAGTTGAATAAAACGAAATAACACACACACACACACACACACACACACACACACAGTTGTCATTTTTGCTGGACAAATAAATCTTTTTTTCTTTTTAATTTAGTACTGTGTCCACCAAACATGAACAAACGAATCACAAGATCAAGATAAAACACATAGGTTTTTTTTTCCACGTGTGTGTGTGTGTGTGTGTGTGTGTGTGTGTGTGTGTGTGTGTGTGTTTGCCTTTTTTTTCCCTTTAAACTCAGACGTTATGACTACCTGCAATAACACCATAACTCTCACTCAAGGTTGTCATAAACACAGACAAACGCAGACAAGCAGCAAGAGCTGGTCGAACCGATCCGGCCCAGCCATACCTAGCGAAACAGTCATTTCAGCCTTAAAATGAAGTGGGCGTTGTAAACTTGGAAGAGGTTTTGACACTTGCTTCCACATCAACAATCGGCAGAAGTCCGTCCTCAAGCGGACGG
Source organism: Conus ventricosus (assembly GCA_018398815.1). Classification (NCBI taxonomy): domain Eukaryota; kingdom Metazoa; phylum Mollusca; class Gastropoda; order Neogastropoda; family Conidae; genus Conus; species Conus ventricosus. Next base: position 88,149,860 of record CM031606.1, on the reverse strand, counting down.
CCATTTGGCCGGGGCTTCATGGAGCCGCTCACGCTCCGACACCAACGGCAGTAAACCAGCAGGACGAAGCTGCTTCGTGCGGTCAGTTGCATCACTCCTACCCACCAATGGCCGCTCAGGTGAAAATGACGTTTCACACATGCTGGATTTCCTGACACCAGAACAGTTGTATGATCTCCAGTGCGGTAGTGCGCCCCCCCCCCCCCCCCCCACACACACACCCATCCCTATCCCACCTACCACCTTTCTTTTCCCCTCTCCTCCTACCCCCCCCCCCCCCAGCCCCCTCCTCCTCCTACCCATTCTCTCATGCAATGCGTCTAATTCAGTCCGAGAGAGTGTGTTGACGGTGGATCCCAACGCAACTGGGGGGGAGGGGAGGGGGGAGGGGAGGGGGGAGGGCATGACGTGACGTTGTTACTTTCTTTTACAGTAGACCAGTCACAGAACGTTGGTATTTAAAGTGCATGGGGTAAAATATTGTGGAATATAATTACTAAACTAAGCTACAAAAAAGTTTCCTATCTGACTTTAGTCCGTACACATTTTTTTCTTTTCCTTTCTTTCTTTTTTTATTTTTTTTCCACTTGTGTGTGTGTGTGTGTGTGTGTGTGTGTGTGTGTGTGTGTGTGTGTGTGTGTGTGTGTTAACAGCTGAACATGTAAGCCTTTATGTCTTTTGCAAACAAACACGACTTCTTGAATTCAGGCTGCAAAAATGTCATACGTCACTTCATCTTGTGGGTGTATGGCAACCCTACCATGAACGCCATTCATTCAGATACGGGAAGAAGTCCATGTACCCATCCGCATCTCTTTGCTGTGTTTGTTTGTTTGTTTGTCCGTCAGTCTGTCAGCGATCATCGATGTAAAACCAGCGAACCATCCGGCCCAGCCATACCTAGCGAAAAAAAAAAAAGCCAACGGCCCAAAGAGGGACCCATCAACCCCGTCAGCATTCTCTTTGTGTTGAAGATGCTGAGGATGTTTCAAAAGATCCGTCACCATTCTGTTTGTGTTGAAGATGCTGAGGATGTTTCAAAAGATCCGCCACCATTCTGTTTGTGTTGAAGATGCTGAGGATGTTTCAAAGGATCCGTCACCATTTCTCTTTGTGTTGAAGAGGCTGAGGATGTTTCAAACGATCCGTCACCATTCTGTTTGTGTTGAAGATGCTGAAGATGTTTCAATGGATCCGTCACCATTCTGTTTGTGTTGAAGATGATGAGGATGTTTCAGAGGATCCGTCACCATTCTGTTTGTGTTGAGATGCTGAGGATGTTTCAGAGGATCCGTCACCATTCTGTTTGTGTTGAAGATGCTGAGGATGTTTCAATGGATCCGTCACCATTTTGTTTGTGTTGAAGATGCTGAGGATATTTCAATGGATCCGTCACCATTCTGTTTGTGTTGAAGATGCTGAGGATGTTTCAAAGGATCCGTCACCATTCTCTTTGTGTTGAAGATGCTGAGGATGTTTCAAAAGATCCGTCACCATTCTGTTTGTGTTGAAGATGCTGAAGATGTTTCAAAGGATCCGTCACCATTCTGTTTGTGTTGAAGATGCTGAGGATGTTTCAGAGGATCCGTCACCATTCTGTTTGTGTTGAAGATGCTGAGGATGTTTCAGAGGATCCGTCACCATTCTGTTTGTGTTGAAGATGCTGAGGATGTTTCAATGGATCCGTCACCATTCTGTTTGTGTTGAAGATGCTGAGGATGTTTCAGAGGATCCGTCACCATTCTGTTTGGGTTGAAGATGCTGAGGATGTTTCAATGGATCCGTCACCATTCTGTTTGGGTTGAAGATGCTGAGGATGTTTCAGAGGATCCGTCACCATTCTGTTTGTGTTGAAGATGCTGAGGATGTTTCAGAGGATCCGTCACCATTCTGTTTGGGTTGAAGATGCTGAGGATGTTTCAATGGATCCGTCACCATTCTGTTTGTGTTGAAGATGCTGAGGATGTTTCAAAGGATCCGTCACCATTCTGTTTGGGTTGAAGATGCTGAGGATGTTTCAATGGATCCGTCACATTCTGTTTGTGTTGAAGATGCTGAGGATGTTTCAGAGGATCCGTCACCATTCTGTTTGTGTTGAAGATGCTGAGGATGTTTCAAAGGATCCGTCACCATTCTGTTTGTGTTGAAGATGCTGAGGATGTTTCAGAGGATCCGTCACCATTCTGTTTGTGTTGAAGATGCTGAGGATGTTTCAAAAGATCCGTCACCATTCTGTTTGTATTGAAGATGCTGAAGATGTTTCAAAGGATCCGTCACCATTCTGTTTGTGTTGAAGATGCTGAGGATGTTTCAGAGGATCCGTCACCATTCTGTTTGTGTTGAAGATGCTGAGGATGTTTCAAAGGATCCGTCACCATTCTGTTTGTGTTGAAGATGCTGAGGATGTTTCAAAAGATCCATCACCATTCTGTTTGTGTTGAAGATGCTGAAGATGTTTCAAAGGATCCGTCACCATTCTGTTTGTGTTGAAGGTGTGAGGATGTTTCAGAGGATCCGTCACCATTCTGTTTGTGTTGAAGATGCTGAGGATGTTTCAGAGGATCCGTCACCATTCTGTTTGTGTTGAAGATGCTGAGGATGTTTCAATGGATCTGTCACCATTCTGTTTGTGTTGAAGATGCTGAGGATGTTTCAATGGATCCGTCACCATTCTGTTTGTGTTGAAGATGCTGAGGATGTTTCAGAGGATCCGTCACCATTCTGTTTGGGTTGAAGATGCTGAGGATGTTTCAGAGGATCCGTCACCATTCTGTTTGTGTTGAAGATGCTGAGGATGTTTCAGAGGATCCGTCACCATTCTGTTTGGGTTGAAGATGCTGAGGATGTTTCAATGGATCCGTCACCATTCTGTTTGTGTTGAAGATGCTGAGGATGTTTCAAAGGATCCGTCACCATTCTGTTTGGGTTGAAGATGCTGAGGATGTTTCAATGGATCCGTCACCATTCTGTTTGTGTTGAAGATGCTGAGGATGTTTCAGAGGATCCGTCACCATTCTGTTTGTGTTGAAGATGCTGAGGATGTTTCAAAGGATCCGTCACCATTCTGTTTGGGTTGAAGATGCTGAGGATGTTTCAGAGGATCCGTCACCATTCTGTTTGTGTTGAAGATGCTGAGGATGTTTCAGAGGATCCGTCACCATTCTGTTTGGGTTGAAGATGCTGAGGATGTTTCAGAGGATCCGTCACCATTCTGTTTGTGTTGAAGATGCTGAGGATGTTTCAGAGGATCCGTCACCATTCTGTTTGGGCTGAAGATGCTGAGGATGTTTCAGAGGATGTTGTCTGGGTATGCTGGTGTGAAGTGGAATTTGTGTTATAGTTGAATCGATTATATTACTGTATGAAGCTACAGTCCCTTAGATTTATCCGCTTGTGAATTAATCCAAATCATGGGAAAAAAATATGCATAGGAAGAATTTAAGTTTTAAAAAAATGGCTAGTTTACCATCGTGCCCCAGGCACATTGTCGGATTAATTCATAAATTAAGGCTGAATACTTGGAACACTAAATATTCTCATGGTATTACTTGTGTCTGCAGAGAAAACATTTATGTACATCATCTTTTGTTTGAATGCTCAGTGTTGACCCCGCTCTATGAGGAGAAAGGTATTCAGATGACTAACTTTGATAATGTCAGCACTGTCTAATATGGTTCACATGTTGCTGAAATTGCCATGGTTATTTCGCAGTCACCGGTTGCAAAATTTTTATAGAGATCAATTTTGTGTTCCACTAAGGTATTTCACTTGTGTAAGCATGCATATATCAGATGTGGGTTTGAAAGTACTAACGTGGATGATACGTTAAGTGTGGAGGGTTGGGTTTTTTATTTTTATTTTTTAAAAATAAGTGTCTAATATCATCTGGCGATGAAAAGACATTAGATAAAACCACTGAACTGAACTAAACTTTGAAATAAACCATATTGCACTCATAAAGTACTTAGGCGCATACACGTGTGCGTATGTAAGGTGTGACATGCTTCCTAACACAATATTTCTACCCGTTTTCCCCATTTCCTTTCTCTGTGTATACGCGTTTCGTCTTCACTGATTAATAACTGATTTTAGAATAAACTCTTTTGTAACTGCATTCAAAATGGCTTTTCTTGTATATGTATTTAAGAGAGTACATTATGTTTACGAACATTTTAATTTCGCTTTCTGGGGTCTTTTTTTTACACGATGTTATATCCCCCCCCCCCCCCCCCCCCCCCCCCCCCCCCCCCCCCCCCCCCCCCCCCCCCCCCCCCCCCCCCCCCCCCCCCCCCCCCCCCCCCCCCCCCCCCCCCCCCCCCTCCCCAACATTTTAAGATTAAAAGTGCCATTTGAAACTGGACTTAACTGGTGTATTTTTGTGTACCTTTTTCACATCAAGTGATTTGTTCCAATAATTTGTAAGACTGTCAACTCATTAACTGGAGGGAGTTCCGTTACAGTTGCAGGTCGACACAACATTGCATGCGTAAAAGAAATAATTTCCTGGTTATTGTTTCCATAGTGTTAGATGAATGTGAAGCTCCATGCTTGACAAGAACAAAATTAGCAACAAAACTACAGATTCGTTTTAGTAAGATAACATTGACAAGGAATTCAAATACACCGCGTTGAATGGGTACAAACAAAGAGACGGGACAATTTCCTTCAGAAACACAGACGAAGAACAAAATGTCAAGATTAACATTTTGTTCAAATTTGGAACGCACTACGCAAGAGACCCATCTCATTGCCAAACTTGGTACGCTACAGCCCCAAGGCATCAACATCCAACAGTAACACAGATATGCATACACACCACTCCAACACCAGTCGGCTATATTTTCCAGCAACACACACACTCACACACACACACACACACACATACATAATACACATACATACACACCACCACCATACCCCCTACTACCCACCTCTCATAAAAGCTGCAGCCACCCTCCATTTATTTCAGTTTGTTTTATTTTATTTTATTTCAATTCATTTTTTATGATATATATTTTAAATTTATTTACTTATTTATTTATTTATTTTATTTTACTTATTTGTTATATTCTATTTTGTTTTTATTCATTTTAAAAAAATTATTCATATCTTTTATTTGTTTTTATTTATCTTATTTATTTATCTATTATTATTATTCTGTTATTTCCTCTCCCACGACCCCCTGCTGGGTGGCCCCGTTTCCGCCCGGCGGCCATTTTGACCATGACTAGGTACGTGTCTCTTATTTTCCTTTCTTCATCTTCACTGTCCTGAACTTCATTTGTTTTCGCCCGAAGAAGACCCAAGAGGTCGAAACGCATTGCGTCTTGTCCTGTGCTATGTTTGTCTGTGTCCTTGGCGGTAACTATAACCCCCTCTTTCGAAATGTTGCTCAAATTAGTTAATGCTGAGTATCAGTTAAACCTCCATATCAATGAACGTAAGGAAAAGCATGGCCCTCATTGTTTCTCATTGTTGCACTGAATGAAACGTCGTGGACTGCGTGGCGTGTGGCTCGACCACCAACCCAACCTTTCTTTATCTGAAAAAAAAAAAAGAACTTTATTTTGGCAAGCCAAATATTCATACGACCTTCTGACGATCCAACGATTTTTTTTTCTTCCGATTTAGGTCTTGAAGATGTAGTTAATGTCTGTCGACTATTCAAAAATAATCTGTCTTTTGAACACTACCTCAGGATTCTTTGCTTTCTTGTGTATACTGTAAGAGGGGATGGGTGTTGGTTCTTTTCTTCTATTCCCAAATTCTTGTCGAGCGTTGTTCATAAAACGTCATGTGTGTGTGGCGTGGCGTGGCGGGGGGGGGGGGGGGGGGAGAGAGAGAATGGAGTGGGGGGGGGGGATAGAGAATGGAGTGGGGGGGGGGATGTGGCTTGTGCATCTGTTTTAGTGCTTGCTTTGTATGCCTTTTTTTTTCTTCTCAATATTGTGCAATGGTTATGGAAACTTATTTTTCCTGTATTGTGAAGCGCTTGAGGATGAGTCTTTTTCTGTCATCGAAGAGCGCTATATAAGCTCGATTTATTATTATTATTATTATTATTATTATTATACGTTTAAGTCTTTGGACCATGTATTTCCCGCCGTCGTCGTCAACTGATAAACGTCTCGCTAAGTCTGCACCAATCGAGTGAAAGCTTGCAGACTTTGGCGAATCGCGCAGCCTGACATAATTATAATGAATAGCATGAGAGAGACAGAGAGAGAGGAGGGGGGAAGAGAGACAGAGAGAGATGAGGAGAGAGAGGTGAGCTGTTCACAAATAGACCAAGACCGCTAATGAAGGAGGGTGTGAACATGCTAAGTACAACAGTTTATCAATGAATCAAATAACGTAACGAAACAAGAAGAGAGAGAGAGAGAGAGAGAGGAGAGAAGAGAGAAGAGATGAGAGGAGAGAGAGAGATAGAGAGAGAGAGGAGAGAGGAGGAGAGAGAGAGAGAGGAGAGAGAGAGAGAGAGGAGAGAGAGAGAGATGATGATGATGATGATGATGATCTAAATTTCGCACACACACACACACACAGAGAGAGAGAGAGAGAGAGAGAGGAGAGAGAGAGAGAGAGAGAGGAGAGAGAGAGAGAGAGAGAGAAGACAGACAGACAGACAGACAGACGACAGACAGACAGACAAACACAGACAGACAGACAGACAGACAGACAGGCAGAGAGTCTGACTCAAACGGATTCCATTTAAAAACCACCAAATTTCAATACGAATAGGTTCAATTATATTTCTAGGGTCTAGAGGTCTTTTCCAACATGCTAATGCTTTTCCCTCTTACAGTACACCATGAATACATCGTCTGGTTCTATAGAAGTCAAGGTATTGTAATAATGCTTTTCCCCGTTGACGTACACCATAAACGTTAACATCCTCTGGTTCGTATATAAGCCAATGTACTGTAACATCGTAGATTTTGAAAAAGGTGACCCAAACCAGTACATGTATTTATTTACTTCTTTATTTAAACTTACTAGAAGTTGATGTGAGTAAAATGATCGACGGATGAAGTCAAATATAGCAAATATATAGCAGAAATGGAAGAAAAAATCTAAACAACACATACTGTCAAATGGAGCACAAGAAAAGGTAGAAAAGATAGGAAGTGTTTGGCTGAACGAAATATGCAGTCGAAAGTAGCAAAACGAAATATGCAGTCAAAAATAGCAAAACGAAATATGCAGTCAAAAGTAGCAAAACACAGAGAAAAAAATGATGAAGTGTTCGGCAGAATAGCACAGGAAAGGGCACTGTTCAGACCAACGACACCTGTAGTCAAACACAGAAAAAGTAGGGAAAGTAGCGCACGGCAGAACGACACTTGTGGTCAGTCAAACGCAGCACAAAATAAGAAAGGTATTTTGGGGGGGTTAGACGACATCTGTGGTGAAACGTAATAAACCTTAGGAAAATGTGGCGTTTGGCTTAAGAATGTTTACAGTCAAAAAATAGTCAAAAGTAGGAACAGGTAGTGTTTGGCTGAACGATGTCTGTGGTGAAACGTAGCGAAAAGTAGGGAAAAGTAGCGTACGACTGAACAACACCTGCAGTCAAACGTAGCCAGAAGTTGGAAAAAAGTATAGTGTCTGACTGAACGCCACGTCCGCGCGGTCCCTGCACGTGAAACGCGATGCATGGTCAGTGAGGCGTGAGAAATGTGAGAAGACGGTCACTACGCACGCGTGGGAAAAAAGTCCGTGCTTCCCTAGGTGGGTGGGGAGTCTGTTACTGTCAGACGGCCATGTCACGGCCCATGTTGCAAGGGCAGTGTGGGAAGCGGGAAGGAAGGGGAGAGAGGGATGGGGGGTCGGGGGTGGGGGGTGGGGAGGCGTGGAAAGGAGGGAGAGGGGGTTGTCATGGTCAGCGAGAGTGCGATGGGGGAGGGGGAAAGCGAGGGGGGCGTGAGGTGGACAGATGTTTGGGGGACAGTACAACTGGGTTAATTAACAGGTGAGGTGGGGCAGGGAGGTGGGGAGGGGGGAGGGGGTAGGAACAACAGGTGGTTTAAATTAAACAGGTTTTTCTGTCCCCCTCTCTCTCTCTCTCTCTCTCTGTGAGAGCTGTCTTACATGTGAAAAGGACAATGTTCGGAGATCTGCAAAGAAGGTCGTCTGTCTTAGAGCTGGTGTTCAGCGAGAGCGAGCCCGCCTTTTTTTTTTTATTGGACAGGCGTCGTTGGTGGCCACTCCAACATACCTGTGCCACATCAGTCAGCTTAACAGTTCAACAGAGGCAGAAAATGCTACAGTATGGGTATGAGGCGGCGTGCCTGGGGCGCCTGCCATGCTACAGTATGGGTATGAAGCGGCGTGCCTGGGGCACCTGCCATGCTACAGTATGGGTATGAAGCGGCGTGCTGGGGCACCTGCCATGCTACAGTCATGGGTATGAAGCGGTGTGCCTGGGGCACCTGCCATGCTACAGTATAGGTATGAAGCGGCGTGCCTGGGGCACCTGCCATGCTACAGTATGGGTATGAAGCGGTGTGCCTGGGCACCTGCCATGCTACAGTATGGGTATGAGGCGGCGTGCCTGGGGCACCTGCCATGCTACAGTATGGGTATGAAGCGGTGTGCCTGGGGCACCTGCCATGCTACGAGTATGGGTATGAAGCGGTGTGCCTGGGGCACCTGCCATGCTACAGTATGGGTATGAAGCGGCGTGCTGGGGCACCTGCCATGCTACAGTATGGGTATGAAGTGGCGTGCCTGGGGCACCTGCCATGCTACAGTCTGGGTATGAGGCGGTGTGCCTGGGGCACCTGCCATGCTACAGTATGGGTATGAGGCGGTTGTGCCTGGGGCACTGCCATGCTACAGTATGGGTATAAGGCGGTGTGCCTGGGGCACCTACCATGCTACAGTATGGGTATGAGGCGGCGTGCCTGGGGCACCTGCCATGCTACAGTATGGGTATGAGGCGGCGTGCCTGGGGCACCTGCCATGCTACAGTATGGGTATGAGGCGGCGTGCCTGGGGCACCTGCCGTGCTACAGTATGGGTATGAGGCAGTGTGCCTGGGGCACCTGCCATGCTACAGTATGGGTATGAGGCGGTGTGCCTGGGGCACCTGCCATGCTACAGTATGGGTATGAGGCGGTGTGCCTGGGGCACCTGCCGTGCTACAGTATGGGTATGAGGCGGTGTGCCTGGGGCACCTGCCATGCTACAGTATGGGTATGAGGCGGTGTGCCTGGGGCACCTGCCGTGCTACAGTATGGGTATGAGGCGGGTGCTGGGGCACTGCCATGCTACAGTATGGGTATGAGGTGGTGTGCTGGGGCACCTGCCATGCTACAGTATGGGTATGAGGCGGCGTGCCTGGGGCACCTGCCGTGCTACCGTATGGGTATGAGGCGGTGTGCCTGGAGCACCTGCCATGCTACAGTATGGGTATCTTCTTCTTCTTCTTCGTTCGCTCAGACAGGAACCCCAGATGCACTGATGAAGGCTGCCGTCCGGCGGAGGTCCTCCAGAGATCCATAGAGTTTCTCGCTCAGGCACAGGGCCCGGCACTCTTCCACCCTGGCGGGTCCTCAACGGTCGAGCACCATATCGAGATTCTCCAAGGTTGTCTGTCATGTGAGCGGGGATGCGTTGTGCTGCCGTTACGCCCCTGACAAGTCAGGACCAGCACATCCGACTTCGGCTCTTGCCATTTATCCCATGGCTGGGGTAAGGCTTGGAGCAGTGTCAGGGCGTGTCCACGCGCCGGTGGGCCTGCACAGAGTTCCTTCCTTTCTCGGTGGGGGCCTTACTCCTCCATCTGGACTGGTCTAGCCTGCGGCTTTCTTGATTGGAGAGGCCAAGTTTTAATATAGCGCCAGTGTCGCTCCCGTGCCGCGTTGTCACAACAGAGGTTCGATCCAACCTGCCCCAGTCCCCTGGGAAACACCCACATTACGTGGCGAGAAGGTGAGACTACGGTTTTCACCCTTCTTAATAGGAGAAAGGGGATGTTCGCATGATCAGTATGGGTATGAGCGGTGTGCTGGGGCACCTGCCATGCTACAGTATGGGTATGAGGCGGTGTGCCTGGGGCACCTGCCGTGCTACAGTATGGGTTGAGGTGTGTGCCTGGGGCACCTGCCATGCTACAGTATGGGTATGAGGCGGGTGCCTGGGGCACCTGCCTGCTACAGTATGGGTATGAGGCGGCGTGCCTGGGGCACCTGCCATGCTACAGTATGGGTATGAGGCGGGTGCTGCCTGGGGCACCTGCCGTGCTACATTGGGTATGAGGCGGCGCGCCTGGGGCACCTGCCATGCTACAGTATGGGTATGAGGCGGCGTTGCCTGGGGCACCTGCCGTGGGTACCGTTGGGTATGAGGCGGTGTGCCTGGAGCACCCGCCATGCTACAGTATGGGTATCTTCTTCTTCTTTTCGTTCGCTCAGACAGGAACCCCCGATGCACTGATGAAGGCTGCCGTCCGGCGGAGGTCCTCCAGAGATCCATAGAGTGTTCTCGCTCAGGCACAGGGCCCGCACTCTTCCCCCTGGCGGGGTCCTCACGGTCGAGCACCATATCGAGATTCTCCAAGGTTGTCTGTCATGTGAGCGGGGGATGCGTTGTGCTGCCGGTACGGGCCCCTGACAGTCAGGACCACACATCCCACTTCGCTCTTGCCATTTATCCCATGGCTGGGGTAAGGCTTGGAAACAGTGTCAGGGCGTGTTCCACGCGCGGTGGGCTGCACAGAGTTCATCTTGCTCGGGGGGGCCTTACTCCTCCATCTGGACTGGTTAGCTGCGGCTTTTTGATTGGGAGGCCAAGTTTTAATATAGCGCCAAGTCGTTACGCTCCCGTGCGCGTTTGTCACAACAGAGGTTGCGTCCAACCTGCCCCATGACCCTGAGGGGAACACCCATTAACGTGGCGAGAAGGTGCGACTAAAGGTTATTCACCCTTCTTATAGAGAAAGGGATCTTCGCAGTCAGTATGGGTATGAGGCGTGTGCTGAGGCAAATGCCGTGTACAGTATGGATATGAAGCGGTTGTGCCTGGGGCACCTTACGTGTTACAGTATGGGTAAGAAGCAGTGTGCCTGGGGCACCTGCCGTGCTACAGTATTGGGTATGGGAAACGGTGTGCTGGGGCACCTGCCATGCTACGTTTTGGGTATGAGGCGGCGTTTTCCTGGGGCACCTGCCATGCTACAGTATGGGTATGAGGCGGCGTGCCTGGGGCACCTGCCATGCTACAGTATGGTTTTGAGGCGGTGTGCCTGGGGCACTGCCATGCTACAGTATGGGTTGAGGGGGTGTGCCTGGGGACCTGCCCTGCTACCGTATGGGTTATGAGGCGGTGTGCCGGGGCACCTGCCCTGTTACAGTATGGGTATAAAGCGGTGTGCCTTTTGGGGCACCTGCCGTGCTACGTATGGGTATGACGGTGGTGTGCCTGGGCACCTGTACGTGCTACAGTATGGGTATGAGGCGGTGTGCCTGGGGGCACCTGCCATGCTACAGTAAGGGTATGAGCGGTGTGCCTGGGGACCTGCATGCTACAGTAGGGTATGAGGCGGTGTGCCCGGGTCACCTGCCGTGCTACAGTATGGGTATGAGGCGGCGTGCCTGGGCACCTGCCATGCTACAGTATGGGTATGAAGCGGATGTGCACTGGGGCACCTGCCATGCTACAGTATGGTTATGAGACGGTGTGCCTGGGGCACCTGCCCAGTGAATAATGTAGTCTGACATACATCTTAAATGTATATGTCAAAGACGGGGGAAAATAAATACAATCTTATTTCTAATTTGAATTTCTTGCCGTTTAAATGCCAGGTGAAATCTTTATACAGACCAAGACAATGCTGTCCAAGACTATGTCCATTTGTAAGAGACATACAGATTTCGCATGGTGTGAGAGGGACTGCTTGGAGACAAAAAAAATGAAAGAAAGAAAGAAATTTACTTTTTTTTTATTTTTTTTGCTTTTTTTTTTTTTTGGCAGATGAAGAGGACAGTGTGAAGCACCAAAAAATGAAGAGGTGGATTTCGGCCTTAGGGAAAAAAAAAAAAAAAAGAAAAAAATCACCGCCTTAGGTGCTCCTTTGATCCGATAACTGATGCCACTTTAAAAAAATATATAAAAAAAAAGACAACTGCTGTCTTTGAGTAACGAGCTCAAGAAGGACACCTTTTTCTCTAGTTATGTTCAGCCATTATTTTTTTTTCCGTGTGCACGGAAAAATTTTTGATGTCCTTTGATCGGTAGGGTGATCCTTCGGAAGGGTTTTTTTCTCATGTCTTTTGGGTTGGCAATTTTCCGTAGACGGACTCTCTCAATCTCTCTTTTCCCCTCTCTCTCTCTCCTCTCTCTCTCTCTCGGGGGGAGTGTTGCGGTACACGAAGTGGAGAGGTTGTGTTTCATGTGCTCTCTCTCCCCTCTTCGTCATTTTTCGTTGATTAAGGGAAGAACTGTCACCTGTGGATTGTCAGCAACTTGTGTTAGCCACCATGCCTTTCAGATGCCTCAAGTTTAGGCCGGTGTGTGGGTGTTCGCTGCAGTATACGCATCCTTCATGTTGAAGCGAGCGAAATTCAAAGCCGCCACGAGAGTGTCCATGTTAAAGTTGAGGACACGGACAGACGGTGTAACCTTGGGTGTTACTCTCTTTACGTGTCTACGGAAATTTGTTACGGCGTTGCGGGACGTGGAGCTGAACCCCGGGCCTGGCACGAAGGACAGCTGCGCCAGTCCGACTTTGGGGTGGAGGATTACTCGACGAGACAGTTTTCGGTGGTCAGGGATCTAACTCCGCGTCGTCAGTACTTCCGGACCCCTCTGTGAAGGATGTCATGGCTTCCCTGAACGAGGGTGATGGGCTCATTGAACGGACTGAACTGTTCAGTCGATATCTCCCTTTCGGCGGGGTGCAGGCTCGCGGCTGCTAGGGAAAAAAGTTGCCGTATGAAAAAACGACGCCCGTCGGGGCATTTTTTGTCATATTTACTTGATGTTTCAGCATTGTGGACAGATTCAATGCCTTACACATTTTTTGGCCCTCCTTGTTTGTGTGATGTGCATGTGTGCGTGTGTACTGCATGTGTGCTGCATACGCATGTATTTTATGTATGTATAGTGTGTTTTGTGTGTGTGTGTGTGTGTGGGTGTGTGTGTGTGTGTGTGTGCATGACTGTGTAAGATGGGTGAAGGTGGGGTGGGGAGAGAGAGAGAGAGAGAGTTTGTGGCTTGTTCTATAATTTAAAAAAAGACCATTTATTTGTTCCAAATCAAACTTTAATTGTGTTGTGTCAGTTTATAACAACGTCCAACAATGGCATAATGAAAGGGGTGGAGGTGGGGGGTGGAGGGGTAAGGGCAGTCCGTCTCATCCCACAAAATAGAAAAAAGTTCTGCCATCAATACAAGATGGATTAAAACAAAACTGGTTGCATTTTTCCAAACAGTCTGCAAAAATTTGCAAAAAATGTCTTTTTTAAAATACGAGCAAAGAAGAAGCACACAATTTCAAATACACACATCAACCCAAATAGACATTGCGACGAGATGGGCCCTAGACATGAAACGGTCATTGAACTTGTAGGTTTACACACGAGTATGCTGGGGGGGGAGGGGGGTTAGTAATGGTTTTTTTTCTCTTTTCCCTCTCCCTCTCACCCTCTCCTCTCTCTCTCTCCCCTCTCTCTCCCCTTTCTCTCTCCCCCTCACACACCACACACCACACACCCCACACACTGACTGAAACCAATTTATTGTCAGATTAACTCAAGGTTGTACACACACAAGCCATGCAACTGCACGCAGAGAGAGAAGAGAGAGACAGAAAAAGAGAGAGAGACAGAGAGAGAGACAGAGAGAGATTCGGTGATGAAACACGTGTGTCGGCACTGTCTCAAAAATAAACATCACTGGCCATGTGAGGGCACGGTATGCGTGGTCTGGTTTTCCCCGCTGCCTAGTTGTTTAGCTAACGGGACTGTAAATAAGCCGTAGGCTTAATGATTTCTAAAAGAAACAAGGTATGCGCATTGCTCTTTCCTTACACATTATATAAAACTGTTAAAAATCTGCCCATGTGGCTTCATAGTCATACTAAAATTTGATCTAGACTAGACTCAAGTTCCCACCAGATGCATAGTCCCACACCGTATACGGTATTGCTTACGGGTTTACTCTGCCAATAATTAATAAAATGCAATAAAGTTTGTACATCCTTTTCTTCTCCTTTTGGGAAAACGAAAAAAAATGCCAGCCCTTCACAATCAAATTTTGTTGCGAGCGTTTGAACAACCGATAGCGCTGCAGGCTTCCCCTCCTTGCTTCTTGCGCTTTCGCATTTTGGAGCTGAGTTTACAACGTGCTGACAAAGGGGCCGTAACCTAGTCCGCGGTCTTACGGAAAACCCCCAAGTGTCGTATCTGGGTAATGTAGAAATGCTCGGGTTACTAGAAAGATTTGAATCTGATCACCTGCCCCTTGTATTGTGCGTAAATGTCCGGAGTGAAAAGATGTATTCCAACATGAACATGCTTTGTCAAAATAATGAACTTATTGTCAAATATTGTTGGAACCAAGACAAAACGCTCGGCAGTTTATTTTTTTCCATGCGGTCAGAAGATATACAGAACCAGTATTAGTGGCTGAAGATTGATACATGTGGATGTCAACAAGGAAAAATGATCAATTCAATAAGATTGTTAAAGATCAAGCTGATTGTATGTGAAAAGATATAGTAAACAAACATATTACTCAATAAATTTGGGTTATGACCAGGAATGTAAACTATATAAAATGTAAAATGCGTAGACTATTCAGAAAATTTTGTAAAAGTTAGATAAAGAAGGAGGGAAATTTAAATTTTTTGTATTGCAAGGCGTGAATATAAGAATTTAAACAAAAGGAAAAAGAAAGAAATAATGATGCTTACTAAATTAACTCATGAATTCCATCCAGTGTCAGAAATTCCTTTTGGAAACATGTTCATAAAAATATCTAGAAGAGATCACAACCGTCAAATGATATTCCTATGCATGAATGGTAACCAACATTTCAAAAGTTTTGCTAGAAAAAGACGATGATGAGAGTGTCATTGTGGAGGAAATGTTAACAGTTTGAGGACAGAGAGGAAGTTTGTCTGCTGACAGACCCATATCTAAGGAGGAGGTATTACTTGCTGTACGAAATTGAAAAATGGTAAATACTGCTGGACAGATGGTAATGATTGGTGAGTTTTTCAAGAATTCTGGAGAATGTAGTCTCAACTTTTTAGTAAAAGCTATTTAATTTTCTGTTTGATTCTGGAGTGTATCCTGATGGCTGAAAGAATCTATAGTTCTGCCTTTATTTAAAAGGGGAGAAGTCAATGACGTGAACAATTACAGGGGTATCTCCTTGAGTATATATTGTAGTAAATTGTATAGTTCTGTTATTAATAGTAGATTGGGTGAATGGGTACTCATGAATAATATAACTGGGGAACATCAAGCTGGGTTTAGAAAAGGTTACTCAACAATTGATCATATATTCACGCTATTAGCTGCCGTGCAAAAACAGTTTGTAAATAATCAGAAGTTGTATGTTGCCTTGGTTGATTTTGAAAAGGCTTTTGATTCAATCTCTCGTAAACTTTTATGGCCTATTTTGATAAAAATGGAATAAAAGGTAAGCTATTTCGTTGCGTAACAAGTATGTATAGTGAAGTAAAAGCAAGAATACGATCAGGAGCAAAATTATCTGATTCTTTTATGTGTTCTCGTGGTGTTAAAACAGGGCGATGTTTCTAGCCCCGTGTTGTTTTCGTTGTTTATAAACGAACTAGCCCTGGAAATAATAGAAAATGGTAGGCATGGAGTGACTTTTGATTTTACAGAATTGTTTATTTTGCTGTTTGCTGATGATATTGTGTTATTGTCCACGGCAGTAATGGTCTCCAACGTCAACTTAATTCTTTATCTCTGCACCCAAAGGACTTGAAATACATGTTAACATGAAGAAGACTAACATTATTGTTTTTCGTAAGGGTGGGTATTTGCAAAAGTTGAGAGATGGACCTATGGAAATGAGAGAGTCGTTGTAGTGAATGCGTATAAATATCTATGAATATACTTTAACAACCAAACTCAGCTTTAATTACGCCTGTCAGGATATCGCAAACAGAGCAAAGAGAGCAATTGTAGTTATTCTTCATATTTTGTACAAACTGGACTGTAATTCATTTAGTATTTTTACGAAGCTGTTTGACATCACAGTTCAACCAATTCTGCAGTATGGAGCTGAAATCTGGGCTTTTGAAAAAAGTATGATCATAGAGAAAGTTCACTTGTATGCATTGAAGCGTTTCTTAAATGTTGATATGAGAACTCCAAATGATATGAATTATGGAGAGCTCGGAAGATATCCAATTTACCTGAACTCCTATGTAAAATGTATTAAATATTGGCTGAAGTTATCTAGAATGCATGAAGATAGGTTACCCTTTAAGGCATATAAAATGTTGATGTTCTTGGATAATAATGGAAAGAAGACATGGCTTCTAGTGTGCGACAATGTTTGAAATTCTTATGGATTTGGGTTTGTTTGGGATAATCAGGGCGTTCAAAACATATCTGGATTTTTAAAATGTTTTAAAGACAGGATAATTGATTGCAGATGGCAAAACTGGCATGATCATGTTAACCATAGTGATAGATTCTTACAGTACAGACTCTTTAAGACAACGCATGAATTAGAACCATATGCCAATGTTAAAATGAACCGATACGTTATGAGCACACTAGCAAAGTTTAGACTTGGTGTTTCTGATATCGCTTGTCATCGTTTCATATACTACAACTATGCCGAAAGTGAATTTGTATGCCGTTTGTGTGGTTTAGCTAAAGAGGATGAAGTTCACTTTTTGTTGTGCTGTCCTGTATTACATGACCTTAGAACCAAATTTATTCAACCTAAGTATTTTACTGAACCATGTCATTTCAAGGTGATATTACTGCTGTCGTCAAGAAAAGAAAACATTATCTGCAATCTGGCTATGTTTATTTATGAAGCACAAAAAAGACTGCGTGCTTTTGTGCATTAACTTAATTCGATTTTGTATATTTTCATTATTTCTGTGGACAGGTTATAATGTGTAATGTCTTAGGCGTAAGTTGCATTGTATGATTGTGTAATGCCCCCCTTCAGTATGGGGCCATGGCCTTAAATCTGAATAAATATTCGTTTTCGTATTCGTATTCGTATTCGTATTCTCTCTCTCTCTCTCTCTCTCTCTCATCTCACTCTCCCTCCTCTCTCTCTCTCTCTCTCTCTCTCGCTCTACTCTCTCTCTCTCTCTCTCTCTCCCCCTCCCTCCCTCCCCACCTCCTCCTCTCTCTCTCTCTGCGTTGTGGGAATATAGCTTGGCTTAACATGATGACAGAAGACGGCCTTCGAAATGCGGGCAGTGGCGATGTCTGCTATGGCTTCTGAATGAACTGGATTTCATGGGGATGTGGGGAACGAAATTGGCTGAAAATGGTCGATTGTTTCGAGAGAAAAAAAATTAAACAAAGAATGTTAGATTATTCGCAAAAGACTTGGAATCTAATAGCAAGAAGAGCGTCAGGTGTAAATCTTCACTCAAATCTCTTTAAACAACTGTAATAAATAAGTAGAAACAATTTTAGACAGCGTTCACCAGGTGCTGAGATTGAAGACAAATGGACGTCTGAATTCATGATCCAATGCGAATCTTGGACCACCGTGGCGCCATGGTTGGAAAACACGGACGGGCGGATTGGGGAAGGTGCTCGAATCCCCTCAATGGTCCTCGTGGTTGTTTCTGCCTTATCCGCTCCAACCCACACTAGGTATGCCAAGGTCCATAGCGAAATGCCGGAAACAAAAGTGGAGTTTTATTATCTATTTAATGCAGTGTGTCATTTTACCCGTCTGCCTCTGCAGCTCAGTGCATCATCCCGGGGCCTGGGTGACGCCGGGATAGATTTGAAGGTAGTTAAGAGCATAATTCGGGCATATAGCTTGTGACCACAATGGAAATGTACAGCATCGTCTTTGACATCATCATCCTCTCTGACCATCGAAACAGAAAAATGAAAAAACAAAGTTTGTAGCCCTTTACGCCCTACTGTCGTGATGAGACAGACCACCCCCACCCCCCAAAAGAAAACAAACAACAAAAAAAAAAAAAAAAAAAAAAAAAAAAAAAGAAAAAAAAAAGAAAAAAAAAAAGAAAAATATCTAGGATATGAGATAGATGTCCTTTACATTATTGTGGAGCACAAACAGGGCCTTTTGTGACGTTTGAAATTAAGATCAGTCAGAACAGTTTGCAGCCAATCACGTGAGAGCTCTTCATTCAAGCTCCTAACATAACATTATCAGTCTCCAAAAATCCCCCGAATCGGAGTTTTTCTGCCCTGTTGGGGGGGTAATCCAAAAACGGTCACACACGTAATGTTCTCATCCGTAGCTGATGCATTTGTAAACCCTAGTGTTCAAGTACTTTGGCTGTTCGGATGATCCCTGGAGTCTTTTAGCCAGGGGACGACGACAATAACAACAACAATCAGATGATACTGAGCACGAATGATAAGCTTACACAAAATGTAGCCATATGTATTTTTTCTTCCCGAAACAGGCAGAAACTGTCACTGCAAATTCAAGAATTGTGTCCGTTGTCACTCCCCTCTCTCCTCCCCTCTGTATAGGCTGCGTTCCCACACAC
The DNA here is from genome assembly GCA_018398815.1 of Conus ventricosus. NCBI lineage: Eukaryota > Metazoa > Mollusca > Gastropoda > Neogastropoda > Conidae > Conus > Conus ventricosus. Next base: position 88,131,148 of record CM031606.1, on the reverse strand, counting down.
ACACACACACACACACACACACACCCCACACACACACACACACACACGTGCGCACGTGCGCACGTGCGCGCACGCACACACGTAAAGACCATCTGAGCAAACAGTGCAGAATGTGCACCTAAAGTCTAGTCTGAACAATGTGTATCGTTTCAGCTCACTACTCGCCCGATTACAATTCAAAAGGAACATGAACGAGAAGGACAAACAGAGAAAAAAAAAAAAGTTTTAAAAGAATCTCCGAGAATAAACAACAGGAGGAAAAATGGTCCACAAAGAAAAACAACAACAGTAGACAACACAGACAGACATAGATTTGTTAACAAGAAAAAGAAAAAAAAAAAAAAAAAAAAAAAAGACGGAGTCAAAGGGAGTTATAGAAAAGAGGAAATTATCAGTACAGAATTTGACAGAAGGCGGGGGCGCCACTTGTACTGAAACAGTGCCCTCGCATCCACACGGCAGGAGAGGTTGGAGGGGGGGGGGGGGGGGGGGGGGGGGGGGGGGGGGGGGGGGGGGGGGGGGGGGGTGGGGGGGGGAAGGGGGGTGTTTAAGGGGGAGTGGGGTGAGTTTGACCGTCTGACCAGGCTGAACGGGGCTGGTAGTTGTGAACCGTGTCTTGCTTGTTGTCTGCGGCAGTTGCCAACCTGTTTCCTCCTCTGTTGTTCTGCGCACTGCCAACCCTTTTCCTCCCGTTCCTGCCACTACAACCCTTTTCCTCCCGTTCCTGCCACTACAACCCTTTTCCTCCCGTTCCTGCCACTACAACCCTTTTCCTCCCGTTCCTGCCACTACAACCCTTTTCCTCCCGTTCCTGCCACTACAACCCTTTTCCTCCCGTTCCTGCCACTACAACCCTTTTCCTCCCGTTCCTGCCACTACAACCCTTTTCCTCCCGTTCCTGCCACTACAACCCTTTTCCTCCCGTTCCTGCCCACAACCCTTCCTCCCTCCTCCACAAACCCTTTTCCTCCCGTTCCTGCCACTACAACCCTTTTCCTCCCGTTCCTGCCACTACGTGGAAACAATGGGGCATGAAGGGGGGAGCCGGGTTAAGGCCATGCCACACTGTGCGATTCGTGAAGGGGGAGCCAGGGTTAAGGCCATGCCACACTGTGCGATTCGTGAAGGGGGAGCCGGGTTAAGGCCATGCCACACGGTGCGATTCGTGAAGGGGGAGCCGGGGTTAAGGAATTGCCACACTGCGATTCGTGAAGGGGGGAGCCGGGGTTATGGCCATGCCACACTGTGCGATTCGTGAAAGGGGAGCCGGGGTTAAGGAATTGCCACACTGTGTGATTCGTGAAGGGGGGGAGCCGGGGTTATGGCCATGCCACACTGTGCGATTCGTGAAGGGGGAGCCGGGTTAAGGCCATGCCACACTGTGCGATTCGTGAAGGGGGGGGGGGGGGGGGGGGGGGGGGGGGGGTGAGCCGGGGTTAAGGCCATGCCACACTGTGCGATTCATGAAGGGGGAGCCGGGGTTAAGGCCATGCCACACAGTGCGATTCGTGAAGGGGGGGGGGGGGGGGGGGGGGGGGGGGGGTGAGCCGGGGTTAAGGCCATGCCACACTGTGCGATTCGTGAAGGGGGAGCCGGGGTTAAGGCCATGCCACACTGTGCGATTCGTGAAGGGGGAGCCGGGGTTAAGGCCATGCCACACTGTGCGAGTCGTGTTCGCCGATTGGCCTAATCCAGCGATCACGCCATGTGAGTTGGCGTGAGTTAAGGGACTCCACACTGCTCGCGTTGTATTGTCAACGGTTAGGCTGCATGTGAGGGGCAGTTTGGATCTGGCAAAATTGGTTATCCCATCTGTTCCCTCAATGCGCTCATTCGTCCAGCTTCAGGATGGGAAGTTATCACACGAGTTAGACTGACTGACCAACGAGAGGTGTAAATTGAGGCATTTACATTTTCGTGTCGCAAAAATGGATCTGTTTTGCTTGAAAAGATCTCTCTCTCTCTCTCTCTCTCTCTCTCTCTCTCTCTCTCTCTCTCTCTCTCCTCTCTCTCTCTCTCTCTCTCTCTCCATGTCCGTGAGTGCGTGCGTGCATGCGTGCGTGCTTGCTTGTGTGTGTGTGTGTGTGTGTGTGTGTGGTGTGTGTGTGTGTGTGTGTGTGTGTGTGTCTTTTTATTGAGGTTATATTTATTTCGTTTTGATCATCATTAATGTTTTCATTTTTCGATACCCCAAATTATGGGCATTCCACATTGCAGCAGGATGCAGATGATCTGCAGGACATACCACATTGCAGCAGGGTGCAGATCTATCTGTGGGTCGTACCACATTGCAGCAGGGTACAGATCTATCTGTGGGACATATCACATTGCAGCAGGTGCAGATCTATCTGTGGGACATATCACATTGCAGCAGGGTGCAGATCTATCTGTGGGACATACCACATTGCAGCAGGGTACAGATCTATCTGTGGGACATATCACATTGCAGCAGGGTACAGATCTATCTGTGGGACATATCACATTGCAGCAGGGTGCAGACTGATTTGTAGGACATACCACATTGCAGCAGGGTCAGACAGGTCTGTAGGACATACCACATTGCAGCAGGATGCAGATCTATCTGTGGGACATACCACATTGCAGCAGGGTACAGATCTATCTGTGGGACCTTCCACATTGCAGCAGGGTGCAGATCTATCTGTGGGACATACCACATTGCAGCAGGATGCAGATCTATCTGTGGGACATATCACATTGCAGCAGGGTGCAGATCTATCTGTGGGACATACCACATTGCAGCAGGATGCAGATCTATCTGTAGGACATACCACATTGCAGCAGGGTGCAGATCTATCTGTGGGACATACCACATTGCAGCAGGAAGCAGATCTATCTGTGGGACATACCACATTGCAGCAGGGTGCAGATCTATCTGTGGGTCGTACCACATTGCAGCAGGGTACAGATCTATCTTTGGGACCTTCCACATTGCAGCAGGGTGCAGATCTATCTGTGGGACATACCACATTGCAGCAGGATGCAGATCTATCTGTGGGACATATCACATTGCAGCAGGGTGCAGATCTATCTGTGGGACATACCACATTGCAGCAGGATGCAGATCTATCTGTAGGACATACCACATTGCAGCAGGTTGCAGATCTATATGTGGGACATACCACATTGCAGCAGGATGCAGGTCTATCTGTGGGACATACCACATTGCAGAAGGGTGTAGATCTATCTGTGGGACATACCACATTGCAGCAGGGTGCAGGCTGATCTGTAGGACATACCACATTGCAGCAGGTGCAGATCTATCTGTAGGACATACCACATTGCAGCAGGATGCAGATCTATCTGTGGGATATACCACATTGCAGCAGGGTGCAGATCTATCTGTGGGAATATCACATTGCAGCAGGGTGCAGATGTATCTGTGGGAGAGATCACATTGCAGCAGGATGCAGATCTATCTGTAGGACATACCACATGGCAGCAGGGTGCAGATCTATCTGTGGGACATACCACATTGCAGCAGGATGCAGATCTATCTGTGGGACATACCACATTGCAGCAGGGTGCAGATCTATCTGTGGGACATACCACATTGCAGCAGGGTGCAGGCTGATCTGTAGGACATACCACATTGCAGCAGGGTGCAGATCTATCTGTAGGACATACCACATTGCAGCAGGATGCAGATCTATCTGTGGGATATACCACATTGCAGCAGGGTGCAGATCTATCTGTGGGAATATCACATTGCAGCAGGGTGCAGATGTATCTGTGGGAGATATCACATTGCAACAGGATGCAGATCTATCTGTAGGACATATCAAATTGCAGCAGGGTACAGATCTATCTGTATGACATATCACATTGCAGCAGGGTGCAGATCTATCTGTGGGACATATCACATTGCAACAGGATGCAGATCTATCTGTAGGACATATCAAATTGCAGCAGGGTACAGATCTATCTGTGGGACATATCACATTGCAGCAGGGTGCAGATCTATCTGTAGGACATAACACATTGCAGCAGGGTCAGACAGGTCTGTGGGACACACCACATTGCAGGAGGGTGCAGATCTATCTGTAGGACATACCACATTGCAGCAGGGTGCAGATCTATCTGTGGGACATTCCACATTGCAGCAGGGTGCAGATCTATCTGTGGGACATGATACATTGCAGCAGGTGCAGATCTATCTTTGGGACATGATACATTGTAGCAGGGTTCAGATCTATCTGTGGGCC
>CM031606.1:88121925-88124425 GCA_018398815.1 Conus ventricosus | reverse complement strand
GTCACCTGCCAAAGAATCACGCGACATTCTCTTTCATCTTACTGCCCAACACAGTCATATATGACGAAATACACGACGTGACGCCCTCAGTCACCTTACCAAGCAAAGAGTCATGTGACGTGAACCTCGTAGTCACCGTACCAACCAAAACGTCACGACCCGACACTCTTACAGTCATCTCGTTGACCAAGGACCCGCACCCCCACCCGTCCCCCTTCTCTTGGCCGTCTCACCAACCAGGGAATCACATGACGTGACACCCCCTCAATCATTCCACCAACCAACGAATAGCATGACGTGACACCCCCCTCAATCATTACACCAACCAGGAATCACATGACGTGACACCCCCCTCAATCATTACACCAACCAACGAATAGCATGACGTGACACCCCCTCAATCATTACACCAACCGGAATCACATGACGTGACCCCCCTCAATCATCCACCAACCAACGAATAACATGACGTGACCCCCCCCCCCCCCCCCCTTCAATCATCTCACAACCACGAATGACATACGTGACCCCCCTCCCCCCTCAATCATCTCACAACCAACGAATGACACGACGTGACCCCCCCCCCCCCCCTCAATCATCTCACAACCAACGAATGACATGACGTGACACCCCCCCCCCCCCCCTCAATCATCTCACAACCAACGAATGACATGACGTGACCCCCCCCCCCCCCTCAATCATCTCACAACCAACGAATGACACGACGTGACCCCCCCCCCCCCCCCTCAATCATCTCACAACCAACGAATGACATGACGTGACCCCCCCCCCCCCTCAATCATCTCACAACCAACGAATGACACGACGTGACCCCCCCCCCCCCCCCCCCCCTTCAATCGTCTCACAACCAACGAATGACACGACGTGACACCCCCTCAATCGTCTCACCAACCAAGCCGCAAGATGTACGTGACAACCCCCTCAACAATCTCCGCAAACCTGAGGAATCGCCCAGACCTTGTGCGAGGCGAAGGATGTTCCTGCCGCTCCGAGGACTCGGCACCAATCACGAGAGAAGTCCGAAGAATGGTGCTGCCAAAGTTCCACGCTTGGTAAACACACACAGCGGGTGGTGCCAAGAGCAAGAACGGCTTCAAACGAATAGCTGACCGCCAGGCATTGTTATACACGTGGCTGTCAGATTTGGAAGGTGGCGAATGGTGGGGGTGTTTCGGTCGTTGAGTTTGCGGTATTAGGGTTGATTTACCAGTCATGCAGGCGGACGTTTTGTTTCTTCTTATTTTATTTTTTCTTTTCTTTTTTTCGGGGAGAGGGGGGGGGGGGGGGGGGGGGGGGCGGCGGCGGCAGGACGAGCCGCGCGTTCTCTTGTTGATGAAGGAATTGGGTGTGGTATTGACAACAAGCTTTTTCCTGATCATAAAGAAAATAATCACAATAATGACGATGATGAGAATAGAAAGATGGTCGGTAAATGATATCTGTGTCCGAGTCGCTATTGAAATGATTGGGGTTTTGTGCCGGTGTCGTATATATACAGTATTAATACGACACCGGCAGCTTACATGTCGGAAGACTAACTTTGCACTGTCGCCATGCATAAAAGTACCGGGAACATAGAGGTAAAGTTGGTCGCTGATATTCCATACAATGCAAGAGACAAGGGCTGGGTCCTTGTGCTTACGTGGCATGCTGCATGGTGGCGGATTGACATGTCAAACATACCACACGACAAGGGATCGATCTGTAAAACATGCCACATGTCAATGGATCGATCTGTAAAATATTACACACTTCAAAGGATCAACTTGCCAAACATGCCACATGTCAATGGATTGATCTGTAAAGCATGCCACATGTCAATGGATCGATCTGTAAAACATGCCACATAGCAGTGGATCGATCTGTAAAACATGCCACACAGCAGTGGATCGATCTGTAAAGCATGCCACATAGCAGTGGATCGATCTGTAAAGCATGCCACATAGCAGTGGATCGATCTGTAAAGCATGCCACATGTCAATGGATCGATCTGTAAAACATGCCACATGTCAATGGATCGATCTGTAAAACATGCCACATGTCAATGGATCGATCTGTAAAACATGCCACATGTCAATGGATCGATCTGTAAAACATGCCACATAGCAGTGGATCGATCTGTAAAACATGCCACATGTCAATGGATCGATCTGTAAAACATGCCACATGTCAATGGATCGATCTGTAAAACATGCCAAACAGCAGTAGACCGATCTGTAAAACATGCCACATGTCCGTGTATCGAAAACATTGACGGAAAAGCAAAACTGTCACACACTGATGCGCACAATGCTGCCTGTAGACCATGGTATACCACACACATATGCGTGCAACGTTGCGAAGGCGTTAAAGAGAAAAAAAAAAAAAAAAAAACAGAAATGAATTACTCAGAATGTATAAAGCAGATTGACCCACACGCCCTTAGGAGGCACCCTTTAGAAGATGAAATCTTGCTGTACTTCACGGAATTCCCACATAT
>CM031606.1:88099425-88119425 GCA_018398815.1 Conus ventricosus | reverse complement strand
AAACAAAAAACCCAAAAGAAAGAAAATCATTGAACAGTATCGGGAATTTGGTTGCCCAATATTTTTATTACAGGGAAACCCAAAAATGGGTTCGGTTTTTTTTTGCTCACAAAAACGGTTTTTTTTGTCTTTACAAAGAAAAACTTCCCGTTTGAAGGCAGAGAAGCTGTCTTTAAAAAGGGTAGTTTAAATAATTTAATATACCCAAGCAAACAATTTAAATTTTTCTCGGTTTTAAATCTTCCACTTTTAAACTTTTTTGGGGGAAAACAAAATAAATTTAAACCTTTGTAGAAAAGGCTGGGGAAAAAAGTTGGTTTTTACGTGTTTTTTACCCTCTAACCTTGATTAATGGGGATCAAAATTCGTCTTTTTTCGCCCAGGGGTTTAGTTCGTTAAATTTCTGCCTTTTAGGGCCCAAAAGAATTTTTTTTTTTAAAGGGGAAAAGGACAGATTTACAAAAGGGCTAACCAGAAATTGATTTGTTACCCTTTAAAATTGCATTGGGGATTTCCCCCGATGGGCAAAAATTGTTTCTGAGTAAAGGAGGGTTGGTGTGTTATTTTTTAAATGAAACGGAAAAAGTTGGGGCCTGAAATTTTAAAGTGAGAGCTAAAACCCAAATTCCCAAAATTCATTTAATGACTGTACTGGATGGAAGTACTTTATGTTTCAAGAGGATCCGTAACAAATCGGTATACATGTCCCTAGGTGATTATTTTTTCCCCGTTATTTCAGAACTGAAACCCTGTCTCTTGATGGAAATTTCCGATTTTCCCATTTTTTTTTAATTCCCTTCGTGGTTTCCAGAGCAGGTAAAAATCATTTACACTTACGGAGATCTGAAAAAAAAAAAAGATAATCCTCTTTTTACTATCTTCCTATCCCAAAAGATTGATAGTAGGAAATAGTTCCTATCTAACATTTTCACGGATGGTTCTGTTTTGTTTCTTCCGATGTTGGGGCTTCCTTTTTTAAATACCAGCGCTCGAAATTAGAAAGGAAATCCATTATTACGAAAGGATGTTCTATATTTACAGAAGAGTTTTTTCCCCATTTTGAAAGCACTAGTTTTAATTTGGCAGCCTGTTATACATGGGACAAATACTTTACTATCGGATAAAACCCCAGCCTTAGGTTTTACATTGTCAATAAAATTTTGCCCGTTCAGACTTGGTGTTTTTTGGAGTCTTTTTTCTCATTCATCAGCAAATTTCCCCGGGGTATAAATTTGAAAATTTGTTATGGGTTTTCCCGGGGACACTCCGTTTACTTTGGCAATGATTTAGTGACTTTTTTTGAAAAGGAAAAGTGCAAAAAATTTAAATTGATGTTTTGAATTGTGATACCCCTTTTTTTAAATTGAAGTTTTCCACTTTCTGAAAAGTTCAATCTGGAGCAAAAGGGACAGAATCACCCCCTTGAAAAATTAGTCGGAAGAAAAGTTTGGGATGTGATAAACCAAAAACCCAAATGTTGTAATCCCTCGGGGCCCCAACCCAAATCGAAACCCTTTTGTACTAGGTGCGGGTTAATGGTTGGTTATGTAGGTACTTTAAAAACCCCCGGCACCTGCTTGTGCATGGGGTCAACTTCGTTTATCCCCATTTTTTATTTGATTTGTTCTGTCCCAAAAAATCACTTTACCCTCTTCAGGGTTTAGATGAAGCCCTTAAAGTTTCCCGTGACTATGTCTAGTTTTTTTAAATCCAGTTAGGGAGAACGGTTGGAGTCGGGAAAAGTTGGCTTTTTAAATCTTATTAAATCCCCTCCATTTGGGAAAAGTTTTTTTTAAAACTTTTCCACCGCCCCACCCCCTCGTCACTCCCTCCCTTCCCCCAACAGGGGGTGTGTGGTGTTGTGTGTGTGTGTGTGTGTGTGGGGTGGTGTGTGTGTGTGTGGGTGTGTGTTTGTTTTGTGTGTGTGTGTGTTTCTTCCCCAATTTGAAATTTTTGAAATTTTAAAATCATTTAGGCAAAAACTATTTCAGTATGGTTCGGCGTTTTAATTTGACTTTGAGAAAGTTTTTTTCATCCCCCCCCCCCACTCTTTTCCCCTCCCTTTTTCCCCCCTTCCCTCACACCATAAGCTGTTCGACTTTACGAGAAATTATGTCACCCATTTCCCATATTTTTTAATGATTCCTTTTTCCCCCATGTATTGGATTTTCCATGTAACCCACACAAAATTGGTGTTTTTGAATCCCAGTATTATGGGTTTTAGTGTGCGCGCGCGCGGCGCGGGCGCCCCGCGCGCGGCGGTGTGTGTGGGGTTTTGTGTGGGTGTGTTGTGTGTTTTTGTGTTTTGTGTTGTGTGTGTGGGGTAGTGTGCTTTATTTTGTGTATGTAGAAATTTTTGGGCTATAGCCATTTTTGCTTTGATGTTTGGGGGAACGAACGAAGAACGAACGAAGTTTAATGATGTTAGGTGTAATCCCCATTAAGAAAATTCAACGCGATGGACAACAAAAAAACGGACCCCAAATTTTGATTTCATTAAAATGGAAAACCCCGCAATGTCCTTTTCTTTTTTCCCTTTTCAGATGAATTTTAGGGAAAGGGCAAAATGTCCCCTGGTATTCATGTCGTTTTTTGTAAAACGACGGTCCCCCCAGGTAAAATGGATCAGTCCCCTGGGGCAGGTTTAAAGGGCCATTTGGCACAAAGGGTTTGGGCTCTGCTTTCTTGGTTGCCCCTGCGTCTTTTTTCCCAAGGGAGGCCCCCAAATTTTAAAAAAAATTCCTCCGATGGGGCCCTTTTGTCTTTCTTTGCCCTTTTCCAAAAAAAAAATAAGCAGTTTTCCCTTCCCAACCCCGAGCAGGAATATTCTAGAACGCGTCGGGCTGATTAACGCGCAAAACCCACGGGCATCCCTTTGTGGAGCCGACCTTTTCCCAAAAGCTTGATTTTTTGTGCGGAAACTTTGGAGTCGTCTCGCACCGGGCGCTCTGTAAAAGTAAAGGGATTTAACCCCGAACCCTTTTCCCCTATAAAAAACCCAGCGTAATTTTGTTTATAGCTTTCTCCCGACTTGTTTTCGATGTCCGCCCGGGTTTGGGTTTGGGCCCCCGCTGTTTCAATCCTACGGGAGATTTTTGGAACGCAAAACCGGAAAACGTATCCCGAATATACGAAGTGTTTTTCATCATCTCGAATCGGCCTTTATGTGTTTCCCCCTGTGCTGTGTACTATGTTCATCCAAATTTCCCGGGGTTTAGGGACGGGGCCCGTTTATTCGGCACAAGGGGGGTACGAGACCAGCTCCCAACCCGTTCTTTTCGTCCGTTCCCGCGGGTCCGATCTCTCTTGATCCCGTCGCTCCCGGGTGGGGGAGGGGGGGGGGGGAGGTTTCCCAAAGGGGGACAGGATTGTTTAATTTTTTGGCCGAATTTTTTTTTCTTTTGTGTGCGTGCGTGCGTTTTGTGTTGTGTGTGTGTATGTGTGTGTGTGTTGGTGTGTGTGTGTGTGTGTGGGGGGTGTGGTGTTGTGTTGTGTTGGGGTGTGTGTGAGCGTGGGGTGTGATTTGCCTTTCGCGGTGGGATGTGTGCGTGAAAGGGTGTGTTTGTGAGAGTTTAAAGATGTTGTGTACGAGGGGTCGAGTATGAATGTGTGTGGGGTGCGGCGCGCGCGCGCGCGCGCGCTTTTTGTTGTGTATGTGTGGGGTGTGGTGTGTGGTGTGTGTGTGGGGTGTGTGGTGTGTGTGTGTGTGTGGTGTTTTTGTGGGGTGGGCGCGGGGGTGTGTGTGCGCGTGTGTATGTCTGGTGTAGTTTCCCCGGGTTTTTAAGTTTTAGTATTTTGTGAGGGTATGGGGGTTTTGTTTGTATTGATATGTGTGTATTTGTGTAATTAAAGTAAGGGGCGTGGGGTTTTTTGCGGGGTTTTGTGTGGGTATGTGAGTAGTTTTTTGGGGTGTGTGGGTTTTGTGTGTTTTGTGTGTGTGTGGTTTGTTTTTGTGTGTGTGTGTGTGTGTTGTGTTTTTGTGCGCACGATTTTTTTGTGTTAAATTTTGTTTTTGCTTTGAATGAAAAAAAGTTTTTAATTTGTTCATAATGTTTTCTTAAAAGTAAAACAACCTTGAGTTTAAATTTAAATAAATTGGGTTTCCGTCAGTCGGTGTGGTGGTGTGGGTTTTTTTTTGTTGTGTGTGTGTGGGTGTGTGTGGGTGTGTGTTGGTTGTTGTGGTTTGTGTTGTGTGTGTGGGTTTTGGTGTGTGTTGTTGTGTGTGGGGTGTTGTTGTAATGTGGTTTTAAACAGGTTTTTTTTTTTTTGTTCTTTTGAAGAATAGGGAAAAAGGAAAACCGGAGTAAGGGATTTGATGCACTCTAATAATGTTTTTCACAACCAAAAAGCGATTCTTGTTGGTTTCACCCCACACTAAAATATTGTTTGTTACCACCCCCCCCCTCCCCCCTTTCTTCAATTATTTATTTTGTTTTGGGTTTCCACCCCCACTCCCCTTTTTTTCAAATTTTCTTTTTTGTTGGTTACCATCCCCATTTTAAATCTTTCTTCAGTGTTTAAGCAAAGAGCATTAAAACCGGGCAATTAAAAAAATTTGTATTTTTAAAAACCCCTTAATTGCCCATTGTATACAATTCCGTTAAACGTTAATTGCCCTGGGGATACACGCAGTATAAGCGTTAATTTCCCTTTTTAAAACAAAACGTATAAGCGTTTTTTTGCCCCTTGTCTCCAAAAACAGTATAGCGTTTTAAATTTTCCCCTTGCGTTAAATTTTCCATTGTCATAAAAAGAAAAAAAAGAGTCGTGAAGGGGAGCTATTTTGGGGGGTTTTCAGTTCGTCTTCAAAAAGTCGTCAAAAGACTCTCTCTCTCTCTCTCTCTCTCTCTCTCTCTCTCTCTCTCTTTCTTTCTTTTCTTTTCTGATTTGCAGGCCTGTTGGCAACTCTACCTATCGGACCTCTTCGAAATCCATTACAGATCAAATATTGTCCCGGTGTTGAGTGTTTCTACATAAGTGATATCATTGTTCTATCAGTTCTGACTGTGAGTTTATAACCCTCTCTCGCTTGTACCGTCTACTGACACTAGGAATGACAATGTTTTTGACTGTTGACATTCGTTGTCAGTTGTTATCCATATTAATTTTTTTTAAACCTTCCTTTTTATCTTAATAAAAATCCGTCCAATAAGAAATGTTCTTTGATTTTAGGCCTACTCAAACTCACTTCAGATGTTTATCCCCCCCCCCCCCCTCCCTCCCTCCTTCCCGTTTCTTTCTATGCACCATCCAACTCTTCCCCTCCTCTCCCCATCCTCCCCCAATGACCCCTCAACCCCCCCCCCCCCTTCCTTTTCTCAAAGTGATAACAGTTTAACATTGTGAAAATTATCATCTTAATTAGATGTCTGCAATCACCCTTTATATGTGACGCGGGTATTAAGCAGAATTCTTTCTTCCTGTATGGAAACAGGTTTCCATCGAATTAGATTGCTGAAACAAAGCCATACCTCCAGACGTCTTGTTCTCAATATGTACGGTACTGGAAGTTCACTAATGTATACTCTCCCTGTCTCTCTCTCTCTCTCTCTCTTCCTCTCTCTCTCTCTCTCTCTCTCTCTCTGTCTGTCTTCTCTCTCTCTCTGTCTCTCTCTCTTTCTCTGTATCTCTCTTTCTCTCTGTCTGTCTGTCTCTCTCTCTCTCTCTGTCTCTCTCTTTCTTCTCTGTCGTCTCTCTCTCTCTGTCTCTGTCTCTCTCTCTCTCTCTCTCTCTCTCTCTCTCTCTCTTCTTAAGGTTTGTTCGGTTCGGGTTGCTCCTAGAATTCCTGTTCCAACGAGATTGATTCGATTAGACTCCTGTGAGAGCGGGAACTGACGTCACGCTGAGAGAAATCTGCTCCGCAGCAAGCACGATGAAATAAAGGAGAGATAGCTGAAAAGATGGGGAGGGGGGGGGGCACTCATTAGACCACGTTGCGTGCATTCCACCCCAACAACCTGTTTCCCTGCAGGGGGGGTGGGGGGGGGTGAGGAGGGGAGGAGGGGGGGATGGGGGGGGGGGATGGGGGAAGAGAGTGGGAAGGGAGGGCGTTGGTGAAAGAGGCACGGCGAGAGGGGCTGGCTGGGGCTGGAGGTAGCAGTGTGCCGACACGTTTTGAAATAACGACGCGATTTGAAATAATTATTTCAAAACGTGTCGAGTGTCGTTATTTCAAAACGTGTCGACACACACCGACGCGTTTTGAAATAAACTCGACACGTTTTGAAATAATTATTCAAATCGCGTCGTTATTTCAAAACGTGTCGGCACATAGCAGGTTTATAAGGAACGAATCGGGTTGAGACCACTGCGGATGCAGATGATTTCTCTTCCCACTGACTTTCTTTTCTTCGCCGTGGCTTGCTCCAGCTTAGATAGTTACATTCAGTCTTAATGTTCACACCCATCCAAAACAAAAACAAAAAAAGAAGGGGGGCGGGAGAGAAGAGAGAGAGAGAGAGAGAGAGAGAGAGAGAGAGAGAGAGAGAGAAGAGACAGACCGACAGACAGACAGACTACTGACTGAACAGAGGCAGAGATATAAAGACAGACGACAGGCAGAGACAGGACAAAGAAGAAGGGGGAGGGGGGGGGGAGCAGGCTGAGAGGGGGGAGTGTTAAACAAACAAAGTCAACAACATGGACAGAAAAAAACGGCATTCCTATATATAGAAAAGTAAAGTAGTGACTGCTGTACCGTATCAAATAAATAAAGGGAAAAGGTGGCAAAAGGAGTACCTGGAGAGGGGATGTCCAACGTTTCGTGTCGTAGACACTTCAACAGGGAATGAAGCTTGATGTAGTTGACTTGGGTCACTGAACACAGTTCATGGTTGAAGGTGGAAAGGCAGAGGTGGAGTGGTGGACAATATTGAGTGTAGGGTGATCATAATTCACAATAAAATGGGAGTGTTAATGGACAGCAAAGGAAGGGGAGGAGGGGGGGGGGAGGGGGAAGAAGAAGGAGGGGCAGGGGAAAAGGGGGGGGGAGAAAAGAAAGGAGAAGGGGGGGGGGGGGGGGGGGGGGGGGAGAAAGAGAGGCTGATGTTCATTTCCCTGACATTGAGCCCATGTGGGCTCAAGGTGCCAAGGCGCTGTATTAACTGGCTTTCCATGTATTTTCGTAGTTCCCTTCTTGACGACCATTTCTCCAAGGCTGCTACTCTGATGTGGAAAGATGGTGATGGTCCGAATTGAAATGGTTTGCCACAGGCGTGTCTTTTCCTGTGAGGATGCTGTCTCTATGTTCTTTAAAACGTTCGTTTAGAGATCTGTATGTTTCACCCACATACATCTTGGGACAAAGGGTACAACTAAAACATAGACTATATTCTGAGTCTGGCAGGTGAAGTGAGACTTCATGTGGAAGCTGCGTCCGGATGGGCCTTGCACAGTAGTTGTCGGATTAAAAAGTCACAGGTTTTGCATTTGGTTTCTTGCACTGGAAATTGCCTGGTTGGGTTGGGGGGATAAGGTGAAGGTAGAGTGCATCAGGTGGTCACCAAGATTTTTGTCCCTTTGAATGCCACCATAGGTGTAGACTAAAAATGTTTTGGAGAGCTGGATCCTCCTTCAGAATAGTGAAGTTGCGGAGCAGAACGTTTTTCACATGGTAATTGTGGGTGGTAGGTCAGAGTGGCAATGCATCGGTCATTGTCTGTAGTCTCTTTTCCTGTCTTGTAGGAGCTGGTGTCTGGGATGGACTGTGCTCGTTCAAGGGCCATCTGAACTGTAGCTTGTGGGTAGCCTCTAGTAGTGAAGAAGTAGTCATGGCCGCTGCTTCTTTAGTGTAATTATCATCAGTGCTACATAGTCGCGAAGTCGAAGAAACTGAGAATATGGGATGCTTTCTTCATGCAGGAGGGTGGCTTGATGAGAACAGGAGGTAAGAGTGGGCATCAGTTGGTTTTGTGTGCACTGTTGTGTGGAGAGACTGTGGAGTGCTTTGAATACTGATTTGATGTCCAAAAATGAGAGGGAAGAGTCCGAGATTTCGTATGTGAATTTGACTGAAGGGTGAAAGGCGTTAGCATAGTCAATGAAGCATTGGAGTTCCTGTATGGTAGAGTGCTGATTCCAAAACATCATCTATGAATCTTTTGAAGACTTCAGGTAGACATCCAGGGTATGAGCAAAGATTTTGTGTCATCAATGTGCCCCATAAAGAGGCAGCATATGATGGCCCATGCGCTGTGCCCATAGCAACTCCTTTGATTTGTTGGTAGGCCTCGTTTCCAAATTCGAAGGAATTCAGAGTTAAAACAAGTTCAGTTAGGCGCAGGATGGTGGTTGGGTCAAAGTCAAAGTCGCTTTGTTTTCAGGTAGTGTTTAACAGCGAGAAGTCCATCTTGTGCGGGATATTAGTATATAATGATGTCACATCCATTGTGAAGAGGAATTGATGTTCACTGTCAGGTGGGAAGGTGTAATCATAGAAAATCTGCAGGGCATGGTTGTGTCTTTCACATAGTTGGTAGGTTTGGACAAGGGTTGGAACAACCGATCAAGAAACTGTGACAGTTGAGCAGTTGGGCAGGAGCAGGCTGAGACGATAGGTCTACCAGGGTTGCCGTTCTTGTGAATTTTCGGTAATAGGTAGAATTTTGCAGTGCGAGGTTCTTTGACTATAGTTCTTGTTGCTTTCTTGAGGGAGATGACCTTTGGAAACTGCTCTTTTAATGGTCTTCCGACCAGTGCGTTGTCTTGTTTGGTTGTTGGGGTTTGATGGGAGCATAAGTTGAGGAATCAGAGAGCTGGCGTTTGGCTTCTTCTCATACAATCTTTTCGCCAAACCACTACTGCCCCTCCCTTGTCTGCTCTTTTGATGATGATGTCGGGTCTCTGTTTCAGTTCTTTTAGGGCCTGAAACTCTGCTTGGGTGAGGTTGGATTTTCTCACAGGGGGCAAGTTTAATTATCAATGCGTGTTTACACTTGTCAATATAATAGTCAAGAGCATGATACCGTCCATCCTTGGGGTCCAATCACTCCTTTCAAAGGGGAACAGTTGTGCTAGATCGTTAGTGGCACTACGTGCTGTGGGTAGTGAGCAGCTCTCAAAGAAGACCGCGAGTCGAAGTCGGCGAAAAATCGTTCACAGTCATATAGCATGTCTGTCTGGTGGGCCTTTGGTTGAAGGGAACAAACTTAGTCCCTTTGCAAGAAGTTGACGCTGGGATCAGTCAAGTACAGATCATCTGGAATAGTTGTCACCATTTTTCCACTGGTGACTGGTGGCACTTGAAAGTGTGGGTTGTTCCTTGGTGAGGTTCTGCAGTTTAGAAGCTTTGGTTGCTGTAAAGTAGCATGCAGTTGGTGGTTTGCATTCCGGGTTGTTTCGATAATCAACATTGACGTGTGTTTATTGCATAGGGTGTAAAGCTGATATCTAAGGCGTGATTTCAGGCGGTCAAGTCGCTGGAGTGCCATGCAGTAGTTCTGTACTGTAGAGTTCATCAGTTTGAAGCTGGTGGCGAAGGATGCAAGACATTGATGTTGAAATGCCTGGGCTGGGGTGACACATGGAAATTAAGCAGAAAGCCATTGGAATCAGCCTTTGGTTGCATAGCAAGTTCTCAGGAATACAACGTGGCTTGTATATCTGGTCTGGTCAGGATGCACTTCAGGCAGGAGACTGCAAGGGACTGGGGATGGTGGGGAGGGCCTGGAAGGTTGACAGGGCCATGGCGAAGAACTTTGAAGTTGAAGACGAGTTGCAGCCGTTGGTGAAAACACAGAAAAGTAAAGTATGACTGCTGTACTCGTATTCAAATAAATAAAGGAAAAGGTGGCAAAAGGAGTACCTGGAGAGGGGATGTCCAACGTTTCGTGTCGTAGACACTTCAACAGGAATTTGGACTGATACCCCCTTCACCCCAAAATCATCAAATCAGTGACAAACAGATAATCAACTGTTATAACTAATCAACTGATTAGCCAACAACCAGCTAGACAGCCATGTAACGAGTCAAACGACCAAGTAATCAAAGCATGACGAAATGAACAATTAACAGTTGTTGTTGATGAAGTAAAGGCACCATATTTGGCGAGAGTTTCTAAAGGTTACTAGGGCGAAGTCGAGGTACGCATGATAACATGATGTCATTTCACTGACGTAAGTTTTTACGCCATCTATTGTCACGAGCTATAATTTCAACACAAATATTTAATTCTTTAAACTAACTGACGAGAACGTGACGACCATTACCGACCATAATTCAATAAAGTATTTGTCTACCGCCGCGTGCTGAAAGTGTACGTGCCAGATGTTTCGGTCATTGCCTTACATTGTCACTTCCAGAAATGTTTCAGAAGCGTCTGCAGAATGTTAGAACATTACATAATCGCTGAACAAACCTGTGTGCTTCTCGCCTCCATATGCGTTGGGTGATTAAGTACAATGTGCAGCCTCCATTTGGGGCGACGTGCGTGAAATAGTTTTACCACGGGAGTAGGAGTAACTTTGTGTATCAGCTCCACCAGAGAGGTTATGGGTTCACCAATGTGTGTGTGTTTCCCGTTGATCTGTGAGCAAGATGACATCAAAATGACTGAAACGATGTTTAACAAAATGTGCATGAAAGGAACGAACTCCAAATGTTGCGTGCCAAACTGTGCTGCAGCTTCAAAACAAAGGGCGGATCCAGAATACCTTGGACCTTGGCGGAATAGATTCAAAACAAAGGGCGGATCCAGAATAAACCCTTTGGGCCTTGGCGGAATAGATTCAAAACAAAGGGCGGGTCCAGAATACCTTGGACCTTGGCGGAATAGATTCAAAACAAAGGCGGGTCCAGAATACCTTGGACCTTGGCGAAAAAAGATTCAAAACAAAGGGCGGATCCAGAATACCTTGGACCTTGGCGGAATAGATTCAAAACAAAGGGCGGATCCAGAATACCTTGGACCTTGGCGGAATAGATTCAAAACAAAGGGCGGATCCAGAATACCTTGGACCTTGGCGAAATAGATTCAAAACAAAGGGCGGATCCAGAATACCTTGGACCTTGGCGGAATAGATTCAAAACAAAGGGCGGATCCAGAATACCTTGGACCTTGGCGGAATAGATTCAAAACAAAGGGCGGGTCCAGAATACCTTGGACCTTGGCGGAATAGATTCAAAACAAAGGGCGGATCCAGAATACCTTGGACCCTTGGGGGAATAGATTCAAAACAAAGGGCGGATCCAGAATACCTTGGACCTTGGCGGAATAGACCATGTTCGTAATCTACAAGGGAGGTAATGTGTGTTATAGCTCGCGTTCAGCGATAGTAACACCCTCCCCCACCCCCCCACCCCCCTCTCAGCATCCCGACCTCCCCTCCACACACACATCTACAAGGGAGGCAATTTGTGTTATAGCTCGCGTTCAGCGATAGTAACCCCCCCACCCCCACCCCGACCTCCCCCCGACCTCCCCCCCCCCCCCCCCCCCCCCCCCCCCCCCCCTAGGCCTTCCTGCACCACCTCGGCCACAGTCCGAGATCTCCACATTCCTTTGACCTGTAATCTGCACAAACAGGGGGGGGGGGGGGGGGGGGGGGGGGGGGGGGGGGGGGGGGGGGGGGGGGGGGGGGGGGCGGAATAGCTCAGTTGATAGAGCGCCGGACTCGTGATCCTGGGGTTGCGGGTTCAAATTTTGGTACAGGGGGATTTTTCCCTCGGAGTTAACATTGGTTGTGACTCCATTCCCCATACATTCCTTCGAATGAGACCGAGGTTCCGTGTGTGAACGCACGCACGAACATCTTGCACACACGTAAAATCCCATCACCAACTTTGGGAAGAGAAGGCCAGTTTGGCCGTTGGTATGGATGACACGTTACACATAGCATGCACCTTCCCCGAAGATGGAGTATGGCTGCCTTAATGGTGGGATAAAAAAAAACGGCCATACACACAAAACTCCACTGCCTGTCTATACAGGGAGTGTCCGTAGGAGTATCAGCCTGTGTACACAGAAAGAAAGAAAGACAGACATGCACAGCAGGGTAGAGACGTCATCACAAGTGCTGCGTGGTCTATCCGGGACCTTTACCGTCGGCCCCTGCTAGGTCTGCCTTCCACTGCAGCCTGTATGACAGCCTGGGACAGAAGGGGAGTCATGGCGAGATACATTACATGCTCTCATTGAGCAAGCGTAATGACTGTTATTCAAGGCTCCATTTCACAATGGTGTTCCTGCAAAATCTAACGCATGGGCGGACGGATTATCAAGAGGATAGTTCATGGAATAGAAATGGCTGGATGAATGTAAAGATCTGACAGTGTTTGAAAGAGAGATGAAGAATTTTGGAAACTGTACGTCATAAACACTACGACACGACAATGAAGACTTTTTTTTCTTAATCGTATGTCATTACTAATGAAAAACAACTACTTTGCGCTACAGACCAAAAAAATTCATGTTTTGGGATTTAACCATATTAATGGCATTAGGTGTTCATGCGGAACGAGGCTGCGAATGCATATATTTTGTGCTGATATCTCTTCATGAAACACCTCATGTATGATTTGCTGTCAAACAATTGCCTGTAAAAGTAACGTTAGTAGCAAGTAAAGTCCAGGGATGAGAACAGATTTTTAGAAAGAAGAGGAGATTTTTCTGTTGGGGGTCTGGGGGCAGAGCCCCCAGTGGGGTCAAGGGGCAACGCCCCTGCGGGGGTCAGGGGGCAGCGCCCCTCAAGCTGAAGCATTTTTTTTATATATAAAGAAAACTCCACATTTAAAACCATCAAAATATGTTTCTAGCCTTCAATTCAAACCTCAAATTCTGAGGTTTTTTTTTCTTTTTTTTTTTTTTTTGTTTTTGTTTTTTGTCAAACATGCAAATGGATTTAATACAGGGCTCTCTGCGTTTGTGGCTGGTCGATTTACGTAAGAAATGGGTTTTTCCGAAAATTACCTGCCCTTGGCCCTGGTTCTATTAGTAACTAGACGTCTAGGTTTTGTTTCACAACATAAAGTCAAATGACGAATGTTTCAGCTAACTGAGATAGTTTGACCATTGCAAATGAATGATAAAATATAACAAAGAAGAGAGCAAAATCACCAACAGCTTACTTTCCAAAGTTTAATTGTTCTTCAATGCAGCGACACGCTGCCTGTGAACCAGGCGTTTCATGTGGTCAGCAATCGTAATGAAGCCACGACTTCCAAAGCTGATTTTTTTGTTGCAAGCTAGACATAACGCCTGCTCGTCACTGCTTTTGCATATGCTATCTCTAACTCTACTCCCACACACACCTCTTCCTCGAGCCAGTTTTCTTTCCAACGGTTGGGATTTTTTTTTTTTTTTTTTTTTTTTTTTTTGGCGATTTCGTTCGACGCCATGAATCACAGATGACACTCGGTCGATCGGCGCTGTAAGCGGATGTGCAGTGGTTGGCCGAGTCAACCGAATAAAAACCAGCCCATTTGGGTATAAGCCTAGAGTAATCTCGCCGGAGGCGTCTCGCCGAGATTGGGAGCAAAGAAAATCGCGATGGCTTTTTTTTTTTTTTTTTCGGCGGAGATTTTTTCAAACGGCGGACTTTTTTTTTTTTAAGACGGCGGAACGGCGGAGAACGGCGGAGCTGTTCTCATCCTTGAAAGTCGCACAAAAGAAGAAAACTTACAGCCTTACTTGTTTCCACGAAAACAATTACCAAATGTGCTTGTTTCCGCAATAACAATTACCAGATGTGCTTGTTTCCACAATAACAATTACCAGATGTGCTTGTTTCCACAATAACAATTACCAGATGTGCTTGTTTCCACAATAACAATTACAAATGTGCTTGTTTCCACAATAACAAATACCAAATGATACCAGTACATCATATATCTACCTTCGTGACTGGAATCAAGCAAGTAAATACGAAATGTACATTTATACGTCATGTGAGACGTAAAAGCGAAATGATGACGAGCATTTAGAACGAGTCTGAACGAGTCTTTAAGGTCTACTTTAGAGGTTTTCGATAACTGGTCAGCTTATGCAGAAATATGAAATGTTTGATAAATTGGTAAAATAAACATCCGATTCGCTCCCGATCACACGAAATCGATCCGCGAAAGTGGGCATTTTCACCTGTAATCAAGAAAACGGGAGCTAATCAACTAAATCTTGGCATGGCTTAACTACTCTTGGATGTGACGTCACATGATGGACTGGCCTCAGCCGTGACCTACACAATAAGCCAACGGCGACAGAAAGCGATTCTGATGGTTCTTGCACATCTCGATCAGTATTTAATTTATCATGTAAAAACAGTGACTATGATTGCGACAGCCAATGTAACTCTGGGGATGTTTCTGCAAGGCCTTTACCTTATCAGTTTGAACGCTAAGTTCTTTTTACCACGTCAGTTCCAGCTGGACCACGGAAACGAGCTATTCAGTTCCAGCTGGACGCCCGAACACATCATTCCGAAGGCGTACGGACTTTACCGAAGTCTCGAGGGAGGCTACCGACTGACTTTTTGATGCGATCACGCGTGGACGGCGAGCGGAGATTCTCCTTCCTCAAGCCTTAACGTGTTCATTCAATTTAACAAGTGTGATCTGTCCATAGATAAGAACAGAATAAACGTGCGACTATCGTACTCATCTGTACGAGCTTACCACTCCGCCTTCAAAGTATACGCGCACAATGCAGACGAAGTTTTTGATCCACTCGAACGGGCTCGGCAATTGTCGGAACAGCTCGTTTCCGTGGTCCAGCTGGAACTGACGTGGTAAAAATAACTTAGTGGCCCGGCATGGTTGCACCAACCGAATCCACTTCTTTCGAGTATCTGGATCAGATGGAAATGTGTGCAAAGAATATCCGTCTCCTGCTGAGCTGCTGCACACGCCTACAGCACAATATCTGACTTTTTAGGCTGTGGGGGATTGCAACTCGTGTTGATTTCACTTGGCGTTGGCTTGTTGTGTAGGTCGCGGCTGACGGCCAGTCCATCAAGTGACGTCACGGTTTTCGGTCTACCGCGCGGGGTTTGAACAGGTGTGCAAAACTCATTTTTTATCTGTTAAATTCTTCCGGCGACTTTTTTTGAAAAATGAATACCGTACTGTAGTTATATGACATGTAGACCTGTTTTTAACAAATTATCGAAAATCTCTAAAGTAGACCTTTAAGACACGTAGGCATCGAAACCCAGATCGGTCAAAGAAAGGGAAGCCTTTTAAGAACCAGCTCGCTTCAATTCGCTATGAGTGCACATGCTGTGTTCACCTCCTAGACAAACTGGAAGTATGCAGCCGACAGCTCCGACTTCCATCCTCGATTCTCCCCTCGCCTCACCCATTGCCTCCCCCTTTAGCTGTTTCCCCATTCAGACTTCATTGCACGAGAGTCGAAATAAGCGAATTACCTCCCTTGTTAAGCTTTGAAATGACGTGAATGATTGCTATGTTGAGTGAAAATTGGAGTAAATTAGGGTTATGCAGTCTGTTTCAATGCAAAACGTTGAAAACTAATTATTCCTTAAAATTAGGCCAAAGTAAAGACTGTGTACAGTTTGATAGTCTCACATTAAAATTCCGAGTCCCCTCTCTCTCTCTCTCTCTCTCTCTCTCTCTCATGTAAGTGTATGTATACCAGAGAAAACAGAAAGCTGGACCTGCCAGAGAAAGGTGGACCTATAAGGGGATTGTTATGCCTATCGTGAATGTTTAAAATACTCAGGAATTTATTTTTCAACAAAGTATTGTTGCTACTTGTCTTGATGTCAGCAGCAGAGTTTAAAAAAACAAAACAAAAAAAAACCGCGTTATTATGTATTTTACAAAAGTTACTGAAGTTGAAGTGTCATTCCCAGTCTTCCTTTTTTTTTTTAAAAGTTATTTGACTCACAATTTCAACCTATTGTTCAGTATGGTGCAGAGTTACGGAGACTCAACAATGCAGCATTTCATTGTGAAATGATGTCTTTGTTTGCTATTAAAAGATTCCTAGGCGCAGAAATGCGAACACCTAATGACATGGCGTATGGAGAAACAAATCGATTTCCTATTTACATAAACTCAGCGTAAAGTGTGTGAGGTATTGGCTAAAGCTGACGAGAATGGACGAATGCAGACTACCAATAAGACCTACAGTATGCCTTTTTAATCTAGATTTGCGTGGCAAGAAAAACTGGGCCTCAAGTATTCGCTGTAACTGTATACGTTTGGATTCGGATATGTATGGCTCAGTCAAGGAGTAGAAGGGATGAGCGAGTTTCAGGAAACGTTTAGGGAAAGGTTAATTTCGTGCCAATGGCAAGATTGGAATTACCGTATCAACAACAGCGACAGGTTTAACGTTTACAGAACCTTCTGTACTGTCCTGATGTTAAAACACATTTATCATTCAATTTGGACAGACATTTAATGTATGTATTGATACGGTTTAAGGCTTAGGCTTGGCATTTCTGAAATTGCAGTACATCATAATCGTCATGGACAACACAGTGAAGATGACTCACGATGTCCACTTTGTCAAAGAGAGAAAAAAAATGAGGCACATTGTGTTTTATGCTGTTCTATTCTATGCGACTTAAGAGAACAATACGTACCATTGAAATGATATAAGGTACCAAGTCAGTTTAAATTAGCGTTGCTTATGGCATGTACACATGAATATAAACGGTCAGAAATTTCTCAATCAATATTTACTAGGCTTTTGAACTGCGTTCTACCCATTTCTTAATAAAATCATTGCAAAGTGTATTATGAAGCATGTTATTGATTCTGAACGCCAGGTTGGACTAATGTTTGTATACACGCACCCCTTCATGATTAAAACATTACGTCTCTCTCTCTCTCTTCTCTCTCTGAATATATATATATATGTGTATATATATATATATATATATATATATATATATATATACTGCTGAACAATTAAACAGTGGGAGAAAACAAGTGCAGGTTAACAATTCTTCAGTCATTATAGTAATGACTTGGCAAAGATTTGAATTAAAAAAAAAAAAAAATGAAAAAATGGGGGGAATATATTATAAATATGAGAAACCCTTCACTAGCTGCCTGAGGGAACCATTGTACTCCCTTCGAAGGCACATCTATTTGTATTGCCTGCTCCTAGGCCTTTCGTCCGCTGGATCGGACTCATCAGGGAGACACGGCTGATTGTGTCTGTGCTCTTGGTGTCAAATAGAGACACACCAAAGTCCATAATTCTGTGGTGTTCTCATCACCAAGGGTTCAAAAAAGAATCCAACAGCACCCCCAAAGCAGCCAGCGAAGGGTAGTAAAATGGAACAAAAGGAAAGTGTGGAGAGGAAAAAAGTGCTTAAAAACTAAAAGCATTATGCAAACAGTATAAAATGTAGGGGACAATCTTTGAGCCTATGCTTGAGGATCCATTGAAGGATGCAAGGGAGGTCAAAAGATATGGAACAGTCTGAGTGGTCAGCTCTGCTGTTCAATAACCCAAGCATTGTGAGTGGCTAAGAATTGTACAGAACAACCTTTACTTGGATCTCCTAAGAGATGCAATCTCCCACCGATTGACCAAACATTATACTGCTGAACAATTAAACAGTGGGAGAAAACAAGTGCAGGTTAACAATTCTTCAGTCATTATAGTAATGACTTGGCAAAGATTTGAATTTTAAAAAAAAATGAAAAAATGGGGGGAATATATTATAAATATGAGAAACCCTTCACTAGCTGCCTGAGGGAACCATTGTACTCCCCTTCGAAGGCACATCTATTTGTATTGCCTGCTCCTAGGCCTTTCGTCCGCTGGATCGGACTCATGTATATATATACAATGAACTAATAAATTCCAAGGATAAGTACCGAGCACCATTCTAGCAACTTACAGAGCAGCTTGGTGTTGCAATGACTGCAAGAAATATTCAATTATAAACAAAGCTTGCTCTTATGTCTTAGATTGAAGAAATAGGGGGAAACAAGCATTCATATCTGCAGTGGTAGATAATTCTGCCTAACTAACAGTATGTGCTTGAGTGGGTGAATGGGGAAAAATAAAATAATGCTTCTCAAAATGAGCCTTCAATGAGCCTATTTCTTGAATCTAAGACATAAGAGCAAGCTTTGTTTATAATTGAATATTTCTTGCAGTCATTGCAACACCAAGCTGCTCTGTAAGTTGCTGGAATGGTGCTCGGTACTTATCCTTGGAATTTATTAGTTCATTGTATTTTAGTCCCTTGCGGATTCATTCCAAGAACTGGCCCTCAGCACTTGTGTCTTAAGAGGTTATCTTTTTATATTTTCTACTTTTCACAAGAAAATGTAGTTTGTTTTGCTCTTTCATGATTTTCTTTTGCTTCTTAGGTGGCACCTTTGGTTGGTTTTTTGAAAACTCAACAAACATACTACGGTATTGCACACCAGCTTTTTCTGGGATAGCATTCTTCTTAAAACCGAAAAGGCAGAGGAGTCAAATTACATCTTTCCGCGGTCACTGAGGAGAAACAATTCACGTTTCGAAATACCGGTATCTGACCAGGAGTTATATGTTAGTGGGTTTCCTCCCCATTGGAGCACTGTTTCCCTCTTGGAGACCATAAGCTTGCTGAAGGCTCATTTTGAGAAGCATTTATTTTATTTTTTCCCCATTCACCCACTCAAGCACATACTGTAAGTTAGGCAGAATTATCTACCACTGCAGATATGAATGCTTGTTTCCCCCTATTTCTTCAATCTAAGACATAAGAGCAAGCTTTGTTTATAATTGAATAAATACATATATATATAGAGAGAAAGATTTGTGTGTGTGTGTAATTAGAGAGAGAGATTTATATATGTCTGTCTATCTATCTGCCTGTCTGTCTTTCTTTCTATGTACCTCTGGGTGAGTGTATCTGTGTGTGTCTGTATATGCGTGTGCGCCTGTGTATGCGCGCGCGCGTATGTTTGTGTGTATGTGTGCGCGCGCGCATGCGTAAAGTGTGGAGATGGGGGCTAAAGGACTAGACAAAAAATGCATGAGTGACCTTCAACTCGTTCCGCTGCCGTTGGACGATCTATGGCAACACACAGCAATAGCAATGTATGACCACTTCCGTTTTCTTCCGGTAGTACCTGTATGTAGAACAACCCATTGTTGTCAAACGAAGAATATGAAGAACGAAGAAGGGAAGAGGAGGAGGAGGGGAGGAGCAGGAAGAAGAAGAAATGATTGATTACTGGCTGGAGGAACGTCTGTGCCTCTGCAAACTCAGACCTCTGGAGAGAAAGAGAGAGAGAGAGAGAGAGAGAGGGGGGGGGGGGGCAGAGAGAGAGGAGAGGAGAGAGAGAGAGAGAGAGAGAGAGAGAGAGAGAGAGAGAGTTACATTCAGATTTAACGTTCACACCCAGCTGAGGTTATACAGCAGACCGTGGCGAGGCTAACTATCGGGAGGGGTGGGGAGTGGGATGGGGTAGGGTGGGGGTGGGGTGGAGACGTAACATCAATTGGCAAGGAGGACGTTCACTTCAGTTATTGACTAGAGGAAAGAAAGAAAGGGAAGGTGAAGTGATGGTGGAGAGGGAAGGAATGGTGGAGAGGGAGGGGGACAGGGTGTACAGAATAGAAAAATTGGTTGCCACCGTCTTGCCATCAATGCTGAACTGGAGGAGAGCGCGCACGTCCGCGACTGGTACAAACTGCTGTGACTCCCTTCTTCTTCTTCTTCTTCTTCTTCTTTGTTGCTCGGCAGCAAGGCTAAGGTTCGCCATTTTTGATGATATTTTTTTTTGCGAATCCGACCACTAAGGTCACCACATTCCGGCGGAAGAAGTCTAAGCAGGACACCAGAGTGCGTTTGTTCTCTGTTGTGGTTGTTCTCTGTTGTGGTTGTTGTTTGGTGGACGATGAAAGGGTTGAGGACGGGGAGAGAGTGTGGAGGGATTGTTTTTTTGCCATCCAATTGCAGAAGTAGACGATGGCTTACTCGTCTACGAAGGATAACGTGGGATTTTACACGCGCCCAATAGTTGCTCTGTTTCTTTCTCTCTTTCTTTCTTTTTCATTTTTTTTTCTTTTTGGATGGGGGAGGGG
>CM031606.1:88076925-88094425 GCA_018398815.1 Conus ventricosus | reverse complement strand
CTTGGACAGCACCAGCACAGTGCTGAGTTGACGGTGTTTGTCCTGGTATCAATGGTCTCTAAACCTCAACATTAAAGACTTTCTCGTTCTTTCTAACTCCCTTTCTGCTTTGCAGGCCATTGCTGGGCACAAACTCAAGCACCCTTAACCTGCGACTTCTCTCGGACTGTATTACCTGTCTGAAAGCTGATGGTATACACTGTAAGATCTTGTTGTCTGAAAGCTGATGGTATACACTGTAAGATCTAGTTGTCCGAAAGCTGATGGTATACACTGTAAGATCTAGTTGTCCGAAAGCTGATGGTATACACTGTAAGATCTAGTTGTCTGAAAGCTGATGGTATACACTGTAAGATCTAGTTGTCTGAAAGCTGATGGTATACACTGTAAGATCTAGTTGTCTGAAAGCTGATGGTATACACTGTAAGAAGTTGCAAAGTGAGGCGACTGCAGGCGGAAATGTAAACCAATTTCAAATGTATTTAATAGCGAACCGCCAAGAAAACGTAGACAAACGGATCACAAGACAAAACACGACGCGTTTCGACCTCTTAGGTCTTCTTCAGGCAAGATACAAAAGACTCCGGACAGCGAAAATGAACGAGCAATCACTGATCTTCATTCACTTCAGCGCAAGATGGGCGTTGATTCAGATGAGGCGGCTGATCAACTTACTGGGAATGCCACAAGTACCAAACTGTGCAGATTCCAAACACCCACGTCGATGTGAGCCCAATGTTTAGACTTCTGCCACAAATGTGTGGTTAGGGGACCGGAATATGCAAATGGATAACAAACGTTTTCTTCAAATCCGCCCAAACCTTGAAGAATTCTTACAATCTGCAACAGTGGCCATAAAATAGAAAGTTTTGTGCCAGTTACACACAGGCCACATCTTTTAAACCCACTTATAATCAACTTTTCTGAAAGGTAAGGAAGCTCTGTGGTACATTTCACGTGACATATCACTCACTGAAAAAACATGTTCAGATTTTTTTGGGATGTCCGTTTTATCAGACATCACTTCATATAGGCGGCCGGAAAAGCTCAGTTGGTAGAGCGCCGGACTCGTAAACTTGGCGTTGCGGGTTCGAATATCGGTACAGAGGAATTTTTCCCTCGGAGTTAACATTGGTTCTGACTCCATTTCCCATACAGTCCTTCGAATAAGACTATGAACCGAGGTTCCGTGTGTGAACGCACGCGTAACATCTTGCACACGCGTAAAATCCCATCACCAACTTTGGGAAGAGAAGGCCAGTTTGGCCGTTGGTATGGATGACACGTTACACATAGCATGCACCTTCCCCGAAGATGGAGTATGGCTGCCTTAATGGCAGGATAAAAAACGGTCATACACACAAAACTCCACCGCCTGTCTACACAGACAGTGTCCACAGTAGTATCGGCCTGCGTACGCAGAAAGAAAGAAAGAAAAAAGAACTTCATATGACCGGACTCCATGGACTCCTGTCCAAAGACGTTCTGCTGGATGTGATTTTTTTAAGTTCCTGAAAGAGATAGATTTGTTTCTTCTGATCTAACATTTTATGAAAGAAAATTTGTAAAGCAAATTTCGCGTGTTTTGAACTGGTTCATTGACTTTTGAAAACGGCTGCTGTACAAGGCATTGACTTCCAGGCAGTGACAGACCCGGCAGAGCCAACAACATGAACAGAAAGGAATCCAGGTGGTTGACCGACTTGCCCAGAATGTCACACACAAACAATTGTGCAGATTCTCTGTTCCTCACAAAAATCTAAAACCCGAAGTGAAGACTTCCGTCGAGGACCTCATGCAACATGATCGGGACATGCAGACTACACATTTTCAAATCTGTCCGAACGTTACAGCTTTGTTACCATCTGCCACTGGTGGCAGTAGAGAAGAAGCCGTGCCCCTCCTTCCCTCCCATCGCCATCACCACCACCCCCGTTCTCCCTTTCGCCCTGTATGCTGATTTCACAACAGAAATAGAAAGCCT
The DNA here is from genome assembly GCA_018398815.1 of Conus ventricosus. Lineage (NCBI taxonomy): Eukaryota > Metazoa > Mollusca > Gastropoda > Neogastropoda > Conidae > Conus > Conus ventricosus. The sequence goes on along the minus strand of CM031606.1, from coordinate 88,092,441 downwards.
CATAGTGCATTGCATGTGAAGTGCTACTAGTTTAATGCTGATTTCACAACAGAAATAGAAAGCCTCATAGCGTATTGCATGTGACGTGCTACTACTCACTATAAATCACTTTATTTACATAGCATTGGGAAACGCGTGAAGTTAGGCATACACGCCTTACTGCAGACAGTTATTTCATCAAAGAACCATGGAACCGATCAGACAGCTGCAGTATTATGGCTCCTGCAGTCGGCTGGGTTACAGTCAACATGCAGCTGAAATCTCTGTGTGGGGAGACAGCACTGAGAAGGCATAGTGTGGTCAGTTTAGCCATAACTTACCTTGACAGCAGGTTACTCTGTCAATGGATTACGTCATGCTCTACAGCCCTTCCCTCCCATCGCCATCACCACCACCCCCGTTCTCCCTTTCGCCCTGTATAGACAGCTTGCCCTGTATGCAAAGGATGTTGCCTTTGAGCCAAGCCGTGGCGGATGCTCAAAGCGGAGTTCTCAATTCTGTGAGGACGGGGCATGAAGATTTAAAACTTCAAAAGTCAAACCCCCACCCTCTTCAGCCCCCTCCTCCGTCCCACCGCCCCAACCCTATCAATGGCTCTCCTCTTCTCTGCCCACTCATCCACTCCCTCGCCCTGCTCTCCTTCTGTAGCCAGCCCATTGTTTGACAGCGGACTGCACGTTGTTGGGAGTGACGGTCCACACCCGTCACTTGGGTGCTAATGACTGTGAAAGCTGAAATCCCCTGGAGCCATGTTGTATTACATGAGACAGTCCAAACCTTCTGTTGGCCCGCCAAAGACGGATCAGTGTCTGGCCACACTCAACAATTAGGATGTTGCTCTCCATCACTGTATCATCCATGTAAACGTTTTGAGGCGTAGCGAAAATGTGAGCCAAAAACTGATATTAAACTGATGATAGATCAAATATATTAAACTGATGATAGATCAAATGAACAATCCCCACAATCCTCTCTCTTTTTCTCAGCGATTTTAAACGATGAAATCATGAACAATCTAGAAATACATGAGGTCCCCCTTCCCTGACGGCATATTTCAGACCTTTGCACTTACTAGTGACCCTACCTTTGCGTGTGGTGGTCTCCTTTCATTGTAATCTGCCTGTTTGGAACCACCTGGCTTGTACCTTGATAAAATATGAAAGAAAGAAGGTAAATTAAATCTAAGACTCAAGAAAAAAATCTCAAAATAATATAAATGTGCCTATGTAAAAATATTCATAAAATGTCTATAAAAAAAACCGATAAGCTGAACTTTGGCGCATGGCTTGTTGGTGTGCAGCCATCTTTTCCCCTTCCCATTGGCGTCTCAAAGCGCATATTGAAGGCATTCACCCCTTCCTGTCCATCTGACTGACTCTGTGTTTGCCTCCTGTCCCTGGGTTGGCCATCCCTCGGCCACACTTCACAGCTGACAGTGTCATACTGCCATAGAACCGGCATGACCAGAGGTACTGACGGTGGATGTCTTGTTCTCTACACACAGTCAGCTGTAAATAGAACCGGCATGGCCAAAGGTTTTGATGGTGGATGTCTTGTTCTCTACATACAGTCAGATGTAAATAGAACCGGCATGACCAGAGACCTGTACTGACGGTGAATGTCTTGTTCTCTACACACAGTCAGATGCAGATAGAACCGGCATGACCAGAGGACTGTTAGGGACTGTAAAGCCACGATAAACCGGACTGTAAGGGACTGTAAAGCCATGATAAACCGAACTGTAAGGGACTGTAAAGCCACGATAAACCGAACTGTAAGGGACTGTAAAGCCATGATAAACCGGACTGTAAGGGACTGTAAAGCCACGATAAACCGGACTGTAAGGGACTGTAAAGCCGTGCACGATAAACCGGACTGTAAGGGACTGTAAAGCCACGATAAACCGGACTGTAAGGGACTGTAAAGCCACGATAAACCGGACTGTAAGGGACTGTGAAGCCACGATGAACCGGACTGTAAGGGACTGTAAAGCCACGATAAACCGGACTGTAAGGGACTGTAAAGCCGGACTGTAAGGGACTGTAAAGCCACGATAAACCGGACTGTAAGGGACTGTAAAGCCACGATAAACCGGACTGTAAGGGACTGTAAAGCCACGATAAACCGGACTGTAAGGGACTGTAAAGCCACGATAAACCGGACTATAAGGGACTGTAAAGCCACGATAAACCGGACTGTAAGGGACTGTAAAGCCACGATGAACCGGACTGTAAGGGACGGTAAAGCCACGATAAACCGGACTGTAAGGGACTGTCAAGCCGGACTGTAAGGGACTGTAAAGCCACGATAAACCGGACTGTAAGGGACTGTCAAGCCGAACTGTAAGGGACTGCCAAGCCACGATAAACCGGACTGTAAAGGACTGTAAAGCCACGATAAACTGGACTGTAAGGGACGGTAAAGCCACGATAAACCGGACTGTAAGGGACTGTAAAGCCACGATAAACCGGACTGCAAGGGACTGTCAAGCCGGACTGTAAGGGATTGTAAAGCCACGATAAACCGGACTGTAAAACCAAGGCTCTGATGCCTCGCACCCGCAGTCGTTGTGTGTCTCCCTGCGTGTCATGGTCACGGCTCAGTGAGTCAGGCGCAGATTTCGGATGCCCTTTGCTATGGCAGGTATGCCTCCCCCCCCCCCACCCCCCTCCAACCCCACCACCGTCCTCTCTCTCTCTCTCTCTCTCTCTCTCTCTCTCTCTCTCTCTCTCTCCTGTGCGGCTCAAGTGGACCGTGAAGAATGACCTGGACTGCCACCTTGACACTGACTGCTCATAAAACTAAACCCACTGACCGGCTGGATCTTATCTAGCAAAAGAGGGTGGCGGGGGGGGGGGGGGGGGGGGGGAGGGAGGAGGCTATGGCATACTCAACGTTTCGTCCAGTCACGTTTGTCCAATCATTAGTTCTCGTTCGTAATAATTGGGAATGCCCCCCTTCCCGGAGGTTTCAAAAACAAACAAATAAACTAAACAAAACATAACGAGTGTACTACAGCCGTCAGATGGAATTTCTGTCGTGTACTGGGTACTCTCAGCGAGGTTGAACGGAGATAAAGGTTGCTGATATTATACGACTTTAAACTCCTTGATTTGGGGCGAAACATTATGAACATGCAGAGGGAAAGACGCTATGGATGAACTGTGCGAAACGTGATTATGTGAAAAGTACTTGCGCGAAACACACACACACACACACACACACACACACAATGACAATGACAATGACAAATAATTTAATTGAGCTAGGCCTCGTGCCCGTGTCAATGGGGACATTGGGATGGGGGGGGGGGGGGGGGACAACAACGTTGTGGAAAAAGCAAAAGTAACAGGAAAATAACAACACTTTGCAAGTATACATGCACTTTCTCGGTCAGGTAGATAACTTTCACATTCTCCTCAGTCATGGATGTATACATACTGATCAGAATACGCACTAATATACAGCTTAGGGCATATCATTTACAAATCTCACAGAAGATACATTCATTTGTAATTGCCTAAAAAACCTGTAAACCTTTTCATGATCACACACACACGCACACACACACATTCGCACACACTCACACTCACTCACACACACACACACACACACACACACACACACACACACACACACACACACACACACACACACACACACACACACACACACACACACACATGACACACACACTCGCCCACATACACTCACACATACAAGCTCTTTTGCTTTTAGAGGGGAAAATGTACCCCGAATTATACATAAAATATATTAACTTTACGTCCCATTCGTTTTTTTACATCTGATTTCAAAAGCTTTAGTTATGAAAGCAGCAACATTTTTAGCCATTTTATCATTGGCAAGTAATAATGACATCTTGAAAGCCGACGCTCTTGCATAATATTTAGTGGGTATGAAATGCTCTCGAACATCCTTATATTTAGGGCATACAATAAAAAAGTGATATTCAGATTCCAACTGACTTGGACAAAAAGGACAGCAGAGTGCCTCTCGGGGAACACTCGAATGCCGCAGTTTGTGAGTATTTAAACAAGATACACCTAACCTGAATCTTATGAGATTTTTACGATTGTTCAAATTACTTACCGTAAACAGATAATTCGGTATTTGTCTGAATTGCTTAAAGGAAGAATAGAAGGAAAAGCGATCACTAACATCCATTCGGGTGTACCATTCTTGAAGATGACAATCAATCAACCGATTTCTAAATTCTAAGAGAAAACCTTTGACATTGTAAACGTTCTGGTTTTCCCATACATACCCAAAGCCATAGCGGTTTAACATAGAGCAAACTGATGAAACCCAGTTGTTCTTGCCTCGATGATGCAAATCATATAACGTGTTGTAAGCTTTCTTAGGAAGGCGATTATCCGGCATATTAACGACACGTATCCAATACTTGATACATTTAGTATAATTGTTTATATAGAGTGGATACCGACCAGTTTCTCCATAGACTAAGGCGCTGGGTGTTTTTTATGGACACATTTAAGAACACACACACACACAGAGAGAGAGAGAGAGAGAGAGAGAGAGAGAGAGAGAGAGGAGAAGAGAGAGAGAGAAGAGAGTCAAGGGAAAGGAGAAACAGAGTAGCAAAGAGAGAGAGAGGGTGTTTGTGTGTGTGTGTGTGTGTGTGGCAGAGACAGTTAAAGACAAGGGAAAGAGAGAGAGGGGATAGAGAATGGGGTTGGGAGGAGGAGGGGGGGGGGAGGAGGCAGTGGGAGACAGTTCTGAGAACGAACCTTTGCTTTCCCTGCCCCGTCTGCCTCGTGATACCAGTCACTGTTGCGTTATGTCATGTTGATCACGTCTGTATTGCATGCAGTTTGTGCTATGTGTAAGGCTGTATTGCATGCAGTTTGTGCTCTGTGTAGGGCTATATTGTGCTCTGTGTAGGGCTGTATTGCATACAGTTTGTGCTCTGTGTATGGCTGTATTGCATGCAGTTTGTGCTAATGTAGGGCTGTATTGCATGCAGTTTGTGCTCTGTGTAGGGCTGTATTCCATGCAGTTTGTGCTAATGTAGGGCTGTATTGCATGCAGTTTGTGCTCTGTGTAGGGCTGTATTGCATGCAGTTTGTGCCATGTGTAGGGCTGTATTGCATGCAGTATGTGCTAATGTAGGGCTGTATTGCATGCAGTTTGTGCTCTGTGTAGGGCTGTATTGCATGCAGTTTGTGCTAATGTAGGGCTGTATTGCATGCAGTTTGTGCTCTGTTTAGGGCTGTATTGCATACAGTTTGTGCTAATGTAGGCTGTATTGCATGCAGTTTGTGCTAATGTAGGGCCGTATTGCATTCAGTTTGTGCTAATGTAGGGCTGTATTGCATGCAGTTTGTGCTAATGTAGGGCTGTATTGCATGCAGTTTGTGCTAATGTAGGGCTGTATTGCATGCAGTTTGTGCATGTGTAGGGCTGTATTGCATGCAGTATGTGCTAATGTAGGGGCTGTATTGCATGCAGTTTGTGCTCTGTGTAGGGCTGTATTGCATGCAGTTTGTGCTAATGTAGGGCTGTATTGCATGCAGTTTGTGCTCTGTTTAGGGCTGTATTGCATACAGTTTGTGCTAATGTAGGGCTGTATTGCATGCAGTTTGTGCTAATGTAGGGCCGTATTGCATTCAGTTTGTGCTAATGTAGGGCTGTATTGCATGCAGTTTGTGCCATGTGTAGGGCTGTATTGCATGCAGTATGTGCTAATGTAGGGCTGTATTGCATGCAGTTTGTGCTCTGTGTAGGGCTGTATTGCATGCAGTTTGTGCTAATGTAGGGCTGTAATTGCATGCAGTTTGTGCTCTGTTTAGGGCTGTATTGCATACAGTTTGTGCTAATGTAGGGCTGTATTGCATGCAGTTTGTGCTAATGTAGGGCCGTATTGCATTCAGTTTGTGCTAATGTAGGGCTGTATTGCATGCAGTTTGTGCTAATGTAGGGCTGTATTGCATGCAGTTTGTGCTCTGTTTAGGGCCGTATTGCATTCAGTTTGTGCCATGTGTAGGGCTGTATTGCATGCAGTTTGTGCTAATGTAGGGCTGTATTGCATGCAGTTTGTGCTAATGTAGGGCTGTATTGCATGCAGTTTGTGCTCTGTTTAGGGCTGTATTGTATACAGTTTGTGCTAATGTAGGGCTGTATTGCATGCAGTTTGTGCTAATGTAGGGCCGTATTGCATTCAGTTTGTGCTAATGTAGGGCTGTATTGCATGCAGTTTGTGCTAATGTAGGGCCGTATTGCATTCAGTTTGTGCTCTGTGTAGGGCTGTATTGCATGCAGTTTGTGCTAATGTAGGGCTGTATTGCATGCAGTTTGTGCTCTGTGTAGGGCTGTATTGCATGCAGTTTGTGCTAATGTAGGGCCGTATTGCAATCAGTTTGTGCTATGTGTAGGGCTATATTTCATGCAGTTTGTGCTCTGTGTAGGGCTGTATTGCATGCAGTTTGTGCTTTGTGTAGGGCTGTATTGCATGCAGTTTGTGCTCTGTGTAGGGCTGTATTGCATGCAGTATGTGCTCTGTGTAGGGCTGTATTGCATGCAGTGTGTCCTCTGCGTATGGCTGTATTGCATGCAGTTTGTGCTGTGTGTAGGGCTGTATTGCATGCAGTTTGTGCTCTGTGTAGGGCTGTATTGCATGCAGTTTGTGCTCTGTGTAGGGCTGTATTGCATGCAGTTTGTGCTAATGTAGGGCTGTATTGCATGCAGTTTGTGCTAATGTAGGGCTGTATTGCATGCAGTTTGTGCTAATGTAGGGCCGTATTGCATTCAGTTTGTGCTATGTGTAGGGCTATATTTCATGCAGTTTGTGCTCTGTGTAGGGCTGTATTGCATGCAGTTTGTGCTTTGTGTAGGGCTGTATTGCATGCAGTTTGTGCTCTGTGTAGGGCTGTATTGCATGCAGTTTGTGCTAATGTAGGGCTGTATTGCATGCAGTGTGTGCTCTGCGTATGGCTGTATTGCATGCAGTTTGTGCTGTGTGTAGGGCTGTATTGCATGCAGTTTGTGCTCTGTGTAGGGCTGTATTGCATGCAGTTTGTGCTCTGTGTAGGGCTGTATTGCATGCAGTTTGTCCTATTTTGTAGGGCTGTATTGCATGCAGTTTGTGCTAATGTAGGGCTGTATTTGCATGGAGTTTGTGCTAATGTAGGGATGTATTGCATGCAGTTTGTGCTCTGTGTAAGGCTGTATTGCATGCAGTTTGTGCTCTGTGTAGGGCTGTATCGCATGCAGATTGTGCTCTGTGTAGGGCTGTATTGCATGCAGTTTGTGCTCTGTGTAGGGCTGTATTGTATGCAGTTTGTGCTAATGTAGGGCTGTATTGCATGCAGTGTGTGCTAATGTAGGGCTGTATTGCATTCAGTTTGTGCTAATGTAGGGCTGTATTGCATGCAGTGTGTGCTAAATGTAGGGCTGTATTGCATGCAGTTTGTTCTATGTGTATGGCTGTATTGCATGCAGTTTGTGCTATGTGTAGGGCTGTATTGCATGCCGTTTGTGCTCTGTGTAGGGCTGTATTGCATGCAGTTTGTGCTCTGTGTAGGGCTGTATTGCATGCAGTTTGTGCTCTGTTTAGGGCTGTATTGCATGCAGTTTGTGCTAATGTAGGGCTGTATTGCATGCAGTTTGTGCTAATGTAGGGCTGTATTGCATGCAGTTTGTGGTCTGTGTAGGGCTGTATTGCATGCAGTTTGTGCCCTGTGTAGGGCTGTATTGCATGCAGTTTGTGCTAAGGAGGGCTGTATTGCATGCAGTTTGTGCTCTGTGTAGGGCTGTATTGCATGCAGTTTGTGCTATGTGTAGGGCTGTATTGCATGCAGTTTGTGCTCTGTGTAGGGCTGTATTGCATGCAGTTTATGCTAATGTAGGGCTGTATTGTATGCAGTTTGTGCTAATGTAGGGCTGTATTGCATGCAGTTTGTGCTATGTGTAGGGCTGTATTGCTTGCAGTTGTGCTGTGTGTAGGGCTGTGTTGCATGCAGTGTGTGCTAAAGCTCTATTGCATGCAGTTTGTGGTCTGTGTAGGGCTGTATTACATGCAGTTTGTGGTCTGTGTAGGGCTGTATTGCATGCAGTTTGTGCTCTGTGTAGGGCTGTATTGCATGCAGTTTGTGCTCTGTGTAGGGCTGTATTTTCATGCAGTTTGTGCTAATGTAGGGCTGTATTGCATGCAGTTTGTGCTCTGTGTAGGGCTGTATTGCATGCAGTTTGTGCTAATGTAGGGCTGTATTGCATGCAGTTTGTGCTAATGTAGGGCTGTATTGCATGCAGTTTGTGCTATGTGTAGGACTGTATTGCATGCAGTTTGTGCTATGTGTAGTGCTGTATTGCATGCAGTTTGTGCTATGTGTAGTACTGTATTGCTTGCAGTTTGTGCTCTGTGTAGGGCTGTATTGCATGCAGTTTGTGCTAATGTAGGGCTATATTGCGTGCAGTTTGTGCTCTGTGTAGGGCTGTATTGCATGCAGTTTGTGCTCTGTGTAGGGCTATATTGCATGCAGTTTGTGCTCTGTGTAGGGCTGTATTGCATGCAGATTGTGCTCTGTGTAGGGCTGTATTGCATGCAGTTTGTGCTAATGTAGGGCTGTATTGCATGCAGTTTGTGCTAATGTAGGGCTGTATTATATTGCATGCAGTTTGTGCTCTGTGTAGGGCTGTATTGCATGCAGTTTGTGCTAATGTAGGGCTGTATTGCATGCAGTTTGTGCTAATGTAGGGCTGTATTGCATGCAGTTTGTGCTCTGTGTAGGGCTGTATTGCATGTAGTTTGTGCTATGTGTAGGGCTGTATTGCATGCAGTTTGTGCTAATGTAGGGCTGTATTGCATGTAGTTTGTGCTCTGTGTAGGGCTGTATTGCATGTAGTTTTTGCGCTGTGTTGGGCTGTATTATATTGCATGCAGTTTGTGCTAATGTAGGGCTGTATTGCATGCAGTTTGTGCTAATGTAGGGCTTTTTCTGTCGGTTTTCGTTCTTTTCGTTTGTTTTCCTCGATTCTAAGGACAACCCCCCCCCCCTCTTCTCTCTCTCTCTCTCTCTCTCTCTCTCTCTCTCTCTCTCTCTCTCTCTCTCTCTCTCTCTGGAAGGATGGAGGGAGGGAGAGCGGGAAAGAGGGAGGGAAGAAAGGAGGAGACAGAAGAACAGAGAGATGGGAGACGGTCAGAGATGGAGGTTCACTGAAGAATCCACGGAGTCAGCTGATCACTCAGTAGATGCTTTCAGCCTTTCCTCCCTCCCTCCCCCCTCCCCCCCCCCCCCCCCCCCCCCCCCCCCCCCCCCCCCCCCCCCCCCCCCCCACACCACACACACACACACCCCTTTCGCTCCCATTTCCCAAAGGCCCTTACCCATTTGTCGGACCTATTGTCTATAAATCTCAACAGATACGAAATAAGGACAAAGAAACAAAAGATAAATAGGAAAGACAAAAAAAAAAAACGAAAGAAAGACAAAAGGAGGGATCAGAAAGGCAGAAAGATAGAAGTGAAAGAAGGGAAAAATAAGGTGGGAAAAAGAAAAATTAAAAGGAAGTAAGGAAAGGCGAGAAGTAAGGAAGGAGATTACCGAGATAATGATTTAGTGTGTCTGATGTTGGATGTTCTGCTGTCATTTGACGCACGTGTTGACAGGCAGTATGATCAGTGTGTCTGGTGTTGGATGTCTTGCTGTCATTTGACGCACGTGTTGACAGGCAGTATGATCCGTGTGTCTGATGTTGGATGTCTTGCTGTCATTTGACGCACGTGTTGACAGGCAGTATGATCAGTGTGTCTGATGTTGGATGTTTGCTGTCATTTGACGCACGTGTTGACAGGCACTATGATCCGTGTGTCTGATGTTGGATGTCTTGCTGTCATTTGACGCACGTGTTGACTGGCAGTATGATCAGTGTGTCTGATGTTTGATGTCTTGCTGTCATTTGACGCGCATGGTGACAGGCAGTATGATCAGTGTGTCTGATGTTTCCGCGGCCTGGATTCGTTCTTTCAGATCCGCCATGGTCTGTATCTGGCATGCATACAGAAGACAGAATGTACCAGTCGATGCAGAAGTCTTATCTTGTGTTTCATTGAGATGTTTTCATCCTTCCCTACAGGTTTTGGTCTTTGCAGTGCTGATAGTGTCTTTGCAGTGCTGATAGTGTCTTTACAGTGCTGATAGTGTCTTTACAGTGTTATAGTGTCTTTACAGTGCTGATAGTGTTTTACAGTGGCGATAGTGTCTTTGCAGTGGCGATAGTGTCTTTACAGTACTGATAGTGTCTTTACAGTGCTGACAGTGTCTTTGCAGTGCTGACAGTGTCTTTACAGTGCTGATAGTGTCTTTACAGTGCTGACAGTGTCTTTACAGTACTGATAGTGTCTTTACAGTACTGATAGTGTCTTTACAGTGCTGATAGTGTTTTACAGTGCTGATAGTGTCTTTACAGTACTGATAGTGTCTTTACAGTGCTGATAGTGTTTTACAGTGGCGATAGTGTCTTTGCAGTGGCGATAGTGTCTTTACAGTACTGATAGTGTCTTTACAGTGCTGACAGTGTCTTTGCAGTGCTGACAGTGTCTTTACAGTGCTGATAGTGTCTTTACAGTGCTGACAGTGTCTTTACAGTACTGATAGTGTCTTTACAGTACTGATAGTGTCTTTACAGTGCTGATAGTGTCTTTACAGTGCTGATAGTGTCTTTACAGTACTGATAGTGTCTTTACAGTGCTGACAGTGTCTTTACAGTGCTGACAGTGTCTTTACAGTGCTGATAGTGTCTTTACAGTACTGACAGTGTCTTTACAGTACTGATAGTGTCTTTACAGTGCTGACAGTGTCTTGCAGTGCTGATAGTGTCTTTACAGTGTTGATAGTGTCTTGCAGTGCTGACAGTGTCTTTGCAGTGCTGACAGTGTCTTTACAGTGCTGATAGTGTCTTTGCAGTGCTGATAGTGTCTTTACAGTGCTGATAGTGTTTACAGTGCTGATAGTGTCTTTGCAGTGGCGATAGTGTCTTTACAGTACTGATAGTGTGTTTACAGTGCTGATAGTGTCTTTGCAGTGCTGACAGTGTCTTTGCAGTGCTGACAGTGTCTTTGCAGTGTGACAGTGTCTTTGCAGTGCTGACAGTGTCTTTGATGCCTGTGTCAGCACAAGTGGATTTCTGGGTTGGATCCCTCGTTGTGAATGATGGAGCTCAGGTCAGTGAACGGTTCCTAGCTTCTGTCCATGTCCAGCTCTATCAGTGATTATGGCGGCGGTGCCAGAGCCCATTTGCCAGGACTTCTCGGTGCTGGTTCTCATGCCTTGTCTCGTTGATGTTTCATCCAGTCTTACAAGCCAGAAAAGTTCTTTTTTCACCGCCACATGTACGCATTTAACACGTTGCAATAGGGACTCGAGAATCTGTTGGTTTTTGTACTCCCAGTTCTTATAGAACAGGTAGTACTTTAGAATGGGAATAAAGAAATGCTGTCTGTTGTCTGTCTGTCTGTCTGTCTGTTCGTGGTCAAAATGTGTTCCACTCGCTCCAGACAAAATTACTGGGCCGATCTTTCTGAAAATTTGTAAGTATGTTCATTATGGGTTACGAATGGTGCCCGAAGTTTTATTGTACCGTTATATCCCTTACTAACGGCGATAACGGCCCATAACGGATTTTCTTTTTATGGAATATCTCAGAAAGTACTCGGCCGATCCTTCTGAAAAATTGTAGGTATGTTCATTATGGGTCACAGATGATGGCCGATGTTTACCAGAATAGCCGTTACTAACGGCTGTAACGGCTCAAAACGGTTTTTCCTCTTTATGGAATATCAAATCTACATTTCTGGTGACATTTCTCTCCTCTCCTCCATCATCGATCGCTCACAGCTCTGCATCTCTGACATAAAGGCATGGATGACTTGCAACAAACTTCAGTTAAACAATGACAAAACTGAACTGATCTTCATTCTCCCAAAACGGCTCATGTCTACAATCTCTGTTCCTTCTTCTGTCCAACTTGGTACCTCTCTCATTCAGACCTCTACCACTGTGCGAAATCTAGGCGTTGTACTTGATCAGACACTCTCTTTTCAAAATCAGATTTCTTCTATCTGCCGTGCTTGCTACTCGGAGCTTCGGCGAATCAGTTCTGTGCACCACCTTCTGTCTGAAGAAGCCACCAAGACTCTGGTTTCTGCTTTCATTATTTCAAGACTTGACTACTGTAATTCTCTTCTTGCTGGTTGTCCACAGAATCTTCTTGCAAAATTGCAGAAAGTTCAAAATAATGCTGCTCGCCTTGTCTCGAAATCTCCGAAAACCTCTCATGTTTCTCCCTTGCTTAAATCTTTGCACTGGCTTCCTGTTGAAAAACGCATCAAGTACAAACTTTCTTTGCTCTGTTACAAGGCATTGGACGGCCTCGCTCCATCTTACCTCTCTAAACTTCTGTCGACCTATACTCCTTCCAGACAGCTTCGCTCTTCCTCTGACACTCGCATTCTGCAAATCCCTCATTTTCGGGCCAGAACACTTGGTGAACGTTCTTTTTCTTTTTCAGGCTCCTTCCTGCTGGAACAATCTCCCTTATGCACTCCGAAACTCAAACAGTCTTTCCTCTTTCAAGTCCTCCCTCAAAACTACTCTCTTCAAAACATATTTTTTCTGCTCCTTCGCTGGTGTGTGGGTGTGTGCGTGTGTGTGTGTGTGTGCGTGTGTGTGTGTGTGTGTGTGTGTGTGCGTGTGTGTGTTTGTGTGTGTGTGTGTGTGTGTGTGTGTGTGTGTGTGTGGTGTGTGTGTGTGTGTGTGTGTGTGTGTGTGTGTGTGTGTGTGTGTGTGTCTGTGTGTGTGTTAGGGCTTATTGCTGTAAGCGCTTAGGGCTTTTGTTTAAGATTAAGCGCACTAAATGTTCCTTATTATTATCTTATTATTATCTCACGCGTATTCAAGATAAACTGGGAGTACGTTTATATGCTTTGCATCTTGTTTTTCTTTAACTTGAAAATACAGTTGACATGAGACACACTGAAAGCACTGTGTGAAAGGAGAGGGTCAGGGAGAAATACAATGAAAGCAGGTTTGAGAAATATCCGGACTGTTCAGCTGTCCACATGACCAACGGAGTGGGGGTTTCTGAACTGCAGACGCTACCGCCGCGATTGACCAACCCACAAACCCTGGTCAGTTGTGAAACAATCGACGGAAGGAAGTCTCTCTGAACTCGGGGACTGCCTGAGCCCTAACCAGGTGGGGCCCGGCAAACCCATCACACTGGGCTCCCCGCTGTCTGTTTTGACAACTCCTTAATTGACACGTGGAAGGCACACAACGTCTATGGTGACCCTTCATCTGACATCGCTCTGGCCAGGCAGCTCGCTGACTGTTTGCTTGCCTGGCCCCCTCTCTCTCTCTCTCTCTCTCAATCCCCAGGCAGCTCGCTGACTGTATTGCTTGCCTGGCCCTCTCTATCTCTCTCTCTCTCTCTCTCTCTCAATCCCCAGGCAGCTCGCTGACTGTATTGCTTGCCTGGCGCTCTCTCTCTCTCTCTCTCCTCTCTCTCTCTCTCTCCCCTCTTCTCACTCTCTCTCTCCAATCCCCAGGCAGCTCGCTGACTTTTATTGCTTGCCCGGCCCTCTCTATCTCTTCTCTCTCTCTCTCTCTCTCTCTCTCTCTCAATCCCCAGGCAGCTCGCTGACTGTATTGCTTGCCTGGCCCTCTCTCTCTCTCTCTCTCTCTCTCTCTCTCAATCCCCAGGCAGCTCGCTGACTGTATTGCTTGCCTGGCCTCTCTATCTCTCTCTCTCTTCTCTCTCTCTCTCTCTCACTTCTCTCTCTCTCAATCCCCAGGCAGCTCGCTGACTGTATTGCTTGCCTGGCCCTCTCTCTCTCTCTCTCTCTCCTCTCTCTCTCTCTCTCTCTCAATCCCCAGGCAGCTCGCTGACTGTATTGCTTGCCTGGCCCTCTCTATCTCTCTCTCTTCTCTCTCTCTCTCTCCTCTCTCTCTTCTCCCCTCTCTCTCTCTCTCTCTCTCAATCCCCAGGCAGCTCGCTGACTGTATTGCTTGCCTGGCCCTCTCTATCTCTCTCTCTCTCTCTCAATCCCCACGCAGCTAGCTCCCTGACTGTATTGCTTGCCTGGCCCCTACCCTCTCTCTCTCCCTCTCAGTCCCCAGTGCTGATGCTACAATCCGAGCAGGCAGAATTGGCCTAATGACACGGACGCCAGCAAAGTCACGTGACACGCTTTTTGCACCACAGCACGTGCGAGCAGTTGTGTTTGGGCCATGAGGGCGGCGGCGGTTTCATCAGGGCAAATGAAGCGAGCTCGCGCAACAGTTTTGCAAAGGTCGGATTGGTCATTGCCTGTAAGGGGGTGGGGGGGGGGGGGGGGGGGGGGGGGGGGGGGGGGGGGGGGGGGGGGGGGCGCTTCGAGAGGTACCTACATGAAAACTGAGTCCCGGTGGATTTATAAGGCATGATTGTTGTTCATTGATGTGAGCATTTTTCTTTTTTTCTTTTTTTTTTTTTTCCTTTTTTTTAACGCTAACTTGGACGCCAGTAGCTAAAAATCTATCTCATCATCTCATCGTCGTCGTCGTCGTCGTCGTCATCATCATCATCATTGGCAAAATTACCACTACAACTACTATACTTCTACAGCTGCTATACTGCTGCCACAGGGTTTCCATTGCAACATTACTGCTGATACTGATGCTGGTACTAAGGCTGCTCGCAGTTCAATGACAGTTGCTCTATTTTGCTGCTGCCACTGATGCTACTACTGTTATTGTTGTTGCAGCTATTACCATCATATGTTGTTGCTGGTGATGCTGATCTACTGCTGCTGCTGGGTTGCTGCTTACTGTCAATAATGTGCTATAAACTCAGCCCGGGAAAAGGTCCTTTATGACTGGCTGTCTGACAATGGACCCGACATGCCCGATTCTGTTATGACTATTGCTACTGCTGCTACAGAGCTGTTACTGCTGTTATTACATCACTACAGCTAATGATGCTACATTAAAAGCTCATAGTCATCTCTTGCTGCTGCTATGGCTGTTGTTAATACCACAACTACTGTTACTACTACGACCACGACGCGGCTATTTATTGAAGCTGCTATTACCACTGCTGTGACTAATGTAACTACTTGACGCAAACGCTACTGCTGTCGTTATGCTGGAGCTGCCATGGATGCTGCCGCTGCTACATCCATCCATGAACGCACGTGCATGGTACATTTCACCGGGGTGTTAAAAAGAACTCCAGTAACGCTATCAGACCGG
Source organism: Conus ventricosus (assembly GCA_018398815.1). Taxonomy (NCBI): domain Eukaryota; kingdom Metazoa; phylum Mollusca; class Gastropoda; order Neogastropoda; family Conidae; genus Conus; species Conus ventricosus. The sequence goes on along the minus strand of CM031606.1, from coordinate 88,077,172 downwards.
TGACAACACGTACATGGTACATTTCACCGGGGTTAAAAAAAAAACCAGTAGCACTATCAGACCGGGCCATTTTACCGGGGTTAAAAAGAACTCCCAGTAGCACTATCAGCCGGGCCATTTTACCGGGGTTAAAAAGAACTCCCAGTTAGCACTATCAGACCGGTGCCATTTTACCGGGCTTAAAAAGAACTCCCAGTAGCACTATCAGACCGGTGCCCTTTTACCGGGCTTAAAAAGAACTCCCAGT
>CM031606.1:88066925-88071925 GCA_018398815.1 Conus ventricosus | reverse complement strand
AAAGTCTACCACTATAGACTACAGTGTGTCACAATGATACAGAAAAGTCTACCACTATAGACTACAGTGTGCCACAATGATACAGAAAAGTCTACCACTATAGACTACAGTGTACCACAATGATACAGGAAAGTCTACCACTATAGACAACAGAAATATACCACAATGATACAGGAAAGTCTACCACTATAGACTACAGTGTACCACGGTGATACAGGAAAGTCTACCACTATAGACAACAGAAATATACCACAATGATACAGGAAAGTCTACCACTATAGACTACAGTGTACCGCAATGATACAGGAAAGTTACCACTATAGACAACAGAAATATACCACAATGATACAGGAAAGTCTACCACTATAGACAACAGAAATATACCACAATGATACAGGAAAGTCTACCACAATAGACAACAGAAATATACCACAATGACACAGGAAAGTCTACCACTATAGACAACAGAAATATACCACAATGATACAGGAAAGTCTACCACTATAGACTACAGTGTACCGCAATGATACAGGAAAGTTACCACTATAGACAACAGAAATATACCACGGTGATACAGGAAAGTCTACCACTATAGACTACAGTGTACCACGGTGATACAGGAAGGTCTACCACTATAGACTACAGTGTGCCACAATGATACAGGAAGGTCTACCACTATAGACTACAGTGTGCCACAATGATACAGGAAGGTCTACCACTATAGACTACAGTGTGCCACAATGATACAGGAAGGTAGCGTGCCACTATTCGCATGTAGTAAGGTATCACTATAGACTACAGTGTGCCACAATGATACAGGAAGGTCTACCACTATAGACTACAGTAATGTACCACAATGACACAGGAAAGTCTACCACTATAGACTACAGTGTGCCACAGAACCTATAGGACGATCTACTACTCAAAACTCCAGTGTATCACTATGCTTGCAAGATTGTCTACCACTGTGGATACCAGTGTATCACCATGCTTACAAAATGGTCTACTACTGTAGACTCCAGAGTACTGCAATGCATACAGTATGGTCTACCACTATAGACAACAGTGTACAATGCATACAATATGGTCTACCACTATAGACAACAGTGTACTGCAATGCATACAGTAAGGTCTACCACTATAGACAACAGTGCACTGCAATGCGTACAGTATGGTCTACCACTATAGACAACAGTGTACTACAATGCATACAGTATGGTCTACCACTATAGACAACAGTGTGCAATGCATACAGTATGGTCTACCACTATAGACAACAGTGTACTACAATGCATACAGTATGGTCTACCACTATAGACAACAGTGTGCAATGCATACAGTATGGTCTACCACTATAGACAACAGTGTACTACAATGTATACAGTATGGTCTACCACTATAGACAACAGTGTGCAATGCATACAGTATGGTCTACCACTATAGACAACAGTGAACCACTGTTGATGCAGGATAGTCTACCTTAAAGCATGATACACAAATGTCTACCTTTACAGACTATAATGTATAACCATGACGAATACAGAAATGTCTACATCTACAGACTATAATCTATGACCTTGACAAAAATAGAGATGTCTACATCTACAGACTATAATGTATGACCATGACAAATACAGAGATGTCTACATCTACAGACTATAATATGTGACCATGACAAATGCAGAAATGTCTATGTATATAGACTATAATGTATGACCATGAAAAATACAGAATGTCTACCTCTATATCCTATAATATTGACCATGACAGCTACGAAAATGTCTACCTCTATAGACTATAATGTATGACCATGACAAATACAGAATGTCTACCTCTATAGACTATAATGTATGACCATGACAAATACAGAATGTCTACCTCTATAGACTACAATGTATGACCATGACAGCTACGAAAATGTCTACCTCTATACACTATAATGTATGACCATGACAAATACAGAATGTCTACCTCTATACACTATAATGTATGACCATGACAGCTACGAAAATGTTTACCTCTATAGACTATAATTATGACCATGACAGCTACGAAAATGTCTACCTCTATAGACTATAATATATGACCATGACGAATACAGAATGTCTACCTCTATAGACTATAATCTATGACCATGATGAATACAGAAATGTCTACCTCTGTACACTGTAGCGTGCCACTATTCGCATGTAGTAAGGTCTACCACTCAGGACTACGGTGCAGTACTCTGCCTGCTGGATAGTCTACTTTTGTGCAGGATAGTCTCACACTCTGCCAAACTGTCCACCATCTCCAGGACAGACTGTCACTATGCAAGATCATCTACATAATTGATAATCAACAGAAGTACATTGAATTTGACTGGAATAGTACACTACATTGAATTTGTTTGGAGTAGTAAACTACATTGAGTTTGTTTGGAATAGTAAACTACATTGAGTTTGTTTAGAATAGTAAACTACATTAAACTTGTTTGGAATAGTAAACTACACTGAATCTGTTTGGAATAGGAACCTACACTGGATTTGATTGAAATAATAAAATTAAGGGGGGGGGGGGGGGGGGGGGGGGGGGGGGGGGGGGGGGGGAGCTGCCAACCAACGTTTGGAATAGTAAACTACACTGAATCTGTTTGGAATAGGAAACTACACTGGATTTGATTGAATAATAAAATTAAGGGGGGGAGCTGCCAATCAACATTATTGCTACCACTTGACTAATGCAATCGTCAGTGTCGTGTCACAGCAGGGGCCATAACTCGTAATGATGAGGAAGGGCAGGTAGAGAGCAGGAGGAACGAGTTAGGAGGTGGGGGGTAGGAAAGGGGGGGGGGGGGGGGGAGTGGGATGATGAAGCCTGACAGCTCTGATACCTATGATGCCAGGACGTCTGGCGACCTGTCTGATCCAATGACGGCGGGTGGCCATCGGAGCGGCACACCTGAACGGACAGCGCGGGGGTTGGACTGTGTTGTGTTTGGCTGACCGCTGCAAGCTCCAGGCTTGCCCCGCCACACGGCTCTGTCCACCCGACCTTGGCCAGAACATCAGATACGGGGGGAGGGGGAATGAACTGTAACCCCCCCCCCCCCCAACAGTCTGCTTGACTGCCTGTTCGCATCTCTCTCTCTCTCTCTCTCTCTTCTCTCTCTCTCTCTCTCTCTCTCTCTCTCTCTCCCTCTCTCTCCCTCTCTCTCTCTCTCTCTCTCTCTCTCTCTCTCTCTCTCTCTCTCTGAACGGTAACAAATGTTGGGTGTCTTTAGTAAAGAACATTCTTTTCTCGTCTGGGTTTGGATACGTGTGGCTGGAACAAGGCGTAGGTTGTGAACAAACTTTTATAGCAGTGTTTAAACAGAGATTGAAGGATGTTTATATGCAGGAGTGGAACGGGTCTGTAACAAGTAAAGATATGTACCAAAGATACCGACTGTTCAAGACAAACTTTGCATGTGAACGGTATTTCGAATACATGGATATAAAATGCTTCAGGAACTGCTTGACTAAGCTCCGGCTGGGTTTGTTGCCAATCAATGGTTCATTTTTCAGCAGAACATTTAAGAACAATGAAAATTTCCTGTGCAAAATGTGCAATGTATTAGAAGACGAGGAGCATGTTATAAACCATTGTATTTTATACACAAGATTAAGGCAGAAATATTTGACTCTTAATGATCATCCATTCATTAATATATTACAAAAATGACTCTGTTTGGAAAATTCGTAGGCTGTGCATGTTTCTTTTTAATGCTTTGAAGATAAGACAGGATTTCATGGAAAGTTTAAGAGAAAATCAATAAGAATGCGACCATGCATTACATATGTCACAAGTTAGATCAACTTCATACTTTTCTTTCTTTTCTTTTTCTCCACGATCGCTAAGATATGTGATTTGTTTGACCCCATTCTAGGGGCTGGTGGCCTGAAGAATTAAAAATTTGTTCTTGTTCGTGTTCTTGTTCTCTCTCTCTCTCTCTCTCTCTCTCTCTCTCTCTCTCTCTCTCTCTCTCTCTCTCTCTCTCTCTCTCTCTCTCCCTCTCTCTCTCTCTCTTGGTATATATTTCTCCACACGCTTGTTTTTAAAGTTGCTCGCCAGGATCTAGCAAGGAGGCGCAAAAAATGCCTTACCGTGTATCTCGTCAAAATTATATATTTTGTTGAATAACAATTCCTTAACAGTGTGTCTAAAACTGTCTGATGCCCAGGATCACACCTGTTGCCCACTATGGTGCTGAGATTTGGAGTTAAGTTACATCTGCCGTTCATGTAAAAAAAAAAAGTCCATTTGTTTGCTATCAAGAAATTTCTGGGGGTTCATATGAAGACACCAAATGAATGTGGTCATCCTATTTGTATCAATTCATCTGTGCAGTGTATTAGATACTGGCTAACAATTTTACGAATGGATGATGAAAGATGAAAAATGGATTTCAGGCATTCGAGACTTTTTGTTTCATAATGGATTTGGATTCCTCTTGATTGATTTACAATGCAAATGATTTTTGAAGCAGTTACGACAAAGATTGGTAGATAATCGATGGCAAAACTTGCTTGAAAACATCCAGAGTAGTGAATCATATTCATTTTACAGAAATGTTGAAACATCTAATAACTGTGAGAAACATCTTTCCCTTGATATTGATTAGACATGTTAAAAATTATCTAAACAGACTCAGATTCGGAATTACGGATCTCAAAGAACATCAGCACCGATATATGAAGTCTCAAAACATTGATATGTTGTATTGGTGTCAATCTTCCAAGAAAACGGTACAAGAGAAAGAAGGCAGACAACAAACGGACATTAAAGGTGCTGCTTTTCAACTGCCGGTCGTGTCGCAAAAAAAGCAGCTGAAATCCATGAAATGGTGACTGATTTAAAAGCCGATATTTTCGTCTTGACTGAAACTTGGTTGTACGATCGTGGTGACGAGTCCTACATCGCTGCTATGACCCCCTGTGATTATGATTTCCACTCGTTTCCTCGTGTTGGATCACGAGGTG
>CM031606.1:88001925-88061925 GCA_018398815.1 Conus ventricosus | reverse complement strand
GGTGTTCAGTGGTAGTCAGTGGTGTTTGGTGGTGGTCAGTGGTGTTGAGTGGTGTTTGGTGGTGTTCAGTGGTATTCAGTGGTGTTCCGTGGTGTTCCGTGTTGTTCCGTGGTGTTCAGTGGTAGTCAGTGGTGTTTGGTGGTGGTCAGTGGTGTTGAGTGGTGTTTGGTGGTGTTCAGTGGTGTTCAATGGTGTTCAGTGGTATTCAGTGGTGTTCAATGGTGTTCAATGGTGTTCAGTGGTGGTCAGTGGTGTTCAATGGTGTTCAGTGGTGTTCAGTGGTGGTCGGTGGTGTTCAATGGTGTTCCGTGGTGTTCAGTGGTGGTCAGTGGTGTTCGATGTGTTTAGTGGTGTTTGGTGGTGTTTGGTGGTGTTCAATGGTGTTCAGTGGTGGTCAGTGGTGTTCAATGGTGTTCAGTGGTGGTCAGTGGTGTTCAATGGTGTTCCGTGGTGTTCAGTGGTGGTCAGTGGTGTTCGATGTGTTTAGTGGTGTTGAGTGGTGTTTGGTGGTGTTCAGTGGTGGTCATTTGTGTTCAGTGGTGTTCAGTGGTGTTCAGTGGTGGTCATTTGTGGTCAGTGGTGTTCAATGGTGTTCAATGGTGTTCAGTGGTGTCCAGTGGTGTTCAGTGGTGGTCAGTGGTGTTCAGTGGTGTTCAATGGTGGTCAGTAGTGGTCAGTGGTGTTCAATGGTGTTCAATGGTGTTCAATGGTGTCCAGTGGTGTTCAGTGGTGTTCGATGTGTTTAGTGGTGTTGAGTGGTGTTCAGTGGTGTTCAATGGTGTTCAGTGGTGTTCAATGGTGTCAGTGGTGTTCAGTGGTGGTCAGTGGTGTTCGATGTGTTCAGTGGTGTTCAGTGGTGTTTAGTGTTGTTCAATGGTGTTCAATGGTGTTCAGTGGTGTTCAGTGGTGGTCTATGGTGTTCAGTGGTGTTCAATGTGTTCAGAGGTGTTCAATGTCTTCGGTGGTGTTCAATGGTGTTCAGTGGTGTTCAATGTCTTCAGTGGTGTTCAGTGGTGTTCAGTGGTGTCCAATGGTGTTCAGTGGTGTTCAATGGTGTTCAGTGATGTTCAATGGTGTTCAGTGGTGTTCAATGGTGTTCAGTGATGTTCAATGGTGTTCAGTGGTGTTCAATGGTGTTCAGTGGTGTCCAATGGTGTTCAATGGTGTTCAATGATGTTCAGTGGTGTTCAGTGATGTTCAATGGTGTTCAGTGGTGTTCAGTGGTGTTCAATGTCTTCAGTGGTCTTCAGTGGTGTTGAGTGATGTTCAGTGGTGTTCAGTGGTGTTCAGTGGTGGTTAATGGTGTTCAGTGGTGTTCAGTGGTGTTCAATGGTGTTCAGTGGTGTTCAATGGTGTTCAGGGGTGTTCAATGGTGCCTATTCTGATCAAACATACAGAGGACACCACCACTTAAGTCATTTACCGACGACAATATTTGTTTAGTCGTGGAGCCGGAGTGAGCTCTCCCTCCGGTGGGCGCCACCACATCCGTCCAGCGATAGTCTCCATGAATATATTTGTCGATACCGGTGACCCGACAAAACCAGTCGATACTGGTGACCCCGACAGAACCAGTCGATACTGGTGACCCTGACAGAACCAGTCGATACCGATGACCCCGACAGAACCAGTCGATACTGGTGACCCCAACAGAACCAGTCGATACCGGTGACCCGACAGAACCAGTCGATACCGATGACCCCGACAGAACCAGTCGATACCGGTGACCCCGACAGAACTAGTCGATACCGATGACCCCGACAGAACCAAGCCAAGGGCAGAGACGCGGAGAGGTAATCAACTGAGTCACCATGAAAAGAGGGCATGAAGGGCCTCGGAATTTGAGACTTTCTGTGTTTTGTGATGCTGAGCTTGAGGATGAGGATAATGAAGATGATGCCACGGTTTTTCATTCAAGTCTGAGACTACATCACAGGATTATCCTCTACGCTTGCTTTCATATTATATCCCGACGTCAGCTCACTGAGAGATACACGCACCTGCAATGTTGGTCAGGAAATTTGAACAACACTCTCACTTTCATTTTGTAGATGAAACTCAACTGTGTGATCCCAGTCTACCTATCTGAGCCCTAGCTATTTCAAGTAGCTGGTCGGTGCAGAAAAATCTCACAAAACAATGGCTCTGAAGGGGATCGAACCCACGACCTCCCAAATGGAATACCTCGACGCTAACCACTTCGTCACAACGACCTTTTTTGTCTTCCTAAGTCGCCACTACCGTCGGCAGAACACTTGAAGGCACCGCGCAGCATTGGAGTTGGAATTTCATGCAACTGAAATACACTGTGTGGTATTTGGACTTGGAGTTTGGCTGCTCCAAGGTAATTAAGTTGCGTCAGAATATCATAAATCCTATTTGTAAAGAATAGAAAAAAAAATTTCAATGAATACTTTAACTTTGAGCCCTAATTCTTGTGTGTCAAGGTGTTACAGAGCGCACATATATTTGTCTCCTTTGAGCAGATGAAATGTTTATTTTAAAGTTACTCCCCTCCCCCCACCCACTTATCTCCACAATGGATGAACGTTGATTATTTACAGGCTGGCTAGCTGTTCCCCATTATTCGCCGCTGATACACTGTCCAGTTTGTGATACACACACACACACACACACACACACACACACACACACACACATACACACACACTCACACACACACACACACACACACACACACACACACACACACACACACACACACACTCGTTTTTGAGTGAACGGTGTTTTGGGAAGAAGACACACAGAGAGTGGTTCATGTCAATCCAACATGCAGACAGCAGGCCGCCCTCGCTGAACAGATACTTTAGTGGGCACACACCATCCAACTGAACAGTTCTCTCGCCCGAAAGTATTCGTTAGCTGAAGCGAAGAGGACTCCGACAAAGGGAGATAGATAAATGGAAAACGAGACCAGATACCGATCCTCCATCCTCTGCATCTCGACCGCTGGAGTGAAGATGCTGATGAGAAGTGAACCAAGACAGCGTGGACGCTATCTCCTGGCCAGCACTGAAGTGTCGACAGCTTACACAGCCAGCCCTCAGATCCCAATCTAAGTGCCGGTCGCACATGCTTGTCGTGGACGGCGTGTATTCTGTGCAGGCGGTGTGTCAGAGATGAGTGTGGGCAGAGCAGTGATCATCAGCTTGTCTGAAGTCGATTAAGACCTTGCGGGATACAATGGATTCCCTCCCAACGTGCAAAAGGGGAGGAACAGGAAAATGTATGTTCTGGCTTTTTACTGCCCTCACAAGTTCGGGCAGTAAAAAGCTAGAAACATACATTTTCCTGTTCTCTGACAAGTAAGACTTCAACAACGAATTAAAAATGATAATCCATTACACATTTTTTCAATAAACAAAAAAAAATAACGATTTTTTACAAACAAACATACTGGGTAGGATTATTCGTTTTCAATACTAATTTACTAAACAGTTCAGTTTTTAGTTTTTGCTTAATCCTACGTTTTTCCTAGTCATTTTCAATAACATCATTTTCACGCATGTGAAATAAAACTAAAGTCTTTTAAAACCGAGTCACTTCTTGTTTGCTGGTTGTGTGTGTTTTGCACGGGTATATGAGAAAGGTAAATGACGGGGGAGGCAACATCCCCTAATTGCTGGTGCTGGCTGTAAGAACTTGTACACGGGCATGGAAATACGGAGCTAGTCTGACACATGATTACTTAATTTGGGCTGTGGGGGCTTATGAATTTGGCAAGGTGCAATAAGGATTACCGCTTGGGGCAAAACAAATCTAGACGTGTTTCTTACATTCACCAACCATAAGCCAAGATTTAATCACGTGATAGTAAAAGACGACACATTCGCCCCAGCACTGTTCATTCTACTTGGTGGTGTTGTGGCGCCGAGACGCGTGTAATTTTCAGTGAGAAAAGTGTTTGACTTTAGTTAGCTTCAGTTTTGGGTTGGTGATTACATAGTGTAGCTTTTGATCATGACAGAACAAAGAGCGTGGAGTATTTCTCAGTTGACAATACTTCAAGAACATCTTGAGTACCATGCTCAATTTCTTCATGTTTTGGAGGAACTTAAAACAGCAGGCCCATCTACAAGTAAGAAACTACCTAAACTTCCTCCACAACCCAAACGAAAACTCGCCACCCTGTATGGAGGAAAAGCAAAGAAATCCAAAACACAAGGAATCCAAATGAACTACACGAGTATTTACAGTCCAAAATTGTTGATGTGCAGAAGAAAGTCAGGAAAGAAGAGTTCTTTTTTAATCTGGAAGAAATTACATCATCGCAAAGTGCTGTTCAAAAGCTGATTGATGGATATAGACAACTAGCAAGACAAGAAGCAACCACAATGGCTTTTAACCTGCAATACGGGGGACTTTTAGAAGTTGCTTTCAAGTTTTTTGAGGCGGAAGAAAGGAAAGGGACTCACAGTAAACGTGGGATGAATGGCTGAAGGAAAATGTTGCAATTAGCCCTTCATATGCACGGAGACTGAGAGAGATAGCCCGTTTGTTGCATCATACATATCCAAATTCAGCACGTTGGGCTGTCTTTCTATGAAATCTTCCGCCTTAAAAAGGAGCTCCATGCAATGTTTGAGAGCAGCGAGGAGATTCGGAACTACTGGGCCAAGAAAATACCCACATCAATGGTTCTCGACTGTGCACAGCAATCATCGCAAGAGTAGAATTAGCGAAACCTGAAACTCCTGCCTGTGTACAGGAGTAGCTGAGCTAGAGCATTGCTGTAACACTGAAGTAGGTCGCGCAACTGCCTGTAGCGCTCAAATAGGTCAACTAGTATTGGAACACTGCTGATTCACATGACATTCACTGCCTGTCTTCACTGCTTTAACGCCCGGCTTCAACTTTTTTGGCTGCCTTTTCAGGCGGGCCACAGAGTGTACTTTATTCAACTTCTTGTTTTTTAAAATCAAGCTTTTGAAAAATGATTGGTGGCCGCTTTGATAATTTCAGTTGACAGAGAGCCCGAAAAGCCGTCTTGTTTTTCGGCGTAAAGCGCAAACCCATAAATCCTTTCACTTTCCCATGCAGCCCTCCCTATTTTTAAAATGTTTGTGTGTGTGTGTGCGGTTGTGTGCGTGCGATTGTGCTTGTTATTGCTGTTTTTGTTGTTGTTGTTTTGTTTTTTATGATAAAAAAATTATTCTAAACATCCTTTTCTTTAAATAATAAAAAGGTGCGGCACACACAAACCGCAGCACCCCCCCTGCCCCACCTCCCCCCCCACGAGCACCCTCAAGTCACTTCTAAGTTTTTAAAACTCAAGCCCCCCAATCACTTTTAATTTTCTTACTCAAGTTGCCCCCCAAGTTATCCCAAGTTACCCAAAGTTGTTATAAAGTCATTTCTACAAGTTTCCCAATTTCCCCCAATCCTTCTAAGTTCTACTAAACACCCTAAGTAACTTTAATTTCTTACTAAAGTCGCTAAAGTTATAACTAAGTCACCCCCTAAGTACAACCAAGTTCTTATTCAAGTTAACTTATAATTATTTATTAAGTCTTAAAGTGTTATTGCATCAAAAGGATCAAAAGAACTTTTTTTGTTGGCTTTTTCTGATACTTTTGTTTTTGGTTCTGTATTTAGTGGTTGAGATTGTTTGGACTGCTTCGGTTTTTTTTGTCTTTTTTTTTATATTTTTTAAACCGAAATAACCACCCAGCGAAATGCCCCCAAAAATGACAATTGCTTTAAGAAAATATGGACTTTGGCGGGTGGAAACCCCTGTTGTTGTGACCTTAAATCAAACTTTTTCTGGCGTTTTTAAAGCAGGCATTGAAAAAAATGGTGCGGCCTAGCACTTTTTCATTATGGCCAAAATTTGTGATTGAAAAGAATTTTCGGTTCCTCTGCAAATTTTTTTTTCCTCTGCAACGCGCCCAGGTTTTTTACTGCCCATTTCTCCATTGGGTAAATTTTTTCGCTCTGCTGATTTTCGGCTGGGGCTTTTGAAGGGAAAAAAAATCTATATGTTTAAAAAAGTTTTAATCCCATGTTAGCGGCGAAAAATAATGTTCCAAATTGAAATAAGACATCCTAGAGACCTAATACTTTGTTAAAACTGGATTGCTTTAAAATCATAAAAAATTTGTTCAGAATAAATGGGAGCAAATCTACAAACGTTAGTGTACAAACAAGGCGTTTCCCCGACCTTTTTTACCTTTCTCGTCCCATTTGCGTTTATCCCTGTTTTGTACTTTAAAAAGTCTTGTGGCGAAATCTGTTAATTTGTTCTAGCTAAATTCATTCCGGGGAACTGTTTTGTTTTCCCCATGCCCCAAAAAATACGTCTTTTTTTTTTGGGGGCATAATAGTTTGGTCATCAACCTGGTCATTTTGAAATCAAAAGTTCAGGAAGGTTTGGTCTTGTAGTAGTCATCCCCGTTCTGTTTTTTTTATTTAAATTATTTTATTTTTTAAAAATGGCACCAAAAAACGTTCCAAAACCTTGTTCCCATTCAGCTGTTATTGGGGGCCCTAAGCTTGGATACACATGCTTGGAAAAAGTTTTTAAAAATAAACCGCAGTTTGGAAGCTGATTTTAAAAGACTCAGCAAAGCAAATTGTTTTATGGGTTTTCATCGCTACGAAAGATTTTTAGTTAAGAAGGAAAAATTTCCCGACAGTTCAATAGAAAAATTAAAAAAAATACTTTTTAAAAAAAAGGGCTCACTCGTAATATGAAAGGCGGCGCAGTAGTGAATGCGCTGCTTTTAGTGAAGTAATTACGATTTAGAAAACTGCGGGATGACGGGGGGGAAAAAAGCCCTAAAAAACTATGGAGCAACTAGCACGCACGGTCGCTTGAAAAGCAGAAAATTTGAGCAGTTGATTTTATTAATGAAAACAAAAAAACAGGGCCATGCAGTTTCACTTTTAAAAGATGTTGCCCCAAGCAATAAAAAAATATTATCTTGAAACAGGAAAACCAATCGAGACTTGCCCCCCCAAAAATTTCAGTGCTTTTATAAACCATCAAAAACAAAAGATGCAAAAACGTGTTTGTTTTTGGCATGCCCGTTGTGTATTTTGTTGCACATAATTTGGTGAATAAAAATGAAAAAAATCTTTTATTCGCCAAAAGGATAGGGAAGGGAATCACGGCAAAAAAAAAGCTAAGCCAAGAGCGGGAGTCTGAACAAACAGCAAAGGAATGGCTATCAAAACAAGCGATTTGGAAAATTTTATTTACCTGCGCCTGACAATACAGAGACCACATTTTTGTAAATACAATCCAAACGACACCCATCAAAGGGATCTTTTATTTACCCATGAACGTTTAGGCGAAAAAGATTTAAGTACCACCCATCTTTGACATAGCTTAAAAGATCAAAGAGCGGAACCTTTAACACAAAAGATGTTCTGCTGTTGCTGTTGCCATACAACGATATCCCAACGAGGCCCGAAACTTTCCTGCATGTTTTTCAAGTCATACGGAAAAATTTAAAGGCCAATAATAATTATTGTTAAAACATAGATTTTACCTTTAAAAGAGGACCCCGGGGTTCCAGATCCAGGCTTTGGGAAAAATTTTTAACAACATTATCTGAAAGATTTTTTTCCCCCCCCAGTATCACAGAGAGTTTGAAATTCTCGCAACACGAATGGTTAAAAGACTCCCCCTCGTTTTGCGCGCAATGAAAATGAAGAATTTAAAGGGCAAAACCTAAAAGCAATAAAAAAAAAAACAATAAATGTTGTTGCTGAAGACTCCAGCACACCACAAATATTACCATTTGGTTAAAAGTAAGGTACCTTTTATTTACGGGAGAAGCAAAAGGGGGACCTCGCATCAGGGCAACCGATCCATTTTGGAGTGTTGTCCATATGAAAAAAAAAAAGAATTGTAAAATAAATCCCCCCGTGTATTTTTACGAGAAATGCAGACAAAAAACCAGCCCCAAAAAGATTTTGTAAGGGAACGAGTAACCCCGCCCAGACACTTTCCCATTTGCTTAATTAATTTAGTAAAATTTGAGTTTAAAATGGAAGCTCAGAAGGAACAGAACGAAACAAAAATTAAATAAAGAGAATTTTGGAATTAATACGAAAATCATATGTGGTGTTTGCTTTTAAAGGGAAATTTAATCGAAATCTTGTAGTTTTTCTGTTAAAAAAACAATTCGAGGATTCATGGCACATGGCACTGCACCCAGATCACTTAAAAGCCCAAATCCCAAAATTTTGCTATCAAAAATGGGGGAAAAGAATATCTTGAAATAAAAAAAAAATTCGGCCGTAACAAACAGAGAAAAAATTTTGAATAAATTGGGAAGATGAATGATTGATTTTTGATAAATTTCAGGAAAAAATGAGCCAAATTAAACCTTGGGTGAAGAAGTTTTAATTATCCCGTTCTCCAGGGTCCAATCGCATATGAAAACTTGGATTAACAAATATTTCGTTTTGTGTTTGTTCTTTTAATGACTTCTTTGTTAAACAGTTGTGTTGATCTCAGTAATTAGATCGCAGTTTTTCGTTGTCATAGAAAAGTTGTTTTTTGAAAAATGCTTTTTTGTGTTGTCTGCGTAGTTTGACTGCACAACCTGCGAGATTTTCCCTTTGTTTCTAATGTTTTCTCTGGCTCGAAAGACTGTCATTTTCGCCCTTAAAACCAACAAATCCTTAATCCCCCCCCAGAAAAATTCGTCCTTCATCTTTCCCTAAAACCTTCTTTTTAACGGTTGAATGAAAAGGGAATTTTTTGGGGAAACCCGAGTGTCGTCCACCCGCTGTTTTAGCTATTCTATTTCCATGTCTTTTAGTTGTCTTCAGTAGGGATACATAAAAAACTTCTGTATCTGTGAAAAGTACTTGGACTCTGGTACGAGGGTTTAAAGTAGTCTAAAGAAATTTAAAATCAAAGCTTGATAATTATAAAACAGAAAACCCAAAAAAACGGTTTTTCCCAAATTTTTGACTTTCTTTTTTTTTATCTTTATGCAAAAAGCTGATCTGAAATCTTTTAAAATCCTGATAAATTTGGTTTTGAAGTCAGCTTAATTTTTCGTTCTCTCTGGTGACCAATTTAATCTTTTCCTTTTGGGGGTTTTTTTATCTTTCCCAAAGCTGTTGTTTTTTCGCTTGAAAAAGTCTTTTTTGAAGTCTGTGGATTTAGTTCTAAGATCATGTTTTCGGTATGGGGTTTATAAATGTTCTTATCAAAAGCAATTATACGATGAACAGCTGTTCTTTAAACCAGCCCTTTAAAAAAATTGTATAAGTCTGTAAGACAGACATAAATTTTTTTTGCCCGAAGATTAGGCACAAGGTTTTTGGGGCTCTTTTTTTGCCTCTTTTGACTTTCTGCTGCTAATGGTAGTCATTTTGAGGTCAGGGTTCTGAGGTATTCTAAGTCAAAACTTTAGAATGAAACCCGCTGTTTTTTCGGGGTTAAAATGTTCACCCCTTTTAAAGCCTTTTGATTTTATTCGTACCGCCCCCAGTGTAATTTTTTAAAGTTTGGCGGAAGTGATTGCGCCCCTTGCCCATCCTCAGATTGTTTGCATCTAAATAAAAGATAGTTAGACCTTTTACTTGGATCTAGTGTCCAAGTATTTGTTGTTTTTTCTTTACGTAATGATGCGACGCCCTACTAATTCCTCCCCAATCCGTTTTTAATTTATTGAAATCATTGGTAATTGCAATAAACAATTTTTACTCCAGTAAACTTTAAGAAAAGATCCCAGCTCACCCGGGGCGCAGAAATTTAATGCGCGGTCCAGGCTGTAATGTTTCTGCAGGCTTTTTGTAATTTTCAAAAGAGTCCCCCAACAAAAATACATGGGGCCCTTAAAAATGCATCTGATAGTTCCCCCGTTTACAATTAACTTCGCCCCGCATCTTGGCATGCTGGTAATCAGAAAAATGATTTCCTTTTCCCCTTTGATAGAAAAAAAGGCCTTTAGGAGGGAATGTATCTTCGTCAAAACCCTTTCCCCCAAATGTTCTTATCTAAGGTTATTCCCCTTTTTAAAAATTTGTCAAAATATTCTTTGTTTTGGAAGGACTTTAAGGACTAGCCAGGACTTAATGAAACCCCCTCGGGGTTGCATAGAGTCAAAAAAAAGACGTTATTTAAAGTGAACAGGCTTTTTTTGTGACTGTGCAAGGTTACCGAAGCGTCGTTAATGCTTTCATTATAAGATGAGGTCGTAAACCCCGCAGTTTGAAAAAGATGGGCAGTCCCTGCTTTGGATCAACTTTGGTTTAAGATGCTTTTCTGGCCTGCCCCCCTTGAATTTCCGCTAATGTGACAGGCCTTTTTTGTTGGGTTACACTTGAGCGTTTTGCCTAAACCCATATCCCAAAATTGGGCTGAGTCATACTGTTTTTGGGCTTCAGGCGTCATTATGATTTTAGATAAAAAACAGTTATTAGAACGGCGTTCGCACTTGCTGCATGCGTTTTAAGAATGTTTCTGCAGATTGGGGCCCTATACAATTCGGTTTGAAGGCTCCGTCCCACCTGACAATGATAAAACTTGGAAAAATCTATGATTTCATTAAGACAGTTTTCGGAAGTTTTGTGGGTTTCCCTTCATAAGGAACCCCTAAGCGACTCGAAGTCGGTAAACTACGTATGGACTTTTTGCAGCCGTTTCCAGTTATTAAAACTAAATTTTTATCCGGCGGGGGGGTAATTTGTTTTGTATTACAGCTACAGAACTTTTCTGTTTTTATGTTAAACGCGGGTGAACGATGGAATTCTTTTAAACATTTTCTACAGAAATTTTTTTTGCAACAATTTTTTGAGTATGTGCTTATTTCTCTTGTGCGTACAAGGAAGGGACCCCGTTGGTGAAAAAATTAGGAGTAATCCCCATGGGGTTTTGTTTTTTTTTTTGCCAACGATGGGGCTGTCTTTGACACTCTAATAGGCACCAAATTTGTTTTCCAGACCATGTGTATAAAACATTATTGGTTTGTTTTGTTCTTCAAACTGATCAATTTTGCCCGCAAAGGAAAAGGTATTCCACTAAAGTTAAGATCATTTTGGGAAGGCAAGTTAGATCTTTCTCTGGTTTTTTTTCGGAGTAATGCAGCCCTTTCAAGAACACCCTTAAAACATTTGCGCTAATTCTTTATGTTTAGAATGCTCGTTTTGCGAAAAGATGGGGGGTCGGGAAAGTAAACTTGCCCACAAGGCTCAACTTGCCTGTTTTAATCTGATCTCTAAGACTTCGCCCCGACCAACAGGCCTTCATTTTGGGTTCTTTAGCGGCCAACAAAAAGTGTAAGCAGTTGGTCTTCCCAACCAGGGTTAAGTCATTAGAGAAAGAAAGTTGTTGTTTTTTGAGGCCCAACTTCTAGATTTTCTTCATTTATTGTTAATATCGATTAAAACAGTCAAAACTTAAATGGGGGCATGTTAGTTTTTCCCAACTTTAGAAAAAGCAGAACAACACTGCCGTATTTGTGACATGCTTTTGATTAATACATTTTAAAACTTTTGACAAACCTTTCCTTTAAGCATTCCTTCAAACAAATTGCCCGGGCCTTTTTATTTTAGCCATCTTAAGTGCCTTTTTTAATGAAAAATTTATTTAAATAAAAAAAAAAATTAATCGAACAATTCAAAAGGTCTTTTTTGCTGGACTTAATAAAGTATAAAAGCCCCTTTTTGTTTTTTTAAGTGAGCTGTTTTTGAACGAGTTTTAAGTCTCGTTTTTTTTTTTTTAACCCTTCCTTTTTTATTGCTCGGTGTTTTGGGTGTTGAGAAAAAACTTGCCCCTTTCCTTTTTTTGAAAACAAACTTTTTGCCTTTTATAGTCATCAAAATCGGCCGTAAACGACTAAATTCTTCACGTGAGTTTGAGTAACAGCGCTGTATTTATTGTCGTTTTTAACGGCTAAGTTTAGCTGTTATTTGTTGAAAACCCTAGCGTGTGCTTTTGGGTTTAGTTTTTTTAAATTTTTTTGGGCCGCAGATTACAGCTAAGAACAAAAGGCCCAGAGCTAAAGACAAAACCCCCCTAGAGTAAAGCTGCGGGTGCCCCAACACCGTTGCAAGAGATACAATGTTCCTGCTGATAGAGCAAAAGTCAGCCCAGTATTACATATTAAAAAGCATTTAAAAAAAGCAGAATACCTTTGTTTGGTTTTGCTGATTTAAAGGTTTGCTTTAGTACTTTTTTGCATTTTCTAAGGTTTTTTAATCTAAAGGTTTTTGTTAGGGGTTTTACTATCCCTTCGTTTTGGGGACTCTGGGGCTGTAGGCGCATTTGGATAAAACCCTTAACAGACATGCTTTTTTAAAATAAAAATAATTTAGTATTGTTATTTTTAATCGTTTCTTTAATATTCACTGCCATCATAATTAAAACAAAACACGTTAATGGTTTACGGTCTTTTTCTTTTTCAATTTGAATGTTTTATTTGTCTTTAACCGTTTTCCCATTTTATGAAGTTATTATCGTTGCCCCTTGGGCAATCATAAAAAGTATTTTGTTACATAAAAAGACAAACCCAACACTGTGGGTTAGATTTTAGACCCCGGTCTACTGTTGGGTTTCTACACCTCCCACCTCCAAACAGTTTTCTTATTTCATCAAAATGCTGATAAGGTTTAACCCCGCTAGCGTAGATTTGGTTAGGACTACCCTAAATTGTACATTGCACTTCGTTATTTTGGGATAACAAAATTTTCAGTTTGTCTTTTGAATGGTTCTTCATTTTCACACAGCAATAAAATACCTTTAAGCGATCTTGTGCGGCACTAAAACTAAATTCCATATAGTGTCTCCCCTGCTTTTAGAATATTTAGAATGAAAAATCACTCTTTCGTAATATATTGCTAATTTTGACTGATATTGTTGCTCGATCAGCCTCGCTAAGTTAGGGTTGCTAACAACGTCAAATTAGCGAGATGTCAGAAATGCGTACTTTGCTTCGGTGTCTGTAGATATAATAACATATTTGGTAGCATTAAAGTTAGTTCATATGACAATCTGTCTTTTAAAATGCTCCTTGAAAGTAGGGGGCATGCGCTTTTAACAACTCAAAATCTAGGGGTATGAAAAAGCGATTTCCATACGCATAACTTACGGCTACAAACCTTTTGCCGTCTTTAGCATCTTCAGCGCCATTCTATGTTTTAGTGCTTCTTCATTTTCGATTCCTTAAAAACGCAAGATCAGCCCTTTCGTTCCCGGTTAGCCATAGATCAGAATATTTTTAAAAAATTTATGTCTGCATTATGTAAAGAAAATATTTCATGCCCCTCAAGTTTTATAAAAATTTTTCTTAACGATTGCCCGCCCCAAATTCTGTACAACTGTCCTTGTTGGGGTCTGTTGTTGAAGCGAGTTCTATTTTGAAAGAAAGACGCGCAGAGCCTGGCACAATCACTTCATCCGCTCCTAGGTCTGGAAATTTGACAGTAAAAATTTTGATCCGAATCAATAGTAGAGGGATTATTTGGAACAGTAATATTCCGCTTATTTCCCTTTCACGCCAAAGGGCTTTCAATCTTTCTATGCGGGTCAAGAATTGAACCATATGCTTGTGACATTTTTTATAAAACAAAATAAAAAGTTAATTATTAAAAAAAACATGGAAGGCAGAGAAGATGAAGATTATGATGTTCTGATCCTGGAGACGACATGATGAAATGACACAGCATCGCTCAGAGCTCTCAATGCGGCGTGAATTAACAGAAAGTCATTTTAGATCATTGTACAAAATTTGGGCCCTGAACCCCGAAGTTTTTAGACCCTAATGTTTTTGAACGAGATGATGATGGCCATTTGTTTTTAAGAAACGCAAGGACAACGCGTTCAGCTTACCTAAACGAGACCATTAAAGTTTTTAGCCGTGGGTTCAATTAGACAAAGACTCCTGCGAGCGTACAAAATCGCCTTGGCATTGCTAAACCAAATTAGATAGGGATGCAGTTGCTAAACTTCAAACACACTGCAAGAATTCCAACAGCTAACCAAATACAAAACATGGAACTTAAAAATTTTAAATCCCAAAAAACGGGGGAATTAATAGAAGCAGAACCCGTTTTTCAGAAGAAACAGCATTAAAAACAATAATTAATGATTCCCCGCTACCCATGCGAGAAATAAGGCTCTTGATCATGCTTTGAGAAAACATCAGAGGCGAATTAACAAAAAAATTTAGCAAAACTAGGTGAACTAGATGAGCATATAAAAAGAGAAAAAGAAAAACTCGTTGAGGTGATGACGCCCAAATTAGGGGATGATATTAAAGAAAGAATAACCCAAAAACTAAAGATCTTGAACAAGAGAGATCAGCAAGACTAGAAGTGCTGTCTACTAACCGAGAACAATTACGAACTCAAGTGAGCAGAATAAGAAAACTACCAAAGAATTTTATATGAAGACACGACACTACAGAAAAGAATAAGAACACTGTTTAGGAGCAAAGGAGTCACATTAGTAAGCGTTATAACGGCCTTAGGATTTGCAATAAGTACACCCGGTGATGGCTATTTCAGGCGGCGGTGGTCAAAACCCCGGGGCCTCCACCGCCATCACCTCCATCACCCCCTGATAAATCATGGTAAAAAAACAGCTTGATCATCTTGCGGGTTTATTAAAAAAAATTTGCCAGTAAAGTATAGACTCTTTACCAGGTATTTGGGGGTGTCGTTTTGCTGGCTTTTGTCTACTGCAAGCAAAGTAGTTGGCTTTATGGCGAGAAATTATGGGCATTAGTTTCTTATAGTCGGGTTTAATTTTTAGTAAGATAAAGACCAAGTAATCCTAGGCCAGTTAATCAAAAACAAGTGCTGTCTTTTCAGATTCATGGTCATTATTTTTTTGACTTCTTCAACGGTCTTCGGGCTTTGGACCCCGGGATTGGATGACTTATTCTTGGGGGGGCATCTTGTTTGTTTAGTGCTTGCAATATTACAGGCTCAGAATTTATTTTGTTTTTCCCGACCTTCTGTCATTGGGCCCGCCACAGGATTTCATTATTGTAGTTTATTATTGTGCCTATCTGGAGTCTAAGGTCAGAAGGTAGCATGTATAAACCGTGCCAACAGCAAAGTCTACTTTTTGATCTTGCATATTGTAAAACATTTTGGTTTCCTTTTAATACTTGAAGGTAATCAACTGGTAGAAATTTAAAGGCGTCCTCGAAATTTGCTAAGTAAATTTTTTTTGTGCATCAAAGCAGTAAGAAGGAAACAGTTATGCTCGATCTGTTTGTGCTTGCGAGCCTAGCAAACACCAAACGTAAGTACGAATAGAGTCCCTTTATTCGTTTTTATTCCTGCTTTTAGTTAGGCCCCTTTGAAGTGTCTAAGTTTAAAAGTTGACCATGCTGTTTTTATGCTCTTGCTCTATGGACCCCAGGTGAAAAAGCCGTGCCTGTAGAGAAAGGATGTTAAGGAGGATCCCAGGCATAGTTATACTTTCTGTGCACGCCCCAAAAATAAGGGGTGCCTAGAATGATTAAGATCCCAATTTTGTCTAAAGTCTGTCTTGGCCTTAATATTAAATTCGTTTACAGATCCTTTTAAAAGCCTTATGTCTATTCTGTTGCTAATGGATTAAACGGTTTGGTCATTTGGTAATGGTGCTTGCAGTTCAGTCAAAATACTTGAAGGTGTAATAGAATGAAATCTATACACTGACCTCACCAAAGGATCAGGATGATTTAAGGGGATCACCAAGACACCCCACACCCATTTTGAGCACAAAACACAGAAAATTTTTAACGGGTTTTGATAAAACTGCATGGGATACTAAACCACATTTTCGAAATGAGTCGTTTTTAATAGGAGGGTTAAGATACCCTTTTCAAGGGTACTAACCTTTACTTGAAAGCGTCAGACTGATCACAAAAATTAAATGACATTTGTTATTTTTTTTAAGTTTGTAGTGGGGCCCCAACAAATATTTTGCATTAGTTATTTGAATGCGCTCATTTTATTTCTTTTTAAAAAATGTTTGAAACAAACAACTCAAGACCGCCTTCTTTTTTTAGAACTGCATTGATAACAATTGGGGAGCCAAATGGTTGCACTTCATGAAATATTTAAAAAGCCGGGGGTTTTAATAAACCAATCCAAGAATAATAAAAGGGTTCAAAAAATTGACAAAACAGGGGCCAAAGTTAGCCAGTTAACAATACCTGAGGTTTTTACGGTTTGCCACTAAAAGAAGCAATGATAACTTTGACTTTAATCTCAAACTTAACAATGCAAATCGAAAACAATTTTGACCTTAAGCCTAAAAAGAAGAATAGGTTACTCTTTTGATAAAAGCTAGCTAAAATTTGGGCTTTGCAACAACAATCAGCCCCTTCATATTTTTTAGTGTTACACCAAAACAAACTACTTATGGGGGAAAAATCCGCTCGATCTGCATTACATTCATTACTTTAATTTTCATTTGGACACTAACCTGAGAAAACTTAAAATAGGAAGCCCCAACAGTTTTAAGACTCTTCCTCAGGGAAAGCTGCATAGGCGATTAAAAAATTTATACAATTTCCCCTAATTTACATTTAAAAATTATTGGGGGAGGGCCGGACATTTAATAAAAACGCAGACAAAAAGGGGAAAGTCGTGAAATGGATAACCTGCCTTTGTTTTGGGAAAATAAAAAATAAGCTGACAAAAATGTCGCGGGGGCCAGAAGAACCGGGGAGTTACTTTAGCGCCTTTGAGGTGAAAATTTTTAGAATAAAAGCCCTTGCAGACTTGCGGACTTTGAACAGAACGGGAGAAGGGCTTTTGTAGGGGTTTGAGTACACAAAAGAGGGGATTAAAAACGCAAGGGGTTTGGGCGACAAAAAAAATTTTCCCCAAAAACTAGAGCAACTGCGCAATGAAAAAGCAAAAATGCGGCCAGTAAAGAATATAAAATAGTTCGAAAACCGACAGCAAGGCACTTAGAACCAATTTTTGAAAGGGAAATAAAATTTAATTCATAAACCCCTTTTCATTTTTAGCCGCAAAAAAAAATTAGAAAAGCACTCAACTCTGGCCTTTGCATGTAAGTCTTATGCCAGGACAATACGGGAAAAAGATTTAAAAAACGCCGTAGGGAAAAAACAGTACATCCTCCACAGAAGAGAAACGGTTTAAAGGAACCCTTTTAAAAAAATTTCAGTTCATTCCACACAGGGAAAATTTGGAAAAAACTTCACAATGATATTGAAATTTCTGCTTTAAAGAGGGAGAGGGATGGGGGGGTTTGGGGGTTAGTGACGTCCCCTTTAAAAGGAATTAAAAATTCGGCAAAACTTAGACTTAAACGTCTTTTAAAATTCCTCGTTGTTTTTCACAATGGGGAGGGGTATTAAGACCAAACAACAACAACAAAATCAGTGTTCTTAATAGAAAAAACTTTCAAAAGAATTGGGTAATCTTACACATTTAGGGGCCCCAAGGGGTTTTTTATACTGAACAATTTTAACAGAAGTAGAAAAATATAAAACTGGATTAAATTAAATAAATTCTGTTTTAAAACTATGGACTTTTAAAATTTATGATAAAAAAGCCCCCATTTTTCATTGATTTGTGGACAGACGATTTTGGAAAAACTATTGCCCCGACCATTACAAACAGTTAACGCTATAATTTTGATTATATTGTGATTTTCGTCCAACCTTAATTAACAAAAAAACAGAAAAAGGTTTTATGGCAATGATGACGTAATATTTAGTTGACCTAGAAAAACAAGTGAGGTTTAGAACCTTTATAGACGTTTAAAAGGGGCGCAGACCCCATTATTATAGATGACTGGTTTGGCAGAAAGAGCATAGTTTAAAAAAAAAACCTTTTTAAAAACACGTCAGCGGAAAACATGCTGGGGAAAATGTGTGGGGTTTTATGCAAAAATATAACACAGTTTTAAAAGACTTTAGAGAACATTAAAGACTGAAGTTTTATTTCACAAAAGACAGAGACCCCATTTGTTTGAATGTATGCGTGAAAATGATTTTATTGAAAATGACCAGGAAAAACGTAGGATTAAGCAAAAACTAAAAACTGAACTGTTTAGAAAATTTAGTATTGAAAACGAATAATCCTACCCATATGTTTGTTTTGTAAAAAATCTTTAATTTTTTTGTTTATTGAAAAATGTGTAATGGATTTTCTTTTTTTAATTCGTTGTTGAAGTTTTACTTGTCAGAGAACAGAAAATGTATGTTTCTAGCTTTTACTGCCCGAATTTGTGAGGGCATAAAAAGCTAGAACATACATTTTCCTGTTCTCAAGGGACTGAAAGTGCCCGCGTGTGCTTCTCAACATGTTAATGGGCATACCAACTAAACACTCGGAAAGAGTGTAGGGTTTTGTTTTTTTCTCGCAAATCAACTATTCCATAAATCCGATTTTTTCCCCCTTTTTTTTTTTTTTTCATAGACCCCGCATATTGTAACTGTCAAAAAAACATTTTGAAGATAACCAAACCTTTTACATATTTCATTCATGTCACTAGTTGATTTCCAAAAGATTCCTTTTTCAAAATTTCTTTTCGCGTTCAGAAACGATAGTGTTTGTGATTTGGCTCGTTTGGCTCATGTTTTGCTTCAAAAATGGGACTACTGATTTGTTGTTAATGATAAACAGCCATGTTTTTGCTGCCTTTGAAACTGGACGTCTCGGCTGCTGTTTTTTGTCAGTTATCAGTTGCTGTTGTGTGTTCTGATTTGTAAAAATGAAATCAAACGCAGTTTAACAGCTGTTTTTGTTGTCAGTTATCAGTTGCTGTTGTTGTGTTCTGATTTGTAAAAATGAAATCGAACGCAGTTAACAGCTGCTTTTGTTGTCAGTTATCAGTTGCTGTTGTGTGTTCGATTTGTAAAAATGAAATCAGAACGCATTTAACAGCTGCTCAGTTATCATTTTGCTGTTGGGGGTTCTATTTTGTAAAAATGAAATCAGAACGCAGTTAACAGCTGTTTTTTGTTGTCAGTTATCATTGCTGTTGTGTGTTCTGATTTTGTAAAAATGAAATCAAACGCATTTAACTGCTTTTTGTGCTTTTGCACAGGGCCCACCCCCCTCTTTTCCCCCTCCACCCTTAAATTAAACACATTGTTGTTGTTGTTGTATTTTTTGTTTTTGACTTTGTTTTGTCATTGTTGTTTATCAATAAACAGATTGTTGTTGTTTTGTTGTTATTATTAACATTGTTTTTGTCATTGTTGTTTATCATGTCTTTCGCTGTTCTGGCACATGTGCATCGTCACTCAGGGGAAAATTCAGAATTTCTTCTAAATCTTTGTTTGACTGCGCGCGTAAGCTCGCGCATATGTGACGTGTTATGTTGGTGCGCGCGAGGAGGAAAATTGAGAAAGAAATGGGGGTGGGGGGGGGGGGGGGGGGGGGGGGGGGAGGGAGATTGAGCGGAGGATAAAAAGGGGCGAAAGAATCGGGAGGGGTACGCAAGTATAACTTTAACGAACTTTTTAGTTGTGTTCGTGTTTATGTCGTTGACTGTTCTTAAAAAGAAAAAGAAAAAGAAATTTAAAAAGAAGATAAATATTTGATTGAACGGTTGATGGACATGGTCAAGTTTCCCCTTTTACGAAGGAAATTTTGCGTGTGTGCCTTCGTCTGTATGGGTTTGTTGGTGAACTGTGACCACAAGTAGAATTACGCCATGATTCCATTCATACTAACGGATACTACAGCATCCATTTCCATTGTCTGGTAAAATTTGTGTCAGCACCAGGTTGGTGTGGCTCGTCTTTCCCCGTTCATCTGGACTCCACGTATCCAAAGCGCTGGCACATTGTTTTTACAGTGAAGAGGACGCGCTGCGAAATTTTTTATTATTATTATTATTATATTGGTATTTATATAGCCTATCCTCGGTCACAGACCAAGCTCTAAGCGCGACAATAACACCTACGCCTCACATCAACCGGCTCCTACCCAGTAGAGCCCCGAAGATAGCCTACGGGCCTCATTCAGTCGTATCCCTACCAACAAATATCAATACTCATTTTCTTTATTCTCGGTTATTTCCTCCATTTCCGCACATAGATGCATGCGATGTTTATACGTGTCTCCACTTCCCCCGGGTACACATGGCACCGACAACAGTAAGTACATTTTTGTGCTGGAAAAAACCAGGGCTATCTTCATCACATCATTTGCCGGGCAAACTTTCAACTGCCGGGGTTCTTAAACGTGTGCAGGGCCAGAAGGCACACTGTCCGACTCCTCATAGCCCCATCCATGGACTTACGTCGTTCATTTGTCATTCAAACTGGAAAAAAGGGCTGGCTCGAACCACCACTTCTCACACGTTGGGATTGGCGGGCACGTCTTAACCCACTCAGGCCCACCTTTCCTTCCTACACAGCATTGCTTAAAAAGCGCAATATCTTGTACTTAAAGGGACATTACTGGCCCCGGGACTCTGTCAATAAGCCACATTTCATGACAGTCGCGAGCCCCTCTCTCTCGCTGTCCCCAAAGCTAAAACGGGCTTCGGCTTAGCCTCACTTGTTCCACGTCCCCTTGAAAAATCCATGAAAAATACCAAAAAGTGAAAATACTGATAGACACGCCGATCCTTAATCCATCGATAATGCAGTGGCGCTCTTTCCGCGAGATAACGTTTCAACCCGGGTTGCGGAGTAAGCATTGAACACACAAAAATCTTTCTCTTTTCTTCTTTTTTTGGGGGGGGGGGGGGGGGGGGGGGGGGGGGGGGGGGGGGGAAGAGAGAAAGGGGGGGGGGAAAAATCTTGTCGTATCCATAACCGTGAACGGACACATCGATAAAGTATGGAGTTATCTATCTTTCCTGATTACACTCCACAGGCAAAGCTTTTCTTTCTCCCCGAGATAACTATTTCTGTCGAGTGATGGCAAAGCTCAAGACCACAGGGTAACGGCAGTCTCAAAGACAAATTCAAATTGCGTTTGTTCTTTACTTCTACTTTCTCTTCTGTGTGTGTTGGGAACCTGTCGGGGAAAGCTTCTTGTTTTTTTTGTGGCCGCTCGTCCAGCAAACGTGAAAGAAACACGTGCCGAAAGCAGCATCACTGCTAGTTCAATCCCTGTGATTGTATGTTCTGGGGGCCAGAATTAATCTTCCTTGTTCACTGTTGTTTATGTTTCCCGTTCCTTGTAAGATTTCCTTTCTACCAGTGCTGCGAATGCTTTTATATTTCTTCACTACCCCTTTTTAACTATTTGTGCGGGTGATGTACAGATCTTAAGGGAATAACCGTGTTTCCTGCCGTACGTTGCACGTAGAATTGAGTTTTTTCCCCTTTGTACCCTTTGGACAATAACAACATTCCCCCCCCCCCCCCCCCCCCCACTCTCTCTCTTCTCTCTCTCCTCTCTGGAATAAAGTTATCAGTCAATCAATCTATTCCAAGCACCCCTACAGAAGACATCATTTCTCATATTTGTCCGTTGCCAAAGAAAATATCATTCTCCCTTTTTCTGCGCAATATAATCAATTTGGGTTCAGCGACGTATGCAGCCAGATCCTGATCCAGACCATCAGCTGGCCCTCACCCTCCCTTTTTTTTTGGGTCTCCAAAAGCACCAACGTAAGGACATTACACTGATCCCCTCCACCTCAGCCCCCAATCACAGACAGGTAACGTAAAACCCCCTAAATACACTGACCCAAGATACGCAGTCAACCGAAGCAAGAACGACCCATGTGGCGAGAGGTGGATCCTTGCACACCCTGCCTCCTAACAACAAGATGAACAGCGGAGAGACACGGGTCTCACTCCGGTCCATTACCACAGCAGCCCTCAGGGGCCATCGTGCTTCTGAACAATGGCCACTTGCACTGCCTGCACAACAGATGGGTCTGTTCCCCTCTTCCACCCCCCGCACTAACAGATGGTCTGTTCCCATCTTCCCCCCTGCACAAACAGATGTGGTCTGTTCCCATCTCCCAACCTGCACAAACAGATGGTCCCGTTCCCATCTTCCACCCCTGCACTAACAGATGGTCCCGTTCCCATCTTCCAACCCCGCACAAACAGATGGGTCTGTTCCCACTTCCACCCCTGCACTAACAGATGGGGCTGTTTTCCCCTCTTCCACCCGCACAAACAGATGGTCTGTTCCCATCTTCCACCCCCTCCCCTAACAGAGGGTCCCGTTCCCACTTTCCCACCCCCGCACAACAATGGGTCTTCC
This sequence comes from Conus ventricosus, assembly GCA_018398815.1. Taxonomy (NCBI): domain Eukaryota; kingdom Metazoa; phylum Mollusca; class Gastropoda; order Neogastropoda; family Conidae; genus Conus; species Conus ventricosus. The sequence continues at coordinate 88,039,779 of CM031606.1, read as the reverse complement.
CATCTTCCACCCCTGGACTAACAGATGGGTCTTTCCCACTTTCCCCCCTGGACTAACAGATGGCTGTTCCCCCCTCTTCCACCCCTGACCAAAAACAGATGGGTCGTTCCCATCTTCCACCCCTGCACTAACAGATGGTCTTTCCCATCTTCCACCCCTGGACCAACAAACCAAAGGTCTTCCCTCTTCCCCCCCCTGACCAACAACCATGGTCCCTTTCCCATCTTCCACCCTCCACCCATTCCAGCTTCCTACCGACTGCCTCCGCGCACTCCCCCACATCTCCCTTAAACCCTCATCCCCCATCTTCCTTACCTTCTTCCCCCACATCTTCCTACCTTCAATCCCCACATCTCCCTTACCCCATTCCCCCACATCTCCTACCTCATTCCCCACATCTCCCTTCCTTCATTCCCCACATCTCCCTTACCACCATTCCCCCCCATCTCCCTTACCATCATTCCCCACATCTCCCTTTCCTTCATCCCCACATCTCCCTACCATCATCCCCCCATCCCCCTACCATCATTTCCCCCCATCTCCCTTACCATCATTCCCACATCCCCTTTCCAGATTCCCCACACTCCCTACCACCATCCCTACACCCCCCTACCACCATCCCCCCCACATCTCCCTTACCCTCATTCACGCTCTTTCCTGCCCACCGTGTGTATATGTGTGTGGTGGTGTTGTGTATGTTGTGTGTGTGTGTGTGTGTGTGTGTGTGTGTGTGTGTGTGTGGTGTGTGTGTGTGTGTTCGAGAAACAAATAATGACACAATTGTCCCAGTTGTGTGTGTGTGTTGTGTGTGTGTGTGTGTGGGTGTGTGTGTTTGGTGTGGTGTGTGTGGTGTTCGTGCGGGGGTGTGGTGTGTGGTGTGTGGTGTGTGTGTGTGTGTGTGTGTGGGGTGTGGGGTCTGTGTCTGTGGGTCTGTGCTGCGCACACGTATAAAAAACAAATTCAACAATGGGTTAAATACCCCATACACCCAACGACCCAACCACCCCTTTTTCCCTCCTTCTTTTTCTTGTTCTTCTACAAATATCCTATCAGTGGCGTAGAAAACGTTGTGAACACGTGATTATTTTGATTATTTTCATTTTTGTACTTCACCTCTTTTATCCTCATTCTAGACAATAGCTCATCTAACACAGATCTTCATTGTCCACCTCTATATTTGAGTCTTCCGAGTCGTTAAAGCAATTTTAAAATTTTTCAAAAAAGTGACCGTATAACTCTTTTGAGCTTTTGTAATGTGTGGAAGACGACTGGTTTTCTACTGATCGATCTAACTGTTGACCAAACAAGTTTGGAGTTCGAGCAATCTTTTAATCTATCAAGTCGTTTTCTCATCAAAATATTTTTTCTTCGCTCCTTTATTGTAATGTATTTTTTCTTTTCTTTACATAGATTGCTTTACGTCCTTTATACATGCTCTTGATTTCGATCTTTAACTTGTTCAAGCATCTTTTACCCATTCTTTCTCTTTTTTCCCACACTCAATTGTCAAATCAGTCATTCACTTTTCTCTTCCCTTTTTCCCCCCCCCAGATCTCCGATACAACCAGCAGCACTAAATAAAGCATTCACAAACAACTCCAGACATGGTTCACATCAACAGTAAGGGATTGTAGAGCTCTGTCGATACACTGTTTAAACTCTCGAATCTGATTTCCCCACTGGAGGTTTTCTGTGCCGATCTTATGGTGCGTTTCTCTTGGCAGATCGTTTTGACACCTTTTTTCTCATCAATGTTGCCATTTTTCTATTTCATTTCCACCCGTGACCTGGTCTCTCGGATTGTGACTGTACGAGTAATTCGGAAACAATCTGCCTACCACTGTTCCTTTTAGTACCTCTCGCAAAAGGCTGGCATCAGCTTTTTCACAAGCATACAGCTTGTCTGAAAATGCACAACATGGGTTTTTATTATGAAAAGCACAACATGGGTTGTATTAGAAAATGCACAACATGGGTTTTTTATTTTGAAAAGCACAAAATTGGTTTGTATTATGAAATGCACAACATGGGTTTGTATTATGAAAATGCACAACATGGTTTTTTATTATGAAAATGCACAACCTGGGTTTGTATTATTAAAATGCACAACTGGGGTTTGTTTTTATGAAAATGCACAACATGGGTTTGTAATATGAAAATGCACAACATGGGTTTTTTATTATGAAAATGCACAACATGGTTTTTATTTTGAAAATGCACAACATGGGTTTAGTATTAGAAAAGCACAACATGGGTTTTTTATTATGAAAATGCACAACATGGGTTTGTATTATGAAAATGCACAACATGGTTTTGTAAATTATGAAAAGCCAAAGAAACACAGCACATCAGCGAGAACGTTCCACCCTGACACAAATGTCACGCACTCTTCGTCACGTTTTCCCCTCAAAGCTGAATGGAGACACAGTTTTGACACTTGTCACCTGCCACAAAAACAAAAATGCCTGCCATTCTTGCCCTCCACAGCGACAAACCAATAGTTTCTTTTTGGTGTGCGATAAAGGCTCTCGATAAAACGCACTACAAGTTGCTGGGACTGGCAAATCTTTTCTCCATCCACGGCACAAGAGAACCAAACACGACGGGGCTCTTTTATGGAGGGCAGCCTAACCGCCGCCGTATATGTCGCACCCATTTCTATTGCACCCCTACTAACGATACTTACACAGAATACTGTTACACAATGAAGAACTGATAACATGAACAGTGATGACTTATGTTAGAACTAAAGGAAACAAATTGCACACACTAAAACTCTCTCACATCTCACACTCACACGCACACACACACACACACACACACACACACCGCGCGCTGCGCCGCGCGGCGGCGCACAAAACGCACACCGAATGCCACGCACGCACGCACGCATGCACACAGCAGGCACACACGCATGCACACAGCACACACACACACACACACACACACACCACACACACACACACACACACACCCCCACGCGCGCGCTCGCATGCACACAAGTATAACTATGGGAATGTAACATATCATGAGCACAGCCTGAGGAGGAATTTGCAATGATTAACGTGCAGTCACACAAGAATACATCAGCATAATATATTTATATACGTTTTTAAGGCGATCAGGAATAGGAATAGGATTGTTGCTAAGGGGACACAGAGAGAGAAAAGAGAGAGAGAGAGAGAGAGAGAGAGAGAGAGAGAGAGAGAGAGAGAAAAGAGAGAAAAAGAGAGAGACACAGACAGAGAGAGAGAGAGAGAGAGAGAGAAGGGGAGAGAGAGAGAGAGAAGAGAGAAGAGAGAGAGAGAGAGATTAAAAATGGGTTTGCATTATGAAAAAGAAAGAAAGAAAGAAAACGTAGAGAGCCACACACAAAACAATAGGGAAGAAGGGGAAGAAAGAAAAAAGGAGCACCCTTTTCCATCCCCCGATCCCCACAAAAAGTACCAGTATATGACCAGTGTATGACCAGTGTATGACCAGTATATGGCCAGTATGCTCGCTTGCACACATACATAGTTAGGCCACATTTGAAATCTTTCAAACATTGACATTTGCACACACTGACATAGCGTGTCCAATTATTAACAGTAGTATTTGCAAGCGGCAAAAATGACTTGGGGACAGTAAGTAAACTGTATATTGATGAAATATATGGTAATAACACACGTACAGATAGGCAAATGAGGCAGTCATATGATTCATAATAAGCAATATAAATTATACTGCGTATCTACATAACTAGTGAGAGTATGCAAAATACGTAAACTTTTTTTCTGAAAGATTCGGAGCTTCGATGACCTTTGAGCTCAGGCAGAAGTGAGCCCCAGAGAAAAAGACCCGTGTAACAAAGAGTTAATTCAAATAGATCAGTTCTATGTATGGTAACAAAGAGTTGATTCAAATCGATTAGCTCTATGTATGGTAACAAAGAGTTAATTCAAATCGATCAGTTCTATGTATGGTAACAGAGAGTTAATTCAAATCGATCAGTTCTATGTATGGTAACAAAGAGTTAATTCAAATCGATCAGTTCTATGTATGGTAACAAAGAGTTAATTCAAATAGATCAATTCTATGTATGGTAACAAAGAGTTAATTCAAATCGATCAGTTCTGTGTATGGTAACAAAGAGTTATTCAAATAGATCAGTTCTGTGGATGGCAGATTGGAGTTTTGTTTAAATTCTAAAATTCATGCTAAATTTAGATTAAATGGTGTATGGAGCTTATTCAGAGGTATTTTCTGTATGAACATTCCTTTATTGACCGCAAACATATCCCTTAATGGAAGACCTCCATTATATCCCTTAACGAAAGATCCCAATCTAATCATCTTCCGATTTCAAGGATTTCAGAACTACTTTAAGGGCACACTTACAAACGCTGATTAAAGATTTCAGTGACTTTGCGCTGGCTGGCGTAGAACAGTGACTGACTAAAGGGGGCATGCGTGTATTCTAGGAATAACTTTCTGACATTAAAGTTCAAAACGCTTAATCCTGCATTACTCATATTTGTGACTGGATGCTGTTTTGCATAATCTTTTAATGTGAACAGTCCATGAAGGATAGTGGCGAATTATTATACATAGATCATGGTAATTGTCGACTTCAATTCTTGCGTTGTTGACAAAAAGTGTATGGAATTGTTTCATATGTTGCCTTCTTTGACGCGTTGTTACCAGCATGACCCCAGTCTTACTGCGGTTCAGTGGTTACCAGCATGACGTCAGTCTTACTGGGGTTCAGTTGTTACCAGCATGACCTCAGTCTTACAGGGGTTCAGTGGTTACCAGCATGACGTCAGTCTTACTGGGGTTCATGTGGTTACCAGCATGACCTCAGTCTTACAGGGGTTCAGTAGTTACCAGCATGACCTCAGTCTTACAGGGGTTCAGTGGTTACCAGCATGACCTCAGTCTTACAGGGGTTCAGTAGTTACCAGCATGACCTCAGTCTTACAGGGGTTCAGTAGTTACCAGCATGACCTCAGTCTTACAGGGGTTCAGTAGTTACCAACATGACCTCAGTCTTACAGGGGTTCAGTTGACGAGTTATTACCAGCCTGACCTCAGTCTTACTGGGGTTCAGTGGCATATAATTCACACTGCACCATCCATTTAAGATGCCCACAGACTTTTGTAATGACGCTTACACATCATTAAGATCAGAGCTGCTTGTGTGAATCGTGGTAACATCATATAAAAAGTTCACAAGATTCTTCAATACGAAAAGAATGATCGTTTACAGAGATAGAGAATTGGAGAAGACGTAACACCGACTCCCGGGGTACTCTGTATGTGACAGGTAAACAGATTTGATGCTCAAGAATTCAGACAATCTGTTGACGACTGTCTAAGAATGGTGAAATCAGCGGGAGCGCATTTCCTGTTGTACAATACAACTGTTGTTGTTGTTTTTCGCATAATAACATGTAGTCTACGACCTCAAAAGTCTTTGCAAAATCAACAATGTTCTAGAACCCTTCTATTCATCAATATTCATATGCCAGTCATCTACATTCTAGACAGTGTCTTCCAAGTTCTGGAGTGATGGCAGTTTGGTAGAGGTGAATGAAGTGGTCTGGATACTTTTCCAATTCCTTGGTTTCTTTGAGTTCTGCTAACTGACGCACAAGCTGTATACTATCTTCTGCATGTACCAACCACGATTTTCAACGTCCTAGCCTTTTGGATCCATCACATCATCATCTTTTGTGTAACCTTTTTCCCACCATGGCCCGAGGCTGACGTCGCATGTTTTGTGTAGCCTTTTCCCCACCATGGCCCGAGGCTGACGTCGCATGTTTTGTGTTGCCTTTTTCCCACCATGGCCCGAGGCTGACGTCGCATGTTTTGTGTAGCCTTTTTCCCACGATGACCCGAGGCTGACGTCGCATGTTTGTGTAGCCTTTTTCCCACCATGGCCCAAGGCTGACGTCGCATGTTTTGTGTTGCCTTTTTTCCACCATGGCCCGAGGCTGACGTCGCATGTTTTGTGTAGCTTATTTCCCACCATGGCCCGAGGCTGACGTCGCATGTTTTGTGTAGCCTTTTTCCCACCATGGCCCGAGGCTGACGTCGCATGTTTTGTGTAGCCTTTTTCCCACCATGGCCCGAGGCTGACGTCACATGTTTTGCTGACATCAGTGCCTTTCTGTGTTGCCTAGGAACGACAATCTGCTTTTTCACCTTTCCTAAACCGGAATGAATAAAAGTTGGGTACAATATTTCGTCCTCCATCTTAAACGCAGTTATGCAATCCTTAACACCTTTTTTTTCTCTTCTGTCTGAGCAAAACCAAAAAGTTTTCTATGCGAGTCGTCGCCCTTTTTCTTCTGCTCCGTAACAGAGTTGGGTTAGTCTCATGGGACACGCTCAGTTGCCTTTGAAAGGTTTGACCGCCTGGGCCCTTTCTATCCCGTGACTGGTTATGCCTGAGTCACCACAGAGATCACGTGCTCCTGGGACGTTCCCAATTACCGGATCATAAGATGGCTTTGAGACAGCCAAAGCCTGTACAATCCCACTAACAATGGTGTATCTATGTACCGCCGGGCATTTTAAATTCTCCAACTGTTCCATCAATCTGCCTACATCTCTGTGTCTTAACTGTGAATTGTCCCATCTCAACCAGGATTCTTTAACCATTACACCTGTGCGTCAGAATCTCTTATGACACTAACCACGTTTTTGCCCACTCTGCCTGTGTACACATCCATGTTATCTCCTGAATCTGTGAACACACAGCACAACCCAGGTAAAACGACACTGTCATCTTTCTCTTTAGTTTCTTCCTGTCTCGCTCTTGGCCTGAATTTTATTGCTGCAGCTTTCCATGACTTGAATATGCAATCACTAGCTGTCACGGACAAAAAAAAGAAAACCGAATTCGTGGTCAGTCGCCAGCCAGTTCAATTGGACATAAGTCCAAACTCAAACATCCTGGGTCCAGGCAGACGACTTCATGTGTCCGCATCAGCCAATTAGGAGGCGAATAGGCTATTTTTAGTCCTCCACGGAGACGGCACTGTCCAGCAGACAGACTGAGTGGCTTGACCGACGTCTCGATAGGTCTGGCCAGACGGATCTTGGCGTCTGGTCAGACTGATCAGCTAATTTGCAAGACCAGCGCCCACAGTTAAGCCAGACGTCGCCGGTTGAAGTAGGAAGGGGGAAGGTATTGTGTGGTGGGGGTGAAATCAAGCTAATTAATTAAATGACCCATTGACCACCACAGAGAGCAAGGCCGGTAGATGTGACTTTGACGAATTGCATGTCCAATGGAATTAGAGGGGAGTAACTTCATTACAAGGCGGAAAAATTCTGACCAATGGTACTCACCCTTTTGACAGATAGGAACGAAATAAGAAAGATGTGAGAGTGAGAGAACGGCAGAGGAGAAAAAAGAAGAGACAGAAGGAAGGGAGAGAGGTTCTGGAGTAGGCTCTGCACGAGAGAAGAGCAGAGAGATGAGAGGAGGAGTGAAGAGAACCGAGTTGAAGCATTAGCACCAGATAGAGTCTGCAGAGGAAGGACTAAGGAAGAGATGTTGAGAGAGAGAGTTGCTAAACTGATGAAGAGAAAAAAAGAAAAAGAAAAAGAAAAAGAAAGCAACCATGTCCATTTGATAGAGCAGACTAGAAGAGAGAGAGAGAGAGAGAGAGAGAGAGAGGAGGAGAGAGGAGAGAGAGAGAGAGAGGAGAGAGAGTGCAATGCGTTAATGCAGGAAGAAAGAAAGGAGAACAGATCGATGTCTGGTATCACTGTTCAATCTGAACCGGGGTTCGACCTCATACCTGGCAGCGCCACTTTCATGAGCAGTCCAACCTGACCAACGCCAGCGGTCTAACCTGACCAGTGCCAGCAGTCCAACCTGACCAGTGCCGGCGGTCCAACCTGACCAGTGCCAGCAGTTGTGTCATGACTGGTGTTTGTGAAAGTGACAGTGAAAAGAAAAGAAAAAAAAGAAGAAAAGGAAAGACAGTGATTCGTAAATAGTTTAAGATCACCTGGCCAGGTAAAGTGGAAATCTATTTATACCCGGGTTAGTTATGATGATTTAGATAAATGGTTTTGTGAAAATTCAAGGAAAGAGAGAATGTTTTATGTTGTTTGACTCCATGCGCATTGATGTTTTCTTCCATGATTATGTGTAGTAAAGTTATAAACTTTACTAGTGGTTTGATTTGACGAATGCATGATATATGAATGAGATTGTAAGCAAGCTGTGAGTGTGTTTGGGCTGTGCGCTAGTCCTTCCTCCGCTGACATACCCCGAGGTTGACAATTTATTGGCGAGCTTGCCAGGATATTCTGGCCCATTTATTATAATTGTTCAACTTCTCAGAGAGGAAGCTGGGTGGGATTCAAGTATTGTAATCCTAAGGCAAGGTAGTGTCTTACTGTATGTTTCCAAGATAGTAAATACTAGGCTTGGCATTGCTTCCAAGATAGTTAACACTAGGCTTGGCATTTCAGCCCCAGAGTACTTATTTCGCACAGATTGCCTATAATTCGCTCTCATAGTTGGGTCAGGCGCTAGGGCGTCTTATAAAAACTAATTACGTTGTCCCAAGCTAATATTATCATTCATAGGATTGTGCTGTTACGTCACTCGTGTTGGTAACCACCAGTTTGGCTGTCGTAGTAATAAAATCTTGTTCCAAAAAAAAAAAAAGAAGATACAATGGCAGATGAAAAGAACACCCCTATTGAACAACTTGTGAGCGTCGCTCATAATTTAGGCTACTCGGGAGAAGAGTTGTGAGCATTCGTTGAAACCCAACAAAAGATGGAAAGAGATGAGCGAGCGGAAAGATGCCGTGTCGCAGTAGAAATAGCAGAGCAGGAAAGGATTAAAGCTAGCGAGACGCAGGAAACAGAAAGATTAAGGATTCAGGCTAACAATAATCAGGAAACGCAGGAAACAGAAAGATTAAGGATTCAGGCTAACAATAATCAGGAAACGCAGGAAACAGAAAGATTAAGGATTCAATTAGAGTTAGAGAGAGTGAGAATACAGAGGGAGACCACCGATGATGGTAGTTCAGTTTCCAGTGACCCTGTGCGCAGTTATGCCCCCCCGACCAAAGTTGCCAAAATTCTCTGAAGGAACAGATTCGATTGATGCGTACATCAGTCGTTTTGAAACGTTTGCTACTAGTCAGGGTTGGCCTTCAGAAGAGTGGGCAGTCATTTTGTCAGCGCTATTGACGGTAAGGCATTACAGATTTCACTGCGTTACCAGCAGACCAAACAATCTGATTTTGGTGCTGTGAAGGAGTCTTTGATGAAGGGATTTGACCTCACAGAGGAGGGGTTCAGAAAGAAATTTCGATCAGCTAGATTACAAGCAGGTGAAACGTACACTCAGTTTGGTGCACGTTTAGATCACTATTTTGAGAAGTGGTTAGAGTTGAGTGGTACGAGAAAGGAGTTCGCTGATTGAAAGAGCTGGTTATGAAAGAACAGATTTTGTCAGGTTGCAGTCCAGAGTTAAACTATACATTTGAAAGAGAGACAGCCAGAGACAGCAGGGGAGTTGCTGAAGTTAGCAGAGGTGTTAGGGAGGCACGTTTTGGGCACTAAGGTGCAGGAGAAACAGGTGCCAGGCACAGGTGAGAAGAGTGTAAGGAGACTAGGGGAGTTTTCTGCAAAGTCTGCAAACCCAGTGGTGGGGCAGAAAGGAGGACAAAGGGACAATAGTGTTTCATTTGTCACAAGAAGGGACATGTGGCGAGGGATTGTCGCATGAGGTTCCAGAAGGCAGCAGCCTTGCAAGCGGTTGATAAGGGTCGCCAGGGGAAACGACCTGCAGTGGAACCAAAAGGGATCCAATCTGAAGAGGGTGGAGTGCGGCCTATGGCTCGTGCTGGACAGCAGTCAGTGTCAGGGATGGAGGGCACTAGGCTGAGTGGTTCATTACCAGTGGAAGAGGGATGGATTGGCCAGCAGAGGGTGAAAGTGTTACGGGACACTGGTTGTTCATGTGGTGTAGTAAGAACAACGCTGGTCGAGGAAGGGGCAAATCCAGACCTGTACTCTAATCGATGGCACTGTGAGGAAGTTCCCAGTTGCTAAGATAGAAGTACGTACCCCTTACTTCTCAGGCGAGTTGTCTGCGCTGGTGATGGAGAAACCCCTTTATGATTTGATCATTGGAAATATTCCAGGTGCAAGGGATCCAGGGGATCCTGAATCGTTGACTGCTACAGGGGCAGCAGTTCAAACACGGAGCAAGAAGGAGGAAAAGGTTGATAAACCGTTAGTCGTTCCAGCAAGGAAGTCAGGCATAGATGTGTCGCCTGATGAGTTTAGGGCAGCGCAGGAACAAGACCCTTCGCTCGTGAAGTCTTGGGAGTTGGCAAGAGGTGGAGAGAAACAGGTGGTTAGAGGAGGTGAGACAGAATTTCTGGTGAAAGGCGGATGTTGTACCGAGTGTTCACCAAGGGGAAGACAGGTAAGGTGACAACTCAGTTAGAGGTACCAGCATGTTATCGTGACACTGTCACGTCAGTGGGTCACGAGTCGCTCATGGCGGGTCATCTCGGCACCGGCAAAACAGCTGACCGAATCTTTGATGATTTTCACTGGCCAGGGGCAATGGCAGACATAAAGCGGTTCTGCATGTCATGTGACGTGTGTCAAAGGTCAGCTACAAGAGGGTGAAGAGGAAGGCGCCTCTTAAACAGCCCCCTTTAATTGACACACCATTCAGGAGAGTGGCTGTTGATCTGATTGGCCCAATCTCGCCCTGTTCCAAAGGTGGGCACAGGTTGAGACATGTAAGGTTGCAAGGGAAAGTTTGCAGGAGTCTAGGGTCGTGCAGAAGAAGCAATATGACAGGAAGGTGAGGAAGCAATCCCTCAAGGTGGGAGATCAAGTCCTGTTACTGCTTCCCACGGATCACAACAAGCTGCTGATGCATTGGAAAGGACCCTTCACAATCGTTGAAAAGGTAGATCAGGATTACCGAATTGATGTGAATGGGAAACCAAAACTTTTCCATGCGAATTTGCTCCGCAAATATATTCAGCGTGAGACTCAGCACATAGGCGCAGCAGCAATCATTGATGGAGGTGAAGGAGACCCAGCAGAAGAAGGGGAGATTTTGTTGCCTGAGTTTCCAGGAGAAGAGTCATACAGGGATGTGTCACTGTATGAAGGGCTAGACAGTAGGAGACAGGAGGAAGTTAGGGGGCTCCTAAAACAGTATAGGCGTCCCTGACTGATAAACCAGGCAGGACAACTCTAGAGACCTGTACGGTGGAGGTAACATCGCAAAAACCCGTACATGTGAAACCCTACCCCGGTCCCGTATGCCAACAAACGAGTGATTGAGGAGGAGGTGGAAAAGATGTTGGACCTTGGGGTGATTGAACCGTCCAAATCATCATATAGTGCACCCTCGTCTTAGTGAGGAAAAAGTCAGGTGAGCATCGATTCTGTGTTGACTATAGACGTCTGAACAGTGTCACCAAGGTCGATGCAGAAGTCATACCGAATGTGGAAGACCTGTTCGCTCAGGTCGCCACAAGCAAGAGCAAGTATTTCACCAGGATAGATCTGAGCAAGGGTTATTGGCAAATAGCCTTCAGTGAGGACTCAAAGGAAGTCACAGCATTCTCCACTCCTATGGGGCTATACCAGTGGCGAGTACTTCCTTTTGGTATGGTCAACGCACCTGCAGTTTTATCTCGGATGATGTGGAAGTTATTGACAGGGTTTGGAAGGCGTAGTGAATTTCATGGATGACATTCTGATAGCATCTGAGACATGGGAGGAGCATATGAGGCAGCTAGGAGCAGTTTTAGAGAGGTTGAGACGAGCCAATCTCACAGCCAGACCAACAAAGTGCCAGATTGGTTTTCCAAGCCTGGAGTTCCAGGTTTTGTTGTTGGAGGCGACACAAAGCAGCCAGAAAAGGGAAAGGTGGAGAAGATGAATGAATTCAGAGAGACCAAAGACCAAAACAGAAGTCAGGAGTCTGCTAGGATTTATTGGTTTCTACAGGGAATTTGTACCAAATTTCGCAGCAATCACGAGTCCTCTCAGTGATTTGGTCAAGGCAGGGAAACTGGCAGTGGTCGAGTGGTCAGACGCTGCAGAGCAAGCACTGCAGACAGTGCTAGAAAGACTAGGTTCCCGTCCCATCTTGAAGCTACCAGATATGTCTAAACCATTTTTGTTGCGTACAGATGCATCAGGTGGTGGAGTAGGTGCAGTATTGTTGCAGGAGCACGAAGGGGTCGAGTTTCCTGTGAAGTATGCTAGCAGGAAGCTGACGAAGTGTGAAGAAGGGTACGCAACGGTAGAGAAGGAGTGTTTAGCTGTCGTGTGGGCCGTGCAGAAATTTCACAAATACTTGTATGGGAAAGAGTTCGTGGTAGAGACTGATCATCAACCACTCAAGTTCCTGCAGGAGGCGCAGCTGAAAAACAGCAGGGTGCTGCGTTGGGCAATGGCACTGCAGCCCTACAGGTATCGAGTTCAGTACAGTCCAGGTCGACAGAATGTAGGAGCTGACTATTTAAGCCATGTAGTCTAGCAAGCTGCAACTCAGAGGAAGTCAGTCATATTCAGGTGCATAGCTACCTTGTAAATAATATGTGTTGATTACAGTGAGATTGAGTGGATATGGGTTCATTCCCATTTGGCTATGGTTCATATTTTCTTTGTGAGACTTGTTCATGAATGTAAATGTAGCTGTGTTTGGAGCATACGGTCGCTTGTGTAGTAATGCACTGTTTGCGATAAGTGAGGATGGAGATTCCTCAGTGAGGTGTCATGGATCGTGATCATATTAGATTGTGCTCTCCATAGTAGTTGTGAAGAGAAGATGTGGCAAATCCGCAGGTAGGGGAATTGCATAGGTGCGCACAGAGGTTATCAGAAAATGAATTGAAATAAGGCAGAAGCGCACATCAATGATAACCCATTGGGGTGATATTTACTAGTGATACATGCTGATAATTTGTAAACCGTTTGTTGTAAATAATTTTGCAAAAACTTGCACGTGTAGCTGTGGTGTCAGCAAATTCGGTTGTTGTTTCTTTTTGTACCGTCGTTTTGAGACAATGCGGAGCATAGTCTTTTGCAAGGGGAAATTGTCACGACAAAAAAAAGAAAAACCGAATTCGTGGTCAGTCGCCAGCCAGTTCAATTGGACATAAGTCCAAACTCAAACATCCTGGGTCCAGGCAGACGACTTCATGTGTCGCGTCAGCCAATTAGGAGGCGAATAGGCTATTTTTAGTCCTCCACGGAGACGGCACTGTCCAGCAGACAGACTGAGTGGCTTGAACCGACGTCTCGATAGGTCTGGCCAGACGGATCTTGGCGTCTGGGTCAGACTGATCAGCTAATTTGCAAGACCAGCGCCCACAGTTAAGCCAGACGTCGCCGGTTGAAGTAGGAAGGGGAAGGTATTGTGTGGTGGGGGTGAAATCAAGCTAATTAATTAAATGACCCATTGACCACCACAGAGAGCAAGGCCGGTAGATGTGACTTTGACGAATTGCATGTCCAATGGAATTAGAGGGGAGGTAACTTCGTTACAAGGCGGGAAAAATTCTGACCAATGGTACTCACCCTTTTGACAGATAGGAACGGGATAAGAAAGATGTGAGAGTGAGAGAACGGCAGAGGAGAAAAAAGAAGAGACAGAAGGAAGGGAGAGAGGTTATGGGAGTAGGCTCTGCACGAGAGAAGAGCAGAGAGATGAGAGGAGGAGTGAAGAGAACCGAGTTGAAGCATTAGCACCAGGTAGAGTCTGCAGAGGAAGGACTAAGGAGAGATGTTGAGAGAGAGAGTTGCTAACTGATGAAGAGAAAAAAAAAGAAAAAGAAAAAGAAAAGAAAAGCAACCATGTCCATTTGATAGAGCAGACTAGAAGAGAGAGAGAGAGAGAGAGAGAGAGAGAGAGAGAGAGAGAGAGAGAGAGAGAGAGAGAGAGTGCAATGCGTTAATGCAGGAAGAAAGAAAGGAGAACAGATCGATGTCTGGTAGTCACTGTTCTATCTGAACCGGGTTTGACCTCATACCTGCAGCGCCACTTTCATCAGCAGTCCAACCTGACCAACGCCAGCGGTCTAACCTGACCAGTGCCAGCAGTCCAACCTGACCAGTGCCGGCGGTCCAACCTGACCAGTGCCAGCAGTTGTGTCGTGACTGGTGTTTGTGAAAGTGACAGTGAAAAGAAAAGAAAAAAAAGAAGAAAAGGAAAGACAGTGATTCGTAAATAGTTTAAGATCACCTGGCCAGGTAAAGTGGAAATCTATTTATACCCGGGTTAGTTATGATGATTTAGATAAATGGTTTTGTGAAAATTCAAGGAAAGAGAGAATGTTTTATGTTGTTTGACTCCATGCGCATTGATGTTTTCTTCCATGATTATGTGTAGTAAAGTTATAGACTTTACTAGTGGTTTGATTTGACGAATGCATGATATATGAATGAGATTGTAAGCAAGCTGTGAGTGTGTTTGGGCTGTGCGCTAGTCCTTCCTCCGCTGACATACCCCGAGGTTGACACTAGCCAAGGGTTCTGTGTTACTGCACAATAAGCAGGTTTGCCTGTCTACAGCCTTGGTCACGTGGCTGTTGCTCTTTGTTAGCTCACATGACACCACGGGCCTATAGGCATGTGTTTCCGACCCATCGTGTGAAGAATGACCTAGCCTACTATCTTCTGGATATGCCTCTGAGCCCTCTTCTTGTTGTGGCAAGTCACGTCTCCGTTTCCTGGTAGTTCTCTGCTGCTTTTAGTGCTTCAGTTACTGTTGCTGCATTCTGTTCCTTGATGTGGATTGTGAGGCCCAGCCCACAACCATCAAGTATCTGTTGTGTCATCACCAGTGTCCCGTGACCTTGGAAATCACAGTGCACTCCACTAACTTCTACCCACTTGCTCATTAAAGTAGTGGTAGTCTCACTCAGAACTGAGTGTACTTCTCACCCTGTTCGATTTTCGCCTCGCGAAACTTTCGTCTGAATCCTTTCACGGTTAAATCATAGGCCCTAGTTACAGCTTCTTTGACCTTGTGAAAATCCCTTTGTTCAGCTTTAGGTAAGGTCAAATCGGTGTGTAACGCACGGCCTGTCAACAAGGCAGACAGATCATTGCCTTGTCATTTTCGGGCCAGCCCTGTGATTGGCAAACGATTCAAAACCACTAATACAGGCATCGATCGACTCTTCTCTTTAAAAAAAAAAAAAGAAAAGAAAAAAAAAAGAAAGAGTGGGAGTTTCGGCCTAGGTGTGAAATTTAGTCTGCGGCCCACTAACTCAGAACTAGTGTCCATTTCACTACGATTTTCGGATTTCATTTTTTCCAACCCAATTTGATTGGCTAAAATCTCTGGTTCCGCTTCTGCTCTTGCCCCAGCAGCTATTACACTCTGCATATGATTTCGCCTCGACGCAGCACTTCTGTCTCCAGACGTCCCTTTTCAAACTTCCTTCTCTCGGCCCTTTCATCTCTTTCAGTCCTTTGCTAAGTTTCAATGAACTTACGGAGTTCATCTCTTGTATATCCCATTTCTTTCCCCAAACTTACTGGTTTCTCTATGGGGGTAAAACTTTCTCCAGCCATTTTTTCTCGTTTTAGCGCCACTAAAACAGTTACGCCCATAGACTGGAAAAGTCTGTGAATAGTCTATCTGTTTAATGCTATGAGCGCACTAACAGTGGTAGTGTCCCTAACACAAAGGAGCCTTAATCTTAAACCACAGCTTTTGTGAGAGTAAGGACTAAAACCTTGTTCTTCGAATCTCTGAACGGTCTTTGATCAATAAAACCACCCTACACACAAGTCAATACTCAACACTCAAGGAACTAAAGAACTGTTCACAATTGCATTCGCTCTAGTATTACTCTAGCACTCTCTTTTTTCCCCTCCCGAGACTAATTTGGGCCATGCAATCCTGACAGGCTCGCCACTTTGTCCAGGACAGCAGAATTTGTGATGGTATTGCTTAAATGAAGTAAGTTGGTGTATTAGTCGGCTTAGCACACCAAGGTTATCTCTGCACTCATACACGCATATGCGCATTCATGCGCCCACCAACCATTCACCTCTCTCTGGGAATGGGATGGCACGCATTCGCTTCTTCCCTAAGACGACTGAGAACAAGAAATAGTTTCTACTCTACTTATAATGATGTATGAAAAATCCAAATACACAAAAAGGAATATAATCAAAACACAAGAGATCAACACTTCCCAATCCCGGATTTTATACTGAAAAGGCTTCTTATGTGGCCAGGTTTCCAAACACACACACACACACACACACACACACACACACACTTGCACACACACACACACACACACACACACACACACACACACACACACACTTGCACGCCACACCACAGTTCTCAGACAAGTCACTTCAAATTTTGTTCAGCACTGGGTGATGATGACGCCTTGGGTTGTCTGGCACCAGGTTCCAGGACTGGGTCTCCGAGGTCGTCTCTGGGGGCTCCTCTTTGAAGTAGAAATCTGTTTGTTCTTTTTCACCCACCTCTGCGTTTCGAACTCGGCCAGTGTGTGTGTGTGTGTGTGTGTGTGTGTGTGTGTGTGTGTGTGTGTGTGTGTGTGTGTGTGTGCTTGCTTGCTTTAAAAAGCTGTAAATGCTATTCTTATGGTCTTGACTTCGTATAATATACACGTCCTTCTTTAATATTCTTCCTTATGCTGATTCTAAATCCGTTTTGCAGTCATTAGAGCATTTGGATTGTAAAGCTAGGAAAAATCTATTTCATGCATTTAAAGACATAGTACATTGAACCAACCATTCAGAAGTATAGGCGCAGTCTTCTGCTGGTTCATAGTACATTGAACCAACCATTCAGAAGTATAGGCGCAGTCTTCTGCTGGTTCATAGTACATTGAACCAACCATTCAGAAGTATAGGCGCAGTCTTCTGCTGGTTCATAGTACATTGAACCAACCATTCAGAAGTATAGGCGCAGTCTTCTGCTGGTTCATAGTACATTGAACCAACCATTCAGAAGTATAGGCGCAGTCTTCTGCTGGTTCATAGTACATTGAACCAACCATTCAGAAGTATAGGCGCAGTCTTCTGCTGGTTCATAGTACATTGAACCAACCATTCAGAAGTATAGGCGCAGTCTTCTGCTGGTTCATAGTACATTGAACCAACCATTCAGAAGTATAGGCGCGGTCTTCTGCTGGTTCATAGTACATTGAACCAACCATTCAGAAGTATAGGCGCAGTCTTCTGCTGGTTCATAGTACATTGAACCAACCATTCAGAAGTAAAGGCGCAGTCTTCTGCTGGTTCCATCACTGTGTGGGTTGATGTGACATGGAGAAGTGGGTTGTCCTATCTAGTTTCAGCCCTGATGCTTGTGATACTCAGAGGAGAATGGGCATCCATTGCGGTTCTGCTGCCACCTTGTGTATTGTACAAATCAGAAGTGGGAGAAAACAAGTGCAGGCTAAGAACACACACACACACACACACACACACACACACAACACACACACAAATTTGATAGACATTTATACGTTTTTATTGCAAGCAAAGAAAATATAAATAGGACTGTCACCAACGCTCTTTTCCTTCCAAACCATTGATCATACCACAAATACCACCATAAATTTATACGCCCAGGCCGCGAGTTCTGCATCTGTTTCAGGGTATATGGACTGGAAACATTGCATTGTTCTTCGAATATTCCTTGTGTCAGGAATGAGATCCCCCACCCCTCTGCCCTCTTGTTTTTGTATGCAAAGCATGATACATACTAGAAACATGAAAAACACAACGTTTGGTCAATATTCCATATTGTGGTGTATGACCATAACATTGATATGGCGGAGCATCATTGTGCTCCCGGCACAACATGACATGACCTGTGCTACACAAGTTTAGAAAAAAAGGAGAAAATACCTGACTGACCAGCTAGATAATTGAATTAAGTGCACTGTAGCCTAATATATATAGTTTTCATTTTACTACCCATTTGCTGGCTGCTTTGGGGTGCTGTTGGATTCTTCTTTTGAACCCTTGTGGTGAGAACACCACAGAAATACGGACTGTGGTGTGTCTCTATTTGACGCCAAGAGCACAGACACCAATCAGCCGTGTCCCCCTGATGAGTCCAATCCAGTGGACGAAAGGTCTAGGAGCAGGCAATACATATAGATCTGCCTTCGTGGGATTGCGATGGTTCCCACATGCAGCTAGGGAAGGGTTTTCGTATTTATAATATATTTTCCCATTTCGTCATCTTCAGCCCCCCCCCCCCCCCCCCCCCCCCCCCCCCGCGCTTTACAAAAAAAAATTCAAATCTTTGCCAAGTCATTACTATAATGACGGAAGAATTGTGAACCTGCTCTTGTTTTCCCCCACTACTTAATTGTTCAGCATTATATATATATATATATATATATATATATATAATATATATATATATATACCAACACCAACAATACCAATACCAACTTGCAACACCAAGCTGCTCTGTAAGTTGCTGGAATGGTGCTCAGTACTTATCCTTGGAATTCATTAGTTTATATATATATATATATATATATATATATATATATATATATATATATATATATATATTATATATATATATATATATAATTCAATATTTCTTGCAGTCATTGCAACACCAAGCTGCTCTGTAAGTTGCTGGAATGGTGCTCGGTACTTATCCTTGGAATTTATTAGTTCGTTGTAATTTAGTCCCTTGCGGATTCATTTCAAGAACTGGCCCTCAGCACTTGTGTCTTAAGAGGTTATCTTTTTATATTTTCTACTTTTCACAAGAAAATGTAGCTTGTTTTGCTCTTTCATGATTTTCGTTTGCTTCTTAGGTGGCACCTTTGGCTGGGTTTTTTTCAAAACTCAACAAACATACTACGGTATTGCACATCAGCCTTTTCTGGGATATCATTCTTCTTAAAACCGAAAAGGCAGAGGAGTCAAATTACCACTTTCCGCGGTCACTGAGGAGAAACAATCAGGTTTCGAAATATCGGTATCTGACCAGGAGCTATATATATATATATCTTAAATAAATGTTAGCGAACCGCCCAGAGAACGTGGACAAGCGAGTCACAAGACAAAACACAACGCGTTTCGACCTCTTAGGTCTTCGTCAGGTGATATATAAACGAATAAAACAACGAAAATTCACTTAGCTTTGATCGCTATGGGAACCAAGATGGGACCATCCTATGCCTGCCTCTTCATGGGACACCTAGAACACCGCTTACTAACCTCTTACACAGGCCCTACACCAGAGCTCTACAAAAGATACATAGATGATGGATTGGGAGCCACGTCCATGCCAGAACATGACCTCCAGAATTTCCTCAACTTTGCACAGACCTTCCATTCATCCATCCAGCTGACCTACACCATTTCACAGTCAGTTAATTTCCTGGACATCACTATCTCCCTCAAAGATGGACTGCTTCAAACCTCAGTCTTCTACAAACCACTGATGCACACTCATACCTGGACTACACATCTTCCCACCACCAGTCCACTAAAAATAGCATTCCATATTCTGAATTCCTTCGCCTACGCGGACTCTGCTCTAGCGAAGAAGATTTCACTATACAAGCAGCCAAAATGTCTGATTTTTTCACCAACCGTGGATACCCTAGTGCCGTCATCAATGATGCTCTCAGCCGCACTGCAGCTAAATCCAGACCATCTACTCTGGAAACTAAACCTCCCAAAGAGACAGACAGACCCACTGCCTGCCTTCTCTTCCATCCTCAAAATCTGCCCATCTGCAGGATCCTGAAGTCTAACTGGCACATGGTAGAAAATCATAAACCTGCCTTTGAGACGAAACCTATGATCACTTTCAAACGTGACAAAAACCTCAACGACCTACTGGTGCGCTCTAAGCTGAACAAAATCTTCACACCTAAGCCACCAGGTACTTTCCCCTGCTCTAAACCCAACTGCAAAATCTGCTCTCTCACCAAACCAGACACCATCCTACATGGCCCTACAGGCTCTTTCACTATTAAACGCACTTTCTCCTGCCAGAGCCACAACATTGTGTATGCCATCCACTGTCAGCTGGGCGGTAAGATCTATGTAGGTGAGACATCTCGCACACTTGAGACGCGCATCTCTGAACACCTGGCCGACATCCGCCACCATCGGCCCAAACCAGTCGCTCTACACTTCAACCATGCCCAACACAACATCAACCATGTCAAAGTCTTGGCGCTTTGGCAATCTAAGAGTGACAACTTGGAACGCCTTATGCAGGAATCAATCCCTACATGCAACATGCAGCAGACAGTGCCAGGTTAAAGGCTGATGACTGCAATCCCTACGTGCAGCAGACAGTGCTAGGTTAAAGGCTGATGACTGCAATCTCTACATGCAGCAGACAGTGCCAGGTTAAGGGCTGATGACTGCAATCTCTACATGCAGCAGACAGTGCCAGGTTAAGGGCTGATGACTTCAATCCCTACATGCAACATGCAGCAGACAGTGCTAGGTTAAAGGCTGATGACTGCAATCTCTACATGCAACATGCAGCAGACAGTGCTAGGTTAAAGGCTGATGACTTCAATCTCTACATGCAACATGCAGCAGACAGTGCTAGGTTAAAGGCTGATGACTTCAATCTCTACATGCAACATGCAGCAGACAGTGCCAGGTTAAGGGCTGATGACTTCAATCTCTACATGCAGCAGACAGTGCCACGTTAAGGGCTGATGACTGCAATCTCTACATGCAGCAGACAGTGCCAGGTTAAGGGCTGATGACTTCAATCTCTACATGCAGCAGACAGTGCCAGGTTAAGGGCTGATGACTGCAATCTCTACATGCAGCAGACAGTGCCAGGTTGAAGGCTACCAGTGGCGGAGGAAAACTTATGACCTGACATCAAACGAATGTGTGGCCTGGTTTTAAGATAATGTAGAAATGCAATGATATACAGTTATCTTTTTACGCAACACTTGCTTCTGATATGTTCGGCGAATACAGGATGGGTCATGACTTTTTTCTGCAATGTTCGATTAACATTCTGTGTGAACAATGTGACTTTTAGCCAGTATTCACTACTGTCTGTTATGATGATCACTGAATATTATTTTGTGACAAGAAATGTAGTACGCGTAGAGAGAGGGTGAAAACTGTTATGTTGATCTACGGATACCGTTAATTGTCTTAATGCTTTGTAGAAGGTGACTGTAAGTCTAATTATCATGTGTACTCGGGCTAAGTGTATTCCAAATCACTTCAACTGAATGTATAGGAAAAAGTGAGGCGTTGTTAGACTTCAATTGTGAAGCATTGTATTACTGTCTCCTACTCCTTGTTAACATCCATTCAAAATCTGCGTGAAATACATACTGATAATTATGGCAGATATATTTATGCTAGTTTAATCCTTTGTCAGCTGAGATCTCACACATTTACTGAAAGCCAGAGGACAAGTATGAGAACTCAAAAAGCAACCAGCCGCCATGGCAAAGTGGTTAGCGTCGCGGACTTCCGGCTGGGAGGTCGTGGGTTCAATTCCCATGGGAGTCGTGTGGGATTTTTCTGCCCTGACCGGCTCCTACCCAGAGTTGAGTTTGCTACGGACTCAGGTGGGAAGACTGGGACCACACAGTCGAGTTTCATCCACTTAATGGATGCGTCTCTGAGAGTGTTGCTCAAATTTCCTGACCAACACTGCAGGTGTCAGACAGTGCCAGGTTGAAGGCTACCAGTGGCGGAGGAAAACTTATGACCTGACATCAAACGAATGTGTGGCCTGGTTTTAAGATAATGTAGAAATGCAATGATATACAGTTATCTTTTTACGCAACACGTGCTTCTGATATGCTCGGCGAATACAGGATGGGTCATGACTTTTTTCTGTCCAACAAGAACCAAGGGAGACTTCATTCCTCGGCAGTCACTCAGTGCGCTGTCGACCTTCACTGGATGAGCTGTGTCTTTCTCTAGCCGACTGCCAGGCCTCACTCCAGTGATTCAGTCTGTTAATCATCAGTTCTTCAAACCAAGTGTCTCTGATAGATGAAGACTCCCTTATCAACAACTGACAGTCTTCCAAACACACGGAGAATCTGTTGCTGAACTTGGTGCCTTCAACTCTCAGCTCTTGCTTCCCAGGGTGTGTAGTGATTTTCTTGCAGAAAGATTCCACTTTGATCCGCATATCTTTAAACACCTTCACTTCTTCTGCGAAAGTGTCATCCTCTGCATCAACTTTTTTGTAGAACTCGGAACGAAAATGTCCGTAAATGGCAAATTCCTCTCTGCGGTGCTTCTGGAATTCGTCTTTCTGCTTTTGAGTGAACTCGTGAGGGCGACGAGTTTTACCCACATTGAATTTGACGTACAGCATGTCTTGGAGGTTCCACGCCAAGATCCTCTTGAGTAGAACAAGGGACTCGTCAAAGGCTTCAGTCAGCAGCACCAGATGGAAGGTCCGGGACAGCGAATGGATGGAGGTCTCGAGTTCACCTGGATCCCGCAAGGAATTCAGGTCCAGACCGAAATCGTATGTCAGCTGGCTGTGTGTCGGAGAGTTAAAAGGAGTGTCCCAATGTGTCATGTTGGACAGGTAGGTGGAGATGGGGTCTGGTCCTGGAACAGAGAAACATGGGCCTTGGCCTGAGCCGTCCACAGAGCTGGGAAACATCCGACCTGAAGCTTACATCAAGCTATGGACATTGTAATGCAGTGCTAGAAATGATTAACTAGCGGCATAGTAAGTTTTTGAAATGAACTTATTTTTGTCATGATCAATTACGTGATTTTATCGTTTACTGTTCCCTACCTCATTTCATTTCCGATTTTACGTGATTTTAATTTGATTAATGGAATTGTTTTAAACTCCTAAACAGACGGAACTGGTGACGTCGTGCTGAATGCGTGAGAAATGACTGTTACCCTCCACCCTCTCTCCACCCTCCAGCCTCTCTGCTTGCATTCCACTACATCCTCTCTCCTGGCTCTACCCCTGCTCTCTCCACCCTCCATACTCTCTCATTGACTCCATCCTCTCACTGTCTCCCTGACTTCATTCCCTTTCCGTCCATTTCCATCACTTCCATTAACTTAGCCTCTTCTTCCTCAGTTCTGGTCGATCTCCTCGCTCTCTCGTTAATTCAACATTTTTCTCCTCAGTTCTCGTCCATCTTTTCACTCTCTCCTTGACTCAATCCCCTCTCCAGTTCTGGTCTGTATTTCTTTTCTCTTTTCTTTTCACTTGATGTTCCATTATGATTGCATTACCTTTTTTTTGTTTCGTTTTCTTTGTTTGTTTGTTTGCTTTAATACATTATTTCATTTCACTGCATGTTATAGTCCCTACTCAGGGCGAGGACTGGATGTAAAAAAGTGCGTCAGTGCGTATCTATTATCCTCGTAAATAAAGAATTTTATCTTATTCTCTCTCTCTCTCTCTCTCTCTCTCTCTCTCTCTCTCTCTCTCTCTCTCTCTCTCTCTCTCTCACTCACTCACTCACTCACTCACCAGGAATTCTCGACAGTCCCGGATACTTCCATACGTCCCTGTAGTAATAGAAGGCCGACACGAACCGATCCAGAGGCTGCCGGACGGCGCTGACGAAGACGGAGTCGTTGGGCAGGAAGTGCCTGACACAGGTCTCGTTAAAGCGGACGTGGTCCGTGATCATGTCGTAGTAAAGGACCCCGGGAGGCAGCGGCCGGATGTCGGCGACCCAGTTCTTCTTCCCCTGAGCGGCGTGGGTGCGCAGATTCTTCCGGACGGCCACGGAGAGATTGTGGACAAGGGCGTAGCGGTTGAAGATGTTGGTCAGCGTCTGGGATCCTGTCTTGTGGGTCTGGAAACATCATGGTCAGTGTGGTCATCGCCCGCGGCACCAGCAGCAGCCAGCAGGTCAGCGGGTAACCGGGCTTGGGGGTGGAAGGTGGGGGAAATGGGAGACAGGAAAGGGAGAAGGAAGGAAGAGGAGGGGGACTTTGCTGCCAAGAGCAAAGGGAGGGAGGGAGGAGAGGGGTGGAGGACACATTCGGCTCTTCTCTGATACCATCAGAATGGTGGAGTCCTAGCAAAGGAAGCCGAGACTCTATACTGCTGTGTTTGTATTATGCACTCTTGATTCCAGTCTGGCAAGTTCTCTCCATGAAAATGCTTAAAACATATTTGTTGATGTCGTTGTTGATCTTGTTGGTATTGTTTTCAAGCAGATAACAAGAGTACGACTTTTTTTAAATTCATCATAGTTTTATTGATCATAAATGAGCCTGAAAACTCATTACAACAAGCAAACTAAGCTGTTTCAATCAATCAATCAATCAAATCTTCATTGTCCTCATTTTTTTTTTTAAAGGAGGAAAATTGTCAGGCAGTCGACAACATGAACACGAAAACAAGTAAAAGTTGATCAGAAAGTTACATTGCAATGCTGCTATAAATCTCTCGCAAAAGTTGTATTATGTCACACCACACAAGTTGTATTATGTCACACCACACAAGGTGTATTATGTCACACCACACAAGTTGTATTATGTCACACCACACAAGGTGTATTATGTCACACCACACAAGGTGTATTATGTCACACCACATAAGGTGTATTATGTCATACCGCACAAGGTATATTATGTCACACCACACAAGTTGTATTATGTCACACCACACAAGTTGTATTATGTCACACCACACAAGTTGTATTAAGTCACACCGCACAAGTTGTATTATGTCACACTGCATAAGTTGTATTATGTCACACCGCACAAGTTGTATTATGTCACACCGCACAAGTTGTATTATGTCACACCGCACAAGTTGTATTATGTCACACCACACAAGTTGTATTATGTCACACCACACAAGTTGTATTATGTCACACCACACAAGTTGTATTATGTCACACCACACAAGTTGTATTATGTCACACTACACAAGTTGTATTATGTCACACCACACAAGTTGTATTATGTCACACCATACAAGTTGTATTATGTCACACCACACAAGTTGTATTATGTCACACCGTACAAGTTGTATTATGTCACACCGCACAAGTTCTATTATGTCACACCGCACAAGTTCTATTATGTCACACCGTACAAGTTGACAAGTGTCTGCCTCCCTTCAGATGACCAATCCCTTCTTCCATCATAACTTCAACTGTCTGCCATTTTTCTCTGACAGCCTGTCAATCAGACATCAGAAACAATGATTAGCTTAACTGTCTAAAAGGAGAAATGAAGCCCCACAAATTCGGAGACCCACCATTGACCACAATGCTGAAACACACACACACACACACACACACACACACACACACACACACACACACACACACACACACACATATATATATATACACGTACTCGTGCGCACACTTCTCTGTATGCGTGTGAGTGTGAGTATGAGTGTAAGTGCGTGTGTGTGTGTGTGTGTGTGTGTGTGTGTGTGTGTGTGCGTGTGCGTGCGTGCGTGCGTGCGTGCGTGCGTGCGTGCGTGCGTGCGCGCGCGCCTGCGCGCGCGCGCGCTTGAGAGAGAGAGAGAGAGAGAGAGAGAGAGAGAGAGAGAGAGAGAGAGAGAGAGAGAGAGAGAGAGAGAGAGTGAGTGAGTTTACGAAATGATGTAAACATCATTATTGATAATATACACTATACAAGGAAACAAAGTTGATTTACGTACTTTGTACAACTAAACAACATTGATTTCATTACATCGTATTATGTAAACATGTATTCATATTCAGCGACAACATCTTTAATTACATCATGAAAGTAAACGTGTTCATATTCAGCGACAACATCGAGAGGTGTATGCCATACGTGTTAATATCTATACGTGTATTATACAGATATAGAACATTTATGTACATCGTACATGCAAACATACGTGTACACAGGCAAACAACATTCATATACATCTATCCTACAAATCAAGAACATATACCTTTGTTAACAAGATTGATTTATGTACATTATACATGTAAATAACATTTATTCGTGGCATGCCAAGCACTTTGACATCATGTGTATACGTTCATCATACATGCTGATAGCATTGGTTTAGAAGTCTCTGCCTCCTGACAGATGACTAACCCCCTCTAGGCTGTCATTTTCCCCAGAAGCCCTCAGAAACATAATGGTTACATTAACTGTCTTGATTATACATGTCAGTTACATTCATTCATGGTATGATGGACACTTTGATATGCGAGTTAAACATTTAAAAGTGCGCACTTATGCATATGATACACGTTAACAGCATTGATTTGTCTACATCATGCATGTATACATTTTCCAACCAAAATTTCAAGCAAAGGCTTCAATTAAAAATAACAAATCGTCGTATAGGACATTTCAGCCTGCTTGTATTTACTGAATATATGCTCTTGATATCACAGCTGTTCCAGACCATGATTTGTGGTCTCCTGCCCTGTAGAACTTTATTGCAGGACAATCTGGTGGCGTAGTGCTTCCTCCAGCAGTGATACCCGCACGTGCGATCTCCTCGAGCACTTGGTTGTGCCTCCATGTGTACCTTCCCAGGGTTAGCGCTGCTTTGCATGAACTCAGGACACGTTACATCAGGGCTGATATTAATACAGTTAGATAATTAGACAGATAGATAGAAAGATAATTAGACAAATAGACAGAAGGATGGATGGATTGTATACAGTTAGATAATTAGATAAATAGATAGAAAGATAATTAGACAAATGGACAGAAGGATGGATGGATCGCATCGATAGATGGATGTAAATGAGAGATATGGAAATCAAAGAGCATGGTCACTGATTCACATCTATCCTTTTACAATGAATTTGTTTTCGGAAGAAACAAAATGCACGTTGCCCTTACCACCATTTTTTCTTTACTAGAAGGGCATCCAGGAGAACGCAGACCCCAATCAAAGTCAAACAGTACTCTGAACTTCAATCACATCGTACCCAAATCCATCAGATGTCTCTTGACATATCTCCAAAACTACCGCAGACACATTTGAACCGGTAGATCCACAGCTAGGGAGGACCACTGGTGATGGTCACTATGACTATGGGTCTTTTTTTTCAGTTTTTGTATCACTTCACTGCCCCTCTGTTGCGATGGCCGGTGGCGAATTCGCCACAAAGCGATCGTGGGCAGTCAATCATTTTCCATCCTGGAGACTAGCCCTGCCCAGCATTGCTGGGACTTCAGTAGCGTGGTCTCGATGCTGGTGAGCTCTGTCTGTCTGAGGACTCAACCTTGGTGAGGAAGTCACTCCAGTGAATACTGAGTATGAAGTGAAGGCAGCACTGATGGAAGCGCTCAAGGAGTCTCATGTGTGGCTTTAGGTGACCCACGACTCAGAGCCCTACAGGAGGGTGGTAAGTGCAATGGCTTTGTACATTCTGATCGTGGTGTCCTTTTTCAGACATTTGTTGTTCCAAACACCTTTGTACAACCTACCAAAACCGCTGTTTACCTTTGCCAGTCTCTCGTGGACTTCTCTGTCGGTCTTGGGAGTCCAGTGAGACGAAGCATCCCAGGTAGGTGAACTCAGGGACCGTTTTCAGTTCAGTCGCTCCAGTGCTGAAGGGAGGGGGGGGGGGGGACGGTACTCTCTCCGAGGTGTAGGCTGGTAGGGACCTCCACCTGCTTCAAACTGACATCTGGCCTGAAGAGCTGGGCATCCTCTGCAAAGTAGGATGAGAGCTGCAAGGCTCTCTCTGTATGGCTATTGGGGCAGCGTCGTCAGCTAAGAAGATGAGACAGCTGCAAGGCTCTCTCTGTATGGCTATTGGGGCAGCGTCGTCAGCTAAGAGGATGAGATATCTGCAAGGCTCTCTCTGTATGGCTATTGGGGCAGCGTCGTCAGCTAAGAGGATGAGATAGCTGCAAGGCTCTCTCTGTATGGCTATTGGGGCAGCGTCGTCAGCTAAGAGGATGAGAGCTGCAAGGCTCTCTCTGTATGGCTATTGGGGCAGCGTCGTCAGGTAAGAGGATGAGAGCTGCAAGGCTCTCTCTGTATGGCTATTGTGGCAGCGTCGTCAGGTAAGAGGATGAGAGCTGCAAGGCTCTCTCTGTATGGCTATTGGGGGGCAGCGTCGTCAGGTAAGAGGAGATCTCAGATCAGTTGCTCTGGCGTCTTCATGTGGACCTGTAGTTATCTGAGGTTGAATAAGCTGCCATCAAGACGATATCTGATGTAGATTCCATCTTTATCAAGGTTTTCAGTGGCTTGTTTGAGCATCGTGCCCAAGTATATAGTAAAGAGAGTAGGTGCCAGGACACAACCCTGCTTCACTCCATTGATGATAGGCAAGGGCTCTGAGAGGTCACTGTTGAATCTGATTTGACCACGCTGATCTTCATACAGCTGGATGACCACGCTGATCTTCATACAGCTGGATGACCATGCTGATCTTCATGCAGCTGGATGACCATGCTGATCTTCATGCAGCTGGCTGACCATGCTGATCTTCATGCAGCTGGCTGACCATGCTGATCTTCATGCAGCTGGATGACCATGCTGATCTTCATGCAGCTGGATGACCACGCTGATCTTCATGCAGCTGGATGACCACGCTGATCTTAATGCAGCTGGATGACCATGCTGATCTTCATGCAGCTGGCTGACCATGCTGATCTTCATGCAGCTGGCTGACCATGCTGATCTTCATGCAGCTGGATGACCACGCTGATCTTCATGCAGCTGGATGACCACGCTGATCTTAATGCAGCTGGATGACCACGCTGATCTGCAGCTGGATGACCACGCTGATCTTCATGCAGCTGGATGACCACGCTGATCTTCATGCAGATGGATGACCACGCTGATCTTCATGCAGCTGGATGACCACGCTGATCTTCATGCAGCTGGATGACCATGCTGAGGAACTTTGGGGGACAGCCGAGTCATCCCATGATCTGCCACATTCATTTTCTGCTCACAGTGTCAAACGCTTTGGTTAGGTCGACAAACTTTACATACAGTCCTTTGTTTGGCTCTCAGCACTTCTCTTGTAGTTGTCTGAGAAGAAACACTATGTCTGTGGTGTTCCTGAAGTGCTTGCATGGGAACAATTCACAGATACCTATCCCAAGATACTTCACCGTGAAAATGAAGGGGGGAAAAACTCAAATTATACCAAATAATTATATTTTTTTAAATACAGCTTAGGTCACACCTGTAGAAAAACATATTTAACTTTCCGTTATGCAAACCGTATGCTGTGATCAGTGGTTATGATTTTAAATCCTTGGAAGCTGTCACAAACCATCTAACATTAAAAGAACTGAGAATCTACTGTTTATCACAGTACCACACACACGCACGCACACACGCACGCACGTTCGCACACGTGCGCGCGCGCGCCTCGATAGATCTATCTTACTGTTCTAAACGTATAATTCTCGATGGTAAACATGAGCCTTTCAAATTCACATCAGCAAAGTGTCAAGTGATAGCCTTGGGCAGAAATTCTGAATCATTGAAATATATATTACACCAGTGCCGCCGCTGCTTTACGTAGGCCGATAAAAAAAAATAGCTGTGATGACAAGAAGAGCATGTGGATACGGACATAGCGGTAAGGCTGGGAGTTACAAGGTATTTAGACCTGTGTAAGATAATTCCTTAAAGGACTACAAGAGACAAAAATTTTTATTGCTGTAAAATATTCTGTTTGTATCAACAACTAAACACATGGGAAGAAAATCTGCCATACACAATCGTAAATGTTTTTATTTTAATAAAAACTCTTTTTATACACCTGAAAAACTATCCCGAGCGCTGGAAAGCCGGAAGTGACGTCGTTACATGAAGTCCCGCAGGAACACAGTCTGCCGAGAAGTGCGAAGAAACCAGTTGTAGCCGCCTGTTTAGTTTTTACCATGGCACATAACGATCATTCGTACACCTCTCTCAGTTCAGAAAACGTTCCAAAGAAGAAAAGGCGAACAGGGTGGTACTGTTGTGTAGCTGAATGCAACAGTTCGCACAGTCGAGGCTTCAGTTTGCACGGTTTCCCGAGCGACGAGTCGATCAAGAGACAGTGGGTAAGGTTCGTCCAGACACATCGGAAAGATTTTGGACCCAAGTTTGGGACGCCCAATTCGTATTCTTTCATTTGTGAAAAGCATTTCAAATCAGAATGTTACCCTTTGAGCCTAAGTATCAAACGAAGCATGGGCATCAAAAACAAATGCAGGTCTGATTCCTGGCTCAGTGCCAACCATCCACAAGCCAGTGTGTGTGACCACAGCTCTGATTCCTGGCTCAGTGCCAACCATCTACAAGCCAGTGTGTGTGACCACAGCCAACAGCACGAGCACCGAGAGCACCACCACAATGACGACACAGGCCTCCACTCAGGCACGCAGTACAACAGTCACGACGTCTGGGCTGTCTTCAGTGTGCTCCATTTTACCAGGAGTGAGTCAGGTGCGAGGGGCCTATGCAAAAAGGGAGCGCCAAAGGGTAAGTGATAGTACTACTTAGTAGGCCTATAGTAATCAGTATAGAATAGCTTAGTACAAAGTTGCTCGGCATATATAGGCCGCTGGGCCTGTTGCCGTTCATTCAATCAGGAAACTAGGACTAGTCTAACTTTGGGCTACACCTAGCAATCTTTTCATTGCCCTTACTATCAAAGTACAACTGTTTTCGCTGTCTATTTTCTGTGAGACCCACGGGGTTGGCTATGGCATGCATTGCTACAGTACAGACGACATAAAGTAATGAAAATAAAATTCTTGTTATTTCTTGTTACATCTGTACTCCAGACCTCAATGTTTTAGCAGTAGAGTAAGAGGATGGAGATCATGTACATGTAATGTACATGGTACGATACATTTTTGGGCAACAATGTTCAGCGGAAATCACATTCAGTGACATACTCTTGTGTGTGTGTTGTGTTGTGTTGTGTTGTGTTTGACGTCTTTAGCTACCGAAAGTTTACAGGAAAGGGAGGGGGAGGTACGGGGGTAGCAACAACATTTTCTGCCACCTCACAAGGCACGGTTTTCTAGTTAGGGGGGTAGAGAGGGAGGGGATAGCAAGATTTTTCAAAGGCACGTTTTTCGATTTGAGAGCTAGCACATTTTGGGGGAGGGTTGTGTGTGGTATGCATGTATGTAGCTAGTGCCAGTGTGTATGTTACTGTCAGCCTGCGTGCATGTGCACAGGGTTAAAGGCAGAATTTTTGCAACAGGTCGTTTGTGAGCTGACTGCCAGTCCTCCTCCTGATTCGACAAAAGATCTTGCTGCTGCAGCTGATAATCACGTGCAGTCGAACAGCACATTTTCAACTGGAGATGCAGGCGTCCAGACCAACAGCTGCTTTACTAACACAGTAATTATATTCTATTTACAGTCTGTGTGTTGCAAATAGGGACATGCAATAGAATGTCTTTTGATTTTTTAAGTTCATGTTGTGAAATGATGTGTTATTTTTCTTTAGAGCATGGTTTTCCCTCAATCATGCATTCTTAGCTTTTGAACAAAAGGTATGAAAAACTTAAAAGAAATTGACTAGTATTCTGCTATATCTGGTGCAGTGATTTACCAGACCCTAGTCATAGAACATCGCACAGCTGAATTGAAAACATCCCATTTGTACCTGTCAGTCAGGAGAAATGTCTGATTACTTTAATATTGGCAAGCTTATTCTGATTTGTTGATTCTGCAAAATCCAGGGCACTGCCATTTCTCTTATGTCAGGGCAATTTGTCATTTCACTTTTCAATCATCAGCACTTCACTGTTCATGTGTGTTTAAATGGGAGAAGGGGGGGGGGGGGGGTATTTGTTTATTATTCATTGTATTCCTGACATTATTGCAGTGGCTTAGCAAGCCTACAAAAAGGTAGCGATGCCCAAAAGGGGGAGGAGGAGGGGGGAGGGGTGGCTAAGCCCGCTTAAAGCTGACAATAGTATTAGTGCTTCAGGTGGCAGAATGGAAAGGTGACCCGGAAGGGGGGGGGGGGGGGGGGGGGGGGGATTTGCCACTATGATTTTCTTGTGTCTTTTCACATCATAAACTGAAATGCATATGTCAACAATTGATTTATTGGAGCTCTTGGGAGATATAACCATATTTATCAGCGAATTTTCCTTCTTTGGGCTCTATATTTGCGATTAGAGGTATACTTAGTTAAAGACCTGTTGATATGGAACTAAACCACTTATTGTCAAATGGTTTGCAGTTCCTGATAGAAAGATAATTGTCCCATTTACAGATAGTCATCTTGTTGCAGAAACAATGCCCATTTGACAGTATTTCGACCTCTTAGGTCTTCTTCAGATAAGACACAAACACATATGGCAATGAACGAGTTTGTCACTTATCTTTGATCTCTTCAGCGCAAGGTAGGCGTTGAATGAAAACGAGGCCTCGTTCATTTTTATTGTCCTATTTGTTTGTGTCTTGCCTGAAAAAGACCTAAGAGGTCGAAACGCGTCGTGTTTTGTCTTGTGACTCGTTTGTTCACGTTTCTCTTGGCGGTTTGCTAACTTAAGGTTTGTTTAGATTTCCGCCTGCAGTCGTCTCCCTTTGCAACAGGCAGTAAGCCAGTTTGTTTTACGTTTTCCTTTTAAATACCGGAAGTTGGCGCCAAATACTTTCATATGTGTTTGTGTCTTATCTGAAGAAGACCTAAGAGGTCGAAACGCGTCGTGTTTTGTCTTGTGACTTGTTTGTCCACGTCTCTCTTGGCGGTTCACTACATTCAAGATTGGCTTTCTGCCATTCTCCAGTATGATCATCACCGTCAGCAGTCTTAAATGTATATAACATTAAACCACATGTAGTAGTAGTAGTAGTTGTGGAGTAGTAGTAGTAGCAGTAGTAGCAGCAGCACCAACAGCAGCAGAAGCAGTAGTAGTAGTAGTAGTAGTGGTCGTAGCACGAAAGTTATAGGCAATGAGTGTAAAAATATTTTTCATACATAAACCAGATCTAAATCAGAAAACCAGAATTTGGGCAGGCTGGGTATCACTCACTGGGAGGAATCTGGGTATGGTGAATGACCAGTCAACGGTTGACTACATGCAGCCAGTTCTACATCCCATCACTGAGAACGCTACTGTTAACATTCCTCCGAGCTTCTGTTGATGCTTCAACAAGGGAAGTGGGCCAGAAACACCCTCTCTTCACCTGTGACCTGGCTGTTGCAAGAAAGGCATACATGACTGTTTGGCAGAATGACCGGTTCAATGACCATTTTCTGTCTTCATACATGGCAGCACTTGGAAAACTCATGAGGGGATCTGGTCTTGGAGATCATTGTGCAGTCAGGAGTCTGCTCAAGTGGGTCGATTGATGCGTCTTGGCAGGAAAGCACTACAATCGTGCCCTGAGAGTCCACAAGGGTGGTTGCTTCTTCAGACATTCTTGAAGGAATCAACAGAAGCTTCAGATCTTCTAAACCAGCTGTCTGAAGATCTGCCAGGGTGCACAAACAGACATCAGCTTCAAGACACTCTTGAGAAGCCATCTGTTGTTCTCCTCTTCAGACTGTACTCGAACTTCAAGAAGGGCGTTATCACGGGAAGAAAGGGCAAGACAGCACAGTTCTGGTTGCAGTATGCTGAGAGAGTGTGGCTGATTCTGCATCTGTCCAGGCTACAAAAGAAAATGACTTGGACTTGCACTTGTCATGCATAGAGAAAATGCGCCCCTCTGCTCTTTGTGATGGATCACCAGAACTACTCAAGATACGCCACAGTCTATTTCCTGAGCATTCTGAATCTCGAGCACAACCATCCCTCAGCAGAAAAACTCCTGCGACATGGAGGACTCAGTTTGTCGAGATCAACAGTTCCTTCATGCGGAGTACCAGTTGACCAAACTATTGAGCAAACGATCAACTGCCATGCAAAATCTGTGGCTGGGATCATAGGATTCAGCAGAAACAGTGCTGCCTACCTTCGCTGGTGCATGACACGTCATGTCAGAGCTTCTTTTCTTGCTGCAACACTTGAGATGACTGGTATGACTGGGGGATGATGTCAAAGTTCACAAAGACCTGACATGTGCAGAGACTACGGCCAGTGAGGAGTGTGTGAAAAACATGATGGATTACTTCTGCAGCTTCATGGATCCCTTTTCAGTGGAAGAGAGGGGTCTCTTCTGTCTCTCATCAGGAATTCAAGCACCAGACAGCATTCAAGGAACACTTCTATCAGCAGATGCACGAAGAAAGGAAGCCTTTCGCCAATTCGTGACAGAACGACTGGCTGAGAAAACTCTGAGTTTCCATGCTCCTCTGAAAAAAAGTGGAGCTGAAGACATTTGCGAAACTACAGAAGACAAGGACTCTGCGATCATCTTCGAACAAACTGGTGCAAGTGGCAGCGCAGAGAGACATGTTCGGACAACTCCTCATGATCTCGCAGGAAAATAACATCAGTTTGCAGAAGGTCATGAGCTACCCTCTGAGTCCAGTGCCTTGATCCCTAGCAACTCCTGATGGTTTGCCTGCAAAGACAGAGAAAGCAAAGCTTGTGCATCTCTTGGAGGAGACGGAGTTGAAGGAGCAACCAGATCGGGGGAAATGCCATCACATAATTGACGCAATTTTCCATCTGCAGTCACTTACCTCTCTTCCCCCAACATTTGGAGACCTGGCAGACAGAATCCTGAAACATCTGCCATCCACAGACAGGACTGATTATGTGGCAGATGTGTACAACCACAACTCCATCAAATCAATGGAACGTTCTCATCGGGGAGAAGGTGAAGCATTCCTTCTGAAGTGTCCCAACACTAAGGTCCCCAGAGACTGGAAAGGGTTTATGAAAAATGGTGACAGCAAGAACCAGCTCATCAAATTCCTGCTTTCTGAATAGAGAAAAGATCCCCATGCTGCCACACTCCTGAACCGAGAGCTGTTTGTGAAATGTGGGCCCGATTGCTTCAAGCTCTCCTCCACGGATGGCAAGACTGTGGAAGCCTCACCAGTTCAAGAGCTGTTTTCCACTCAGAAAGAAGCGGACACGAGGATCATCCTTCACTGTTTTCACCAGAACAAGAATGCTTCTGACTCCTAGGGCATAATTGTGCGCTCTGACTTCAGACACTGATGTGTTTCTACTCTTACTACACTTTAGTTCCCAGCTCCATACAACAGTATACTTGGACACTGGCACGGGACACTACAGGAGGCTGCTTTCCACCACAGACCTTGTTGCCAAGTATGGACAGGAATACAATGAAGCACTCCTTGGCCTACATGCTTTTCCGGCTGTGGCTCCACCAGTTCCTTTGTGAGACAAGGGAAGGCCAGGGCGTTCAAGCATTCACAAAGAGCCGTCCTTCATGATGCCTTCCGAGCACTGGGAAGCCAGAACTGTCTTCTTGATTTAGTGGACAACCTTGAACACCATGTCTGTTGTCTGTATGGCAGACCCAAAAGTAGGAACCTCAACCAGGTCCGCTCTGACCTTCTCAGAGAAAAGTTTGACACCAATCGGGGACATGCAGTGTTGGCCAGCTACAACAGAAACTGACCTGAGCCTCCTACCTCCCTGTCAGTCTTCCCTGCGGATGCACACAGAGCGAGTCAACTACCAGTACTATATCTTACTTTTTCAACATGATAGTTATTGTTGTTGCAGGTAGTCTTGCAGTGTCTGATAAGGTCTAGAGGAATGCTGTCATTCCTCCAGACCTCATGCTGTTGTGCAGATCAGTGAAGATAAACTGACAACTGCTGCAGCAGAAAAGCAAACATGCAGAAAGAAGATGGCAGGAAACAAAACCATTGTCAACATGCAGATGTGACCGCTGTGACAGAGACTGCCACTCTCACATCAAACTGTACAGCCACAGGTGACACTGCTTGGGCTGAGCAGCAACCAAGTCAGATAGCTAAATCTTAGGTTGGATATATTCTATCCATGGTCAGGGGCAGCGACAGAGACCTACAGTAGCATTGTTGTTGATAACTATAGTTAAACAAATGCTATTTGACCTGGCCAGGGGTAACACAAAAGCCTGAATATGACATTTTGAACATAAATAGGATAGAGTCCTGAGACCGAAAACCTAAGTTAGTCATTGCCAAGGCCATAAAAACGGCTATGAGATTTGATAATCTTTACCCTTTTATCATCTGTTCTAACGTGGAGGCCTGGAAGCATGTCCATTGTGCTCAACCAGCCATTGATGGGCCGTCAGGCAGAGGCTGGAAGACAACAGACAGTGTGTGTGGAGATCGACTGGTGTCAGGAGGATATACTTCCATGTGAACTTGTTGGTATCCTCTGTGACCAGCCAACTCCTGAGGAGGAGAACAGTGACTTTGAACTTGTGAACCTTTGTGATGCTGTTCAAGAGGAAGGGTTTGACACTGAAGAATCTGTTGTCAACAGTTCTGTGTAAAGGTGCAATCTTCTTACTGGTAGACAGGCGCATACTGCGACACCAGCCATCACTCGCTTGTGTTGAAACAGATCCCTTGGTCATGGTTTATGAGCAGGTCGGCCAAAATTCTACTTAACCATTTTCTTGACACCATTTTCAAACAGGTTAACAGTTTTTTGTTCAATTGTATCCATTTCAAAACCAATTTAAAGAATAATAGGTTGGTGCGCTAAAAGTGTTAAAAAAGATTGACAAATTAACGCATATGTCATGTTTATTTGGATGCTATTACTACAATAGTGCTTCAAACACGTCAAATTTGGTATGCCCATGTAGAGCAAGCATCAGCGCATTTACAAAAAAACTTGTATTTGATTTTTAAGGCATCATACTATGAGTAACACCATGTTTTTCACCCCTACCCCCCTTTTTTTTAGAGTAGAAAACGGGTGATTTCTTCCATACCTCGTTGCTCCCAAGAGCTCCAACCAATCTTTTGTTGACATCCCATGATGATGGCATATAGCCTAAACTTTCAGAAAAACACAATGGCAAATCGCCCCCCCCCCCCCCCCCCCCCCCCCCCCCCCCGGCCGGGGGCCAGGGGGGGGGGGGGTTATGGTCACCTGAAGTACTATATGGATATGAAAGATGCAACAGAAGCCTCCCTTGAGAGAGTTATAGTGAATTTACAATTTATACTGCTCTTAGCAGCATTTTTTGTTCTTTGCTGAAAGAGTGGTAGGGCCCTGGTCTGAGGGCCCTACCAGGGTGTAACGCCACTGTGTTTATCATATGATGTGAGCACTTATTGCTTCTTGTTTATGACGATTGAAGTGCCAGGAATGTCCAATATCATTAGTTACATGAAAGATGCCTGCCCGAAACACACATGCACGCTGGTATTTTAGATCTGTTTAGCAGAGAGCTGAAAGTAAACTGCTAAGGTGATGTTCAGTAATCTATAATCCCTCATGTGGTGATATGCACACGCGCGCGCGCGCACAGCGAGAGAGAGAGAGAGAGAGAGAGAGAGAGAGAGAGAGAGGAGAGAGAGAGAGAGAGCAATTTTTTTAAATGTCATTTTCAATGAATGATGCACTTCGCGATTGATCGTTACGTAGCTACAATGTATGTAACTTTACGGTTAAAGTAGCTGTCAGTCGTGTTAGAGCAAATCATTAACTGTGTGTGTGACTGCACTTGAACTGTGTGGGAGCGGGAGTGTGTGTGTGTGTGTGTGTGTGTGTGTGTGTGTGTGTGTGTGTGTGTGTTATGGGAACAAAAACATCTTTTCGTGTTTGTTGCTCCCAGGCACAATATTTTTCACAACATTCTGTCTAACAATAACAGTCACCCGATCTGATTTAACAATCCCCTCTTGTCACTCATTCATGCTCTGAATAGTCTCGTGTTTGGTCAAGCGGAGACGACTTCACGAAAACAGGAACCGACGGGCAGCCAAGGTTCGTGTGGTAGGCCTACGTGTTTTGTCGTGTACATACATCTCGGTG
>CM031606.1:87951925-87996925 GCA_018398815.1 Conus ventricosus | reverse complement strand
TGTCACCAGCCTGAAATGCTATCTTTTTCTCATTAAGAAGTGTCTTCATTGACCCTGTGATCCATGGTTTGTTGTTTGGAAACAGTTTAATTGTTTTTGTTGGGATAATCATGTCTTCACAAAAAAGCTCTCTCCGCTGTATCTAGTTGCAACGTCAGGCGACTGCAGGCGGGAAATCCAAACAGGTTTTAAATGTCATTAATAGCAAACCGCCAAGAAAACGCAGACAAACGAACCACAAGACAAAACACGACGCGTTTCGACCTTTTAGGTCTTCTTCAGGCAAGATACAAAACACTCAGGACAACGAAAATGGACGAGCAATCACTGATCTTCATTCACTTCAGCGCAAAATGGGCGTTGAATGAAAACGAGGCTGTCAAGAAGGAGATGTGTGAGTCGAGGCAGTAATGATGATAATTATATTACTGATACGAATAATGATAATGGTAATGATGGACAAGTATCTGAATAAACAGTAGATTGATGTGACAAATATATATAGAGAGAGTGTGTAGTGAGAGGGGAAAGGAAGATAGCTGTAAGTTATGTGTGAGGTAAATAACGGGAGATATGGTAGTATGTGTGTGTGTTGTTGGAGGATGTTATGGGCTGAAATTGAAGTGGTGGATGGGTACATGCTATATATATATACTTCATAACTATTACAAATGTTATATTTACTGCAATGATTAATATAATTATTATTCTTTACAATATTTCTGGCATTCCAGCTTACCACTTTTCCAGCCTCCTATAGCATCACTATCATTACTATATGGTGACAATCGTGATTATTATTAAAACTATCAATATACATATAATAATTATCAATATACTGTTAGACTCCATCCTTCCCTTAATTCATACCTTCCTTCTCCTCTGTGCTCTTCCTGTCCTCCCCTCCCCTCCTCCTGTTTCCTTCTTTTCCTCCCTTCCCCTAGTATTACTATCAGTACAATTATTATCATTACTATTATCAATGTTATTGTCTTTTCCTCCCTTCCCCTAGTATTACTATCAGTACAATTATTATCATTACTATTATCAATGTTATTGTCTTTTCCTCCCTTCCCCTAGTATTACTATCAGTACAATTATTATCATTACTATTATCAATGTTATTGTCTTTTCCTCCCTTCCCCTAGTATTACTATCAGTACAATTATTATCATTACTATTATCAATGTTATTGTCTTTTCCTCCCTTCCCCTAGTATTACTATCAGTACAATTATTATCAGTACTATTATCAATGTTATTGTCTTTTCCTCCCTTCCCCTAGTATTACTATCAGTACAATTATTATCATTACTATTATCAATGTTATTGTCTTTTCCTCCCTTCCCCTAGTATTACTATCAGTACAATTATTATCAGTACTATTATCAATGTTATTGTCTTTTCCTCCCTTCCCCTAGTATTACTATCAGTACTATTATTATCATTACTATTATCAATGTTATTGTTATCAATTCTTTTAAAACGATATTTCTGTATCATGCTTTTATCATCAGTACTATTATTACTATTACCTTTGCTATAGTTGTTAGCATTATCATCATTATTATCAATACGATTGTTATTGATATTACCATCACTACCATTAAAATCACTATCGCCATCACCACTAAGACTGTTGCCACAGCAACCATGCTGTTTAAGAATCCTTTAACCCACTCTCCTTTCTCCCACACCACAACTTCTATTGCCATATTATCACCAAAAGTGGTAGCAATCCTGTCTTTATTTATTTTTTCAACATTTTGATCATCATCATTACCATTATTCCTATCAGTAATATAACTATCATCATTACTACCTCGACTCACACATTGTCTCGTTCTTGACAGCCTCGTTTTCATTCAACGCCCATTTTGCGCTAAACCAAATGAAGGTAAGTGATTGGTCGTTCATTTTCGTTGTCCTGAGTGTTTTGTATCTTGCCTGTAGAAGACCTCAGAGGGCGAAACGCGTCGTGTTTTGTCTTGTGATTCGTCTGTCTACGTTTTCTTGGCGGTTCGCTATGAATTACATCTCTCAGCTGTAGCTGGTGTGGGCCAAAGAAGGGAATCATGCAGTGCTCCAGCGACGTCCGTCTTGCTCCCTCTTTGAGGCGGCGCCGGACCATCACCACCCAAGCATGAAGGAGACCGCCTGGCAGCGCTGAACACAGGTCTTTTGAGGGAGAAGAGTTCGAAGAGTTCCGACACCAACAGTCGGTCGACCAATACCACAAAGTGAACACGAGTTCACAGGGAACCAGAACTAGAATTGGACACCAGTTCAGCAGGACGAAAGAGGGCCCAGACTCCAGTCTGCTACGAAAGCCAGAACACGAGAGGACGGCTCTTACCAGAACCAAGCCCAGCCAACAACCAACCAACGTCCTGACAGCCTGCCACCAAAACTGCAGGCTTCGGGTCTTACACATCATGTCCTTAAAAGGACTTTGGCCGATAGGATGTAACAACTCACTTCTACTGTACAAGCCAGCTTCCTCCTTTGAATTGCTATACCTCTGGTTTCACCGACGTTTCTGATTCATGGCTCAGCATAGTGAGAAACGAATGCAAATCATATACAGTGTGTTCATTTTACATAATACCGAACATGTATAGCTCTTTAGTAGTCTTGACATAATCACGCATTTAAGTATTACCTTTACAAATATCTGGCATATTTATCAAAGTTTAAATGCACAAAACAATTATTAATTTAAAAAAAAAAAAAGAATACGCATGCTAATAAGTGACAATAATCATACACGTACAAATGCACACACGTACGCACAGGCACTTGGAGATACCACACTCTCTTTCTCGCGCGCGCACGCACACACACACACACACACACACACACACACACACACACACTCTCTCACACACACACACACACACACACACACAGAGAGAGAGAGAGAGAGAGAGAGAGAGAGAGAGAGAGAGAGAGAGAGAGAGAGAGAGAGAAAGAGAGAGAGAGAGAGAGAGAGAGACAGACAGACAGACAGACAGACAGGCAGACAGGCAGACAGACAGACAGACAGACAGACACGGGCTGACTAACTCGCAGTCACACATAATCTAACAATAGCACGCAAGCTGACAGCACTATTATGAAAACACCGTCAGCTGTTGTTTGACATTAAGTGTCGCCACTCCACGTTGGATGCTGTTATCTGCCTGACAGCAAAACATCAGCCCACGAGATTTGTTTCCCTGTTGGAACGACGGATGTGCCGATCAAAGGAGACAATTCTTTCCACCAATCACAGGAAGCTTACAAAATTCGACAAATCCGGTAGTCCGGTACATGGATTAATGTTTGTTGATAAAAGGTACCGAAATGAACCATGTATTCACGCACTTATGCGCGGACATATACACATGAAAAAAGATTGATGGGCGTAAAAGAGGGAGGAGCAAGCGATTGGACGGAGAGAAATGGAGAGAAAGCGAGTGCTGAAAAACAGATAGATGGAGATAACGACAGAAATAATGTACTATGCATGCGTTTGTGTGTCCGGGTGTTAGTGTGCGTGCATTCCTCCATGGCGTACGCCCGCGCGTATGTACGTGTGCGTGAGTGAGTGTGTGTGTGTGTGTGTGTGTGTGTGTGTGTGTGTGTGTGTGTGTGTGTGTGTGAGAGAGAGAGAGAGAGAGAGAGAGAGAGAGAGAGAGAGAGAGACACGGATGGATGGACAAAGACACAGAGAGCGAGAGAAGAGAGAGAGAGAGAGAGAGAGAGCAATAAAAAGTATACAGATAAGACGAAAATGAAAAAGACACGACACATACTCACACAAGCGGGCGGGCACACACACACAGACACACACACACATACACACACACATGCACGCGCGCGCGCGCGCGAGCATGCGCGCGCGCATGCACACACAGACACCCAGACAGACAAACCTACATTACACACACAAGCGGCAGCTGATAGCACTACTATGAAAACATGATCTGTCAACAATAGCTCTATTATGATATTTTGAAAACCTATCTGTCAACTGCTCTTTGACATCAAGTGTCGTCCTCGCTTTAATGTGACTCCCGCTTACATTACGATCTGGTGTCGTACTAACAACACTAAAGACTCTTTGAAAGCCTAAAAAAAATTTACTTTCATGACCAAACCGACAATCAGCTGTTGGTATAACGTCGGAAGTTTACATCATAAATAACATAGCCGATGCGCATGCCCGAAGTTTATAAGCATCGTCTGCTATGTACGATGTATCATCACATCTCCCCCTTTTTGTTACTGGGCGATCAGCACATTCAAACTTGTGCAAGATTAGTCTTTAGAATCCGAATGAAAATAAACCGAGGAAGAGACCATTAAACCGAAGTGTCAGAGTGTAATTGTACCGTCACGGAGGTTTCAATCCTGGTAGCGGGCAGGAAGGTTGATGACCCGGCCCCTGCGTGTCCTGCGTACTGGTTGAGCTACTGGAGTGGGAGACCCTGGAGTTGGCTCTGGAAAGAGGAGCTGGACCAGCAGGCTCTTCTGGTGGTTCCTCTGGTATGTCTGGACTGGCAGGCTCTTCTGGTGGTTCCTCTGGTATGTCTGGACTGGCAGGCTCTTCTGGTGGTTCCTCTGGTATGTCTGGACTGGCAGGCTCTTCTGGTGGTTCCTCTGGTATGTCTGGACTGGCCGGCTCTTCTGGTGGTTCCTCTGGTATGTCTGGACTGGCAGGCTCTTCTGGTGGTTCCTCTAGTGTCTGGACTGGCAGGCTCTTCTGGTGGTTCCTCTGGTATGTCTGGACTCGCGGGCGTGTTGAGCACAGTAGGCCTCTCTTGGACTGGGTTACTGGCTGGCTTGCATGTGTGCACAGTATGTGCGCATGTGTGTGTGCGCTTGTGCATATGTGTGCGCGCACGCATGTGTGTGCGTGTGTGTCTGCGTATGTGTGCACATGTATGCGTGTGCAGAAGTGCATGTGATCATACATACGTATCTGCCTGTGGATGTGTACATAATAATAGTGTGTGTGTGTGTCTATATGTGTGCGTGTACGCAAGTGTGTATGCACTTGTGCGTTCACGTGTATGCATGTATGTGCACACGCATGTGCACATGCACATATGTTTGTGCATAGGAGCGCATGTATGTGCGCATGTATGTGTACATGTGCATGTGTGTGTGTATGTAGTGACTGCATGCGCCTTTTACTGTTTGTGGGAAATGAATGTTCATCAGATGACAGGATCAAGAACAAGAACATCAAATACAACGTACATGTGCATGTGCACACGCGCGCAAACACACAATAAGAACAACTCCCCCCTCACACACACACCCACGCACGCACACACACACACACTCACCTCCTCACACACACCCTCACACACCACGGGTTACACACTCACGTCTGTGGACTCTCTAATCAACACACCTGCATCACCCCACTGATGAACACACACCAGCGCACACACATCTACAGTATACGCCGGGGGCCCCAGAGAGATTCAAAGTCTTACCTCAGTTGACATGTGTTTGATCATTTGTGTATGTTATTGGAAAGGCCCAGTATGAGTTTTGCCCCAGTCTCTAGGAGTCTTCGCAGCGTTGGCCTTCAGATTATTCCAATGTTTGTTTGATTGGTGATGTTTCTTGCTCTTCTGGATGTGCTACAAAACTTCAAAGAATGCTCAAGAAAGAACGAAAGCAGTTCAGCAA
Source organism: Conus ventricosus (assembly GCA_018398815.1). Classification (NCBI taxonomy): domain Eukaryota; kingdom Metazoa; phylum Mollusca; class Gastropoda; order Neogastropoda; family Conidae; genus Conus; species Conus ventricosus. Next base: position 87,991,238 of record CM031606.1, on the reverse strand, counting down.
CAGTTGAACAACATTGCTCAATGGTGTCAAGAAACTGGATCATCCATCAACCCTACAAAAGCCCAGACATTAGTCTGCACTCTCAACAAGACATCAGGACAAGCACCCTCACCAGTTTCCTTCAATGGAATTCCAATTGAATCAACTGACAACGTATGCTATTTGGGTGTAGGCTTTGACAGAATGCTAACCTTTAAAAAGCATGTTGAGAATATTGTTCTTAAATGCAAAAAAGGTCTGTCTGCCATGAGAGCAATGACAGCTAAAGGCACTGAATAACGCCATCTGTACTGACTGTATCACGCACTATGCACTCAGTGTGGTTGATCATGGATTAGGGCTTACAACACTGTCCAACAGCAATCTTCTTAAATTAGAAAGAATTCAAAATGAAGCAATGAGACTGATTCTGGGAACCATAAAGGACACACCAGTTCAAACTATGCGATACCTGCTCGACCTTCCTTCAATGCAGGCAAGACACAAGCTGGAACAGGTGAAGGCATATTTCAGAACACTTGAAAATCCCCAAAACCCACTTCGTGCGGCAGTCAAGGAAACAAAAGGCACTCGGCTAGGATGTTGAATATCATGGATGGGACAGGCAGAAGACAGTATACAGCGTGTGCCAGTTAGCAGAAGTCAAAGAAACCAAGGAATGGGAAAAGTATCCAGACCACTTGAAGCACCTGCACCAAATTGCCATCGCTCCAGAACTTGGAATACACTGTTGAGAACGGCCAGAAGACGAAACCAATGCAGAAATTCAGATGCAAGTAGAAGACCTTGGCACAAAAGATGATAATGTAATATACACTAACGGTTCTGTCACCAAAGGTAAGTTAGGATGGGGATACACTTTGAAGCAAAATGGCAGAACTATCCAGGAAGACAATGGTGCGCACAGTTTAACAATTTAAGTCTAACAATGGAGGTAGAAGCAGTGACACAAGCACTCCATTGGCTTTCATCCACAGGCCAGTTTAAAACTCAACAAGCAATGACACTGACGGACTCCATGAACCTACTTCAGAAAGTGAAGAGTGGAATGGGAAACCCTGCTTGGAATGAACTAATGCGCAACCTTCCATTGGAGAGACACATGGATGTACTGCCCTGGACATGCTGGAGTTAAAGGAAACGAGAGAGCAGACACACTGGCTGGCAAGGCAAGGATATGAACTGGATTACAGCTTGGCCGATCTGATGTGATAAGAAATCTGAAGAATCACTTGAGCAAACCCACACGCACACTGTCCGGTTTTTGTAAAAACATGTAACATTGCTGATCATAAGGGAAACATCGTTTTCTACACATGGATACCTGTTTAATAGTAAAACTAGATAGACGGAGTAGATAGTACTCATTCGCAAAGCAGGATACATGGACTGTCATTTGATTTTCTTCTGACTAAAGAAGGAAAACAAAGAAATCCAAGCGTACGAATCCTGAAAATTTCCTGCACCAATCTGAGAACGCTATCGTTGATAGTTCATGGGAAAAAAAATAATACAGAAGAACAGAATTTTTGTGTTATTTCTTCCTGATCTTTATCACTTAAAGATTATGCATGTTTGTGTTTTTAAAAAAAACGTGGATTTTTTAACAGAAAGAAACTGGACAGATTTTGATTGTTTAAAATAACAAACAGTAGTGTAACTCTTGCTCCCATAATGAAATGAATACATGCCCATAACTTCAAAGGAATGCTGCTTACAACACCAAATCGCCCAGCAGATATGACAGCACAGAGCACACAGAACAAATAACACCCCCCCCCCCCCCCCCCCCCCCCCCCCCCAAAGAACAAAAAAGATGTTCCAAGCTTGCCTATATACCCTGTACAGAACACATCTACACAGCCACAACAAATGGAGAAATGAACAAATACAAATTAACATTTATTCAAGACTGGCAAAGCCTTTTCGATCTTGAATATAGTCAGACAGGCACAAACAGAAACAAATACAGGTACCCTCGATCTGACAAGATCTTATCAAGAGCATCTGTGCAACTGAAATTTGCTCTTCAAGAACTTTTCAAAGAAAGATAAGAGAATTCTCCAGAAAACTGGCTGTTTTGAAAACTTGTTTACTCTCCTCAGTGTCTTGATGGAAAGTTGAAGGTTTACCATCAAAGGTAATTTGCATTTCAGCATAATCTGAATCATTACTCGACTGCTCATTGGTCAGGAGTTTCCGTTACACATAACCCATGTACCTTTGCGTTCACCCAGTGACTGTGTGCAAACTGTTGCATGACCTGTGAACTGGCAGTGTCTTTGCCTGGTGTGTAAACCACTGAATAAAGCCTAAACAGAGTCTGATTCAGCTTCTTTCTGTTTAAAACCCACCTCACCTTCAACAGGAAACAGACAAATGGTAAATCGAGCTCACTGAAGGCCTCAGAACTGAGTGCTAGAGAAACAGTAACAATGTAAACATTGTGTGCTCGTGTAATCTAGTGTTGGTGTCACAGGGGAAAGAAAAGAGCAGAGCAGGTAGAAAATTTTCTGATTTCTTGCTCATAAGACAACACTCACCTCATTAGCATCAAAGATGATGTGACTATGAACTAAAAGGTTAGGTTGGTGGGCTGGTTTGTTTTTTTTTTCCCACCAAATAGGCAACAGCTTTGCCAAATACACCTATCATGCAAAATTTTGCACGTACATGAATTACATTAGAAACAGGTTACCCGCAACACAAACATATAAGAAATCCAGCGCACACACCATTGTGACAGTTGGAACACTGCTTCCATGTCAAGTCAGCTGTACTCTGTATTCTTCATGTACAAATCGTGTTAAAAATTAGTGTAGATCAATGTTTGTGTGTGATGAAACTTCCGCCAAGGTCAGTAACTGCCGTGTCTTTGAGGATTGATAAAATAACTGGATAGTGTGTTTGTATCAGTCTGTTGATTTCAGATCAAAACATGGCTGGTTGATCCTTTCAGATGTCAAATGTTTTTGGTATCAACAAGGCTGTCTTGCAAGTCATGGATTACGGTGTTTCAGTGCCAGTGAATCCCCAAGCGCGCCAGGTGTTGGGAAAATGGGCCAAGAACTTGATGCCAGCTGGAGAAAAACAAAACTTTTGACTCACTGAGTGGATCATTTGATGGACACAAGATGATGGATAGGGGAAAATGTGCATAGAGTATACACTCTGATGCCACTGAAAAAGATATTTTGTTTGTGAACTACAAAGAGACTTATCTAGCTAGACTAGAAGACAACTTGGTGAAACATGACTGGCATCCTTTATAAACAAGAGAAAGATACAGCTGTGCTGGAAATCAGTGCATGTGAACTAAATGTCGAAGACATATCAGGAAGAAAAGTGTGGGATATGGTAGATATTATCAATGGTCATTTCAAAGTACAACTTTGGGCTGATGTTCAAACAAAAAAAAAGAATTGAAGCTGAAAACACACCAGAATTTGCCTTCAGCTCAAAGTCCCCACTGTTAATGCAGAAATTGGATTAATCTGTGTCAAGAGGCAATAAAAACTGAAAAACGAAGAATTCGCACACAATCACAAAATTTGATCCATGAACAGTAAATTTATTTGAACATTTCTCCACCATCAAGACCAACACTGCGCTAAAACATAAAATACACAGATGAACCACCTCAAAGGGGTTTAAGACTTGATCAGTCTACCGGTGGCAAAGCATTGCAGACACATGGTGCAAGTTCCAGATCCAGGGTTGAATCCCTGGGCTTTCCTTCCCTTTCACAATACCAGAACCTTGCTGATCTAGACTGTATCCTTTCAGATATAGTGACAAACCAAAGCACTGCTTGCATCACGCACATCACGGACTTAAGCTGTGCCACCAAAGGATGTCCCTGACTAAATTCTGAAGAAAACTACAAAATGTATCTATGCCAACAGACATGCCAAACCCAACACAGCCAATGGTCAAAATGCTCTGATGGGGAAACTGACCAAACAATACTGCTTGGACTGAACACCAAGTCTTGTTGCTGACCAGTAAATAGCACTATTATCCCCTTCATCATCTTCTTTCAGTAAACATCACAATTATGCCCTTATTCATCTTCTTTATTTCCTTTTAATTTTGGCACCTAGAAACTCAGCCTATTTGTGGGTAATATCATGGTGCACAGTTTCTGGCTAGAAAAAAGAACAGACTTTCCAAACATTCACCTTCAGCTATTCTGTTCCCTTTCATGGAGAGCCAATGCCATTTAAAGACATAGGTTTCACATTGAAATTCTTCTCATCTCTCTCATATTTTGTAACTTACAAATACAATGATAATTCTAATCTGCAGAATTTTCCAAGAAGCTCTTCTCGAAACTTACATAATCTTCAACGTTTAGCATATCATTCACACTTTTCAAATTGTTCACACAAAAAGGCCCAGGATTTTTGAAGTCCAAACACATAGGTCTACTTACATCTAGCAAATCACAGTACACAATGAACTGACATTGCCACAATTCTGAATCAAACGAACATGTACCAAACTAGTATTCAAAATAATACATATTAATAACCAGGCATGGTACTGGAGGAAAATCATTTTTCCCTGAAAATTGTTGGGGGTCCAGGGGGCGGAGCCCCCTGGCGGGGTCAAGGGGCAGAGCCCCTTGTGGGGGTCAGGGGGCAACGCCCCCTGAAGCTGAAGGTTTTTCAGCAATTCTAGCCTGTAAAAAAGCCTCTCCTTGAACTAATTTCAGTTCTTCATACTAAGCAATTTCTGCCATAAAATAAGCTCTCCTAGAATCACTTTTATCAGTCATTCCTTCAACCCAAAGAAGGTTTTAAACCCAAGTAATCACATAGCAAAAATGAGTAGGCCTACATATCTACATTGCTTTAGGTGGCATACATTAAATCAAACTGTAAAATATTTACTTACTCTGCTGATAAGTCAGGCAGAGAAAGTCAGAAACAGAATGAAAGAGAGAGAGAGAGAGAGAGAGAGAGAGGGAGAGAGAGAGAGAGAGAGAGAGAGAGAGAGGGAGAGAGAGAGAGAGAGAGAGAATGAGAGAGGAAGGGAGAGGGGGGGAATGGGGGGGAGGAGGGGGGGAGAAAGAAAGAGAGAGAATGAGAGAGAGTGAGAGCTCTAGAAGAGAGGAAGAGAGAGGGGGGAGGAAGGGAGAGGGGGAGGAAGGGGGGGGAGAAGGGGGGGGAGAAAGAGAGAGAAAGAGAGAGAGAGAGAAAGAGAGAGAAAGAGAGAGAGAAGAGAGAGAGAGAGAGAGAGAACCTGGAAAGAGAAAGAGAGAGAGAGAGAGAGAGAGAGAGAGAGAGAATCTTACCTGGCAGAACGGGATTACTTGCAGCAGTTTTCACTCTCTCTTTGTTTCGTTTCCCTTTGATGTGATCGCTGAGGCTTCTCGCACCGCCAGACCCGTAACAGATTTCAACTTGACACACCACACAGTATGCTTTGCCGCGGATTCTCAACTTTTCCAAGCACGACGAAAACGTTTCATTTTCGTGGCTCCTGTTCAGCCAACCCCATCGCCATTTGTTTGCCACACCAGCATCAATATCTTCTGTCGGAGAATTCCGCGGAACTATGTCTGTACGCTTTGGCATTTTTATTTTTTCCTTCTTTTTCTTCAACCTTGTTCAAATTCGATCACGTCGACCCAGAGCGGAACGCAGTGGCAAATGTCACGAAAGCGCATGCGCGGAAGTCCTGCTCAATGCTACTTCTCGCGAGACGAAGGCTTGAAGCGAACGACCTCAAACGAACTAAAAGGGCCGGTCTCGTCGGGCGCGGCTCGGTTGGTTTTTTTTTTTTTTTTTTTTTTGCTTTTCGCGGATTTCCGCGAATTCGCGGACATGTACCATGCCTGATAACTGAACATCATACAAACATTTCAAGATAATGACTGATCCAGTGTTGAATATTTTTTCCACAAATGGGTACAAAACGCCACAAACTAAAAACTGAACATCATACAAACATTTCAAGATAATGACTGATTTAGCCTTGAATGTTTCTCCACAAATGGGTAAAAAAAAGCAGCAAACTAACAAGACATGCATCTTTCAGCCCTGCACCTTCAAACAAACACACACCATTACTGCTGTGTAGTTTGACAGTCAGTCAGCTACTGAATGTCCAAGCAATGAACAGTGGAACTGCCGGTTCAGTCTGCGGAAGGTTTGGTAGTCTGTGCCCCTGGTGAAATCCACACCTTTCTCTGCTGAATTGCGCATACACTCAGCATTTAATCTCGATCCTTCTTCTTCGACTTCTTACGCTCTGGAACAAAGATTGTGTGAACATGAATCACAAGGGACACAAAGACTTGCAGTAACAGCAGTGTAATAACAAAATGTATGAAACATCATAACATCTGATAAACAGGTAAGCCAGAGAGGTATACAGCCTTCACTGTCTGCAAATCCAGGACAAAGGCCAAATTCAATCAACCCAGACACAGGCTTTTTTAAAAAACTGGTGCTGCCTGTACACACAATTTGGCGTCATATACTGTACCATGTCAGACCATAGCATTCACGGCAGTTGGTCAGCTCTCCCAGGCCGAAGTTTTTGTGTGGCTAATGCAGTAATAAGACAGTCACGTGATGCCCAACCCGCTTCCGCCGTAGGAAGAAGCCGGTGTCAACTTCCTGTACCTCATTCTCTCTCGGCCTGCCGTCCAAGCAAGATAAGTCTTGTGCTCTGTCTCGCCTTCTCTTTGCCGTTGTGTTAAGATAGCTTTGTGTTTGCTTCTTTGCTTGTTTGTTGTGGCTTGCGCGCTTCACCCTTTTACTCTTGAGCCGGTGGGGCTTTATTTTGGTGTGCTTTATTAATCGATTTAACCACACCATTCTCGCCTTTGTGCCTTTGTCTCGGCACTCGCGACTTCGTCTTCCGTTCTTTTCGATCTTCGAAAGTCGGAACTCCATCGCCGGTTCCACCTCTTCTCACCCTTTTTAGCCTTTAGGGCCCCTTCTTCCCGAGTCCAGTCCCTTCTCCTTCCATTCGGACTCCCGATTCGACTAACTTCCACGTCGTCCACTCGGTTTCCATTTCTTCACCAGTTGTTCCGCCATTTTGTTTCGACCGGCCAAAACCGGCGTCACTTACGATCGACCTTCCTCTATCTAATACTGATATCTCGTTACATTTAGTACACTTCCAGTGTCTCTCCCGAGGTTGGTCGAGCTCTTTCTATCCCTCGATCCACCTCTTTGTCTCCCCTTTGCGATCGTGCGTTCAGTGTTTGTCCCACCACCACCAGTGCCCAACATGGTGAAGGACACTAACGGCTCGAGACGCTCCCTTGTTCGGGAGTCGCTCTCTACCCCGGAGGACCCGCGTGTCGATTCCAGGGGACAAACCGCTCACGCACACGATGAGCGTACGATCGGCGTAGAGGAGGGTTCCGCGCAGGGGACGCGCGACCATCATTATGATTCCCCCTCTACCCGATCGGCGGACACACAATCGTTGCGATCGAAGTCCAACAGGCAGTCTCAGTCGAACGGGCAATCGGCCGTCATTGCCGACTGTTTTTTCATTCCAATCTTACCCTAAGTCCAAATCCAAGGGCAAGGCCCCATGAAAGGACCTGCCCGTTCTAAATCTTCCCGTTCCCCGACTGGATCGCCTGTTCGCCTTCGATCGCGTAAGGAGACCCTCTCCTATCATGCCGCGTCCGGCGATCATCGTCCCCTGGGGACCCTTGCCGAGACCCGGACCGGCACGGGTGACGACTCGCGGCCGGAATCACCGCACGTAACCCGATCTAATGAGACTCGTGACGCTAGCACCCCCCCCCACTAACGTCACCCAGTCTCATCACGCTCTCCCCAACCGTGTCCGGGTTCAGCCACGACTCGGACACGAGGAGTGTCAACACTCCGGTGGAGGGGCTGTGGACAGTCTTTGGTGGTACCCCCCCACTGACCACAACCCCGGGTCAGGTACGCAGGCATCGACTAGCTCGGATCTGCGCCCTCACCCCCGACGGTCGAACCACCCCGATCGATCGTTTCAATCTCCCCTAGGGTACAGGACGTTGGGGAGCGGACTTCTTCCGCTCCCCTATTGGGCAACGTCCGCGGTCCCGTTCCTCCGGGGGGAGGATCGACCAGCGGGACCAGGGGTAACCTTTCGTCCCTTGAGGCTTACGCGTCGACTCGGCCATCCCCGTCCGCTACCACACGGCCAGGAGGCTCGGCGACCGTAACACTCACTGACCCCTCTGCCACGCAGGGGGCCGGCATGGACCGCACCCGGGAGATGCAGGAGGCAGTGCTCTCCCTTGGTGCTCAAGGTTACCCGGGTCCCCGAGGAGACTCTGCCTCTGGGCCGTCACAGCCCGTCTTTCTCCCCGGGGACCAGTGGCTCTTATTCCCCCGAGAGGAATCAGTGGCTTAGCGCTGACTCTTCCCCTGACTCCATCTTCGGTCTCATGTGGCATCCGGCCTCCAGAGCTGGATCGACCTGGGCCCCCCTTCCTCTCGGGCGCTGTCTGATCGGCGGTCCCCTAGTTTACATGCCGAATATGGAGCCACCGGGGAGCCGTCCTCGTTTTTCCCCTCTTCCCAAGAGGTCGGGACTCCCACACACCCCTGACCTGGCCTTCCGAAGGTGGACCTGAACTTCCCCTTCACGAATACGCTGACCCACAACCTGAGGAGGGGTTCGAGGATTCCCTCCCCCAGTCTGGGGACCTTTCCATTTTGGAGAGCTGGCACCCTGATCTTGTTGTTAGGGAATCCCCTCCCTCTAACAACATCTTCTCCCTTTCCCGTTTCACTGGGCCCCCCCCCCTACCAGCGATCACGGCCAAGGATAGCCGCCCCCCAGACCCTCACTCCTTTTTGGACAGATCGGCCTCTCTCGCCAGGGGTGCACATGCCGTCCCTCCACCGGGGATTGACTTCTTGTCATCCCCAACGCGGCCCCAGTAGGAGTATTCCTCAAGGACTCGCGTCAGGCCCCCCATGTCTTTTCTCTCTTCTCTGCCAATCCGGCCACCAGGGAGATTTCCATTTCCCCGGCCGACCTCAGGCTCACTCCCAACCTCCCCCCTCCCACATCCACCTCTCGTTCTATCAAAACCTTGATAGAGTGGGACAGAATTGCCAGGGCTGGCATTCTACACACCACCGCGGGACATGCCTTCATTGACATGTTCCTACAGCGAGCTGAGGAACTCTGGCCAAAGGAGGGCGGCACTGTCTCGGCGTCTTCGGACCCTGACGACACTGAGGCAGACTCCAGCCTGTTTGATGACCAGAGCTGCCAACCTGCTCATGCGGCTTACAGTAGCATTTCACAATTTTTGCGCGCATTCTAAAAAGAAATCAGGCCTATAACTTGAACTCTTGTGCTGTCTTGCTGTCAGGAAACATTTTTCGGAAGAGTGGACCAGCATGGTCTGCTGCCGACAGAGGAAGGTTGTGCTCAACCAAGAAACTCACAAAAAAGGTCTCTGCTCTAATCGCTGCATAATCCACAGAACTTCCTCCAGGAACAAAGCCAAAGCTTGATAGCTTCGTGTTTGGTTTTTCCCCCGCTTTCTTCTTGTGATTCCACGTGGCGACGTGGTGCTTCATGTCGTTCAGTCCTCCATGGCTCACAGAAAAATCAAGCTCACACGATTTGCAGTGTACTTTAGTGAGGTCGGTAGGGCATCTCAGAATGCATGGGTATTTCTCTGTATACTCCGCACGACATTTCTGGCAGCTATGTCTTGGGCGCTTCACACCACTTTCTTTTTCTCCCAGAGACGCGCTCTCCGTTCGCTTCTTGGACGCCATTGTTGCTAACTGAGCAAGACGGAAGTCGCCATTGATTGGTCGAAATGATCACGTGCTACAGTAAAACCGAAAGCGGAAATGCAGTTCCGACAGACCGATAGAGACGTTACTTAGCGCTGTCCAAACAAAACGAAAGTATCTTCGAATTTTTTTGTTTCGCCGTAGCAATTTAATGATCGTAGTAGCGTCGTAGCAAGCATTCTCTTGGCGTAGCAAACTACGGCGATATCGTAGCAGTTGGCAGCTATGGATGACCCCCTGATGCGTTTTCTTGTCAACAAGATAGCGCACCACCTTGGGGCTGCGGCGGACAGCGCAGCCAGGAGTCACTTTAACTGCCTTTTGGCAGTGAGAGATGCTATGCTATCACAGGCCCATCTCTCCCCAGCGCTCAAGGCGGCCTTACGCTGCATTCCGGGTCAGGAGCAGTCGCTTTTCGGCGACTACTCTGCTGCTGTCATTACCCATGCCGTCGAGGAGCGCAAACAGGCCGCTTCTTTTGCGACCAAGCCCCTCGTCAGCATCGCCCTTCTAGACCATTCTTTCGTCAGGCCCTACCCCCAGCCAGACCCCAGCCCTACCCCAAGCAGCGTCCCTCAAGGCCCGCCAAACACCCTACTTCCACCCCGCCTAGGCCCAAACCGAAAAACCCCAACAGAATTTTCGGTTCGGCCAACAGGCCCGGCCGCGGAGGTGACTAGCAGACTCACCTTCCGAGAGGCGGGAAATGTCAGTCTTCTCGCCCCCCCTCTGCCCCCCTGGCAGGCAGTCTGTCCCGGCATGCCCACCAGTGGTGGAGCATGGGTCTCAACCCCTGGGTAGTATCTGTTCTACAGGAGGGGGGTTCCGTCTACCCTGGGCACACGAACGCCCCCCTCTTCTGTCCTCCCTCCTCCTTCCCCCGGCGATCCACCGCCCGCCCAGGCGGAGGCTCTTCGCCTGGAAATCGAGGAGCTTCTCCGGAAGGGTGCCATCACCGAGATACCCCACCCAACCCCAGGTTTTACTCTCGTCTCTTTGTAGTCCCAAGTCCTCGGGCGGCTGGAGGCCCATCCTCGACCTTTCCCCTCTCAACAAATTCCTCAGGCCAACCAGATTCAAGATGGAGACCCCGGCCCAGATCAGGGACTCCATCCACCATCTGGACTGGGCCACTTCTATAGATCTGAAAGATGCTTACTTTCAGATCCTCATTCATCCGTCCCACAGACGATACCTTCGTTTCGTCTGGCGGGGTCGGGTGTTTCAGTTCAAGGCTCTCCCCTTCGGACTCTCCCTGGCTCCCTTCCTCTTCACGAAGGTAGTCAAGGAGATGGCCACCCTTGCCAGACAGGAGGACACTCGCCTCTTGGTTTACCTCGACGACTGGCTCGTCTTGGCTCCCACTCAGGCCCTGGCTCAATCCCACCTCCAAACTACTACACCTTTGTTCCTCTCTGGGGTTCGTCACCAACCACTCCAAATGCGAGCTCTCGCCCAGTCAGCGATTCACCTTTCTGGGCATGAGCTTCGACACCACCTCCATGATAGTCTCCCCGACCCCGGAGAGGTCCGCCCGCTAGTGGACCTCATCTCCCACCTTCGCCTCTCTCCCCGTGCGTCGGCAAGGACACTTTCCTCCCTTCTGGGGATGATGGAGTCCCTGTCTCCTCTCATTCCCCTAGGCAGAGTTCCCAAGCGACAGCTTCAGAGGGAGTTCCGCCGTCGTTGGTCTCAGACCAACGACAGCTGGAACCAGACCATTCCCCTAGGGCCTTGGTTCGTTTGGGCCACGGAGGAGTGGCTCAGCCCCTCCACCCTGGCCCCCGGAGTTCCCATCTCCCTCCCATCCCAGGCCCTCGAACTTTACACAGACGCCTCCAACTCAGGCTGGGGGGCCCATTTGGAGAGCAGTCACGCCTCGGGGGTTTGGGAGCCTCTGACTGCTCGTCTTCACATCAACATCTTGGAACTGGAGGCGGTCAGACTCGCCCTCCTCCACTTCCAGTCCATGGTCTCCCACCGATTCGTTCTCCTTTTCACGGACAACACTTCGGTAGCTTGTTACATCAACAGGGGGGGGGGAGGGGGGGGGGGGCACACTCCATCGGCCTCTCCCTCCGTACAGAGGCCTCCTCCGCTGGTGTCACACGCAGGGGGTCACCCTTCGCGTGAGACACATAGCAGGGACACACAACATCCTGACAGACTCTCTCAGCCGCTCCAAGTCCGTCCTCCACACGGAATGGACCTCAGCAGGCATACCCTAACAACTGTGTGGGAACATTGGTTCAGACCCATGATCGACCTGTTTGCCACACGATTCAACCATCGTCTGCCAGTGTATGTGTCTCCGGTCCCGGACCCCAGGCTTACGCTATCGACGCCCTCTCCCTTCCCTGGTCCGGCCTCATAGCTTACGCCTTTCTCCCTTCCCGATCCTCCACAAGGTGATCAGGAAGGCGAGACTCGAGAGACCCAGGCTCATTCTCATAGCCCCATGGTGGCCCACTCAGTCCTGGTTCCGGACCTCAAGTCCCTCACTCACGCACCCACTCTCCAGTTGAACACCAGATGGGACATGCTCAGGCAACCCCGTTCGGGTCGCCCTCACTCCAATCCCCAGATGCTTCGCCTCCACGCCTGGCTTCTGTGCCAGCCGGTTGCGAGCATCTAAATCCACCTCTCGAACGGACAGGTCCCAGTCCGTCCTCAATATCCTCTCCGTCGCCGGGGCCTCTCAGGAACTCCAAGACCTAGCCATGTCCTCTCGCAGAGCTAGCACAGCGTCCCTTTACGATTACAGATGGAGGAAATGGGTCTCATGGTGCAAAGACAATTCTGTCCCTCACAATCGCCCCTCCAATATCCAGATAGGAAATTTCCTGTCCCACCTTAACCTCTCTGCTAGCTCCATCCGGGGCTACAGGTCGGCCATCTGCAGACCATCCGCCAAATGGGCGGACCTTCCTTTGAGAATGACTTCCTTCTCAGAGAGATCTCCAGAGGGGCTGCTCTTCGTGAGGCCCAATCCACTAGGCGTGTCCCCCTTTGGGACCTCTTCACTGTACTTGACGTCCTCAGGAAACCCCCTTTGAGCCTATACTCCCTGTTTGGCTAGTATACTTACCATGTCAGACTCTAATGCCGCCCTGCCTTCCCCACTATCGCCAAGGTTCTGGGGTTACCTTGCGCGCAGGCCTCGATGAATGAGGTACAGGAAGTTGACACCGGCTTCTTCCTACGGCGGAAGCGGGTTGGGCATCACGTGACTGTCTTTCTTTCTTTCTTTCTGCGTACGCAGGCTGATACTCCTGCGGACACTCCCTGTATAGCCAGGCAGTGGAGTTTTGTGTGTATGACCCTTTTCTATCCCGCCATTAAGGCAGCCATACTCCATCTTCGGGGAAGGTGCATGCTAAGTGTCACGTGTCATCCATACCAACGGCCAAACTGGCCTTCTCTTCCGAAAGTTGGTGATGGGATTTTACGTGTGTGCAAGATGTTGTGCGTGCGTTCACACATGGAACCTCGGTTTATAGTCTCATTCGAAGGACTGTGTGGGGAATGGAGTCAGAACCAATGTTAACTCCGAGGGAAAAATCCCCCTACGTGACCGTCTTATTACTGCATTAGCCACACAAAAACTTCGGCCTGGCAGAGCTGACCAACTGCCGTGAATGCTATGGTCTGACATGGTAAGTATACTAGCCAAGCAGGGAGTATAATACAAACTCCCATCTTTGTTTACTCCCATTTCTCATTTTGTTCCCCCCTCTGCCCCCTACTCTCACCTCCCCTGTCTTCCAATCTCACTGTGTCAGCACATCACTTGGGAACATCACTTCTTTACAGTGAACATCCAGCACATGTCTTCCAATCTCACTGTGTCAGCACATCACTTGGGAACATCACTTCTTTACAGTGAACATCCAGCACATGTCTTCCAATCTCACTGTGTCAGCACATCACTTGGGAACATCACTTCTTTACAGTGAACATCCAGCACATGTCTTCCAATCTCACTGTGTCAGCACATCACTTGGGAACATCACTTCTTTACAGTGAACATCCAGCACATGTCTTCCAATCTCACTGTGTCAGCACATCACTTGGGAACATCACTTCTTTACAGTGAACATCCAGCACATGTCTTCCAATCTCACTGTGTCAGCACATCACTTGGGAACATCACTTCTTTACAGTGAACATCTAGCACATGTGCAAACCAAAAAAAGCAGATCTAATCAAAGTTAGATCAGGATCTGATATAAGGGCTAATCATTTGCTCCAGTTTTTATTTTCTTTCCTTAACCTTTACCCTTCTCTGCTGGAGGGTCGGTCTGACTTGTGTTCTGGTTATTTGGGAAGAGCCCAGCCTGAAGTCACAGTTCAGCAGGGTTGTTTGAAAAACGAAACAAAAAACACCTCGACCCCATCTCCTAAGAACAGAAAAATGTAAACTACTTTTTCTCCCCACCCTGTATGACTAGTGACAAAGTAAGTGACAGTGATGGAGAGAGTATATTTGGCCGTGACTGGACGGTTCAGTGGTCCAGACAATGCTAAACTGAGGGATGACTCAAACATTACTGTAGCAGACTACACAAATGTAGCTGAAATCACAGACGTGGATGACAGTGACCAAGTTGACCCATTGTGATGAATGGGCATGGATGGGATATTCATCACTGAGCAGAAGGCTGGCCATAATGGTCTGTCTATGCTGGCCATAATGGTCTGTCTATGCTGGCCATAATGGTCTGTCTATGTTGGCCATAATGGTCTGTCTATGTTGGCCATAATGGTCTGTCTATGCTTGCCATAATGGTCTGTCTATGTTGGCCATAATGGTCTGTCTATGTTGGCCATAATGGTCTGTCTATGCTGGCCCTAATGGTCTGTCTATGCTGGCCCTAGTGGTCTGTCTATGCTGGCCCTAATGGTCTGTCTATGCTGGCCCTAGTGGTCTGTCTATGTTGGCCCTAGTGGTCTGTCTATGCTGGCCATAATGGTCTGTCTATGCTGGCCCTAATGGTCTGTCTATGCTGGCCCTAGTGGTATGTCTATGCTGGCCCTAGTGGTCTGTCTATGCTGGCCATAATGGTCTGTCTATGCTGGCCCTAATGGTCTGTCTATGCTGGCCATAATGGTCTGTCTATGCTGGCCCTAATGGTCTGTCTATGCTGGCCCTAGTGGTCTGTCTATGCTGGCCATAATGGTCTGTCTATGTTGGCCATAATGGTCTGTCTATGCTGGCCCTAATGGTCTGTCTATGCTGGCCCTAGTGGTCTGTCTGTGCTGGCCCTAGTGGTCTGTCTATGCTGGCCCTAATGGTCTGTCTATGTTGGCCCTAATGGTCTGTCTATGCTGGCCCTAGTGGTCTGTCTATGCTGGCCATAATGGTCTGTCTATGCTGGCCCTAATGGTCTGTCTATGCTGGCCCTAATGGTCTGTCTATGCTGGCCCTAATGGTCTGTCTATGCTGGCCCTAATGGTCTGTCTATGCTGGCCATAATGGTCTGTCATGGACATCAGCAACACACAGACAGACACATGCCCAGCAAACTACAGCTAATGCAAGATTTTTACACAAAACATGGTATGATTCATACTTGCAAGATTTTTCTAGTGATATTTTTTAGACAGTACCCCAGTCTGTCATCTATTCTAGAAAATTAATCTGGGGTTGTCAAGATCTTTTTGCTAAAAATGGTTTGATCATTAAAAGGTTGAATTATCATCATGATTCTTCCTGTTACTGTTAAACCTACATTAGGGAATACCCTGAACGCTGACAGGTACTGAAACTGGTTGTAGTGAAAGCTAGTTGTGCCAAAAGACTTTTTCTTTTTTCATTCCACCGAAATCACTTATTTGTGTCATTAATTGTAGCTGCAATGATCTTTAGTCATATCCATCCTACTGAATTTTTGCACCCGCTTGGGACTGTAACAATGATTTCCATAATTTCCAGAAATGGCTGCAAAAGCACCCACAAAAAAGACTTGAAAAAAAAGAGGGTATGCACTACTAGTCCACACGCATAAACACACACACACACACACCCTCTCTGTCACACCCACCCACCTGGGGGAGGTTCAGGCGCTGTGGGGTCATCTCTGGCTCTCATGCGCTGGATGAAGCCCTGGGCCTTGTTTTTGCGGAACTGCTCATAGGGGTCACGCAGGTCAATGCCGATCCCCTTCCTCATGTCCACCTTGTCCCTCACCTCCCCAGCATCAATGGGGTCCACGATGCCTTGTTCCGAGGCTCCAAGACCCCTCCCAGCCCACCCTGAAAACCAGGCAGTGAGAACACATCATGGTTTATTGCAAAGATTGTGAAATCAGTGAAGATTCACTTCAAAAAGCGACTCCTTTCCTTAAAGCTTGTTTGGTTATTTTCTGGATCATTTTTTTCCATCAATCAAGTCTCCTTCTCTATACTCCCATGACTGCTGGAAAATGTGAAGTCTCCACTTGGTGTCATTTTGCTAAGCCCCTATGAACACAGTCTGTACATGTATTTCACATCAGTATACTGCCCCTTTGTACACAGTCTGTACCTATATTTCACGTCAGTATACAGTCCCTATGTACACAGTCTGTACCTATATTTCACATCAGTATACAGCCCCTATGTACACAGTCTGTACCTATATTTCACATCAGTGAACTATGTACACAGTCTGTACCTGTATTTTACATCAGTATACAGCCCCTATGTACACAGTCTGTACCTGTATTTCACATCAGTACACAGCCCCTATGTACAGTCTGTACCTGTATTTCACATCAGTATACAGCCCCTATGTACACATGTTCCATGACATACCTCTATTTAATACCCAATAACCTCCACCCCTGTAAAGGTTCCATGACATACCTCTATTTAATACCCAATAACCTCCACCCCTGTAAAGGTTCCCTGACATACCTCTATTTAATACCCAATAACCTCCACCCCTGTAAAGGTTCCCTGACATACCTCTATTTAATACCCAATAACCTCCACCCTGTAAAGGTTTCATGACATACCTCTATTAAATACCCAATAACCTCCACCCCTGTAAAGGTTCAATGACATACCTCTATTTAATACCCAATGATCTCCACCCCTGTAAAGGTTCCATGACATACCTCTATTTAATACCCAATAACCTCCACCCCTGTAAAGGTTCCATGACATACCTCTAAAACCCAATAACCTCCACCCCTGTAAAGGTTCCCTGACATACCTCTATTTAATACCCAATAACCTCCACCCCTGTAAAGGTTCCCTGACATACCTCTAAAACCCAATAACCTCCACCCCTGTAAAGGTTCCATGACATACCTCTATTTAATACCCAATAACCTCCACCCCTGTAAAGGTTCCATGACATACCTCTATTTAATACCCAATGATCTCCACCCTGTAAAGGTTCCATGACATACCTCTATTTAATACCCAATGATCTCCACCCTGTAAAGGTTCCCTGACATACCTCAATTTAATACCCAATAACCTCCACCCCTGTAAAGGTTCCCTGACATACCTCTATTTAATACCCAATAACCTCCACCCCTGTAAAGGTTCCCTGACACACCTCTATTTAATACCCAATAACCTCCACCCCTGTAAAGGTTCCATGACATACTTCTAAAACCCAATAACCTCCACCCCTGTAAAGGTTCCATGACATACCTCTATTTAATACCCAATGATCTCCACCCCTGTAAAGGTTCCATGACATACCTCTATTTAATACCCAATAACCTCCACCCCTGTAAAGGTTCCATGACATACCTCTATTTAATACCCAATGATCTCCACCCCTGTAAAGGTTCCCTGACATACCTCTATTTAATATCCAATGATCTCCACCCCTGTAAAGGTTCCATGACATACCTCTATTTTATACCCAATGATCTCCACCCCTGCAAAGGTTCCATGACATACCTCTATTTTATACCCAATAACTTCCATGCTATGAAGCTCCATGACATATTGATGTGAAGTAACCTCCACCCCTATATAGGATCTGAGGCACACTGCTTTTCTCTTTTAATACCTAATGTGTAAAATATTATGGAGATTAATTCAAAGAATTTCAAAAGCATCATTACTCAGCTCACAAGTATTTCTGTATATGCATGCACTGAGTACAGAAGCAAAAATACTCAACAAACCACAAGTTAAGGCAAAAATGTGCCATGCTGGTCCGTATGTGTCATTTCCGTTTAAAAGGACTGAAATCTTTCAAATGCATATTTCAACATTTTCCAAATCACAGCCGTTGATAGTAAATGTTGGTGAGCATCACACATATCGCCTATGATTTCATGAAATCACCAAGAGAAAGTCACCCCGCAGGAAACAGAAATGCCAAGTGCTTTGACGGTACACTGCCCACCAGTCCTGGTGAGGGACACACTCTGTCCACACAGCTGCCCTCAGCTTGTTCTTGTATCTAAAGGTGGCACAAACAGCCGACAGTTTTGCTCAAAGTACCAGTTGTATTCTGTTTGCTTTGTTTTCTAGTGTCGTTCTCACTGTTAAGAAGTAGCAGTCATCACAGAATTTGATTTAGTTCAATTCCATGTTTTCCTTAAACACATTATGTGTGTGACTGTTTCTTCATACAGTCTAGTTCTTTCTTATAGACAACCTTCCTCCTCTCTTTTTTTTTTTTTTTTTTAAAGGAAAATCCCTAATTAAATGAATTTCTTAAGAAAATTTTG
The DNA here is from genome assembly GCA_018398815.1 of Conus ventricosus. Taxonomy (NCBI): domain Eukaryota; kingdom Metazoa; phylum Mollusca; class Gastropoda; order Neogastropoda; family Conidae; genus Conus; species Conus ventricosus. Next base: position 87,972,760 of record CM031606.1, on the reverse strand, counting down.
AAAATAATTCCCAGTGAGTCCACCAGACAACAGGGGCAAACACAGTGTTCTGTCTTGTAATTTGTTTGTGCCTGGTGTTTGGCAGACTCACTGAGAATTACTTTTCAATTTGTTTGTTTGTGCCTGGTGTTTGGCAGACTCACTGAGAATTACTTTTCAATTTGTTTGTTTGTGCCTGGTGTTTGGCAGACTCACTGAGAATTACTTTTCAATTTGTTTGTGCCTGGTGTTTGGCAGACTCACTGAGAATTACTTTTCAATTTGTTTGTTTGTGCCTGGTGTTTGGCAGACTCACTGAGAATTACTTTTCAATTTGTTTGTTTGTGCCTGGTGTTTGGCAGACTCACTGAGAATTACTTTTCAATTTGTTTGTTTGTGCCTGGTGTTTGGCAGACTCACTGAGAATTACTTTTCAATTTGTTTGTTTGTGCCTGGTGTTTGGCAGACTCACTGAGAATTACTTTTCAATTTGTTTGTGCCTGGTGTTTGGCAGACTCACTGAGAATTACTTTTCAATTTGTTTGTGCCTGGTGTTTGGCAGACTCACTGAGAATTACTTTTCAATTTGTTTGTTTGTGCCTGGTGTTTGGCAGACTCACTGAGAATTACTTTTCAATTTTTTTGTTTGTGCCTGGTGTTTGGCAGACTCACAGAGAATTACTTTTCAATTTGTTTGTTTGTGCATGGTGTTTGGCAGACTCACTGAGAATTACTTTTCAATTTGTTTGTTTGTGCCTGGTGTTTGGCAGACTCACTGAGAATTACTTTTCAATTTGTTTGTTTGTGCCTGGTGTTTGGCAGACTCACTGAGAATTACTTTTCAATTTGTTTGTTTGTGCCTGGTGTTTGGCAGACTCACTGAGAATTACTTTTCAATTTGTTTGTTTGTGCCTGGTGTTTGGCAGACTCACTGAGAATTACTTTTCAATTTGTTTGTTTGTGCCTGGTGTTTGGCAGACTCACTGAGAATTACTTTTCAATTTGTTTGTTTGTGCCTGGTGTTTGGCAGACTCACTGAGAATTACTTTTCAATTTGTTTGTTTGTGCCTGGTGTTTGGCAGACTCACTGAGAATTACTTTTCAATTTGTTTGTTTGTGCCTGGTGTTTGGCAGACTCACTGAGAATTACTTTTCAATTTGTTTGTTTGTGCCTGGTGTTTGGCAGACTCACTGAGAATTACTTTTCAATTTGTTTGTTTGTGCCTGGTGTTTGGCAGACTCACTGAGAATTACTTTTCAATTTGTTTGTTTGTGCCTGGTGTTTGGCAGACTCACTGAGAATTACTTTTCAATTGTTTGTTTGTGCCTGGTGTTTGGCAGACTCACTGAGAATTACTTTTCAATTTGTTTGTTTGTGCCTGATGTTTGGCAGACTCACTGAGAATTACTTTTCAATTTGTTTGTGCCTGGTGTTTGGCAGACTCACTGAGAATTACTTTTCAATTTGTTTGTTTGTGCCTGGTGTTTGGCAGACTCACTGAGAATTACTTTTCAATTTGTTTGTTTGTGCCTGGTGTTTGGCAGACTCACTGAGAATTACTTTTCAATTTGTTTGTTTGTGCCTGGTGTTTGGCAGACTCACTGAGAATTACTTTTCAATTTGTTGTTTGTGCCTGGTGTTTGGCAGACTCACTGAGAATTACTTTTCAATTTGTTTGTTTGTGCCTGGTGTTTGGCAGACTCACTGAGAATTACTTTTCAATTTGTTTGTTTGTGCCTGGTGTTTGGCAGACTCACTGAGAATTACTTTTCAATTTGTTTGTTTGTGCCTGGTGTTTGGCAGACTCACTGAGAATTACTTTTCAATTTGTTTGTTTGTGCCTGGTGTTTGGCAGACTCACTGAGAATTACTTTTCAATTTGTTTGTTTGTGCCTGGTGTTTGGCAGACTCACTGAGAATTACTTTTCAATTTGTTTGTTTGTGCCTGGTGTTTGGCAGACTCACTGAGAATTACTTTTCAATTTGTTTGTGCCTGGTGTTTGGCAGACTCACAGAGAATTACTTTTCAATTTGTTTGTTTGTGCATGGTGTTTGGCAGACTCACTGAGAATTACTTTTCAATTTGTTTGTTTGTGCCTGGTGTTTGGCAGACTCACTGAGAATTACTTTTCAATTTGTTTGTTTGTGCCTGGTGTTTGGCAAACTCACTGAGAATTACTTTTCAATTTGTTTGTTTGTGCCTGGTGTTTGGCAGACTCACTGAGAATTACTTTTCAATTTGTTTGTGCCTGGTGTTTGGCAGACTCACTGAGAATTACTTTTCAATTTGTTTGTGCCTGGTGTTTGGCAGACTCACTGAGAATTACTTTTCAATTTGTTTGTGCCTGGTGTTTGGCAGACTCACTGAGAATTACTTTTCAATTTGTTTGTTTGTGCCTGGTGTTTGGCAGACTCACTGAGAATTACTTTTCAATTTGTTTGTGCCTGGTGTTTGGCAGACTCACTGAGAATTACTTTTCAATTTGTTTGTTTGTGCCTGGTGTTTGGCAGACTCACTGAGAATTACTTTTCAATTTGTTTGTTTGTGCCTGGTGTTTGGCAGACTCACTGAGAATTACTTTTCAATTTGTTTGTTTGTGCCTGGTGTTTGGCAGACTCACTGAGAATTACTTTTCAATTTGTTTGTTTGTGCCTGGTGTTTGGCAGACTCACTGAGAATTACTTTTCAATTTGTTTGTGCCTGGTGTTTGGCAGACTCACTGAGAATTACTTTTCAATTTGTTTGTTTGTGCCTGGTGTTTGGCAGACTCACTGAGAATTACTTTTCAATTTGTTTGTTTGTGCCTGGTGTTTGGCAGACTCACTGAAAATTACTTTTCAATTTGTTTCCATTTCCGCCTGCAGTCACCTCACTTTGAAACTATCCTTAAGAAAAACATTCAAGAGTCCAGCTTGTTTATAGTGTTTGTTACCCTGCTCCTTGTTTGCACTGTTTTGGGGGCCATTGTCATGGTTTTATATCTCCTGCCCCAAAAGAACTCATTAAGCTGGAAAATGTAGGGGTTGAACGTCTTAGTTTAACCCTCTTGTATTCATAACGGACGCAGACGGGAGCGCTGAGGCAGCGCGCTAGATTTCGCAACGGGCGCAGACGGGAGCTGCCCGCCGCATGTGTAGGGGACTTTTCCATCACGTGCTGACTCCGTGAAAATACTCGAGAGCCACTAAAAGTTGTTGGGGATTTCCCACTATAGCCCAGTAATGTGGCAGCACTATTTTTGGATGCTGGCACCACTTCCATTCACTAAGAAAGAGGAGAAACTGCAAGCGAAGAGTTGTGCGTGAGACTGACCGATTTTCACAATGACGTCGTCTGCTAACAACAGCGAGTTTGATGATATTCCTGAGTATTCAGCGGAGGAGTGGGATCAAATTATGCAAGAAGTGGAGAAGTATGAAAATGGAGAGTTAGAAGAGAATGATGTTGAAATCGGCACCAATGAAGGAGAGGAAAATGGTGAAAGCGACCCTCAGTACAACGTGCTACTCGCCGTTCTGCAAAACAATGGCGACCGGCTACACATCCTGCCCATGTGGTCGCATTCCAACAGCCGACAGGCCCTGCGTACTCACTGCCGAACACTGCCACCGCACTAGATTATTTCTTTTTTCTGCATCTCACATTTTTTCAACTAGTAGCAGAAGAAACTAACAGATACGCTCAACTAAAACAAGCAGCTAAGGGTACACCTGACCCCCTCTGGTTCGACACAACACCTGACGAAATGCGGGGCTATGTCACTGTACTGATTATTCCGTATGACAACTAAGGGACGACGCGTAGTAACGTCATATATGTGTTCTTTCTGCCAGGTGTCTTTATGCTTTCATAAGAATGACTGTTTCCATGACTACCATGCGCAGAAAGTGGCTCAACAGTAGGGCAGTTTGCTAGACTCTGTGTTTGTGTGTACGTGTATATATGCTTACCTGTAGTTTATGGTGACAGTGGTTTGATGACACTTGGCAGTGACACTCTACTCAATTTCCTCACAGCTATACAGTGTGTAAATACATATGGACATGTATAAGGTGCTTAGAACAGTGACAGAAAAACAATGAGGAACTGTGCTTGAATCTACAGTAACTGTTCAGTAGTGACAATGGACACTAGTTGTGTGTGACATTCTGTGGATTACCTGTGGGGACTGAACAGGCGGACAGAAGACAGATCATCTCACTTAGGCCGCAGCTTTCATTTTACAACACTAACATGCATGTGCATGGGATAACTGCATGTTGGTGTGCTGTATTAGAATTGTCACCATCGCATGTGACACATTAGGTGACATTTTGGTGACAATAACACGACCTTTCACCTCGAGACACACAAAATCTTGCTCACAGTATAGAACAAAGCCTTGTGACCATACATGCAGAATTTCGTAGCTCTAGGGGTTTATTCTTGGTTGTGGTGAAGCATGAACCATACATACCCATTTTAAGGCTAAATTCACCACAAAAAAAAATGAAAACTAGGGGGAATTTGGCCTCAGAGAATCTGAATACAAGAGGGTTAAACAATCCTTGAATTGGAATGAGCTCTGTGATATTACCTGTGAAACCTCCCTGCGTGGAATGTAGGATCTGTCCTGTTGAGCAGTACATCAGCACAGTTTTGTACTACTGGATCACATATGGAAATGTTTCTGAGGTTACTGAAGATGAACACTGTTGTTTTGTAGAAACAAAGACATGTCAAGCATGAACGTCTGGCTTTGCAGCAGCCACCTTCCTAAGGCTAGACTACAACAAAAATGAAACTAATACTGTTCCTATCTAGAGGACTTCCATGACATCAGGTGAAAGCTCTGTTCTGTCCCACAAGCAACCAGGTCCGCATCATATCACGCTGTCCCACAAGCAACCAGGTCTGCATCATATCACGCTGTCCACAAGCAACCAGGTCCGCATCATATCACGCTGTCCCACAAGCAACCAGGTCTGCATCATAATCACGCTGTCCCACAAGCAGCCAGGTCCGCATCATATCACGTTGTCCCACAAGCAGCCAGGTCCGCATCATATCACGTTGTCCCACAAGCAGCCAGGTCCGCATCATATCACGTCGTCCCACAAGCAGCCAGGTCCGCATCATATCACACTGTCCCACAAGCAGCCAGGTCCACATCATATCACGTTGTCCCACAAGCAACCAGGTCCGCATCATATCACGCTGTCCCACAAGCAGCCAGGTCTGCATCATATCACGCTAAGTTCTTGTGACATACGTTCATTTTCCTACCCAGTCTGTTAAAGGAACAATATCCACATTTTCCTTGCCATTTTAAGTTGTCAAAGGAACAACATCCACATTTTCCTTGCCATTTTAAGTTGTTAAAGGAACAATATCCACATTTTCCTTGCCATTTCAAGTTGTTAAAGGAACAATATCCACATTTTCAATATCCACATTTTCCTTGCCATTTCAAGTTGTTAAAGGAACAATATCCACATTTTCCTTGCCATTTTAAGTTGTTAAAGGAACAATATCCACATTTTCCTTGCCATTTTAAGTTGTTAAAGGAACAATATCCACATTGCCCTTGCCATTTTAATTTGTTAAAGGAACAATATCCACATTTTCCTTGCCATTTTAAGTTGTTAAAGGAACAATATTCACATTTTCCTTGCCATTTCAAGTTGTCAAAGGAACAATATCCACATTGCCCTTGCCATTTTAAGTTGTCAAAGGAACAATATCCACATTGCCCTTGCCATTTTAAGTTGTCAAAGGAACAATATCCACATTGCCCTTGCCATTTCAAGTTGTCAAAGGAACAATATCCACATTGCCCTTGCCATTTCAAGTTGTCAAAGGAACAATATCCACATTTTCCTTGCCATTTCAAGTTGTCAAAGGAACAATATCCACATTTTCCTTGCCATTTTAAGTTGTTAAGAACTTTTGAGAACAACTTTAGCCATTCTTAAAAACAGAAATTAAGTATTTTGAAAAGCTTACTCCTTCCTACCTTTCTGATTTCCTTCATCTCTATGTTCCTTCTAGGCAGCTGCATTCTTCTACCGACAACACTCTGCTCAAAATGCCTTGATTTCGAACTAAAACCTATGGCGATCGCTCTTTTTCTTTTAAGGGTCCAGTTTCTTGGAATAGAGTCCAGTTTCTTGGAATAAACTCCCAATACCTTTGCATAGTTCAAACTCTCTGTCTTCCTTCAAGGCACCTTTTAAAACAACCCTCTTCACCTATCAACAGCAGTTCTTTCTTCCCCTTCCCTTCACCCGTGACTTAATTAATTCTGTGACTTGTGTGTGTGTATGAGGGTGTGTGCGCGCGTGCATCTATGTGTGCGCATGCTGTTGTGTGCGTTGTGAGACAGTGTGTGTGTGCATGTGTCAATATGCACTCTTGTTTGTAGGTGCATGGTACTTATATTTATTTTCTTATTGGTTTCATTTATTTTGTTTGTTTGTTTTTTCTGTATTTGTAAGCGCTTAGGATCAAGTGCAATAAATAATCATTATTATTACTATTATTTGAAACTGTCCTGAAAAGTCCTTGAACTATGACATCAAATCAGCATTCAGAACCCTGGTATAAACCACTGTCATAACCAAATTAGGTTGAATGGATGCTAACAATGCAGTCAAGGAAGTGAAGGACTTGTCTGACTAAGCATATTCAGGAAAAGCAAACACTAAAACAATATTAAAACCAAAATAGTAAAAACAAAATTTGTGTGAACTATAATGAATGAGCTGAACATATATAACAGTTACAGACCAACCTATACAGCTGTATCATTTTCACAGTACCCTAAAGATCTGCCAACAATCACAAGCAGAGCAGAGAACTGTTGGTATGACTGACCCATTTTCACGGCGCCCTAAAGATCTGCCAACAGTCACAACAAGCAGAGCAGAGAACTGTTGGTATGACCGACCCATTTTCACGGTGCCCTAAAGATCTGCCAACAGTCACAACAAGCAGAGCAGAGAACTGTTGGTATGACCGACCCATTTTCACGGTGCCCTAAAGATCTGCCAACAGTCACAACAAGCAGAGCAGAGAACTGTTGGTATGACTGACCCATTTTCATGAGCAGCTGATGTCCTTTGTTGGCCTCCCCAAGTCGCTGGTCTGCTGGAGGCACCACGGGACCCATCCCCAGACCTGGAGTACTGACACACACATACACACCCAGATCTGATCAACATCACACGCTGGTATCAAGAACAAAATAATCAATACTAAACACCATACACGCATTCAAACCAACCAAATGAAAACATCTTTCTCTGACGCACACACACACACACGCACACACACATACACACCATGTAGCCTCCCACTCACAACACTCAATCCTATACTTACAATGATGGAGGCGTTGGACTGCGTTCTCTGGACAATCTCCTTTCTCGTGGTCTTTCAGGAGTCTCAGATCTACTCCGACGACGATCTGGTGACCTTGACCTTGACCGGGAGGATGACCTTGACCTTGACCGAGATCGGTTCCTTTTCTGGGAAGTCGGTGACATGGAGCGGGAGCGGGAGCGGGATCGAGATCGCGTCCTAAATTTGGGACTGAAAAAACATAAGATATTCTGCACATCTATGTACCCAGAAATCTGATACACAGCTGCATTATGAATTGCATATTTGCTTCAATGTTTAAAGCCAGTTCTGTTGTTTCCACTGCATGTTATCAAATAGCACCAGTGATTCCCAAGGACTGGGGACTCTGTGTTTTCTGGTATGAAAATGTTACAAAGAATGCATCACCAAAGTCAGGTTTGGAATGGCTGAATCGAAGAAGAATTCAAACTCGCCATTTAAATGCAAAACCTCGATTGTTAGTACTGACAATATGGAGTACAGCTCTAAACCGTCACATGCACTACTTTTTTTTAAAATATTGCTTTTGAACAAAACAAATTTCAACAATTATAACAGCTTCAGTTTCAAGGCTGTTTCTGAGTTTAGATATGAGTGTTTGTGACAGAATCAACAAACATGCAGTCTGAACATGATGGAAACCAGTCTGGTAGAGCGCTGTTAATCAACTAACATGCAGTATGAACATGATGGAAACCAGTCAGACAGGCAGAGCGCTGTTAATCAACTAACATGCAGTATGAACATGATGGAAACCAGTCTGGCAGAGCGCTGTTAATCAACAAACATGCAGTATGAACATGATGGAAACCAGTCTGGCAGAGCGCTGTTAATCAACAAACATGCAGTATGAACATGATGGAAACCAATCAGACTGGTAGAGCGTTGTTAATCAAATAACATGCAGTATGAACATGATGGAAACCAGTCAGACAGGCAGAGCGCTGTTAATCAACTAACATGCAGTATGAACATGATGGAAACCAGTCTGGCAGAGCGCTGTTAATCAACAAACATGCAGTATGAACATGATGGAAACCAATCAGACTGGTAGAGCGTTGTTAATCAAATAACATGCAGTGCGAACATGATGGAAACCAGTCTGATAGAGCGCTGTTAATCAACAAACATGCAGTATGAACATGATGGAAACCAATCAGACTGGTAGAGCGCTGTTAATCAACTAACATGCAGTATGAGCATGATGGAAACCAATCAGACAGGCAGAGCGCTGTTAATCAACTAACATGCAGTATGAGCATGATGGAAACCAATCAGACAGGCAGAGCGCTGTTAATCAACAAACATGCAGTATGAACATGATGGAAACCAATCAGACAGGCAGAGCGCTGTTAATCAACTAACATGCAGTATGAACATGATGGAAACCAGTCAGACAGGCAGAGCGCTGTTAATCAACTAACATGCAGTATGAACATGATGGAAACCAGACTGGCAGAGCGCTGTTAATCAACAAACATGCAGTATGAACATGATGGAAACCAATCAGACTGGTAGAGCGCTGTTAATCAACAAACATGCAGTATGAACATGATGGAAACCAATCAGACTGATAGAGCGCTGTTAATCAACTAACATGCAGTATGAACATGATGGAAACCAATCAGACTGATAGAGCTCTGTTAATCAACTAACATGCAGTATGAACATGATGGAAGCCAATCAGACTGATAGAGCGCTGTTAATCAACTAACACGCAGTATGAACATGATGGAAGCCAATCAGACTGGTAGAGCATTGGATTTGTGGTCCTGAAGATCTTGGGGTTGTGGGTTCAAATCATCACCAGGCCTTTTCAGTACAGGGGGACTGGTCCCTCAGTTCTGACTCTATTTCCTTTAAAGTCCTTCAGATGACACTATAAACCAAACTTCCCTGTGTGAATGCATGCATTACAGCTTGCACACACATAAACCACATCACCAACTTTTGGAAGACCAGTTTGGCTGTTGGCATGGATGACTTGTATATGTACAGCATGTTCCGAAAGAAAAATATGAATAAAAAAAGGAGTAAACGACTGACTGACACAGAAAACAACTGAATGTAGCACCAGCAGTCGGCTTTGTCCAGGTAGGCAGTACATTTTGTAAAGAGTTAGAACTTGGTTTCTAACTGAGGATAGGTGCTACACACACACATATTTTATGAACACAGAATTTTACCAATACTTACTCTCATTGTAATTGAAAATGAATAGGAGGTGGGGGGGGGGGGGGGGGGGGGGGGGGGGGGGGGGGGGGGAGTTTTTACATGTACTGGATTCTGGTTGCCCAAGGTAAGACAGGGGCAAGAGGCAAAAAAAAAAACCCACCTGTAATGTGCTGATAAAAGCTGTAGGGAGCAGCAGGACATTTTAACCAGTTTGATGTCAGATTATTCTCCATCTCTTTCACCCATGTTTTCCTCCTCTTTTACCTCCTGCACCTCCATCTCCACAACATCAACATAGTAATCATGATTCACTGTCTAATGAATGATGATCACTACCTCCTCGTCATACTGATTATCATAATTCAGACTTTTTTTCTTATAGCTTTCCCTCACCTGTTTTTGCCCCTGTCATCATTCTCACTGTCAAATCGCCGTCTTCGTGGCGGGGTGGCAGAACGTGACCTTGATCTAGAATGGTTTTCCACTTCCGAGTTGAACTTTCGTCGTCTAGGTGGAGTGGCAGAGCGTGACCTTGATCTGGTTCTGGATCTAGATCGTGATCGTGAGCGTGATCGCGACCTTGACGTGGAACGGGAGTATCTTCGGCGCCCACTCTTGGCATGTTGTTTGGCTTTGAAGAATTCATACAGACCCAGCTTTTCCCATCCCTCGCTGCACAGAAACATGTGCAAAGAACATCAGTCTTTACTCTTTCAGAACACTGTATCAATGTCTGATTTCTACCCATCTGTATCACTTGCCATCAGAAATAAAACGTGAACAAATCCATGTCCTTTCAAAACACCTTATGCACATCCAAGTACGAAGCTATCCATGCGCACATACTTCTATCAACACTTTGGGCACCACCTGGTTTTTGAGTCAAAGATCTGCACTGGCTATAGAAGGCAGGCTTTTCTGCTGCAAGCAGACATGTTCACACCCAACACATCAGGGTGCACATGACACATTCTGCATGGCCCCCAAATCAAAGTCAACACAACAGTCCTTCAACATTCATGACTACTGTACACTAAAAAGCAGTAATGCAGGTTTCATGTTCACCACTATGGACACTGAGCAACTGATGTCAGAGACCTTTCTTCTTTGTCACAGATGGTCTGCAAACCACGCTGCTACCTGCATTTCTTTCTTTGCTTCTGATAAGTAAGTGATTGTTTGTTTGTTGTTGTTTTTTTAAAAACATTTTCAGCAAAAGCAGCATCATGATTAGTGAAAAGCCTCGAAACGTGAAATACTTTGTTCTTGATTGCTTGACACTGGTCTCTTTGGAAATGAATTACCCCACTTCCCCACCCCTGCCCCATCGTTTCATCTACAACAGCCCCCAAGTCTCTGACCTGTCCCTGGGTCTTTCCCGTGAGGGGGGAGTGTAGAAGGCATCCACAGCAGCCAAGAGACGCTCGCTAGGGGCCATAGGGGGAGGCAGACGTATGTCTTTTGGGTCTAAAGGCTTGTAGTCTGATTCCTCCCACTGAAAACACACACACACACATCACTTTACCTTCTTTAAATGGTATGTACAACACCACCTAACCAAGATGAAGCATTTCAAACATATATGACCTTTTAACTTTATGTCCCTCATTGTTAAACAACTATCTGCCTGTATCCACATCATTTCTACTTTCTGTTTCAATCCCGGTTATTTGGTAACAGTGAAGTATCAAGACATGGCATTTTCATTAGGTACCTAAAGGTCTTGCAGGCTATCAAAATCTTCTTCCATTTTGTTTCTTTTTAAACCTAGTATCAAGTGTACATAACAACAATAATGGTCTATTGCAGTGCTGTCTGATGAAAAGTCTCCTAACAGTCACACACTTGAAGTACGCAATTCTAACGTACTTTGCTGTGAAGCCAAGTCTATTAACAGTTTGCTGTGAAGCCAAGTCTATTAACAGTTGGCTGATGTTTTCAGTGGACATTTCTCTCGAAATGGCATCAGAACAGAGGATCTGAAGTGTGGCCCCCTTCTGGAGGTGTGGCGCAAGCTTTTCATTCACTCATTGTCAATGTGGAGGGCAAAATAATGGCAGTGGACTGATTTTCACCTCAGTTCTCTCCTCAAAATGTGTGGACTGGCTAGTTTCCCATCGTTCGGAGTTGCTCTCAAAGCACAGGTGCCGACTTAATTCCACTTCTACTCCAACATTGGAAATCACAAGGGCAATAATTCCCCAGCAGGCCAGGGGGCTAAGAAAAACTCCACAGACTTGTGAGTCAAAAAAAAAAAGTTCATTTTAAACATGTTAAAAAGGGATTAAAAAAAAGATCTGTCAAAATCTTGTCTGGAGGGACATGTCTGTACAATGCCTTCATGAAGCCTGCTGTAGAGTGTTTCTATCTAGCACGCAAATCCCTTCATGGGATCATTATGTCACATTCAGCAGTGCCTAGCTTACCACCATGGTGCCTTCTAACCTTTTAGAAGGTTCTTCTGTGTGGAAGTAGCCCCTGTGTAAACAGCAGAAAACTGTTTCCTCTTTACAGCCACCAATGACATAAACTAAGGTGTTGAGGACTGGACAAAGTTATTACCTGTTTGTGTGTTTGAGTGACCCAGGCAATAATGACATAAACTAAGGTGTTGAGGACTGGACAAAGTTATTACCTGTTTGTGTGTTTGAGTGACCCAGGCAATAATGACATAAACTAAGGTGTTGAGGACTGGACAAAGTTATTACCTGTTTGTGTGTTTGAGTGACCCAGGCAATAATGACATAAACTAAGGTGTTGAGGACTGGACAAAGTTATTACCTGTTTGTGTGTTTGAGTGGCCCAGGCAACAATGACATACACTAAGGTGTTGAGGACTGGACAAAGTTATTACCTGTTTGTGTGTTTGAGTGACCCAGGCAATAATGACATAAACTAAGGTGTTGAGGACTGGACAAAGTTATTACCTGTTTGTGTGTTTGAGTGGCCCAGGCAACAATGACATACACTAAGGTGTTGAGGACTGGACAAAGTTATTACCTGTTTGTGTGTTTGAGTGGCCCAGGCAACAATGACATACACTAAGGTGTTGAGGACTGGACAAAGCTGATGACCTGTTTGTGTGTTTGAGTGGCCCAGGCAACAATGACATACACTAAGGTGTTGAGGACTGGACAAAGCTGATGACCTGTTTGTGTGTTTGAGTGGCCCAGGCAACAATGACATCCAAACATCTGCTAACCCCTTTACTGCCTTACCCCAAGCCTGACTCGGATTATAAAAAAAAAGGCAGTCTGTGTGCCTTAACCCAAATAACACTTACAATGACTGACCTTCATCAACAGTGTAAGCTACAGCTGTATTTTTACGTCTAAAGAAATGTCTGGTTACATCCCTTAATCTTTATACTGAGCTTGTTCACATCCAGCATACCGCATGAGTTTTCTTGCAATAAAACTGGACTGAAAGTTTAGTGAATTTTTTACTCCAAGACGTTGGTGAGAGTGCAGCAGTGCATGACATACCAGCCTCATACAATAGCAGTGAGACAGAATACTGTTTGTGGTTAATGTTCGGCATTTCAATGCCCAGGTAATGTTTGCACAGCATTTTACTCTCACACTGTGTCAGCTGTTTGTTTACAAATCTCTCTTTTTTTTTTCCTTTTTTTTTTTTACAATTTCTTATTAATTAATGTTACGGAGCACTAAACTCTTTTTTCCTTTATTTTGTTGGCCAAGCTGACATTTCTTTACATCCAGAATAATGAAGTTTAGACCCCCAAAAACTTTGTATGGTTTCCAACAATGTTTTTTTAGTTACAGAGTTACCAAGATCACAAAGAACCAAATAAAAAGTAAGTCAATATTCCTCAGCACAGCACATGCACCTTGAGCCTTCAGTGATGGGGCTGAAAATTATAAATGTGACTACAATTGAATCAAACTTAGGTGACAATGACCCCCCAAGCATCTACTGGAGTGGATCTGCAAAGTCACTGAAGTGCAGGTGAGTAACAATAATGGTCCGACACAAGTATCAGCAACATACAAACAACGCAAGCACATCTTATACAGTCACCAATAAACTTTCAAACAAAACTGGTGTGATTTAAATTTAAAAATCTTCTTTTCACCTATAAACAAACAGGCAAGCAAACAAAAGCGGTAACATAAACTATGTTACTGTTTTTGTCCACTCCCTGAAAAATTAACTGGGAAGTTTGAAACATTTTTGCACAAAACAATGAGACAGTTAAGGCTGATACACCTAACATGCAGAGAAAAAGAAAGAAATGAGTATATCAGCAAACACAGCACGCCCACTCTCTCCTGAGTGTGCAGAGAGAAGACATGAAGACATCAGTAAACACAGCACGCCCACTCTCTCCCACACAGGAAGATACAATAAGCACACTCACTTCTTCAAGATAACTAGTTCCATTTTTTTCCCCGAATGATCAAGCAGACCACAAGAAAATCTGAGAACAATTCTTCCTCTATCTTTCTCCCTCACACTCAAAGAACAAAAAAGTCTGCAAACTAAGGGGTAGAGATATTCATCACAGGCAAAACATGAGTAGAACTTTGGTTTCTGTTCCGGTTCCTGCTGTCCCTGGTCAATCCAACACAGGCATGCCAAAACCCTCAGCCCTGTCTGGCACATTCACAAGCAGCAGATCACAATGCACTGTTGCAACTGTGAAGTGAATGTGTATGTTCACCAGATGATGGAAATAAACAAACCTGGCCTGCACTGCATCCCAAAACACCAGTATTTTCTTTGGCTGGTGATTACTATGATTTACATAGTGCATCAATCTATATATTAATCTGGTGGACCAAGCAAAAAAACAAAGCGTTTTGATGATTACTTTTATTATAATCATCATCATTATCTAGCTGCTAAGACTTATGCCAATAAGCTAAATCTCATCTCACCATATTTCACTCTCAATAAGACACATACAAATACATTCAGAATACACATACACACATGTACACAAGTAGGACAAAACAGAAACAGTGGTGCGTAAACAAACTCAGTCAGCCATGCAGATGATGTTACCTTGACGAGAGGAGCCATGAGTCCAGCGGGCAGGTCGTAGTAGGGCACTGTTGGGGTCAGATCCATGTCAGTTGGCACGATGGGCGGGGCCCCTGCAGGGGGGGGGGGCAGGGCAGGGCCCGCCGGGGGGAAGCCAGGGGGAGGCTTGCTAAGGTCTGGCAGAGAAAACTGATTGGGTGGCATGGCCGTGGGCGCTGCAACATCAAACCAACCCCATCAATCCACCATCATCATGCACTGAACAGGTGCTGGGAGCAACTGGGATAACAAGACAATGTCATCAATCCACCATCATAATGCACTGAACAGGTGCTGGGAGCAGCTGGGATAACAAGACAATGTCATCAATCCACCATCATAATGCACTGAACAGGTGCTGGGAGCAGCTGGGATAACAAGACAATGTCATCAATCTACCATCATCATGCACTGAACAGGTGCTGGGAGCAACTGGGATAACAAGACAATGTCATCAATCCACCATCATAATGCACTGAACAGGTGCTGGGAGCAGCTGGGATAACAAGACAATGTCATCAATCCACCATCATAATGCACTGAACAGGTGCTGGGAGCAACTGGGATAACAAGACAATGTCATCAATCCACCATCATAATGCATTGAACAGGTGCTGGGAGCAGCTGGGATAACAAGACAATGTCATCAATCCACCATCATAATGCACTGAACAGGTGCTGGGATAACAAGACAATGTCATCAATCCACCATCATAATGCATTGAACAGGTGCTGGGAGCAGCTGGGATAACAAGACAATGTCATCAATCCACCATCATAATGCACTGAACAGGTGCTGGGATAACAAGACAATGTCATCAATCCACCATCATAATGCACTGAACAGGTGCTGGGATAACAAGACAATGTCATCAATCCACCATCATAATGCACTGAACAGGTGCTGGGAGCAGCTGGGATAACAAGACAATGTCATCAATCCACCATCATAATGCATTGAACAGGTGCTGGGATAACAAGACAATGTCATCAATCCACCATCATAATGCACTGAACAGGTGCTGGGAGCAGCTGGGATAACAAGACAATGTCATCAATCCACCATCATAATGCACTGAACAGGTGCTGGGATAACAAGACAATGTCATCAATCCACCATCATAATGTTTTGTTTTTTTTTGCTGTCCCAACCTCTGCGCCACCTCAGAGACAGTGCACCCACGCCGCTCATTCCGACACCCCGTCCACAGCCACAGCCCGGTCAGCCCCGCCGCAGCCCCGGCACCGGCAATCCACAGGAAGCAGTCAATGTCAAGTCGTCAAGAGGCAACCCACCGGAGGAGACACTGCACTGCTGCCGAGTCACTTCGGTGGTGTTCAGTGGCGCCTGTTCTGATCTAACATACGCAGGACACCACCTACAAAGCCCCCTACTGACGACAATAATTGCTTAGTCGCGGAGCCGGCATGAGTGAGCTCTCCCTCCGGAGGGCGCCACCACGTCCGTCCAACGACAGCCCCCATGGGCTCTCCGATACCGGTGACCCCGACGGAACCAAACCAAGGCCACAGACGTGGAGAGGACATCGAAACTGAGGCCACCATGAGAGCAGGGCATGAAGGGCCACAGCATTTGAGACTTTTTTTTTAATGCTGATTGATGAGAATGAGGATGATTAAGATGATGCTACGGATTTCCATTTCGGTCTGAGACTACATGACAGGGCTGTACTCTACGCTTCCTTTCATAATATATCCTGGCGTCAACCAGGCCCGAGAGGTACAGGCACCTGCAGTGTTGGTCAGGAAATTTGAGCAACACTCTCAGAAACGCATCCATTAAGTGGATGAAACTCGACTGTGTGGTCCCAGTCTTCCCAACTGAGTCCGCAGCAACTCAACTCTGGGTAGGAGCCGGTCGGGGCAGAAAAACCCACATGACTTCTGATGGGATTCGAACCCACGACCTCCCAGCCGGGAGTCCACGACGCTAACCACTTCGCCACGGCGGCTGGTTCCATCATAATGTATTGAACATGTGCTGGGATAACAAGACAATGTCATCAATCCACCATCATAATGCATTGAACAGGTGCTGGGTGCAGCTGGGATGACAAGACAATGTCATCAATCCACCATCATAATGCACTGAACATGCTGGGATAATAGACAATGTCATCAATCCACCATCATAATGCATTGAACAGGTGCTGGGATGACAAGACAATGTCATCAATCCACCATCATAATGCATTGAACAGGTGCTGGGATAACAAGACAATGTCATCAATCCACCATCATAATGCACTGAACAGGTGCTGGGAGCAGCTGGGATAACAAGACAATGTCAT
Organism: Conus ventricosus; assembly: GCA_018398815.1. NCBI lineage: Eukaryota > Metazoa > Mollusca > Gastropoda > Neogastropoda > Conidae > Conus > Conus ventricosus. The sequence continues at coordinate 87,955,863 of CM031606.1, read as the reverse complement.
CAATCCACCATCATAATGCACTGAACAGGTGCTGGGAGCAGCTGGGATAACAAGACAATGTCATCAATCCACCATCATAATGCATTGAACAGGTGCTGGGAGCAGCTGGGATAACAAGACAATGTCATCAATCCACCATCATAATGCATTGAACAGGTGCTGGGATGACAAGACAATGTCATCAATCCACCATCATAATGCATTGAACAGGTGCTGGGATAACAAGACAATGTCATCAATCCACCATCATAATGCACTGAACAGGTGCTGGGAGCAGCTGGGATAACAAGACAATGTCATCAATCCACCATCATAATGCACTGAACAGGTGCTGGGAGCAGCTGGGATAACAAGACAATGTCATCAATCCACCATCATAATGCATTGAACATGCTGGGATAACAAGACAATGTCATCAATCCACCATCATAATGCAGGCCTGCCTACCCCGATTTCCAGATTTCAGGGGCAGAATTATCAAATTTCAGGGACACAGACTGAATGTCAGGGACGCATATAGCAACACAGAAAATGACATGTTTGCTGCTGTAGTGCCATAACTAGTTATTATTCATATATGTAAGAAAACCAAGCTATCGTTTCATGCAATCAATTTGACATGCACACTTACTTGCATGCTCCAGACAGGATGAACAAGCGGTGCCACTGTCAGTCTCCATTGTGTAATAATAGAAAAGTCTTTGTGAAAATGATAAATTGTCAAAGTTCAAAAACAAAAAGTGTTGTTTTTGCAGCCAACTCTTTTGCAACAGCAGTTGCCTTGCTCCACGCACACTGGAAACTCTGTGCGATCTTCGAATCGGGGAATGCCTTTTTCACGATCTTACTAAAAATGTCTAATGTCGCGATTGGAATGTTCGTTTCAACAACAGCATCGACGAAATAGGTCTCTGCCCTCATCACTTGCATGTCGTGATTCGTGACCTTGTCCCTCCACTTGAAAAAAAACCCGTTATCTTCGTGTTGGCTTTCTCGATTCCTTTCTGCCTGTCTTTTTCCTTTGCTTTTTTCACATGTATTGGCCCCACCACGTGCCGATCGACATCGTTCATCCCTCCGTATTTACACAGAAAATGTGTGCCACAGATCTCACAAAAAACTTTATGCTCCCCATTTCCAGCTTTCATGAAAGAATACTTTTCAGTATATTTTTCATTGAAGCTAGTCGCACGTTTAGCTTTCTTCGATGCTTCGCGGTTTTTTCTTCTTCCACACCGAAACTTTGCTGTCGCTTGGACGCCATCTTTGATTTTTTTGAAAGGGGGGGTTGAACTGTGTTGCGCATGCGCACAGCGCACCTCTACTATGAAGACAGTCGAAGCGAAGCGTGCCGAAGTGTTCAAATGCTGGTGCCCTCGGTGGCCCAAACTCGATCACATAACCAAGGCTTTAGGGCCGCAAGGGTGGTAGCCTACCCGAAAATCGCCGCATCAGATTGTATGGAGTTTCTATGTACAGGCGCTCGATATTTTTTTTTTTTTTTTTTTTTTTAAACTTAGATTTTTTTTCCGGGACGCAAATTAAACTCGAGGGACATGCGGGATTTATTGCCTTTTTTTTTTTTGCGGGACAATCCCGCGAATTTCGGGACGGTAGGCAGGCCTGAATTAATGCATTGAACATGCTGGGATAACAAGACAATGTCATCAGGAGAGAGAGATAATGTTGCTTATAGCCCAGCCGACCGCAGAGGGCCACATCAGGGCTGTCACCACGTTAAAATCAACTCACCAGTCATTTAAAAAAAAAAAAAAAAAACCTTTCACACATCTCGTTAAATGACATCGTCTACAAACGAACCAGAAACTTTGTTAAAAATCCTTCTTCCGTAAAATCTCAAATCAGATGAAAAATGTTAATTTCTCGCAAAAACCCAAGGATCACGTCAGGCGGGACATCCCTGAACAGGATCTTCATGGACTCCGCTGTAAAATGTTTGTGTCTCACATCGTGCAAGTCCCAACACTCTAAAAGAACATGTTTCATTGTGAGTGGTGCATGACATGGAATGCACCACGGAGCTTCTTCACTCTTTAAAAGGTAAGAATGGGTAAAATACGAATGGCCGGTGTGCAGCCGGCACAGAACCGTTTCCTCTTTACGACCACCCGACGTAGATGGGAGGAAGTCTTTAAGGTTTGGACGGATCTGAAAGAGTTTGTTATTCGTCTGTGTGTTCCAATCCTCCTGCCAGAGGTCTCTCACATAATCGTTAATTTTGGGTTTCACATCTGAGCAGGGGATATAAGTGTTGGACAGTTTCTCTCTTGTGGCGTTCTTGGCTAAACGATCAACCATTTCGTTCCGCCGATGCCAACATGGCCAGGAACCCAAGCAAGAGTAATGTTGTAACCGTCCGCCTTCAACTTGCTAAAAGTTCAAAAAAAGTAAAAGTTCTGGATGCTGAAGGTTGCGGCCAGCTATGGCCTCCAAAGCTGACAGCGAATCCGACAGAACCAGAAAGTCCCTCCTCGAAGAATGGGAGATTATCTTCAAAGCCAGTACTAGAGCAGTAAGTTCAGCAGAATAGACAGAAGCATCTGAATGTATATGTTCCAACAATATCTGAGAAGGAGCACCAGGGCAGTAGGCTGCACAGGCCACTCCATCCTCAGACTTGGAACCGTCAGTGAAAACTTTTTGATAGGATGGGAATTTGGAACAGAGCTCGGCATACAAAGCCTTGTACGCCAGAGAGCTGGTAGACATCCTTACGGAAAGCTGCGAGATCGAAACGAATCTCTGGTGTGAAAAAGGTCCATGGAGGTTGATCCGGAAACTTGGAAAATCGGAAACTACTCCCAGGTCTATACCTGCATTCCGCACGTGTGGCTGCATACGAAGCCCAAACGGCGGAATACATTTCGGGTTATTTTCAAACTTACTTTGGAACGGAGGGTCAAAAACACAGTCATAGGCAGGATTCTGCGGTTCTGAGAACAGTCGGATGTAATAATTCAAAGACAGTTTCAGCCTGCGATTGGACAGTGAAGGTTCACCTGCTCTGCGTACAGGCTGTACACAGGGGTGGTGCGGAACGCTCCAAGACAGAGACGAAGCCCTTGATGGTGGATAGGGTCCAAGAGTTTGAGGTAAGATGATCTTGCGGAGCCGTACACAGCACAACCGTAGTCCAGTTTAGAACGGACCAGGGCTCTGTAGAGGTGCAACAAAGTTTTCTTATCAGCGCCCCAGTCGGTGTGTGCTACGACCCGCAGAATATTCAGTGCCTTTTGGCAAGCAGTTTTGAGGTTTTTAATATGGCTGAGAAAGTTAAGTTTTTGGTCAAAAATGACACCACCATCATAATGCATTGAACAGGTGCTGGGAGCAGCTGGGATAACAAGACAATGTCATCAATCCACCATCATAATGCACTGAACAGGTGCTGGGATAACAAGACAATGTCATCAATCCACCATCATAATGCATTGAACAGGTGCTGGGAGCAGCTGGGATAACAAGACAATGTCATCAATCCACCATCATAATGCACTGAACAGGTGCTGGGATAACAAGACAATGTCATCAATCCACCATCATAATGCACTGAACAGGTGCTGGGATAACAAGACAATGTCATCAATCCACCATCATAATGCACTGAACAGGTGCTGGGAGCAGCTGGGATAACAAGACAATGTCATCAATCCACCATCATAATGCACTGAACAGGTGCTGGGATAACAAGACAATGTCATCAATCCACCATCATAATGCACTGAACAGGTGCTGGGAGCAGCTGGGATAACAAGACAATGTCATCAATCCACCATCATAATGCACTGAACAGGTGCTGGGAGCAGCTGGGATAACAAGACAATGTCATCAATCCACCATCATAATGCACTGAACAGGTGCTGGGAGCAGCTGGGATAACAAGACAATGTCATCAATCCACACTCATTAATGCACTG
>CM031606.1:87903941-87951825 GCA_018398815.1 Conus ventricosus | reverse complement strand
GTTTTCTAGGTGACTAATAATATTGCACACTTACAGGTTTTCTAGGTGACTAATAATATTGTACACTTACAGGTTTTCTAGGTGACTATAATATTGTACACTTACAGGTTTTCTAGGTGACTAATAATATTGCACACTTACAGGTTTTCTAGGTGACTAATAATATTGTACACTTACAGGTTTTCTAGGTGACTAATAATATTGCACACTTACAGGTTTTCTAGGTGACTAATAATATTGTACACTTACAGGTTTCTAGGTGACTAATAATATTGCACACTTACAGGGTTTTCTAGGTGACTAATAATATTGCAACACTTACAGGTTTTCTAGGTGACTAATAATATTGCACACTTACAGTTTTCTAGGTGACTAATATATTGTACACTACAGGTTTTCTAGGTGACTAATAATTTGCACACTTACAGGTTTTCTAGGTGACTAATAATATTGCACACTTACAGGTTTTCTAGGTGACTAATAACATTGTACACTTACAGGTTTTCTAGGTGACTAATAATATTGCACACTTACAGGTTTCTAGGTGACTAATAATATTGCACACTTACAGGTTTTCTAGGTGACTAATAATATTGCACACTTACAGGTTTTCTAGGTGACTAATAATATTGCACAACTTACAGGGTTTTCTAGGGGACTAATAATATTGCACACTTACAGGTTTTCTAGGTGACTAATAATATTGCACACATGAGGTTATTTCTAACTACGTTTATATTGCACACTTACAGGTTTTCTAGGTGACTAATAATATTGCACACTTACAGGTTTTCTAGGGACTAATAATATTGCACACATGAGGTTATTTCTAACTACTGTTTATATTGCACACTTACAAGGTTTTCTAGGTGACTAATAATATTGTACACTTACAGGTTTTCTAGGTGACTAATAATATTGTACACTTACAGGTTTTCTAGGTGACTAATAATATTGCACACATGAGGTTATTTCTAACTACTGTTTATATTGCACACTTACAGGTTTTCTAGGTGACTAATAATATTGCACACTTACAGGTTTTCTAGGTGACTAATAATATTGTACACTTACAGGTTTTCCCAGGTGACTAATAATATTGCACACATAGGTTATTTCTAACTACTGTTTATATTGCACACTTACAGGTTTTCTAGGTGACTAATATATTGTACACTTACAGGTTTTCTAGGGGACTAATAATATTGCACACTTACAGGTTTTCTAGGTGACTAATAATATTGTACACTTACAGGTTTTCTAGGTGACTAATAATATGTACACTTACAGGTTTCTAGGTGACTAATACTATTGCACACATGAGGTTATTTCTAACTACTGTTTATATTGCACACTTACAGGTTTTCTAGGTGACTAATAAAATTGCACACTTACAGGTTTTCTAGGTGACTAATAATATTGTAAAACTTTACAGGTTTTCTAGGTGACTAATAATATTGCACACATGAGGTTATTTCTAACTACTGTTTATATTGTACACTTACAGGTTTCTAGGTGACTAATAAAATTGCACACTTACAGGTTTTCTAGGTGACTAACAATATTGTACACTTACAGGTTTTCTAGGTACTAATATATTGCATTCAGGTTTCTAGGTGACTATATTTGAAATTCAGGTTTTCTAGGTGACTAATAATATTGCACATGAGGTTATTTAACTTGTTTATTTTAATTACAGGTTTTCTAGGTGACTAATAATATTGCACCTACAGGTTTTTAGTGACTATAATATTGTACACTTACAGGTTTTCTAGGTGACTAATAATATTTCACACTTACAGGTTTTCTAGGGGACTAATAATATTGTACACTTACAGTTTTCTAGGTGACTAATAATATTGCACACTTACAGGTTTTCTAGGTGACTAATAATATTGCACACATGAGGTTATTTCTAACTACTGTTTATTATGTACACTTACAGGTTTTCTAGGTGACTAATATATTGCACACTTACAGGTTTTCTAGGTGACTAATAATATTGCACACTTACAGGTTTTCTAGGTGACTAATAATATTGCACACATGAGGTTATTTCTAACTACTGTTATATTGTACACTTACAGGTTTTCTAGGTGACTAATAATATTGCACACTTACAGGTTTTCTAGGTGACTAATAATATTGCACACATGAGGTTATTTCTAACTACTGTTTATATTGCACACATACAGGTTTTTCTAGGTGACTAATAATATTGCACACTTACAGGTTTTCTAGGTGACTAATAATATTGCACACATACAGGTTTTCTAGGTGACTAATAATTGTACACTTACAGGTTTTCTAGGTGACTAATAATATTGCACACTTACAGGTTTTCTAGGTGACTAATAATATTGTACACTTACAGGTTTTCTAGGTGACTAATATATTGCACACTTACAGGTTTTCTAGGTGACTAATAAATTGCACACTTACAGGTTTTCTAGGTGACTAATAATATTGCACACATGAGGTTATTTCTAACTACTGTTTATATTGCACACTTACAGGTTTTCTAGGTGACTAATAATATTGCACACTTACAGGTTTTCTAGGTGACTAATAATATTGCACACATGAGGTTATTTCTAACTACTGTTTATATTGTACACTTACAGGTTTTCTAGGTGACTAATAATATTGCACACTTACAGTTTTCTAGGTGACTAATAATATTGCACACATGAGGTTATTTCTAACTACTGTTTATATTGCACACATGAGGTTATTTCAACAGGTTTTCTAGGTGACTAATAATATTGCACACATGAGGTTATTTCAACAGGTTTTCTAGGTGACTAATAATATTGCACACATGAGGTTATTTCAACAGGTTTTCTAGGTGACTAATAATATTGCACACATGAGGTTATTTCAACAGGTTTTCTAGGTGACTAATAATATTGCACACATGAGGTTATTTCAACAGGTTTTCTAGGTGACTAATAATATTGCACACATGAGGTTATTTCTAACTACTGTTTATATTGTACACTTACAGGTTTTCTAGGTGACTAATAATATTGCACACATGAGGTTATTTCTAACTACTGTTTATATTGTACACTTACAGGTTTTCTAGGTGACTAATAATATTGTACACTTACAGGTTTTCTGGGTGACTAATAATATTGCACACATGAGGTTATTTCTAACTACTGTTTATATTGCACACTTACAGGTTTCTAGGTGACTAATAATATTGCACACATGAGGTTATTTCAACAAACTATAATGGACACAATGCACACATGAGGTTATTTCAACAAACTATAATGGACACACACATGAGGTTATTTCAACAAACTGTAATGGACACACACATGAGGTTATTTCAACAAACTATAATGGACACAATGCACACATGAGGTTATTTCAACAAACTATAATGGACACACACATGAGGTTATTTCAACAAACTATAATGGACACACACATGAGGTTATTTCAACAAACTATAATGGACACAATGCACACATGAGGTTATTTCAACAAACTATAATGGACACACACATGAGGTTATTTCAACAAACTATAATGGACACATGAGGTTATTTCAACAAACTATAATGGACACAATGCACACATGAGGTTATTTCAACAAACTATAATGGACACACACATGAGGTATTTCAACAAACTATAATGGACACACACATGAGGTTATTTCAACAAACTATAATGGACACACACATGAGGTTATTTCAACAAACTATAATGGACACACACATGAGGTTATTTCAACAAACTATAATGGACACATGAGGTTATTTCAACAAACTATAATGGACACACACATGAGGTTATTTCAACAAACTATAATGGACACAATGCACACATGAGGTTATTTCAACAAACTATAATGGACACAATGCACACATGAGGTTATTTCAACAAACTATAATGGACACACACATGAGGCTATTTCAACAAACTATAATGGACACAATGCACACATGAGGGTATTTCAACAAACTATAATGGACACACACATGAGGTTATTTCAACAAACTATAATGGACACACACATGAGGTTATTTCAACAAACTATAATGGACACAATGCACACATGAGGTTATTTCAACAAACTATAATGGACACAATGCACACATGAGGTTATTTCAACAAACTATAATGGACACACACATGAGGTTATTTCAACAAACTATAATGGACACAATGCACACATGAGGTTATTTCAACAAACTATAATGGACACACACATGAGGTTATTTCAACAAACTATAATGGACACACACATGAGGTTTTTTCAACAAACTATAATGGACACACACATGAGGTTATTTCAACAAACTATAATGGACACAATGCACACATGAGGTTATTTCAACAAACTATAATGGACACACACATGAGGTTATTTCAACAAACTATAATGGACACACACATGAGGTTATTTCAACAAACTATAATGGACACACACATGAGGTTATTTCAACAAACTATAATGGACACACACATGAGGTTATTTCAACAAACTATAATGGACACAATGCACACATGAGGTTATTTCAACAAACTGTAATGGACACAATGCACACATGAGGTTATTTCAACAAACTATAATGGACACACACATGAGGTTATTTCAACAAACTATAATGGACACAATGCACACATGAGGTTATTTCAACAAACTATAATGGACACAATGCACACATGAGGTTATTTCAACAAACTATAATGGACACACACATGAGGTTATTTCAACAAACTATAATGGACACCACATGAGGTTATTTCAACAAACTATAATGGACACACACATGAGGTTATTTCAACAAACTATAATGGACACACACATGAGGTTATTTCAACAAACTATAATGGACACAATTTGTTTTTCCAGTTGCCAGTTTTGAATATTTTTAGTTCTTCTAGCTGTTACTATTGTACACTTATAGTTCTTCCAACTATTAATATTATACACTTTGAATTCTTTCAACTGATAATTTTGCAAACATTTAAGTATTGTAGCTGTAAATATTGTTCACATTTGATTCTTGTAGATATCATTGTTGCATACATTTAGTTCTTCCTGCTGTCAGCAGTGCTTATATCTAATTCTTCCATTTGTCAGTAATGCACACATTCAGTTCTTCAGTTGTCAGTTAATTGAGTAATGCACACATTTAGTTCTTCCCATTGTCAGTAATGCACACATTTAGTTCTTCCTGTTGTCAGTAATGCACATATTTAGTTCTTCCTGTTGTCAGTAATGCACACATTTAGTTCTTCCCAATGTCAGTAATGCACACATTCAGTTCTTCCCATTGTCAGTAATGCTCACATTTAGTTCTTCCCATTGTCAGTAATGCACACATTTAGTTCTTCCTGTTGTCAGTAATGCACACATTCAGTTCTTCCTATTGTCAGTAATGCACACATTCAGTTCTTCCCATTGTCAGTAATGCACACATTCAGTTCTTCCCATTGTCAGTAATGCACACATTTAGTTCTTCCCATTGTCAGTAATGCACACATTCAGTTCTTCCCATTGTCAGTAATGCACACATTTAGTTCGTTCAGTTGTCAGTAATGCGCACATTCAGTTCTTCCCATTGTAAGTAATGCACACATTCAGTTCTTCCCATTGTCAGTAATGCACACATTCAGTTCTTCCCATTGTCAGTAATGCACACATTCAGTTCTTCCCATTGTCAGTAATACACACATTTAGTTCTACCCATTGTCAGTAATGCACACATTTAGTTCTTCCCATTGTCACTAATGTACACATTCAGTTCTTCCCATTGTCAGTAATGCACACATTCAGTTCTTCCAGTTGTCAGTAATGCACACATTTAGTTCTTCCCATTGTCAGTAATGCACACATTCAGTTCTTCCCATTGTCAGTAATGCACACATTCAGTTCTTCCCATTGTCAGTAATGCACTCATTTAGTTCGTTCAGTTGTCAGTAATGCGCACAATCAGTTCTTCCCATTGTCAGTAATGCACACATTCAGTTCTTCCCATTGTCAGTAATGGACATATTCAGTTCTTCCCATTGTCAGTAATGCCCACATTCAGTTCTTCCCATTGTCAGTAATGCACATATTCAGTTCTTCCCATTATCAGTAATGCACACATTTAGTTCTTCCCATTATCAGTAATGCTCACATTTAGTTCTTCCCATTATCAGTAATGCACACATTTAGTTCTTCCCATTATCAGTAATGCACTTATTTAGTTCGTTCAGTTGTCAGTAGTGCATACATTCAGTTCTTCCCATTGTCAGTAATTCACACATTTAGGTCTTCCTGTTGTCAGTAAAGCACACATTTAGTTCTTCCAGTTGTCAGTAATGCACACATTTAGTTCTTCCTGTTGTCAGTAATGCACACATTTAGTTCTTTCCGTTGTCAGTAATGCACACATTCAGTTCTTCAGTTGTCAGTTAATTGAGTAATACACACATTTAGTTCTTCAAGTTGTCAGTAATGCACACATTTAGTTCTTCAAGTTGTCAGCAGTGCACTTATTTAGTTCTTTCAGTTGTCAGTAATGCACACATTTAGTTCTTTCTGTTGTCAGTGATGTACACATTCAGTTCTTCCTATCGTCAGTGATGCACACATTCAGTTCTTCCAGTTGTCAGTAGTGCACACATTTAGTTCTTCCCATTGTCAGTAATGCACACATTCAGTTCTTCCCATTGTCAGTAATGTACACATTCAGTTCTTCCCATTGTCAGTAATGCGCACATTCAGTTCTTCCTGTTGTCAGTAATGCGCACATTCAGTTCTTCCCATTGTCAGTAATACACACATTTAGTTCTACCTATTGTTAGTAATGCACACATTTAGTTCTTCCCATTGTCAGTAATGCACACATTCAGTCATTCCCATTGTCAGTAATGCACACATTTAGTTCTTCCCATTGTCAGTAATGCACACATTCAGTTCTTCCCATTGTCAGTAATGCACACATTTAGTTCTTCCCATTGTCAGTAATGCACACATTCAGTTCTTCCCATTGTCAGTAATGCACACATTCAGTTCTTCCCATTGTCAGTAATGCACACATTTAGTTCTTCCCATTTGTCAGTAATGCACACATTCAGTTCTTCCCATTGTCAGTAATGCACACATTCATTTCTTCCCATTGTCAGTAATGCACACATTCAGTTCTTCCCATTGTCAGTAATGCACACATTCAGTTCTTCCCATTGTCAGTAATGCACACATTTAGTTCTTCCAGTTGTCAGTAATGCACACATTTAGTTCTTTCCATTGTCAGTAATGCACACATTTAGTTCTTCCCATTGTCAGTAATGCACACATTTAGTTCTTCCCATTGTCAGTAATGCACACATTTAGTTCTTCCCATTGTCAGTATTGTACACATTTAGTTCTTCCCATTGTCAGTAATGCACACATTCAGTTCTTCCCATTGTCAGTAATGCACACATTCAGTTCTTCCCATTGTCAGTAATGCACACATTCAGTTCTTCCAGTTGTCAGTAATGCACACATTTAGTTCTTCCCATTGTCACTAATGTACACATTCAGTTCTTCCCATTGTCAGTAATGCACACATTCAGTTCTTCCAGTTGTCAGTAATGCACACATTTAGTACTTCCCATTGTCAGTAATGCACACATTTAGTTCTTTCTGTTGTCAGTAATGCACACATTTAGTTCTTCCTGTTGTCAGTAATGCACACATTTAGTTCTTTCAGTTGTCAGTAATGCACACATTTAGTTATTCCCATTGTCAGTAATGCACACATTTAGTTATTCCCATTGTTAGCAGTGCACTTTTTTAGTTCTTTCAGTTGTCAGTAATGCACACATTTAGTTATTCCCATTGTCAGTAATGCACACATTCAGTTGTTCCCATTGTCAGTAATGCACACATTTAGTTCTTCCCATTGTCAGTGATGCGGTGAGGTAAGGTAATATTGCTTTTAGCCCAGCCGACCACAAAAGATCATATGAGGGCTGTCACCACTTTAAAATCAACTCACAAGTCATCCACACACAAAAAAATGTCAGCAATGCACACATTTAGTTCTTCCCGTTGTCAGTAATGCACACATTTAGTTCTTCCCCTTGTCAGTAAAAATCCTGTTGTTGATATTGTGCACAATGGGGTCTACTGTGGTTAATGTTGAGCATTGATTTTTCCACTTCTTGCACACATTGACAGATAATTCATCCACTTGGTTTGTGTACACAGTTACATCAGTTAGAGGTGGGATTAAAAACTGTCATGTATGCAAATATGTCGTTAAACTCAGTTGAATAAGCTTGAGAAACAAAGAAGAGGAAGAGTTAACTTCATGTTTGGTTAATCTGACCCAGGATTTCTGTAAGCCTTTCACTCCTAATCATGGATATATCCGCGGTCCAGGGGTCATGGGAAAAGATGGGAAACCAGAAACAAAGGCATATCATGAATGATTTTTATATACATGATCTTTTTTTAGAGAATTGAATTGAGTGTTCAGTAAAACCAAATCATAGTTTTTATACATGATCTTTTTTTTTAGAGAATTGAATTGAGTGTTCAGTAAAACCAAATCATAACTTAAGCATGACAGATTATGGGTAGACAAGCATGTCATACTGAAAGGTTTTGATAGTTACAGTTTAGTTAATGGAAGCAAAAGGTTAACTCCAAACTGAAGAGTTAAGTTCCATCAGTTGGGATACAGTGTAGTGTATTGAGTTCTTCGAGCTGTTCCTACAGGACACACTACCTGGAGGCTCTCCCAGACATTTCAGATTGGTGTGGAGCATGGGGCAGACATTTATTGCTACCCTTTTTTTGTTGTATTCTAACTGCATGCAGTCCTAACGAACCTGTATTGTAGTGGTGTCATTTGTGTTGGTGACTTTGCATCATGCTCCTTCAGGGCTTGTGTCCATAGCTTGTTCTGTGTCTGGTGTTAACATTGGATTGATTCTATGCATGCTGAGGTGTCATGATGGGACAAGCTCAGATTAGCTTACTTTGTAGAACGATAAGTGTGTGGTAGTCTGTGTTTCAATAATGCATCCTTATTAAATTATTTTTTTCTTTCTCACTACAAAATGAAAATAACCTCAACAATCCCCCTCACTCACCCAGTTTCTCTCTTATTCCCCTACTCCAGTCCCCTGCAAATTGAAAAGTTCCGATAAAATTTGATCAAAGAGACTTCACTGCTTGTTTGCCAGTCCATGATATGTTATGTACATTTTAAACAAACCGCATTAAGGAAAAAAACAACAAATGGGGACTATAGCATAGAGGAAGTGTGCTTGTAGATATCTGATCCTTGCATCAACTGGTCAGTCAAGAAATCTGTAAAGAGGAGGACTGAGGAAACAGTCTCTTTTAAGACTCTGCTGTTAAAAGACTCTGTCTTCTGCAACATTGTTTTCTTTACGGTAGGTGATTGATGGCGCAGTGAACTTTTCTGTCTTTAAAGACCTCATTTTCTGAATCAGTGTTGTCTTGGTCCGCAGTAGGTCGACCTCCTAGTCAAGAAACCTGTCCTTTAAAGATCAGCTTTAGAGGGGTCCTTTAGAGGGTCCACATTGTCGTTCAGTAGTATATGGATTCTTTGTCATTGGTCCAGATGACTTTCTAAACCCAAAAATGAAAAATTTAAGTTGTTATGCAAAAAAGTTAGGGGTTAGGGGTGGGGGGATGGGTGCATTACCCACTAAGTTTAAAACAGTGGTATGGATTTTATCTATATAATTTGTACTTGTCAATGATGATAATCTTAACTTAAAAGTGTGTCAGACCTCCAAAATGATGGGAAGTTATGAGCAGGTAATGAATGTTACCAGAGCAAAATCCACGATTATGCTTACAAGGGGATAAGCGTTATTACCCCTTAATGGCAGATGTTTATGCCTGCATTTCGGAAACATTGGCAACAAAATTTTTCTTCCATTATGGACAACACCCATTTGACCGTGGTAATGGTGAGGATGTGCATAATCAGTATCATTTTGACGTCTGAATATCAATAACTGACAAAATAGTGCTGGGGCTGTCACACTGAGCTTCCCAGCGAATCATTTGCATGGTGTGCTGCACCCGTTCAGACTGTAAATGTGATGTTTGTTGAGTGAACCAGCTTGTGAGTATGAACACTCTCTTTCTCTCTCTCTCTCTCTCTCTCTCTCTCTCTCTCTCTCTCTCTCTCTCTCTCTCTCTCTCTCTCTCTCTCTCTCACACACACACACACACACATACACACACACACACACACACACACACACAGCACATTATAGTACCAACATAATCAGCATCTCATCTGTCAGACTTGCACAACATCTTTTTTTTTCTACACAGTCCCTTGTACAAAAACTTAACTTTTCCGTGATTCTCACACTCAGTTTCTTGGCAACAGTGGTCCTAAATGATCTCTTGACCTTCATTCCCAATTTGAATGATAAATGGTCACAAAGGCTGCGACTGTACATGACAAGCACAGGTGGCAAAATTAGATATTTCCCTTCTCTAAAAACAACAACACACACACGCACACGCACACACATACACACACACACACACATACACACACACACACACACACACAGACACACACACACACACACACACACACACACACACACACACACACACACACGGGACAGCTACCCTCTCAGAGACTGCTGTCATAAGAACCATGGAATCGGATACATGTACTAAGCAGAACACCAAATTGTTTGAGCTCAGAAGAGGTTCGGAACTGACTTGCTGACAAAATTCTGGCGTCAAGTGGCCATTGTTAGTGCAATCCATTTCTCTATACTAAAGGAGCTGAGGTTGACCAGTTTGGAAAAAACAGTGAATAATTTGTCATGCTTTGAAAGGGCCATGAGATGACTGAGAAAATGATTCAGGGTGGGGAAAGGGAGTAGCGAAAGCTGGAGACTATGTCCTTCAGTAGGGTTACCCCCCTTTGCCCACTTCCTAGGTGGTGGGTCAGTCGCCAGCAACTGCAGGGGTGCTGCAGGCCAGCACATCAGGTGAGCCTGGCCCCAGTGGTGGCGCCCCTGTGATGGGGGTCATGGCTGCTGGTGGTGGCGCCCCTGTGATGGGGGTCATGGCTGGTGGTGGTGGGGCCCCGACAGGGGTCATGGCTGCTGGTGGTGGGGCCCCGACAGGGGTCATGGCTGCTGGTGGTGGGGCCCTGACAGGGGGGCTTGGCAGCGCTCCTCCCTTCGGACAGGTAACTGTTTGTTGTCATACTCACAGGCAGTTTCTGCTGCCTGTGGTATTGGAAGTAAGGTCACTCACCACTGCCAGTGTGTTTTAAGCAGCTTGGCGTGTATGGGCTGATTACTTCTTTTGTTTCTGTTATTCCTTGAGGAAAGAAAAGGTGAATGGCCAGCTTATAAATGTCCTTGCAAATGCTCCAGTGCGAAAGTGCATGAAGATGCAAATGCATGTACTTGGTCAAGCTTACTTGTGTGCACACACACACACACACACACACACACACACACACACACACACACACACACACACACACACACACACATACATACTCGCATGCACACACACACACACACACACACACACACACACACACACACACACACACACACACATGTATACACACACACACACACACACACACACACACACACACACACACACACTAGCACTAACACTAACCCTAACACACACACACAGAGCACTCCCTTGACTTTCAAACAACCTGTGCAGTTGTTCAGAGGGAAAGCTGACCATGTTCAATACTTTTGCAAAGATGGATTGTGAAAAACTGGGGCTAAGGTGAAAAGCAAAGCAATAAATTCAGGACCTGTGTCAAAGCCTGTCAAAACAGGTATATTCTGAATGCTTGGTTCATCAATCAGACACTATTGATATGTGGATCTGGTAGGCTGTTTTATGAGGACTGATCCAAAAGTTTTGTCCCTTACTTTGCAAAACTCAAATGGGAAGGCCAGCAAACAGTTAATTTCCGAGTTGGTCGGTATTCTTGTCTCCTCTTTCCAAACTATTTCAGCTTTTTAGCCACGAGTCAAATGCCTTTTGACGGCCTTAGATATGGTAGCAAGCTGTGATTTCATTCCTTTTCCTCAAGTCCTGGATTCTGTGAAAACTTCTTGCCAGCCAGGTTTTGCTTCAGAAGGGGAAGTATGCAAAAGTTGCATGGGGCTCAGTCAGACTGTAGTGTGGGTGAGAGAAAATGTGGATGGTTCACTTGTGTTGGTAGGTTTTTGTGACCTTGGCTTTATGGGCACAGGGGTTGTCAGGTAGGAGCATCTTCACTGTGCCTAGGTGGACTGCAGCATTTTGGGCAAACCGCTCACTGTATGCTATCTAGCACTGACAAGAGACTTTTCAGGCAAACTAGTGGCAGCTGCAGAGCATTGTTTATTAACAATGTCTCTTGTGGCTTTGATAACCCAGCGCCCATCCACATTTGATTGGAGCGTGGATGCCATAGTGTGGCTGTCTCCAGGAGACTTTGTGTTGAGGCTTCGTCTTGAAGGAGTCAGCGATGCACAGTTCTTGACAGGCGCAAAACTCATTTTCCCATTCCAAAGGAGCCAAGGCAAGAGGGCCACGAGTCATTGTCTGCACCCACTCTGGCATTGAAGTCGCCCAGGAGAACAAGTTGTTCTGTGCTGGGGATGTTACTTATGGTAGATGCAAGATTTACATAGAACTCACCATAGGCATGCGGAGTGGCAGACAAGGGTGACAAGGCCTTCCTTGGTGTTGAGGCGGAGAGTCAGAAGTCGCTCTGAGCCACCACTGCCTGGTTCTACCATACTCAGCAGGCTGTTCTTTACTGCAAAACCTACTCCATACTCTCTGGGGGCATCAGAGCTCTTTCCTTGCCAGAAGGTGTAGTCCCTCTCCTTCAGTGTGCCTGTGTCAGCCAGCCGTGTTTCCTGCAGGGTGGTGATGTCCACATTCAATCTATTGAGTTTGTAGTTTATGACAGCTGTTTTTCTAGCGTCGCTGATATCTTAAAGGTCTTGAGAAAGCCCAGGCATCATTGTCCGGATATTCCAGTGTCCCAGTTTTAGCACTGGTCCCTTTCTTGATGCCTGGTGCGGTAGTTTCCGACCTGCTTGTCAGATGTTCTCCTGATCTCCATACAAGCAATGAAGAAAGCAGGTCGTGGTAGGACAGCACCTTATTGGCTGGGGGCTGCCCAGCTTAGGCGGGCGGTAGCTCTCTAGGCAGACGTGAAGATCTCTCCCACCATCGGAAGCAATCCCTGGTGTTGCGCTCTACGCCAATTGAGCGCTGACTGAAAATCAGTATCTGTTGCTTCCTGTGTTGTGTCAACGCCAGCAGTGAAGCTGGAGTGTCCTCTCCAGGCCGTGTGCAAGTGAGTGAGTGTGGATGGATGGACGGATATAAGCCTGGGCATTGTAGTATGGAGGACAGGATGTTGCCAATACAGCTTGTCCCACCTCTCCATCTCGCTGACGGATCCAAAGGAACAACAAGGCTGTTACAGTTTGGTGCCAACGCGGTCGCAGGAGCTGCTGGAGGGTGGCAAAGTTTGCCTTCCAACTGCCATAGGGGCTCCACTCCAGATTTTTGGCCAGGGTTTAGTCTATTAGCTAGTTGGCCGTGAACAGCTCTCCGGAGCTGGCGCCCTTTGATGGATCTTTAATTTATTTCCATCAGGGTGTCTAGCCACCCTCCTCACCATCCTCCTTAGAGCTGGTGGGGTGCCGGTTTAGTCGCCCACAATCCGACCCTGTGACAGGTAATACTGGGATCCAGGTTACCAGTAGCAGATCTGTTGATCTGACCTGACCTGTATGTAAAACGAAAAATGTTGAAACTGTTAGATGTTCATATGGGGATCACTTCATCATCATCAGCTGCTTCCTCAAAAACTTATGGCGGCTCCGTTAGATGCTGTTTCTGTACTGACAACTGTTTTGAAGACTGTTGTTGTTGTGGATGTAGGTATTAGAAGTTCAGCATTTTCAGTGAAGACAATAATAATAATAATAATAATGAATACTTATATAGCGCCTATTCTCGGCTAGAGGCCAAGCTCTAAGCGCTTTACAATCAACACTCGTTTACACAACGGGCTGCCTACCTGGGTAGTGCCGACTGAAGAGCTGCCAGCTGGCGCTTCATTCAGTCGTTTCCCGTGTCATTCAGTCAGTATCGTACAATATCGATCACTCAGTTTCCTTACTTCCTTCATTCTTCCATTTCTCACGCAGGGTGCATGCTATGTGTAACGTGTCATCCATACCAACGGCCTAACTGGCCTTCTCTTCCGAAAGTTGGTGATGGGATTTGACGTGTGTGCAAGATTTTATGCGTGCGTTCACACACGGAACCTCGGTTTATAGTCTCATTCGAAGGACTGTATGGGAAATGGAGTCAGAACCAATGTTAACTCCGAGGGAAAAAATCCCACTGTACCGAAACGCCCCGGCGGAGGTTCGAACCCGCAACCCCAGGATCACCAAGATTACGAGTCAGGCGCTCTACCAACGAGCTATTCCGGCTCCCGGAAGACAAGGGGCAAAAGAAGTCTTCATGTTATCCCACCTTTCGATCTCACCAAGACCACACATGGACACCCTCCATCTTCTTTTGACTTTGCAAAACAGCTTGAATTATGGTGGTAAAAATGTAATGTTCCCGCCCAAATCTTC
This sequence comes from Conus ventricosus, assembly GCA_018398815.1. NCBI lineage: Eukaryota > Metazoa > Mollusca > Gastropoda > Neogastropoda > Conidae > Conus > Conus ventricosus. Next base: position 87,937,170 of record CM031606.1, on the reverse strand, counting down.
TACACTGTTCCCATGCAGACAGTCTTCACACAGATGAATGATGTTCCCATGTTGTGTCAGTCACCTGAGAGAATCGTCCTCTGTCCAGATACCCCATGTGTTGTGCTTTGCATGTGCTTTGTCTGTTAAAGGTGTGTTCAGCCATTTCTGCATATTCCTTCATTTCCCCTCGTTTGCTGCCTAAAGTGTAAATAGTTTTTGCAAAACTTGGTTTGTTGATCCGGAAGGGTAGTAAGGTTGATGGCGCATGCATAATCCAAGTTTTTTTTTCTCTTTCATGTGGCCCCAGCAATATGAGTACAACTCCTTCCAGTGTTTGATAGAAATCCATTTTTTTCAAAATTGCCCAGAACAGAAGTTTTGTCATTAAAAAAAATAAAAGAAGGAAGTGACAAAGGAAGTAGAAAACCAGAAAGGGAACTTTTCTTTGTCTGCTGGTGAGAGCCAGATGCAGCAAAGCACCTTCTGTTGTCAGACATAGGCACACTGTTCGTGTTTCTCAGTCAGATGGTTGACAGAAAGAAACTGTACCTAAACCCAAATAGGGGCAGTACAGTCCCCGGACCCCGACTTCACTTTTTGAGGTTTTCAGCAGTTGTGCCCGTGCAACAGACAGGTATATGTTATCTGCCAGTGGGCCGTTGGTGAAAATGAAATGCTAGTGCTCAGGTCAGGAACAATAACCACACTGTCATACAAATAAAACCCAATATTTTGTTGCACACAACTGGATCTCTGGATGTTATGCGGTAAGGGGAAAGAAAAAACTGTGGACTAGACTGCGCATTCACTGTCTGCCTGTGGGTTGTACGTTCTGAGCGTGTTCAGTAATGTTCTACACAGACTGCGCATTCACTGTCTGCCTGTGGGTTGTACGTTCTGAGCGTGTTCAGTAATGTCCTACACAGACTGCGCATTCACTGTCTGCCTGTGGGTTGTACGTTCTGAGCGTGTTCAGTAATGTTCTACACAGACTGCGCATTCACTGTCTGCCTGTGGGTTGTACGTTCTGAGCGTGTTCAGTAATGTCCTACACAGACTGCGCATTCACTGTCTGCCTGTGGGTTGTACGTTCTGAGCGTGTTCAGTAATGTCCTACACAGACTGCGCATTCACTGTCTGCCTGTGGGTTGTACTTTCTGAGCGTGTTCAGTAATGTTCTACACAGACTGCGCATTCACTGTCTGCCTGTGGGTTGTACGTTTTAAGCGTGTTCAGTAATGTCCTACACAGACTGCGCATTCACTGTCTGCCTGTGGGTTGTACGTTCTGAGAGTGTTCAGTAATGTTCTACACAGACTGCGCATTCACTGTCTGCCTGTGGGTTGTACGTTCTGAGAGTGTGTTTAGTAATGTCCAACACAGACTTTGCCATGAAAAGGCATAACAGTATCATCCAAATGTGGGTGAGAGTTCACAAAACAATGCCTTTGCTGCAAAACAAAACAAAAAAAAGCAGTGAACTGAAGGGAAGAGCAGTGTTTCCTGAATGCACCTTATGTCTGCTGTGTGGTGATGCAGTGGTATGGTTTGGGGGCTGAGTCCCATCATGACTGCTTCACTTCCCTTTCACCGGCTTTGGGAAGTCTGTTTCTGGCTCCCTGACACTAGTGACAGACCCTGAGACTGTATGGTAAAGCCACAGGTTTGATTAGCCAGTCGTGTTGTGACAGACCCTGAGACTGTATGGTAAAGCCACAGGTTTGATTAGCCAGTCGTGTTGTGACAGACCCTGAGACTGTATGGTAAAGCCACAGGTTTGATTAGCCAGTCGTGTTGTGACAGACCCTGAGACTGTATGGTAAAGCCACAGGTTTGATTAGCCAGTCGTGTTGTGACAGACCCTGAGACTGTATGGTAAAGCCACAGGTTTGATTAGCCAGTCGTGTTAGAAGTCTGATTGTCACATCTGCTGAAAGTTGTGTTGTAGGGTTATGAGTGTTGTAGGAAAAAAATGTGGGAAGTCTGTTCTCTGGATCATTGACAGACTGTGTGGTGAGGCTGATTAGGTCATGTAGGTACTAAGTGTTTGCAGCATAGTTATAAACTATAGTAAACGTTATAAGTTTGATCAGGAAGTCATGCATATAATAGGTGCTTGAAGCATAGTTGAAGACTGGAGTAGGGTTATGAGTTTGAATAGTAGGCTATGTACATGATGTGTGCTGCATGGTTGGTTACATATTGTGGTAAGGTTACAGGTTTTGCCTCATACTAGTCATAGTGAACAAACTGGCAAGGTTGGGAGCTTATCAAAGTCATGTAAATCACAAGTATTTGTTGCGTCGTTATAACCTGCTGTAAAGTTTCACATAGGAATTGGAAGCAATGTACATAGCAGATGTTTAAATACCTCCACACTGGGCTGTTTGTGTTTTCTTTGGTGGCCTAACTTCCACATAAATTTGTTTGTGGTATATAAGGCACAGACCTGTTAGTTTAGTACATGATTACTTTTTTAAATTTTTTTTTAATGAGTTCACGAACTTTTACAGTCTTTATGTAAATGATGTTCAGGATCAGTGTCTGATACTGTCTGTGATGTGAACTACTGGTCGCCTGTTGGTATGATGCTGTCCCCCATCTGGATTAATGACATCCAGGGTTCTGCACAAGGACCAGTCGTCATTATAGTACAGTCAGTATTTTTAGTATTGGATGAGTTCTGCCATCATTTTGATAAACAAAGCGAGATATGTGTGGGTTTTGTTATTTTTGGGTCTGTCATCAGATATTTTGGTATGTGAATAATTTGAAACCTTCACTTTTCAGCCTCCACCCAGCTATGACCCCTACGTGCCTCCGCCAGGCTTACCTCCCCCTGGAGTGGCTGCACAGCCTCCCCCGCAGCAGTTTGAGTACAGCCACGGAATGGGAGGTCAGCCAGGGGTCATTAAAAATCTGTATGTTTAAGTGATTCGGGTCTTTCCTGATTTAAATCAGTCTCTTTCATTGAAAGTGAGTCTATAAGATGGTGTTTTAGTTACGGTTGGTCTATAAGATGGATTTATAGTTACGGTTGAAAGCTAACTGGAAATTTTTTTTTTCTTCTAAAGTACTTGACTAAAGGCAACTCACCACTATCGTTGTCTGAGCAGGACAGCCCAGCAGTCTTTGCTCTTGGGCCAGTGTTGTCATGTTACTCTGTGTGATTGTATGTTTGATAAAGTTGCCTCTGATCAGAAAACTTTTTGTTCAACTGTGGGTTGATAGGTGGTGTGTTATCCATGTGTTAGGATTGTGGGTTGATAGGTGGTGTGTTATCCATGTACCTACATCCATGTGTTAGGATTGTGGGTTGATAGGTGGTGTGTTATCCATGTACCTACATCCATGTGTTAGGATTGTGGGTTGATAGGTGGTGTGTTATCCATGTGTTAGGATTGTGTGTTGATAGGTGGTGTGTTATCCATGTGTTAGGATTGTGGGTTGATAGGTGGTGTGTTATCCATGTACCTACATCCATGTGTTAGGATTGTGGGTTGATAGGTGGTGTGTTATCCATGTACCTACATCCATGTGTTAGGATTGTGGGTTGATAGGTGGTGTGTTATCCATGTGTTAGGATTGTGGGTTGATAGGTGGTGTGTTATCCATGAACCTATATCCATGTGTTAGGATTGTGGGTTGATAGGTGGTGTGTTATTCATGTACCTACATCCATGTGTTAGGATTGTGGGTTTGTTTTCAAACATTTTATTTTCTTATTCAACATAAGCATTTGTTATATCACATTGTCAGTCGTGATCCATTCACAATGATTTTATATTCAAAAATGTAGTTGTACATGTATCAGTAAGTGAATGGGATTCAGTTAAAGAGGTTTCTTTTTTTATACATCAGACGAAGACCAATCAAGGCAAAAGGGGACAAAGATAAAATAATAGCAACATGTTATGTCCATAACTTTACATATATCAAATTGAAGAGGTTTCTTTTTTTATACATCAGACACAGACCAATCAAGGCAAAAGGGGACAAGGATAAAATAATAACAACATATTTTGTTGCAAAGCGAGACGACTGCAGGCGGAAATCTAAACAAATCTTAAATAAATGTTAGCGAACCGCCCAGAGAACGTGGACAAACGAGTCACAAGACAAAACACAATGCGTTTCGACCTCTTTGGTCTTCGTCGGGTGATAGATAAACGAATAAAACAACGAAAATTCACTTAGCTTTGATCGCTTCAGATCGCTTAGAGACACACACACACACACACACACCACAGACAGACAGACACACACACACACACACACACACACACACACACACACACACACACACACACACAGAGTTCTATATGTCACAGCGATCTGAAGCGATCAAAGCTAAATGAATTTTCGTTGTTTTATTCGTTTATTTATCACCCGACGAAGACCTAAGAGGTCGAAACGCGTTGTGTTTTGTCTTGACTCGTTTGTCCACGTTCTCTGGGCGGTTCGCTAACATTTATTTAAGATTTGAACATATTTTGTCCATAACTTTACATATATCAAATTGAAGGGGGGAAAAAGCAAGCCCAGGCATCCTCATACACCACAGACACACACACACACACACACACACACACACACACACAGAGTTCTATATGTCACAGATTTACATGTATAGGGGCAGAATGGGCAGCTAGAGGCAAGAAGTTGCAACAATCTTCATGAATACACTGAAGTAGGTGGTAGAGACAGGGTGGTAGTCTCCTGATTGTAGTCATCCCACTCCACTGACCTTGGGCCGAAATAGTTTGAAAGTTCCCAAGGACAGTAAAAGGGCACCACCAACAGAAACACGAATTGTGCATTGATAAGAATGAACAAGCTTACATGTATAGACATAGTATTCAGCAATACAGCATATATATTATAATATCACATAGTTGGTCAGGAAATGGACATATTCTGTCATTCTCTTTTAGTTTTACCACTAGTTCAGATCATTATGTATCATACACACTCTCGCTCTCTCTTTTTTCTCTCTCTAGAGCTTTAATAATAATAATAATGAATACTTATATAGCACCTATTCTCGGCTAGAGGCCAAGCTCTAAGCGCTTTACAATCAACACTCGTTTACACAACGGGCTGCTACCTGGGTATGTGCCGACTGAAGAGCTGCCAGCTGGCGCTTCATTCAGTCGTTTCCCGTGTCATCCAGTCTGTATCGTTCAATATCGAACATTCATTTTCCTTACTTCTTCATTCTTTCCATTTCTCACTCAGGGTGCATGCTTATGTGTAAGTGTCATCCATACCAATGGCCAAACTGGCCTACTCTTCCAACAGTTGGTGATGGGATTTTACGTGTGTGCAAGATGTTATGCTTTCTCTCTCTTTTTCTAGTTCAATCTCTCACTCCCTATCTTTAGTATAGTTAGGATTGTGCGTTGATAGGTGGTGTGTTATCCATGTGTTGGATTGTGTGTTGATAGGTGGTGTGTTATCATGTGTTAGGATTGTGTGTTGATAGGTGGTGTGTTATCCATGTGTTAGGATTGTGGGTTGATAGGTGGTGTGTTATCATGTGTTCGGATTGTGCGTTGATAGGTGGTGTGTTATCATGTGTTAGGATTGTGGGTTGATAGGTGGTGTGTTATCCATGTGTTAGGATTGTGTGTTGATAGGTGGTGTGTTATCCATGTGTTAGGATGTGTGTGTTGATAGGTGGTGTGTTATCCATGTGTTAGGATTGTGTGTTGATAGGTAGTGTGTTATCCATGTGTTAGGATTGTGGGTTGATAGGTGGTGTGTTATCATGTGTTAGGATTGTGTGTTGATAGGTGGTGTGTTATCCATGTGTTAGGATTGTGTGTTGATAGGTGGTGTGTTATCCATGTGTGTTAGGATTGTGTGTTGATAGGTGGTGTGTTATCCATGTGTTAGGATTGTGTGTTGATAGGTGGTGTGTTATCCATGTGTTAGGATTGTGTGTTGATAGGTGGTGTGTTATCCATGTGTTAGGATTGTGGGTTGATAGGTGGTGTGTTATCCATGTGTTAGGATTGTGGGTTGATAGGTGGTGTGTTATCCATGTGTTAGGATTGTGGGTTGATAGGTGGTGTGTTATCCATGTGTTAGGATTGTGTGTTGATAGATGGGTGTGTTATCCATGTGTTAGGATTGTGGGTTGATAGGTGGTCTGTTATCCTGTGTTAAGATTGTGTGTTGATAGATGGTGTGTTATCCATGTGTTAGGATTGTGTGTTGATAGGTGGTGTGTTATCCATGTGTTAGGATTGTGTGTGATAGGTGGTGTGTTATCATGTGTTAGGATTGTGGGTTGATAGGTGGTGTGTTATCATGTGTTAGGATTGTGGGTTGATAGGTGGTGTGTTATCCATGTGTTAGGATTGTGTGTTGATAGGTGGTGGTTATCCATGTGTTAGGATTGTGTGTTGATAGGTGGTTGTGTTATCCATGTGTTAGGATTGTGCGTTGATAGGTGGTGTGTTATCATGTGTTAGGATTGTGCGTTGATAGGTGGTGTGTTATCCATGTGTTAGGATTGTGTGTTGATAGGTGGTGTGTTATCCATGTGTTAGGATTGTGGGGTGGTGGGAGTGGCCTGTTGTCCAGTACCATTTCATCATTAAGGAGAAATAAGCAAATGGCTGGCTCCCTTAGTACGCCTTACTCTTATCCGCCTTGGTCTAGCTACCACACACATGGACTGTTTCTGTTGTTTGTTTTTTCTCAGGGTGTGACCTGGTTTTTTTTCCCTGTATGGATTTGACAGCCTGAAAAGGTCCAGTGTGGTGGGCTGGGCAGTAATAATGATGTGTTACGATCGTGGGCTGTTGAAAATGGTCTGCTATCATAGCGGTCTCCATGGTGTGTTATGATGGTGGATTGATGACATTGTCTTGTTTTCCCAGCTTCTCCCAGCACCTGTTCAGTGCATTATGATGGTGGATTGATGACATTGTCTTGTTTTCCCCAGCTTCTCCAGCACCTGTTCAGTGCATTATGATGGTGGATTGATGACATTGTCTTGTTATCCAGCTGCTCCCAGCACCTGTTCAATGCATTATGATGGTGGATTGATGACATTGTCTTGTTATCCCAGCATGTTCAATGCATTATGATGGTGGATTGATGACTTTGTCTTGTTATCCCAGCTGCTCCCAGCACCTGTTCAGTGCATTATGATGGTGGATTGATGACATTGTCTTGAGAGAACAGCATTTTACCAATCCTGGCTCACTTCGTCCTCAACCAGTTTCGGACGAAGTGACCCAGGATTGGTAAAATGCTGTTCTCTGACAAGTAAGACTTCAATAACCAAAAAAAAACAACCCTACAAACAAACATACTGTGTATGGGTTATCCGTTTTTAATACTAATTTACTAAACTTTTCAGATTTTAGTTTTTTGCTTAATCCTGTGTTTTTCCTGGTCATTTTCAATAACATCATTTTCGCGCAAACATTCTTCAAATGAGTCTCTGTCTTTCATGTGAAATAACACTACAGTCTTTAACTGTTCTCTAAAGTCTTTTAAACCGAGTTATATTTCTGGCATAAAATCCACACACTTATCCCATCATGTCTTCCGCTGAAAGCCAGCTTTGACAAAGTGTTTCTCTTTTTAACTATATCTTTTTCTGCCGAACAGTCATCTTAATAAAGAGTGTCTGCGCTCCTTCAAACACCTTATAAAAGTATTCAAAACACTCGCTCATTGAGTCTAGGATTAAACATATATACGTCATTGTCCTGTCCATATAAACCTCTATCATGATATGTTTGTTTCCATTTAAGTGTTGGACAGAAAATCACAATATGATCCAAAATTATAGTGAAAACTGTTTGTAATAAGTCCTAGGACAAATATTGTTTTTCCACAACCATCATTCCTGCCCACAAATCATTGAACAATGAGGGATTTTAATCATAAAGTTTTAACTGCTCCATAAGTTTTTATAACAGAAATTAATTCTAATCCAGTTATTATTTTTATCATACTCTCCGTCAAAACTTGTTTACATTATAATAAAACCCTATAGGCCTAAATGTGTAAAGAATTAATCCATTCAGTTCTGTAATACTTGTTTCTATTTAAGTCCACATTGATTTTGTTGATCTTGTTTTTTTATGATCTTAATATCTCCTCGCCATTGTGAAAGAACACGATGTGAACGTTAAGGCGTTTAAACGTCTAAGTTTTGCCAGCTAATATTAAATTCCTTTATAAGGACGACAACTACGCCCTCACCCCCATCCCTCTCCACATCTTAAAGACAAAATTTTCAAATATCATTGTGAACGTGTCTCCAAATTTTCTGCTTGGAAAAAACTGTAATTATTGTAGAAGCATTTTTACAAACTGTTTTCTTTTCTGTGAGGATGTACTGTTTTTTTCCCATAAACGGCGTTATTTCAAATTTCTTTCCACTATTGTGTCGCAATAAGACTTACATGTAAAGGGCCAGATTGAATGCTTTTATCTGAAACTTTTTGACGGCTAAATATGTAAATGGCTTATGAATTCAAATTAATTTCCCATTCTAAAAAGGGTTCTAATGCCATTTGAGGTCAGGTTTTTTCGAACTATTTTATATTTCATACTGCCAACAATATTTGCCTCTAAATGCGCAGTGTTCTAGTTTAGGAAACATTTTATGCTTCGCCACCTTAGTTTCTTTGCTTATAATCACCATCTTTATGTACTCAAAACCATACAAAGGCCTATAATCACCGTTCTGATTCAAAGTCTCGCAACCACTGCAAGGTCTTTTAATTCTAATGTTATACACCTACAGGCGCTAATGAACGCCTGATTCTTCTGGCCCCACGCGACATTATTTTTTTAGTAACGTATTATTTTATTTCCAAACAAAGCTGCAGGTTATCACATTTTCACAACTTTCCTCCGCTTTGTCTTTTGATTTTTAAAATATAAATGATCCGACCCTCCCACAAACTAATCTTATTAACTGTAAATAGAAATGTATAATTTTCAATAATCGCAATATGCTCTTTCCCCTGACGGAAAGCTCTTAAACAGTTGAGGGCCTTCCATCCTATAAATTTCATCAGTGCTCAGCTCATCCAAATGAACATAGAGTAATATGGTAATGCAAGATCTAGCGGATTTCTCCCTCATAAGTATGTTTTGGTTTGACGTAACTCTAAAACTATGAACGCCCGATTTGGCAGTTGTACAGCCTAACATTTTTAGCTAGGCTCTTTATCAAAATAGTACCTCTACTTTCTTCTTCTTCAGGTTTGAAGTCAACATTGTTTTCAGATTCGCATTGTTAAGTTTGAGAGGCAATGTCGATAGTTACTCAATGCTTCTTATAGCGAGCAAAACCCTAATAAACCATCAGGTATGGTTTAACTGGGCTAACTAAAAGGCCTCTATTATTAACATTTTTAATCTTATTTATTCTCCTTGGCTTTGCTATATTAAACCATACGACTTTGTAGAATATTTCATGGAGCCGACCGTTTCTGGTTCCGCATTCGTTTATAATATCATGTTTCTAAAAACATGGCGTCTTAGTTGTTATGTTACAAACATTTTTTTAAAACAAATAAAATGAGTGCATTCAACTATACTGAAGCAAAAATATTCTTTGGGCCGCACTACAATCATTAAAAATATAACAACTGACACCCCGACATTTCTGTGACCCAGACTGACACCTTTCATAAAAAGGTAAGTACTGTACTCCATTAAAGCAAATATCTTAACCCTCCTATTAAAAAAGACAACATCCCGAAAGTGGTGGTTTGTCATCCGATGCAGTTTTATCAGGAAACCGCTAAACATTGCTGTGTTCTTGTGCATCATCAGGGTGTGGAGTGTCGTATGCTGCTCACGTTTAAATCATCCTGATCCTTTTGGTGAGTCATGTACAGATTTCATGCTATTAAACCTTCAGACGTATTTTGACTGAACTGCAAGCGCCATTACCAAATGACAAACCTTTAACCCTTCAGCAACAAATAAGACATGAAGGCTTTTGAACGAATCTGTAACTAATTCTATATAAACATCAAGACAGACCTAAGACAAAAGTTGATCCTTATCATGGCTTAGGCACCCCATATATTGGGGCGTGCACAGAAAGTATAACTATGACTGGAATCCTCCTTACACATCCTTTCTCTTCAGGCACGGCTGTTCACCTCGGGTCCATAAGCAAGAGCATACAACAGCATGGACAACAAATTACTTAGACACTTCATAAGGTCCTAAACTAAAGCAGGAAATAGAACGAATAAACCCCCCCGACTTTTCTGTTCGTACTTACGTTTGTTGTTTGCAGGTTCGCAAGCACAACAAACGAGAATCGAGCATAACTGATCCTTCTACTGACTTTGACGCCAAAAACAGTACTTGCAAATTTAGAGGACGCCATTAAATTCTACAGTTTGATTTCCTTCAAAGTATTAAAAGGTACCAAAATGTTTTAAGTAACGCAAGATCAAAGTAGTACTTTGCTGTTTGCAACTGGTTTATACAGCTGCCTCTGACCTCAGACTCCAGATAGGGAACAATAAAAACTACAATAATGAAATCCTTGTGGCAGGCAATGAACAGAAAGTCGAAAAAACGAAAATAATTCTGAGCCATAATATTGCATAGCAGTAAAAAAAACAAGATGACCCTCCAAGAATAAGTCATCCATCCCCGTGGCCCCAAAGCCCGAAGACCGTTGAAGACTCAGCAAAGCTCGCGACTCTGTTCGCGAAGTCAAAAATAATGACCAATTAATATGAAAAGACCGCGCTTGTTCTTGGATTAACAGGCCTAGATTCCTTGTGTCTTATCATTAGCTAAAAATAACCCCAACAATTAAGAGAACTAATGTCCATAAGTTGCCTCGTCCATAAAGCCACCTACTTTTCTTGCAGTAGACAAAAGCCACTAACAATACCTCTCTAATATACCAGGAAAAAGTCTATAGCTTATACCCGCTAATTTTTTAATAAACTCGCAAGATGATCAGCTGTTTTTGTACCCATGATTTAACAGGTGAGGCGAGGGTGGTGGGGAGGGGCACTGACTTTTGACCACCGCCGCCTGTAATAAGCCATCACCGTGTACCTTATTGCAAATCCTAGGCTGGGTTTAACGCTTGCTAATGTGACACCTTGGCTCTCTAAACAGTGTTTTTATTCTTTCTGCTAGCGATTGTGACTTCATATAAAATTCTTGAATATTTCTCTTATTCTGCCACTTGAAGTTCGTAAGTCTTTCTCGGTTATAAGACAATCACTTCTAGTCTTGCTGATCTCTCTTGTTTCTAGATCTTAGTCTTTGTTATAGGGGGAGGGTATATCAGACCCTAAGTTGGCGTCATCAGCCTCAACGAGTTTTTTCTTTTTTTCTCTTTTTATATGCTCTCTATTTTCACCCAGTTTTTTTGCTAAATTGTTTGTTAATTCGCCTCTGATGCGTCTCAAAGCATATCAAGGGCCGCTATTTCTCGCATGGTACGAAGTCTTCATTGTTTTTTTATGCTGTTTCGTCGAAAAACTGGTTTCTGCTTCTATAGCATTTATTATTCAATCCTGCCGATTGATTTAATTCTTTAAGTCCAATTTTTGTATTTGGTTAGCTGTTGGAAGTTCTTGCAGTGGGTTTTTGCAATGTTTAGCAACTGCATCCCAAACTAATTTTGGCCTAACAAGGCCCAAGCGATTTGATCTTCACACTGATTCTTTGTATAATTGTACACTTGGCTAAAAACTTTGAGGTCTGGTTTAGTTTTGTAAGCCCGAACAAGTTGTCCTTGTCGTTTTTTACAAGACAAAAATGACCATCTTCCTAATTCACAAATCATTTGGGTTCTATAAATTCGGGGTTCTTGGCCTAAACTTTTGTAAAATTCTCCGACCGACTATTCTGTTAATTCACGCCGCATTGAGAGCATTGACGATGCTGTGTTAAAGGATCATTTCACTCATGTCGTCTCACGATCAAAAACATCATAAATCATCTTCAGCTTCATTCCCTGCCATGTTTTAAATAATTAACTTTTATTTGGCTTTCATAAAAAAATGTCACAAGAATATGGCTCCGATTCATAACCCGCATAGAACCTGAAAAAGCCCCTTGCGTAAGGAAATAAAACGGAATATTAACTGTTTCCAAATAATCCATCCTACTATTGATGCGGATCGAAATTCTTACTGTCAAATTTCCAGAACTTAGAGCGCATGAATTATTGTGCCAGGCTCTGCGCGACATACTTTCAAAATAGAACTCCTCTCGATTCCACAACATACCCAAACAGGACAGTTGACCCAGATTTGGGAGGCATCGTGTAAGAAAAATTTCTATAAAAATTGAGGGCAAGAAATATTTTCTTCCACAATGCAGACTATGATTTTTAAACCTATTCTGATCTATGGCTAACCGGGAAGAAAGGGCTGATTTTGCGTTTCATCAAGAATCGCAAATGAAGAAGCACTAACAACATAGAATAGGGCGCTGAGATACTAAAGACGGCAAAAAGTATGTAGCCGTAAATTTGCGTATGAAAATCGCTTTTCCATACCTTAGATTTTGAGTTTGTTTTAAAAGCGCATGCTCCATACTTTCAAGTGCATTAAAAAAGACAGATGTCATATGAACTAACAACTTTTAATGAATACAAAACGTTTTATATAGATCATACAGACACCGAAGCAAAGTACAGGCATTTCTGACATCTCTTAGAGTTGACTTGTTTAGCAACCCATTAACTTAGCAACGCCGATTGAGCACCAACATCAGACAAAATAAGCAATAATATTACGGAAAGAGTGATTCTCATACAACATAACCCAGAGCAGGGCAGACCCATATGGAATATAGTTTTAGCGTCGCAGCAAATCGCATAAAGGTATTTTATGCTCTGACTCGAAGAGAAGAACCGTTCAAAAGAGGAGTGTGAAAAGTTTTTTAATCCTAAAAAATAACGAAAGTCCAATGTTCGATTGAGGGTATCCTAACCAATTTTACGCTAGCGGGCTTAAACCTTATCAGCATTTTTGATGAAATAAGAAAACTGTTTTGAGCGGAGTGTAGAAATCCAACAGTTGACCTTGTGTCTAAAGATTACATCTCAACAATGTAGGCCTAGATGATTATTTAACAACAAAAATACGGTTATTATGATTGACTAAGTCAACAGAGGATAATCATTGCAATGGAACGGGAGAACTGTGAGAGACGTAATAAACATACAAATTGATGAAGAAGAAGAAGCCGATAAACCGCTTAATGTACAATTGTATTTATATATGAAGCGCAGCTGAATATTAAAGAAAACAGATTAGATATATACAATTCTAAATTATTTTTATTTTATAAAAAGCATTCTTTTCAGGTTTACCAATGTGCCTACAGCGCCGCCAAGAGAAGAATTAGAAAGAAAAAACCCTGGCATAAAACCTTCAGATTAACAAACATTACGCAAATGCATCAAGTACTAGAGTCAATACCTTTCAAATACAGCAAACAAACGCAGGTATTCTGCCGCATTAATAATGCTGTTACATATGTTAATACTGAGCAATCGACTATAAGTGCTCTATCACAGGAACAAGTGTTGGTCTCTAGCAACGTGCATAGGCGTCAAAACCCGCAGCTTTACACTAGAGGTTTGTCTTTCAGCTCTCGGGTCTGGTGGTTCATTACTTAATGCGGCTGGCAAAAATTAAAAACTAAACATCCAAAAAGCCACACAGCTATGGTTCAAACTAATAACGGCTAAACTTAGATTCGATCAAACTGACAATAAAATAAGCACTAGCTGACTCAAACATCACGATGAAGAATTTAATAATCGTTTACAGGCCGATTTTGATGACTACAAAAGACAAAAGTTTGATCTCAAAGAAAAGGCGAGGACAACTTTTTTCTCAACGCCAGCACGACGAGGCAATACAAAAGGAATGCTTAAAAAAAGTAAACGAAACATAAACTCGTTCTAAACACCACAGTAAACAACCACGAAGGGTGACCTTATACTTTAGTTTATGAGTCCAAGCACAAAAAGACCGTTTTATTTATTAATTCTGATTAGTAATTTTTTTTTTAATTTAAATAAATATTTTGAGTTAGAAAAGAAACTCAACAAACATGGTTAAAGGAAATAATGAAGGACCAACTAATTGATTGAAGGAATGCTTGAGAGGAGAGCGTTTATCAAGAGCACTGAATGATATTGATTTAGAAGTCATTGATCCAACAAACGTACAGGCAAGATGATCATGCAATTTCTCAAGTTCCAGGTAAACTAACAATAGACCCGCCAGTTAAAGTAATGTTAGCTGTTTTAATCGACTATGTAACAATAAATGAAGAAAATCTAGAAGTCTGGGTCTCAACTAAACAACAGACTATTCTTTCTCATAACGACTTAACACCCGGTTGGGCAGACTAACTGCTTGCACAGTTTGACGCTGCCGCTGAAGAAGCCAAATGAGAGGCTCTGGTTGGTCAGAGGGCGAAGTTTTAGAGATTAGATTAAAAACAGGCTAAGTATGCACCGATTGTTGCAAGTCTTACATTCCACTGCCTCGAGAGTTGGTAGCGAAAAGAGCAGTTCTAAACATAAAGAATTCAGACAACAAATGTTTTATGTGGTGTGTTCTCGCAAGGCGCATTATATCCGCAAAAACGCAGAGAGAGTGTCTAACTATCGTCCTTACATCAATGATCTTAACTTCAATGGAATATCCTTTCCTGTTAGTGTAGATCAAATTGATCAGTTTGAAGAACAAAACAAACCAATAACTGTTAATATTTACACATGGGATGAGGAAACAAATCTACAGCCCATTAAAGTGTCTAAGAACAGCCCAACAATTGGCGAACCAGACAAAAATCATGTTGACTTACTACTGATGTTTTCACCAGCGGGGCTACCGCATTACACATTAATACGAACAATGAGTAAACTAATGCAGCATACTTCAAAAGATGGGCACAAACAAGAATTCTGCAGAAAATGTTTAACAAGAATTCCATCTGTGCAAGCCGCGAGCGAACATATAAAACATTGTATTAACCCAGTTGACTGTAATACAGAACTAATTACGCCCCCACCCGGATCTAAAGTTAGTTTTAAGACCTGGAAACGGATGCAAACTAGTCCATATGTTGTTTACGCAGACTTCGAATCGCTCATTGTTCCTTATGAAGGGCCAACCCCACAAAAACTTCGAAAAACAGTCTTAATGAGTAATCATCAGATTTGTTCATTTGCCTTCATTGTTGTCAGGTCGGATGGCGCCCATTCAGCACCAGAATTGTATAGAGGCCCAGATGCTGCAGAATACTTCTTAGAACGCATGCAGAAAGTGCGTAATGACGTTCTAATAATCTAAACTTATCTGAAATCATAATGACGCCTGAAGACCAACAACAGTAATGACTCAGCCACACATTGTTGGATTTGTGGTTTAGAACTCAGTGAAGAAGCAACAAATCCAAAAGTAAGAGACCATGATCACATTAGTGGAAAGTTCAGAGGAGCAGCGCACAGTAAATGCAATCTTCAACTAAAGTTTGAAACCAAAGACATGGAAGCTGCCTGTATTCTTTCATAACTTGCGAGGTTACGACTCTCATCTTATAATGAAAGCAGTGGACGATGCCTTCAGGGTGTCATGCATTGCACAGTCATCAGAAAAGTACATGTGCTTTAATCTAAATAACATGTCTTTTTATGACTCTATGCAACACATGATGGGATCATTAGAGTCACTGGCTATGTCCTTAAAGTCCTGCCCAATAACAGAAGAATATTTAACTCAACTCTTGTTAGAAAGGGCGTTTACCCTTATGAGTACATGAACAGTTGGGAAAGGTTTGATGAAGACACACTTCCCTAAAGGCGCGTTCTTTTCTAGTCTTAGAGGAAAGGACATCAGTGATTCTGATTACCAGCATGCTCAAGATGCGTGGCAGAAGTTAGAGTGTAAAACAATGGAGACTATCATGATTCATACTTGAGGGCCGATGTATGTTTGTTGCAGACGTCTTTGAAAACTATAGGAAGACCTGCATGAAACATTATAGCTTGGATCCCGCGCATTACATTTCTGCGCCCGGATGACTGGGATGCTTTCTTAAAGTTTACTGGAGTACAGATTGATTTATTGTCTGATTTACCAATGATTCAGATGATTGAAAACGGATTGCGCGGAGGAATTAGTATGGCGTCGCATCATTACTGTAAAGCAAACAACAAATACTTGGACGATTATGATCCCAGTAAAAGGTCTAACTATCTTATGTATTTAGATGCAAACAATCTGTATGGATGGGCAATGGCGCAATCACTTCCATTACGTAACTTTAAAATGTACACAGGCGGCGATCCGAATAATATTCAAAAGCATTAAAGTGGTTGGGCAGTTTAACGCCTGATCAGCAGCGTGGTTTCATTCTAGAAGTTGATTTAGAATATCCTCATGAACTCCATGACCTGCATAATGACTATCCATTAGCAGCAGAAAGTCTAAAGATGGATCCAAGAGAACCGCCAAACTTGTGCCTAATCTTCGAGGCAAAAAAAATTATGTCTGTCATTACAGACTTCTACAATTTTATTTAAGACATGGGTTGAAGTTGACAGCAGTTCATCGCATAATTGCTTTTGACCAAGAACGGTTCATGAAACCATACATCATGAAGAACACTGATCTCAGAACTAAATCCACAGATGCTTCAGAAAAAGACTTTTCAAGCTGATGAACAACAGCTGTTTTGGAAAGACTATGGAGAATCCGCACAAGCTAAAGATTCAATATCACAGCTAGAGACTTTAAAATTTTTGACATTGTCTTGAGAGAACAGCATTTTCCCAAACCTGGCTCATTCGTCCTAACCAGTTTCGGAGAATGACCCGGGTTTGGGTAAAAGCGTTCCTTGACAATAAACTTAATAACCAAAAAAAAACAACCCTAAAAACAAACATACTGTGAGGGTTACCTTTTTTAAACTAATTTTACTAAACTTTTCAGTTTTAGTTTTGCTTAATCCTGTTTTTTTCCTGGTCATTTTCAATAACATCTTTTTCCGCAAACTTTCTTAAAGTCCTGTCTTTCAGGGAAAAATAACATAAGTCTTTCTGTTCTCTAAAGTTTTTTTAAAACCGGTTTATTTCGGGCATAAAATCCAACATTTTATCCATCATGTCTTCCGCTGAAAGCCGTTTTGACAAGTTTTTTCTCTTTTTAACTATATTTTTTTCTGCCGAACAGTCATCTATAATAAAGATTTCTGCGTTCCCTTAAAAACATTTTAAAAAAGTATTCTAAACATCGTATTTAGGCAGGATTAACTAAAAAAACGTCATTGCTGCCCATAAAAACCTTCTATCATGAATGCTTTTTTCCCTTTTTAATTTTTTTGGACAGAAAACCAAATATGACAAAATTTAGTGATAAACTTTTTGTAATAATCTAGGACAAAATTGTTTTTCCACAACCAGTCTCCCCCAAATCTTTAAACAATGGGGGGATTTATAAAATAAAGTTTAACTGCCCATAGTTTTATAACAAAATTTAAAATCAATCCAGTTATTTTTTTATCATATCTCCTCAAAACTTGTCAGTATATAAAACCTAGGGCCCCAAAATGTGAAAATTTAAATCCAATTCAGTTCGAAAGATTGTTTCTATTTAAGTCAACATTGTTTTGTTGCTTGTTGTTAGATCTTAATACCCTCGCCATGTGAAGAACGACGATGGAACGTTAAGGCTTTTAACCAAGTTTTGCCACTAATAAATTTCCCTTTTTAAAAGGACTCACTAACCCCACAACCCCATCCCCTCCAAATCTTTAAGCAGAAATTCAAAACTTTTAAAAGTGTCTCCTAATTTTCTGCTTGGAAAGAACTGTTTTTTTGTGAAGCTTTTTTACAACTTTTTCTTTTCTGTGGGGGAGTATTTTTTTTTCCCATACGGCGTTATTTCAATTTTTTTTCCGACTATTGTCGCCCGGCATAAGACTTACATGTAAAGGGCCAAGTTGAATTTTTTTCTAAAACTTTTTTGAGGGCTAAAATATGAAATGGGCTTATGAATTCAAATTTTATTTCCCATTCAAATATGGTTCAAGGGCCTTTGAGGTCAGGTTTTCAAACTTTTTTATATTCATACTGGCCAACATTATTCCCTCAAATTTGGCCATTTTCTTTTTAGGAAACTTTTGCTGTCGCCACCTCTTTGCGTTATAATCACCATCTTTTGTATCAAAACCAACAAACGCCTATCCCCCACCGTTCTTTTAAAAGCCCAACACTGAAAGGGTCTTTTAATTTTCTAAGTTATACCCCTTACAGGGCAAAGTAACTCCTGTTCTCGGGCCCACGCGACTTTTTTTTTTTAGTAAAGTATTATTTTATTTCCAAAAAAATGGCGGTTATCACATTTCACAATTTCCCCCCCGTTTTGTCTTTGATTTTTATTTTAAAAATGATCCGCCCTCCCACAAAAAATCTTTTAAACTGTAAATTGGGGAAAATTGTATAATTTCATAATCGCAATATGCAGTTTCCCTGACGAAGAGCTTTTAAAAACGTTGAGGGCCTTCCATCAAAAATTTTCATCAGTGCTCAGCCACCCAAAAGAAATAGAGAAAAATGAAATGTAATGCAAGATCGGCGGATTTTCTCCCTCTAAGTAGTTTTTTTTGCGTAACTCTAAAACTATAACGGCCCGATTGGCATTGTAAACCCCTAAAAATTTTACACTCTTTATCAAAAAGTACCCTACCCCTTCTTTCTTCATTTAAAAGGTAAACTTGTTTCGATTCCTTGTTAATTTGGAGCAATGTCGAAGTTATCATTGCTTCTTTTAGCGGCAAAACCCTAAAACTCAGGTAGGTTTAAGGGCAACAAATTGGCCTCTATTATTAATTTTTTTAAAATCTTATTTTTTCCCTTGGCTTTGCTTTTTTTAAACCCATACACTTTGTAAAATATTTCGGAGCCCCCGTTTGGTTCCGCATTCTTTATTAATAGCATTCTAAAAAGAAGGGCGGCTTGATTGTTATGTTAAAAACATTTTTTAAAAAAAATTAAAAAGATGCATTAAAATATACTGATCAAAAATTCTGTTGGGCCGCACTAAAAACTTAAAAATATAACAACGACACCCTCGACATTTCTGTGACCCAGATGACACCTTTCAAAAAAAGGTAAGACTCCTTTAAGCAGATACTTAACCCTCCTTTTAAAAAAAAAAGACACACCCCAAAAGTGTGGTTTAGTCTTCCAAATGCAGTTTTATCAGAACCACTAAATTTTTGCTGTGTTTGTGCATCATCTGGGTGGGAGTGTCGTTCTGTCACTTAAATCATCCTGTCCTTTGGTGGGGCAGTGTACGATTTCATGTCTATTACCCCTTTCAGACTTTTTTTGACTGAATTTGCAAGCGCCATTACCAAATGAAAAAACCGTTTAACCCCCTTCAAAACAGAAAGACATGAAGGCTTTTGAACAAAATCTGTAACGAATTAAAATTTTAAAACATCAAACAGACTTTAACAAAATTGGATTTTAATATGGTTAGGCACCCCTATTATTGGGGCGTGCCGAAAGTAAACTAGACTGGAATCCTCCTTACCTTTTCCCTCTTCGGGCAGGGGCTTTTCATCGGGCCCAAAGCAAGAGCATAAAACAGCATGGACAACTTTTATCTTAGAACTTCAAAGGGGCCTAACTAAAGCGGAATAAAACGAATAAAAAACTCTGTTGTACTTACTTTGGGTTTTTGGGTGGGTTTCGCAACCCAAAAACGAATCGAGCATAACTACCCTTCATGGCTTTGACGCGCAAACAGTATTTGGAAAATTTAGAGGACGCCATTAATCTCAGTGATTTGCCTTAAAGTATTAAAAGGCCCAAATTTTTTTACAGTACCAAGATCGAAAGTAGACTTTGCTGTTGGCAGGTTTTTTACATGCTGCCTTCTACCTCAGGTCCAGATGGGAACAATAATAAACTACAATAATGAAATCCTTGGGGCAGCAATGAACAGAAGTGGGAAAAAAAACGAATAAATTTGACCCAGTAATATGCAACGTAAAAAAAACAAGATGACCCCCAAGAATAAGAAACCAATCCCGGGGCCCAAACCCGAAGACCGTTGAAGCTCGCAAAGCTCGCGACTCTTTCGCAAAGTCAAAATAATACCAGAATTAAAAAGACAGGCTTGTTCTTGGATTAACTGGCCTGGGATTACTTGGTCTTTATCTTACAAAAAATTTTAACCCAACTATAAGAGAACTAATGTCCATAAGTGCTGGGCCATAAAGCCAACTACTTTGCTTGCAGTAGACAAAACCAGCTAACAATACCTCCAATATACCAGTAAAGAGTCTATACTTTACCACAATTTTTTTTAAAAAACTCGCAAGATGATAAGCGTTTTTTTACCCATGATTTATCGGGTTTGGGGCGATGGGGTGGGGGCACTGGATTTGACCACCCCCCGCCTTTAATCCAACACCAGTGTACTTATTGCAAATCCTGGGCATTTAAAACGCTTGCAAATGTGACACCTTGCTCTCTAAAACAGTTTTTTTATTCTTTCTGTGCGTTTTCTTCATAAAAATTCTTTGAATAGTTTCTCTTATTCTCTCACTTGAGTTCGAATCTTCTCGGTTAGTAACAACACTTCTAGTCTTGCTGATCTTCTTGTTCAAGATCTTTTAGTCTTTGGGGGTTATTTTTCTTAATATAACCCAAAGTTGGTCACGCCTCAACAGTTTTTTTTTTTCCTTTTTTATGCCATCATTCACCCTTTTTGCTAAATTTTTTGTTAAATTCGCCTCATGCTTCTCAAAGCAAATCAAGGGCCGTTTTCTCGCGGGTAGGGGGGAATCATTAATTGTTTTTTAATGCTGTTTCTTGGGAAAAACGGTTTCTGTTTATTGCTTTTATTATTTCATCTGCCGATTGATTTAATTCAAAGTTCCATGTTTTGTATTTGGTTAGCTGTTGGAATTTTTGCAGTGTTTTTTGAATTTGAAAACTGACCCTATCAAATTTTTGGGCCCCAAAACAAGGCCAAGGCGATTTTGATCTTTCACACTGAGTCTTTGTAAAATTGTCCCTTTTGGCAAAAAACTTTGAGGGGTCGGGTTTAGTTGTAAGCCGAACAATTTGCCCTTGGGTCTTTTTTTCAACAAATGACCTCTTCTAATCAAAATCATTTGGTCTAAAATTTTGGGGGGTTCTTGGCCTAAACTTTGTAAAGCTCCGACGCTTTCTGTTAATTCACGCCGCTTTGAGAGCTTGGCGTGCCGTTTTAAAAGGACATTTCACTCATGTCGTCCCACGATCAAAAACTATAATCTCCCCCTTCTTCCTGCCATTTTTTAAATAATTAATTTTTTTATTTTGCTTCAAAAAAAATGTCACAAGAATATGCTCGATTCTAACCCGCAAAAGCCTGAAAAAGCCCCTTGGCGTGAAGGGAAATAAACGAATATTACTGTTCCAAAAAAACCCTACTATTGATCGGATAAAATTTTACGAAAAATTTCAGATTTAGGAGCGGATATTGATTGTCCCGGGCTCGCGCGACTTACTTTCAAAATAGAACTCGCTTAAACAACAACCCAAACAGGACAGTTGCCCAGAATTTGGGAGGGCAATTTTTAAGAAAATTTCTAAAAAATTGGGGGGCAAGAAAATTTCTTTACCAATGCAAATTTTTTTTAACCCTTTTTTTCTGATCTAGGCAAAACCGGGAATGAAAGGGTTGATTTTGCGTTTCAAGAATCAAAAAAGAAGAAGACTAAAAATGAATAGGCGCGGAGATACAAAAGGGAAAAAGTATGTACCGTAAATTTTCGTAGGGAAACGTTTTTCCTACCCTAGATTTGGTTTTTAAAAAGGCATGCTCCAAAAAACTTTTCAAGGTGCATTAAAAGACAGAGTAAAATGAACTAACTTTTAATAATACAAAGTTTTTAGATCTCGACCCGAAGCAAAGTACAGCATTTCTGAAAATCTTAGAGTTTGCGTTTTTAGAAACCCCTTTACTTAGCAACGCTGATTGAGCAACAATATCAACAAAATTAGCAATATATTCAAAAGTTTCATCATAAAACATACCCAGAAGCGGGGGCAGACACTATTGGAATTTTTATTTTTTAGCTCGCAGCAAGATCGCTTAAAGGTTTTTTATTCTCGCAAGATGAAAAAACCCGTTAAAAAGAAAAGTGAAAAGTTTTTAACCCTAAAATAACAAAGTACAATGTTCATTGAGGGTATCCAAACCCAAATTTTTCCAGCGGCTTAAACCTTATCACATTTTGGGAAAAAAAAGAAAACTGTTTGGGGCGGGGGGTGTAAAACCCAAACATTTTGACCTTGGTTCTAAAGATTTACATCTTCCAATTTTAGGCTTGATGATTATTTAACAAAAAAAACGGTTTTGGATTGACCAAGTCAACAGAGGAAAATCATGCATGGAAGCGGGGGAACTGTGAGGCGTAATAAACATTAAAAATGTAAAGAAGAAGAACCCGATAAACCCGTTAAAATGACATTTGTTTTTAATATTGATCGCCTGCTATTAAAAAAAACAGATTAGAAGATAAACAATACAAATTATTTTTTTTTTATAAAAAGCTGTCTGTTCAGGTTTACCAAAATGTCCCACAGCGCCGCCAAGAGAAGAGATAGTAAAACCCCCGGGCATAAAACTTCAGATTAACAAACTTACGAAAATGCAGCAAGTACTAGAGCAAGCCCTTTTAAAAATAACAAAACCAAAGAAGTATTCTGCCCCCCTTTAATGCTGTTACATATGTTAAACTGAGATCGATATAAGTGCCTATCACGGGAAAACAAGTTTTGGTCTCTTAGCAACGGCATAGGCGCCCGCAGCTTTACCTCTAGGGGGTTTGTTTTTACTCTGGGTCTTGTTCATTACTTAAGGCGGCTGGAAAAAAATTTAAAAAAACTAAACCCCAAAAGCACACGCTAGGTTCACAAAAAGGCTAACTTAGTTTTTTCAAATGACAAAAAATAAAGCCTAGCTACTCAAAAATCACGGATGAAAAATTTAAACTTTACAGGCCCATTTTAGACTACAAAAGACAAAAAATTTGATCTTCAAAAAAAGGCAGGAAACTTTTTCCAACAGCCAAAGCCCACAGATAAAAAAGGAATGCTTAAAAAAAAAAAACGAAACATTTAAATCGTTTTAACGCTACCCGAACAACAACGAAGGGTGTTTTAATTTTGTTTTGATCCAAGCACAAAAAACCGTTGATATTAATTTGAATTTAAATTTTTTTTTTTAATTTAAAAAAATTTTTTAGTTGAAAAAAAATCAAAATGGGAAAATTAGAAGGGCCAGACAATTGTTTGAAGAAGCTTGAGAGGAGGTTTTTCAAAAAACACTGAAGATTGATTTAGAAGTCATTGTCCAACAAACGTACAGGCAACTTGTCATGCAATTTCTAAGTTTCCGGTAAACTAACAATAGACCCCCAGTTAAAGTAATTTAGCTGTTTTTTAAAGACATGTAAAAATAAATGAAAAAAATCAGAATTGGTCCAACTAAAAAAACGACTAATCTTCTCATAACGACTTAAAACCCCTTGGGCAACGAACGCTTTCACGTTTGACGCTGCCCCCTGAAGAAGCCAAAAAAGAGGGCCCGGGTTTGGCAAGGCAAGTTTTAAGATTAGATTAAAAAAGGCAAATATCACCGTGTTGGGAAGTCTTACTTCCACTGCCCCGAGAGTTGGAGGAAAAGAGCAGTCTAAACAAAAGAATTTAGACAACAAAAGTTTTAGTGGTGTTTTCTCGCAAGGGGCGCATTTATCCCCAAAACGCAGAAGAGTGCTAAATACGTCCTTTCACAAAATCTTAACTTTAAAGGGTACCTTTCCTGTTGGTAGATCAAATTGATCTTTTAAAACAAAACAAACCAATAACTGTTAATATTTAACTTGGGAAGGAAAAAAATTACCCCATTTAAAATGTCTAAGAACCCCAACAATTGGCGAACCCGACAAAAATCATGTTGACTAAACGGGGTTTTCACCACGGGGTACCGCATTACACATTAAACGAACAATGAGTAAACTAATCAGCTTTCTTCAAAGATGGGCACAAACAAGAATTCTGCAGAAAATGTTTAAAAAAGAAATTTCCCTCTTGCAAGCCGCGAGCGAACATATAAAACTTGATTTAAACCCCTTGACTGTAAAAAGAAACTAATTTCGCCCCCACCCGATCTAAAGTTTTGTTTTAAACCTGGAAACGGTGCAAATAGTCATATGTTTTTACGCAGATTCGAATGCTCTTGTTCCTTATGAAGGCCAACCCCCCAAAAACTTCGAAAACATCTTAATAGTAATCATCAGATTTGTTCATTTTTCCTTTATTTTTTCGGGCGGGTGGGCCCCTTCAGCACCAGAATTTTATAAGGCCCCGATGCGAGAAAACCTTAAACGCATGCAGAAAGTGCGTAATGACTGTTTAATAAAAAAACTTATCTGAATCATAATGCGCCTGAAGACCAAAACGTATGACTCGCCCCCAAAATTTTGATTTGTGGGTTTTGAACTCGTGAAAACAACAAACCAAAATAAGAGACCATGATCACATAGGGAAAGTTAAGGAGCAGCCCACAGTAAATGCAACTTCAACTAAAGTTTAACCAAAGCATGGAACTGCCTTATTCTTTCATAACTTCAGGTTACGACTCTATTTTTATAATGAAAGAGTGGACGATGCCTTTGGGTGTCTGCATTTCACAGTCTCAGAAAAGTACATGGCTTAATCTAAAAACAGCTTTTTTTTGACTCTTGCAACACATGATGGGATCATTAGTCACTGGCTATGTCCTTAAAGCTGCCCAAAAACAGAAAAATATTTTAACTCAAAATCTTGTTAGAAAGGGGGTTTACCCTTATGAGACATGAACAGTTGGGAAAAGGTTTGAGAAGACACACTTCCCCTAAAGGGGCCCTTCTTTTTTAGTCTTAAGGGAAAGAATCATGATTCCCCGATTACCACAGCTAAGTGCGTGGCAGAATTTTAAATGTAAAACAAGGAGACATAGATTTTATACTTGAGGGCCGATTATGTTTGTTTGGGAACGTCTTTTAAAACAAGGAAACCGCATAAACATTTTAGCTTTGGGTCCCCCGCATTACATTCCCGCCCCGGGATGAGCTGGGGTCTTCTTAAATTTACTGGTACAGATTGATTTATTTTCTGATTTTCAATGATCAGATGATTGAAAAAGGATTGCGCGGGGGAATTAGTTTGGCGTCGCATCATTACTTAAAGCAAAAACAAATACTGGACGATTATGATCCCAGTAAAAAGGGCCCAACTATCTTTTTATTTAGATCAAACAATTGTAAAGGGCAATGGGCAATCCTTCCTTACGTAAATTTAAAATTTTACACAGGCGTCCGAATAATATTTAAAAAGCATTAAAGTGGTTGGGCAGTTTAATGCCTGCAGCACGTGGTTTATTTTAGAATTTTTATTTAGAAAATTTCCCCATGAAATCCATGACCTCTAATGACTATCCCTTAGCAGCAAAATCTAAAAGGGTCCAAAAAAACCCCCAAAATTGTGCCTATCTTTTGAGGCAAAAAAAATTTTTCTGTCATTACAGACTTCTCAATTTTTTTTAAGACATGGTTAAAAGTT
Organism: Conus ventricosus; assembly: GCA_018398815.1. NCBI lineage: Eukaryota > Metazoa > Mollusca > Gastropoda > Neogastropoda > Conidae > Conus > Conus ventricosus. The sequence continues at coordinate 87,911,525 of CM031606.1, read as the reverse complement.
TTTGACAGCATTCATCGCATAATTGCTTTTTACCAAGAAGGTTCTGAAACCATAATCATGAAAACCTATCTCAGAATAAATCCACAAAGTTTAAAAAAACTTTTTCAAGCTGATAACAACAGGTTTTGGAAAGACATGGAAATCCCCACAAGCATAAAAAAGGGCAGATTAGTCACCCGAGAGAACGAAGCAATTTAAACTGATTCAAAACCAATTATCAGGCTTCAGAAAATTTTATGATCAGCTTTTTGGGACAATGAGAAAAAAAAGAAAAACAAATTGGACAAACGTTTTTATTTGGGTTTACTGTTTTGAATTATCAAAGCTTTTTAGTTAAATTTTTTAAGACTACTTTAAGCCCCTGTATCCTGATCCAATACTTTACACAGATACAGACAGTTTTGTTTAGATATCCCCACTGAAGACACTTAAAGACAGGAATTAAAGTGGAAAGGGGCAGTGATGGATGACATCCCAACCTAAAATTCGCCTTGCATTCAATTATAAAAAGAAGGTTTTAGGAAGATAAGGGTAATTAAATTTGGAAAAATAACAAGGAGTTTGTTTGGGTTTTAAAGGGAAAAAAGTACAGTTTTCAGCCAGGGAAAAAAAATTAAAGAAAGCAAAGGGAAAATCTCGCAGCGTTGTGCATCAAATTCAAGACAACTACAAAGAAGCATTTTTTGGGAAAAAAGACTTTTAAAAGACAACGTAAAACTGCGATCTAATTACATGGATCAACACAAAAATTTTAAAAAAGAAGCGTTTAAAAGAACAAACACAAAACGTGTGTTTGTTAACCAGAGTTTTCAAGCATATGGGCTTATAAACCCAAAATAATTAAACGGAACGTGTCTGGTGGGTTATCTGCGTTTTCTTTTACAAAAGATCTTTTGAGGACTGGTTTTTTTTTGTGTCAGTTTCTCGTAAATAATACACGGCGGGTTCATCTTTACAACTTTTTATTTCATAGGAAAAAACACTCCAAACTGGATCTGTTGCCCTGATGGGTGTCCCTTCGCTTCCCCCCGGGAAAAAAAAGGGGCCTTTCTTTTTAAACCCAAAAGTAATATTTGCTGGGTGTACTGGATCTTCCAACATTTATTTTTTTCTTTTTTTGCTTTTAGGGGTTTGCCCCCTTTAAAAACTTTATTATTTTTCGCGCAAACTGAGGCAGTTTTAAACCCCTTTTGTGTTCGAAATTTTCCCAAAAAGTCTCTGTGATACGTAGGAAAAAAATTTTTTTTGGATAAGTTTTTTAAAGTTTTTGACAAACCTGTGATCTGTGAAATGGAAAGCCTCTTCTAAGGTAACCTATGTTTTAAAACAAAATTGATTCACTTGCCCCTTTAATTCTTTTTCCCTCATCAACTTTAATCATGCGAGGGTAAGTTAGCGGGCCTCGTTTGGGAATCACTGTTGGGGGCAGCAACAGCAGAAGCACTCTTTTGTGTTTAAAGGCTCGATCTTTGTACTGAAGCCATTCAAGACTGTGAGTGCGTACTTAAATCTTTTTTGTCTAAACCAGGGGTAAAATAGAAGGGCCATTTGATGGTGTCGTTTTGGGGGTTGTATTGACAAGTGTGGCTCTGTATTTTTCAGGGGGCCGGGAAATAAATTTGCCAAAACGCTTGTTTAGTAACCATTCCTTGCTGTTTGTTCACTACTCCACTGCTTGCTTGCTTTTTTAATTTTCTGTTATTCCCCCCCACAGACCTTCCCAACGCCCTTTCCCCCCCGTATTTCGTACGGAAAGAAGAAAAATCGGAAAATACGACGACTGTAAAAACATACGGAGATAAAATCTCCCCAAAAAAGCTCGAGAAAGGCATAAAAAACCGTTTTCCCTCGGTGTTTTTGCTCACAGCATGGTCGAAGAACAGAAGAGAGAAGGAAGGGGGGAAGGGTTTGGGTTGTGTCGACGAACATCGCAATGGGAAAGGCTAGTCGTTGGTTTCGACTACACAGACATGGTTTAGAGAGACAGAGAGAAGAAGGGGAAAGGGAAGTTTGGCTTGTGTGCGACGAACAGGCAAGGAATGCTATTTTAGCCTCTCCCGCCCCCAACATTGACCATCCCAATCGCGTTAGCTGTTGCGTTTTTAAACTATTCCCCCTTTTGTCCAAACAACGAAACTTTTGAGTTGCTTCTGCTTTCCGGTTGAAAGTTTTACTATCCAGAATTTTTCCAAGTTTTAAACGGGGGGGAAAAATGGAGAAAATTTGCAAAAGCGGGAAAATCGAGGGGTAACGCATCAGGCAGTGGGGGAAAAAAAAACAACAAAACGAGATCAGCACTTCCCCGAATGTACACTAAAGACCCTGCATTGGAATCCAAAATTGATAAATTTTTCCCAAACACGGTGTCGATTTCGCTTTTTAAATTTGTGCCGGTGGCGCCCAAAGATGTTGCGGCCTGAAGTCGGAAACTTCGAAAAAAAGGGGGCCTGGTGCAATCGCCAAAGTTACCAATTTTTTCGACTCTGTCTCTTCCAAAACAAATTGATGACAGGATGTGTTTGTGCTGAATCCTGTTTACTCACTCCCGGGAGCACAACATTCCCTGAGGCTTCCGACCAGCTGGGCCCTTGTTCAAGGGTATGTTTCCAGGCAATAAAATTGCCCAAAGCTATGCCTATGAATAGTTTATTGTGACACGAAATGAATGGATTATTTTGCAACAAAACTGACCTTCCCCTGTGACTAAACCAAACTGAAACTGAATGGGTTACTTGTACAACTTAATCTACAATTAGTAGGCCCATCCTTTGCTTGTATGTTTTTTTTTTTGTGCGACATCATGTTTTCCCCCCCTGGTATTTTTCGGTGTCGATGACTGCTATGAACCATGGTTCTTTTTAATGATTTTTTGCTATAATTTTTTAAAAATGTCTGTGTATTTGTGTGTACTGTACATTATTGTATGCAGGGGTTAGTTTATAGGTTTTTTTTCTATTTTAAAAAATAAATAAAACTAACATGATTTGCCGTCATGCGATGAAAATACTGGGAACTGCTTAAAATACTGAGAACAGTTTTCAAAAGAACTGACAAGCCTTTTTGGTATTGGAAAGGGCTGCTTCCAAAATTCCTTTTGGTGAATAATAGATTTTGTTCATTTTTTACTCAGCCAATATTATGCGCAACAAAATACACAACGGTCATACCAAAAACAATAAACCCGATTTCTTGCATCTTTTGTTTTTCTGATGGTTGATAAAAGTCACTGAATTTTGGTGGGGGCAATGTCTCAATTGTTTGCCTGTTACAAGATAATACTCTTTTATTGCCTGATCAACGTCTTTAAATGTGTAAGCTGCATGTCCCTGTTTTTTCAGTGTGTCGTTAATAAAATCTAACTGCTCAATTCTCTGCTTTTCATAGCGATCTTGTGCGGCTGCTAGTTGCTCCATAGCTTTGTTATGTCTTTTTCTCTCGCCGTCATCCCGTAGTTTACTAAACGCGTAATTACTTCCGCTAAAAGCAAGCGCATTAACCACAGCGCCGCCTATCATCATTACGAGTGAAGCCATTTTTTATAAATGTATTTTTTATTTACATATTTATACTGTCTGGAATTATTCCTTGCTTAACTAGAAAATCTTTCGTAGCAAACGAAGCTGCAATGATAGCAATTAGCTTTGCTGAATCCTCAAAGTCTAGTTTGCCAAGATCTGCTGGTTTAATTCTTAACAAGCTTTTACCAAGCATTGAGTATCCTACACTTAGGCCTCCAATAACAGCAGAATGGTATACAAGGTTGGTAACAGTTTTTTCGATGCTCATTTTTTTAAAATAAAATAATTATAATTAATAAAAAACATGAACAGTGATGATCTACTACAGCTACAAGGCAGCCTAAACCTTCCTGAACTTATGAATGACCAAGTTGATGACCAAGCTATTATGCCCAAAAAGGAAAGGTTGTATTCTTTGGCAGCATGTGGAAAAACAAAACAGTTCCTCGGAACTGAATTCAGCATTGAACAGATTCAACAGATGTCGCCACAAGACATTTTAAAGTATCATAACAGGTATGAAGCGCAGCTGGGGTCTAGAATGGTAAAAGTGTGGGGCAAACGGTTCTTAGTTTGTACACTAAACTAGTCAGTAGATTTGCTCCCATTGATTCTGAACAAGATCTTACGTATGATTTAACGCAAGATCCAGTTTTAACAAAGTCATTAGAGTCTCTAGGATGTGATCTATACTACAGATTTGGAACATTGTTATCGCCATTAATCATGGATTAATAACTTTTAATCATATAGATTTTGTTTCCCTTCAAAATGAACGAGCTAGAAAATCAGCAGAACCAGAAAACACTGAATCAGGTGGAGAAAGTAACCAAGCCAGAAAATCAGCAGAAAACGCTGAATCTGGTGGAGACCAGTGAAAAGCATCCTCATCCTGGGCGTGTTAAAGCAGGAAGAAAATTAGCAGAGTGGAACAGACAAAAAAAATTAATGTTACAGAATATGACTCATCATGAAAACATAACACCGCCAACGCCAGAACAAGTTGATTCAATGCCCGCTATAAAAACTCCATGCGATTCAAGGGCCCCAAAGTCTTCATGGAATATTGAACTTAAAACTGTTGCCATTTTTGGCGCCCTTGCTGCTGTGGGGGGCAGTTATTACGGTTATAAAATATATAACCAATGGCAACAAAAACAAAAGAAGTTAAAACAACCTGAACCACTAAATACAGAAAAAGACAACTGCACGCCAAAACCGCCAACAACAAAAGATCATTTTGATCCATTTATAATGCAATAATATTTTAAATTTTTTTTAATAAAAATAGATCATGGCGTATTATAAAATGATGAAGTCAATAAATAAAGACATGGAGTCTATAAAAGACATTTCCATAGACCAGAATTGTAATCAATGTGGTTGCTTAGGATGTAAGAACTTCATTAAGATCTATGCAGAGAACGCTGAGCAAGACATCCTCAACGATGACACGTTTTTTGAGGCGTGTGTGTACTATATTAGACATCTACTATTTAAGATAAAAACATAGCTTGTATTTTTTTGATAATTATAAGATAACTTGAATAAGAACTTGGTTGTACTTAAAGGATGACTTAGTTATGATCTTGAGGTGACTTAATCAAGAACTTAGAAGTTACTTGATCAAGAACTTATTAGGAACTTGAAGTAACTTAATTAAAAACTTAATTAAGAACTTGGGGTGACTTAATTAAAAACTTAATTAAGAACTTGGGGCGACTTGGGGGTAGGAGTGTGTGTGGTGTACACAGGGGGTGGGGTGGGAGGACGTGCGTGCGTGGGGTGGGGGTGGGGGACGTGCGTGCGTGGGGTGGGGGTGGGGGACGTGCGTGCGTGGGGTGGGGGTGGGGGGACGTGCGTGCGTGGGGTGGGGGTGGGGGGACGTGCGTGCGTGTGTGTGCGCGCACCTTTGATTATTATAAGAAACGAATGTTCAGAATATAATATAGTTATTATCAGTAAAACAACAAAACAACAACAATAACAGCACACACGCACAAACATTTAAAAAATAAGGAAGTGCTTGCATGGGGAAAGGTTTTATGGTTGGCGCTTAAGCGCCGTAAATTCAAGACGGCTGCCGGTCTCTCTGTCAACTGAAGATTATTCAAAGCAGCCACCAAGTGCATTTATCAAAGCTTGATTTAATAAACAAGACAGTTGAATAAAGTACATTCTGTGGCCGCCCGAAGGCAGCCAAAAAAGTTGAAGCAGGACGTTGAAGCGAAGCAGTGAAGCCAGTAATCACAGCAATATATACAAAGTCATGAAGTGCTTGGTGGAAATTCAAGGCAGTCAACTCTAAACAAACCCGACCGCTCCTGCATGAGCGGTATCTAAAAATAGATCTTACGTCAGTGGTAGGCCTGCAGTGGTCTTACAGTCGCGCGCACTGTTGCTAAAGCAGCCAACTCTAAACAAACCCGACCGCTCCTGCATGAGCGGTATCTAAAAATAGATCTTACGTCAGTGGTAGGACTGCAGTGGTCTTACAGTCGCGCGCACTGTTGCTAAAACGCCACACAAACAAACATTGTATGACTAGGGCTGTGACAGTTGAGGTTCAGCCAGGATATTTGGAACTTTTGACCAGTAGTTTCTGTATTCTACAATCTGTAGCATGTTTTCAATTTGCTTCAGTTTTATTCATGATAAAACTGACTGGCAGACCAATATTGTAAAACTGAGGAAATGGTTGAAGTACTTTTGCAAGAGTACGTAGCTTGCGTACGTAAACATCTGAATATCCTGTTTTTTCTTTTAACCATTGTGCCCACGTTTCTTTCATTCTTCCTTCTTTTCTTTCTTTCTCCTGCCAGTTTTTGCACAAAATCAGAAACCGACCAAACTGAATATGAAACATATTGTTTGGGCGTCCTGTCTTTTTAGATTTCTAATCCCTTTTTGCAGTTTTTCTTATAATTTCATTTTCGCCCGCTGAGCAGTCAAAAAGAACAGAATCTAAAAAGGCTTTTCTTGATATGCCAGTACTGGTGTCAGCTTCATTTGCAACAAGATAATTGTGCAAATCTGTTGGAGAATCAAGCTCCAACCTCTTTTTCTTTCTTCCTTGTTTTTCTTTGAATAAATCTTCCATCTTTCGTTTTGGCCTTTTTGGTAGTTTCATTGGCCTACTGTTTTTGCCTTCTCAGCAATGTTTGCCATTTTCTTCATGAAATAGCCTGTTCTCTTCAAGTACATTCTTTTCTTCTTCGGTCCACAATTCTGTTGGTGTTGGAGGTGGTAATGGAACATTGCAAGCTTGATCCATGTCAGGTAAAATTAAACTAGTTGCCTGCCTAGAATAATCTAACAATTCTTGATGAGCAGCCTGTGATTCAAGAATTTCTCTACCTAATTCGGAAGAAATACTATCTTCAGACATTTGTGACATTTCGCCTTGTTAAATTAAACACTTTTCTCACTGAAAAAGCACCACAGCACAGCACAGCCTTCCAATGTAAAATGACAGACAGCTAAGGCACAGTCAAAACACAGCCTTCTTGTGAAGTAATCCGGTGAACAATGGCGAAGCCGGTCTTGTTGACGTGGCGGCCACGAAGTGGCAATGACACGTGACAGTCTAGAACATTCGCTTATGTTGCAGTTAACGGGGCCGTCAGGTGTGCTTTATTGATTTTTTGGTCGCCCTTTGTAAGCGAGCCGTGCACTGTGTGAACGAGGGTCGCTTGTCTGCGCTAGCCGTGCCATAGCATAAATAAGTGATCAGGTTTCAGCCTCGTGTCTGCCTGTCTGTGTGGGCAAAGTTTTGTAGGTAAAAATTAGTCAGAATAAGTGTGCGGATTTTATGTCAAAAATATAACTTAGTTTTAAAAGACAAGTAAGTTTTTGTAAATTAGTATTAAAAACGGATAACCCTACACAGTATGTCTGTTTGTAGATAATCGTTATTTTTTGGTTATTGGAAGTCTTACTTGTCAGAGAACTAATAAATGCCGCTTTTAGGCCACTTTCGCCCAAAAACTGGTTGATCGCGAAAGTGAGTTAGAATTGGTAAAATGCTGTTCTCTTCTTGTTATCCCAGCTGCTCCCAGCACCTGTT
>CM031606.1:87901021-87903841 GCA_018398815.1 Conus ventricosus | reverse complement strand
TGGGAAAACCCGTTATTTAAAAAAAACGGTTTCTTTTTTTAGAGATTAGTCCAAAACCATCCTCGGGTCACAACAGACGTACCTGCTAAATTTCAAGAAGATCGGGTTTAAACAGTTTCTTTATAGGGTTTGGTGTTTTTAACGGTTTTTAACCGTTATAAATAACGTTTTTTAACTGCCAAATAACGGTTCTAATTTTAGAGAAGTAGTCCTGTACCTGTGCAATGTCACAACGGCCATTTCATGAAAAGCAGAGGAAAAAGATGTCTTTGAAACCGTTATAACAGTTTTTAACGGTTTTTTTAAAAAGGGTTTTATTTTGTTAGAGATTAGCCAAAACCATCCTCGGGTCACAACAGACGTACCTGCCAAATTCATTACAATCGGTTGAGCCGTTTTTGAGTCTATAGCGTACACACACACACACACACACACACACACACGCAGACAGAATTTGCCATTTATAATTAGATATATATATTACAACCTCTGGAAGAACACATACGAAGTTATCCATGGTTCAAAAAACTCAATACACAAAGCAATACAGTATTCATCACATTTGACATAGTAGATTTTTAAAACCCATCCATAATGAGGAACTACTCACCAAAGCCCTGAAGTTTGCCAGTAACCACACAGACATAACAGGGTCAGAAATGGAAATCATTCTCCACACCAAGAAAACATTACTACACAGCAGAAATGAAACCGGGATCAGGAAAACCAACAGAAATTCAACATTCGACGTAACCATGGGTTCATATGATGGCGCAGAAACATGTGAACTGGTTGGACTATTCATGCTGATTCAACATCAAGAAAAAACTCGGAAAACAAGTCGGACTATACAGAGACGATGGCCTTGCTGCACTAAACAACAATCCAAGAACCATCAAAAACAAGAAGAAAGAACTATGCAAAATCTTCCAAAACCACAACTTAAAGATTACCATTGAAGCAAACAAAAAGGTAGTGAACTACTTAGATATAACACTGGATCTCAACAATCATATATATAAACCATAACAAGAAACCCAATTATACACCTCTTTATGTACACACCAAAAGTAACCATCCACCATCTGTATAAAGACCATACCCCATGGCATAAACAAGAGACTATCAAACCTGTCATGCAATGAGAGAGTGTTCAATAATGCAGGCAGTAGAATACCAGGAGGCACTACAAAAAAGTGGATACAATTACAAATTACAATACAACCCGGACACAACACAAACAAAAGCAAGAAAAATAGGAAAAGAAAAATCATATGGTATAACCCCCCAAAACGACGGGAAACTCAAACAAACAATGGGAAAGAATTCTTTAGAATCCTAACAACTTCATTTCCAAAAGAACACAAACTGTCCAAAATATTTAACAAAAACACTGTCAAACTATCGTACTCATGTATGCCCAACCTCAATAACCTGATTGACGCATCCAACAAAATGAAAATCAACACAGCAAAGAAGGGTGAAGAAAGGAAATCTTGCAATTGCACCAGAAATGGAAATCGTTGTTAGTGAACACACACCCAAAATAAAAACCTGAAAGCCCCCCCAAAAACACGTGCAGCCAACCCGCACGTGCAAACAACCGCAAAACGGGAGCCCACACGCTATATAACATCGGCGGTGGTGGGCCAGAGACATCCTGATGACAGCGCAACACGCTCGAAACAAATTTGTAGAGTTTTAACCTTCCTTTTTAGTATTATTTAACAAATGTTGCTCCCCAAGGGGTCGAGCACTTTTAAAGTCATTTTAGGCTTTTTAATTATATTCATTTTTAATTATATTCATCTATATATAATAAAAATATATATATATATATATATATATATATATATATATATATATAGTTTAAAACAAGTTAAAAGAGGAATCTTAAAACTATCTACAAATATGTCTCGAGCGTGTTGCGCTGTCATCAGGATGGCCCTCGGTTTGCCCACCGCCGATGTTATATAGCGTGTGGGCTCCCGTTTGCGGTTGTTTGCACGTGCGGGTTGGCTGCACGTGTTTTGGGGGGCTTTCAGGTTTTGTTTTGGATGTGTTCACTAACAACTTTTTTCCCATTTATGCCTGCAGTTGTTTACTATTTCTGTTTTGGTGTTTAAAGTTGCTAAGTATGGTTTGCATAGTATAACCATTTTTCAGTTAAACATAGGTTGCACCTTTTGAAACATTGCTGTATGGTGATGCTCTTTTTATGATTTTCCAGGATAAATTGTAGCTGTTTTTGCGTCTTTAAGTTTCCAGATATATTTGCTCAGTTCTGTTTGGTTTTTATATTTTTCTTTATTAAATGACTGTTTGTGGTTTGCATATCTGGTTTTGAAGGGGTTTTCAGTGATCCCTATGTATGTTTCTTTTTCATTTTCTGATGTCACAGTAGCCTGGTATACAATGTTGCTGTGAAGACATTTTTGTTTAGTGGGCACTGCTCCTTTCTGGTGCAATTGCAAGATTTCCTTTCTTCACCCTTCTTTGCTGTGTTGATTTTCATTTTGTTAGATGCGTCAATCAGGTTTTTGAGGTTGGGCATACATGAGTACGATAGTTTGACAGTGTTTTGTTAAATATTTTAGACAATTTGTGTTCTTTTGGAAATGAAGTTGTTAGGATTCTAAAGAATTTTTTCCCCTATGTTCGTTTTGACTTTTCCGTCGTAGGGGGGGTTATACCATATGATTTTTCTTTTCCTATTTTTCTTGCTTTTATTTGTGTTGTTGTCTGGGTTGTATTGAAAATTTGTAATTGTATCCACTTGTTTGTAGTGCCTCCTGGTATTCTACTGCTGCATTGTTGAAC
>CM031606.1:87884236-87887521 GCA_018398815.1 Conus ventricosus | reverse complement strand
TCTTCTTCTTCTTCTTCTTCTTCTTCTTCTTCTCTCTCTCTCTCTCTCTCTCTCTCTCTCTCTCTCTCTTCTCACATCCTGCTAATGGTTCTCTCTCCATTCAAGAGAGAGAGAGAGAGGTTTGACAACCTCCTCCTGCAAGCCATCCCCAAAGATGACAAGGAGACACAGGCCACAAAGATTAACCAGGAAACCTGACCTCTAAGTGGGTCCATTTTTTGTACCCTTTTCACCTCAAAACACACTCGAGCGAAAACCTTGTCAGCCACGGTGCAATTTCCATCACCACTGTCTGAACAGCCTTCTGCAAAAGCTCTGTCAGTGTTTTGCACTCGGTGCGAAAGTTTCGAGTAACAAGCTCAAGAATTAAGATTATTGTATAGCTTTGACAAATGTAATTGTAGCAAAGAATATGACATTTGGTTTGAAAAGAGAGAGAGAGAGAGAGAGAGAGAGAGAGAGAGAGAGAGAGAGAGATGAGAGAGAGAAGAGAGAGAGAGAGAGAGAGAGAGAGAATCTTTATTCCTGAGGGTAGTAGAAGCAAGAAGATGCTTTTGTCATCTGGCCCTTGTCCTTTCAGGACGAAGGATCCTAACACATTAACACTGTTAGACAGTATGAAACTAAGAGACAGTGAGAGAGAGAGAGAGAGAGAGAAGAGAGAGAGAGAGAGAGAGAGAGGAGAGGAGAGAGAGAGAGAGACGGATAGACAGACAGACAAATATGGAGACAGACATAGAGAGAGAGACAGGCAGGCAAACAGAAAAACAGAGAGAGAGAGAGAGAGAGAGAGAGAGTGTGTGTGTGTGTGCGTGTGGGCATGCGTCCACATGCGTGTGTGTGTGTGTGTGTGTGTGTGTGTGTGTGTGTGTGTGTGTGTGTGTGTGTGTGTGTGTGTGTGTGTGTGTGTGTGTGTGTGTGTATGTGTGTGTGTGTGTGTGTGTGTGTGTGTGTGTGTGTGTGTGTGTGTGAGAGAGAGAGAGAGAGAGAGAGAGAGAGAGAGAGAGAGAGAGAGAGAGAGAGCATGTGAGTGCGTATGTGTATTTGTATGTGTACGACTCTATCTCTCCCTCCCGCCCTCTCTCTCTTTCTCTCTCTCTCTCTCTCTCTCTCTCTCTCTCTCTCTCTCTCTCTCTCTCTCTCTCTCTCTCTCTCTCTTTCTCTTCTATCTTATCAAGAATGCTTTGTTATGTATATTGCAAAAATTGTATAAGTTGAAAAATAACTCTCTAAACACATTTCTAAAATTATTTGACTCTCAGATTCAGCCAGTGGTTCAGTACGGTGCGGAATTATGGGGACTAGACAGTGCAGCATTACACTGTGAAAAAGTACATTTTTTTGGACTCAAACGATTCTTAGGCGTCGACATACGAACACCAAACGATCTGATATATGGAGAAACGAACAGATATCCTATATACATAAATTCTGCTTTAAAATGTATTAAGTTTTGGTTAAAACTAACTAGAATGGATGAGCATAGATTACCATATAAGGCATATCGTATGTTGTATGATTTGGACGAACGTGACAAAAGAAACTGGGCCTCAAATGTTCGTTGTAAATTATATATGTATGGGTTTGGTTATGTCTGGCTGAACCAAGGTGTTGATGCAATTGATGATTTTCTTCGGATTTTTAGAGATAGACTGATTGCATGCAGATGGCAAGAATGGAATTATCATGTGAGTAATAGCGAAAGATTTAACGTGTATAGATCCTTTTGCACTGCGCCTAATGTTAAAACCTATTTATTGTTGAATCTGGACAGGCATTTAAAATACGTAACTTCTAGATTCAGACTCGGTGTTTCTGAAATTGCAGTGCACTATTATCGTCACCGACCCCATTGCAATGCAGATTTATTATGCCAACTCTGCAAAGAGGAGATAGAAAATGAAGTTCATTTTGTGTTATGTTGTCCTATCCTGCAAAAACTAAGAGCTCAGTATATACCTTTGAAGTATTATAAAGTCCCAAATCACTTCAGACTAGCACTTCTTTTGGCGTGTACTTGTGAACAGTCAGAAATTTGTCGATTTATCTTCTTAAAGCGTTTAAACTGCGGTCTTGTATGATATCTTAGAATAGGTTATGTACACATATTGGTTATGTTTGTGTGTATCCTTAGGGTGCTTTTGTGATTGTACTTGCTAGCACCCCTTCATGAGGGGCAATGGCCTAATCATGAATAAATTATCTTGAGTCTCTTTCTCTATCTCTCCCCTTCTCCCTCTTGCTCTCTCTCTCTCCCTTCTCCCTCTCTCTCTCTTTCTCTCTCTCTCTCTCTCTCTCTCTCTCTCTCTCTCTCTCTCTCCTCTCTCTCTCTCTCTCTCTCTCTCTCTCTCTTTCTTTCTCTTGTTATTAGTTCTGCACACTCCATTGAAAAGAAAGCAGACACAGACGTTTTGACAACCTCCTCCTTTAAACCATCTCCCAAAGGTGACAGGGAGACAGCGGCCGATGTGACACATGTCACCCACGTGAATCAGCAAACCTCACCTCTAAGCGGGCCATTTTGTGTGCCCTTTTCACCCCCAAATACACTCAGTTGAAAGCCTTGTCAGCCACGGTGCAATTTTCATCACGCTGTCCGAATAGCCTGCTTTGAAAACTCTGTCACCCTGCTGCACTCAATGTAAAAGTGACAATTTGTCAGATTAGAGAAATGCAGAGGAACAAAATCAGGAAAGGTTCAGTATGTATAGACTTCACTTGAAATGAGTCATTGATCATAAGAATGTATCATGTGGTTTGAAAGAGGAGTGATGTGGGAAAGAGAGAGACAGACTGACAGACAGACAGACAGATAGACAGACAGATAGACAGGTAGGCCAAACAAAGGGGGTAGATTATGAGGTTGCTGCATGATCACACTTGTGTGAGTGTGTGTGTGTGTGCGTGTGCGTGTGCGCGTGTGTGTGTGTGTGTGTGTGTGTGTGTGTGTGTGTGTGCATGTGCGTTTGTGTGTTCCTGCTCTTTTTGTCTAAAATTTCATATACACTTTTTAAAGATTGGAACAAACAGAAGAATAACTGAGAACCAGTGCGACAATATATCCATCGCCTCAGAATGTGTGTGTGTGTGTGTGTGTGTGTGTGTGTGTGTGTGTGTGTGTGTGTGTGTGTGTGTGTGTGTGTGTGTGTGTGTGTGTGTGTGTGTGTGTGTGTGTGAGTGTGTGTGTGTGTGTGTGTGTGTGTGTGTGTGTGTGTGTGTGTGTGTATGTGTATGTGTGTGTGGACGTGTTTCTGTCTTTACCTCTCTTCTTCTTCTTCTTCTTCT
>CM031606.1:87779236-87876736 GCA_018398815.1 Conus ventricosus | reverse complement strand
ACACACACGCACGCACGCACCGCACGCACGCACGCACACACACACACACACACACACACACACACACACACACACACACACACACACACACACTCACGCATACTCTCTCTCTCTCTCTCTCTCTCTCTGTGTCTTTAATCTGGTTTGTTTGGTGGGGACCCCCCACCCCTTCGAGTAATTGTCAAAAAAGAAATCTGATAAACCCTCGAACAGCCGGTAGTTTGAAGAACCTGTCACCTAGTCGTCACTTCATATGACGTCTCATATGACGTCAATTTCCAGGTCATTGAAATGGCGGTTCTCGTGTCACACTCAGTGGCTTTCAATAGCAGCAGAAATCTGATATCTTTCTGTCGCCTTAATTCATCCGCCAATTGATTCACGTCTGTAAATCTCAAACGCCCGTGTTAATTATACCGGCAATTACACCTGACGACTCTTGTTATCTTTTTGTCTCTTTCATTTTCTTGACTGTTCACATGACGGAGATTGCAAAAGATTAACCATCGATGGCAACAGCGACATCAAGAACGGGTCCTTTATATGTTAACTTTCCCGCAGTCCTACCATGGTGAGCAGTCCACGAATCAACAGACGATAAAAAGATCCACAATGCCGTAACTTTAAGACCATAATCTCTCTCAATCAGAGTTCCACACACATGAAACACACAGTCCTATTGATCACAACCTGCAAGGTTGTCAGGACCTACGACTCCAAAGACCAGTACGATGAATGGCACTGGAATTTCCACTTAAGATGTTCCCTCACATTTTAGAGAGACTAAAATATCAGGAATATATATATATATATATATATATATATATATATATATATATATATATTTATATATATATATATATATATATATGTAGTATACTCCGCTTGTAAGACACCCCTTTATAAGAAACATCGCTTATAAGAAACGAACAATTTTGCACGAAAAAATCCTTCCCTTTGCCAAGTATTACTAAACATCGGATATAAGAAACATCGCTTATAAGAAACATCGTTTATAAGAAACACAATTTGAGGCCACTTTGTGCTGTCGTTCCGGATATAAGAAACAAAATTTGGCGGAGACGTTTTGACTCCATCGATTGGTTGAAAACTGGTGGAAACCTTAGTGCCACCGTGAACCGTACAGGAATTTCACTTCCTCAACGATTGCGAACTGCTATAAAAAATAAAAAATAAAAATAAAAATGCTGGTTTTCGGAAGGTTCCAGAGAGTACTCAGCAAATTCCGAAATGAAGAGCCAGAAGAGTCTTCGGAACAACAACAGCCACTCCTTGGGAGTCTCTTTCAAGGAGTTTTAACATTGACGCATCTGACTATTTCAACGATGATGAAAACGTCGAAACTGCGGAACCATTTATAGCAGCAGTGCGCAAGCATCATGTGCAGATCCTGAGGCAGATGATGAACAGGGGTCCCATGTGAAGAGGGTGATGACACTGACAGTGAGGCTCCTGAAGTGCTCACAAGTAAAGATGCTTTAGAGAAAGTTAGACAACTGAATATGTACTGTTCAGCAAATAGCTGCGACGATCTTACCATTAAGGCACTGCATGATTTTGGTGTGTTACTTGAAAAACACATTGCCAATGGCAAATCTTGGACTCGCATTAGTGACTTTTTTCAACCTGCGCGTGACAAGAAGAGACCCGAACAAGATCAGGCCAAAGTGAGGGTTGAAGAAATAGAGAGTGAAGAGAATAAGAGATGGGAGGAAAGGGCTGAAGGGAGCCTGTTTGACTGCAATCTCTGTTCACACACAGGCCTGTTTCATTGCATTCTCTGTTCACACACAGGCCTGTTTCATTGCATTCTCTGTTCACTCACAGGCCTGTTTCATTGCATTCTCTGTTCACACACAGGCCTGTTTCATTGCATTCTCTGTTCAAACACAGGCCTGGTTCATTGCATTCTCTGTTCACACACAGGCCTGTTTCATTGCATTCTCTGCTCACACACAGACTGTTTCACTGCATTCTCTGTTCACACACAGGCCTGTTTCATTGCATTCTCTGTTCACACACAGGCCTGTTTGACGGCATTCTTGTTCACACACAGGCCTGTTTCATTGCATTCTCTGTTCACTCACAGGCCTGTTTCATTGCATTCTCTATTCACTCACAGGCCTGTTTCACTGCATTCTCTGTTCACTCACAGGCCTGTTTCATTGCATTCTCTGTTCACACACAGACTGTTTCATTGCATTCTCTGTTCACTCAAAGACTGTTTCATTGCATTCTCTGTTCACTCACAGGCCTGTTTCATTGCATTCTCTGTTCACACACAGACTGTTTCATTGCATTCTCTGTTCACACACAGACTGTTTCACTGCATTCTCTATTCACACACAGACTGTTTCACTGCATTCTCTGTTCACACACAGGCCTGTTTCATTGCATTCTCTGTTCACACACAGGCCTGTTTCACTGCATTCTCTGTTCACACACAGGCCTGTTTCACTGCATTCTCTGTTCACTCACAGGCCTGTTTCACTGCATTCTCTGTTCACTCACAGGCCTTTTCACTGCATTTCTGTTCACACACAGGCCTGTTTCATTGCATTCTCTGTTCACACACAGACTGTTTCATTGCATTCTCTGTTCACACACAGGCCTCTTTCACTGCATTCTCTGTTCACACACAGACTGTTTCATTGCAATCTCTCTTCACACACAGGCCTGGGTTTTATTGCATTCTCTGTTCACACACAGGCCTGTTTCACTGCATTCTCTGTTCACACACAGACTGTTTCATTGCATTCTCTCTTCACACACAGGCTTGTTTTATTGCATTCTCTGTTCACACACAGGCCTGTTTCACTGCATTTTCTGCTCACACACAGGCCTGTTCATTGCATTCTCTGTTCACTCAAAGGCCTGTTTCATTGCATACTCTGTTCAAATCACAGACTGTTTCATTGCATTCTCTGTTCACACCAGGCCTGTTTTCATTGCATTCCCTGTTCACTCACAGACTGTTTCATTGCATTCTCTGTTCACACACAGGCCTGTTTCATTGCATTCTCTGTTCACACACAGGCCTGTTTCATTGCATTCTCTGTTCACTCACAGACTGTTTCATTGCATTCTCTGTTCACACACAGGCCTGTTTAACTGCATTCTCCTGTTCACTCACAGGCCTGTTTCATTGCATTCTCTGTTCACTCACAGACTGCTTCATTGCATTCTCTGTTCACACACAGGCCTGTTTCACTGCATTCTCTGTTCACTCACAGGCCTGTTTCATTACATTCTCTGTTCACTCACAGGCCTGTTTCATTGCATTCTCTGTTCACACACAGGCCTGTTTCACTGCATTCTCAGTTCATTCACAGGCCTGTTTCATTGCATTCTCTGTTCACACACAGACCTGTTTTCATTGCATTCTCTGTTCACGCACAGACTGTTTCATTGCATTCTCTGTTCACTCACAGGCCTGTTTCATTACATTCTCTGTTCAAACACAGGCCTGTTTCATTGCATTCTCTTTTTCCCTCACAGACCTGTTTCATTGCATTCTCTGCTCACTCACAGGCCTGTTTCATTGCATTCTCTGTTCACACACAGGCCTGTTTCATTGCATTCTCTGTTCACTCACAGGCCTGTTTTTATTGCATTCTCTGTTCACACACAGGCCTGTTTCACTGCATTCTCTGTTCACACACAGGCCTGTTTCATTGCATTCTCGTTCACACACAGGCCTGTTTCATTGGGATTCTCTGTTCACAAAACAGGCCTGTTTCATTGCATTCTCTGTTCACACACAGGCCTGTTTCATTGCATTCTCTGTTCACTCACAGGCCTGTTTCACTGCATTCTCTGTTCACACACAGACCTGTTCATTGCATTCTCTGTTCACACACAGGCCTGTTTCACTGCATTCTCTGTTCACACACAGGGCCCGTTTCATTGCATTCTCTGTTCACACACAGGCCTGTTTCATTGCATTCTCTGTTTTACTCACAGGCCTGTTTCACTGCATTCTCTGTTCACACACAGACCTGTTCATTGCATTCTCTGTTCACACACAGGCCTGTTTCACTGCATTCTCTGTTTACACACAGGCCTGTTTCATTGCATTCTCTGTTCACACACAGGCCTGTTTCATTGCATTCTCTGTTCACTCACAGGCCTGTTTCATTGCATTCTCTGTTCACACACAAAGGGCCCGTTCATTGCATTATCTGTTCACACACAGGCCTGTTTTACTGCATTCTCTGTTCACACATAGGCCTGTTTCACTGCATCTATGTTCACATACAGACTGTTTCATTGCATTCTCTGTTCACTCACAGGCCTGTTTCATTGCATTCTCTGTTCACTCACAGGCCTGTTTCATTGCATTCTCTGTTCACACACAGGCCTGTTTCATTGCATTCTTTGTTCACACACAGACTGTCTCATTGCATTCTCTGTTCACACACAGGCCTGTTTCACTGCATTCTATGTTCACATACAGACTGTTTCATTGCATTCTCTGTTCACTCACAGGCCTGTTTCATTGCATTCTCTGTTCACTCACAGGCCTGGTTCATTGCATTCTCTGTTCACTCACAGGCCTGTTTCATTGCATTCTCTGTTCACTCACAGGCTTGTTTCACTGCATTCTCTGTTCACACACAGGCCTGTTTCATTGCATTCTCTGTTCACACACAGACTGTTTCATTGCATCCTATGTTCACTCACAGGCCTGTTTCACTGCATTCTCTGTTCACACACAGCCTGTTTCATTGCATTCTGTGTTCACACACAGACTGTTTCATTGCATTCTCTGTTCACTCACAGACTGTTTCATTGCATTCTCTGTTCACTCACAGGCCTGTTTCACTGCATTCTCTGTTCACACACAAGCCTGTTTCACTGCATTCTCTGTTCACACACAGGCCTGTTTTCACTGCATTCTCTGTTCACACACAGGCCTGTTTCATTGCATTCTCCGTTCACACACAGACTGTTTCATTGCATTCTCTGTTCACTCACAGACTGTTTCATTGCATTCTCTGTTCACTCACAGGCCTGTTTCACTGCATTCTCTGTTCACACACAGACCTGTTTCATTGCATTCTCTGTTCACACACAGGCCGTTTCATTGCATTCTCTGTTCACACACAGGCCTGTTTCATTGCCACACACAGGCCTGTTTCATTGCATTCTCTGTTCACACACATACTTTCATTGCATTCTCTGTTCACACAACAGGCCTGTCTCATTGCATTTTTCTGTTCACTCACAGGCCTGTTTCATTGCATTCTCTGTTCACTCACAGGCCTGTTTCATTGCATTCTCTGTTCCACACATAGGCCTGTTTCATTGCATTCTCTGTTCACACACAGCTGTTTCATTGCATTCCTCTGTTCACTCACAGGCCTGTTTCATTGCATTCGCTGTTCACATACAGACTGTTTCATTGCATTCTCCCGTTCACACACAGGCCTGTTTCATTGCATTCTCTGTTCACTCACAGGCCTGTTTCATTGCATTCTCTGTTCACTCACAGGGCCTGTTTCATTGCATTCTCTGTTCACACATAGGCCTGTTTCACTGCATTCTCTGTTCACACACAGACTGTTTCATTGCATTCTCTGTTCACTCACAGGCCTGTTTCATTGCTTTCTCTGTTCACTCACAGGCCTGGTTCACTGCATTCTCTGTTCACTCACAGGCCTGATTTATGCATTTTCTGTTCACTCACAGACCTGTTTCATTGCATTCTCTGTTCACACCAAGGCCTGTTTCATTGCATTCTCTGTTCACTCACAGGCCTGTTTCATTGCATTCTCTGTTCACACACAGACTGTTTCATTGCATTCTCTGTTCACACACAGGCCTGTTTCATTAATTCTCTGTTCACTCACAGGCCTGTTTCACTGCTTTCTCTGTTCACTCACGGGCCGTTTCACTGCATTCTCTGTTCACTCACAGGCCTGTTTCATTGCATTCTCTGTTCACACACAGATTGTTTCATTGCATTCTCTGTTCACACACAGGCCTGTTTCATTGCATTCTCTGTTCACTCACAGGCCTGTTTCATTGCATTCTCTGTTCACACACAGGCCTGTTTCACTGCATTCTCTGTTCACACACAGACTGTTTCATTGCATTCTCTGTTCACACACAGGCCTTTTTCATTGCATTCTCTGTTTACTCACAGACCTGTTTCATTCCATTCTCTGTTCACACACAGACTGTTTCATTGCATTCTCTGTTTTACTCACAGACCTGTTTCATTGCATTCTCTGTTCACACACAGGCCTGTTTCATTGCATTCTCTGTTCACTCACAGGGCCCGTTTCATTGCATTCTCTGTTCACACACAGGCCTGTTTCATTGCATTCTCTGTTCACTCACAGGCCTGTTCATTGCATTCTCTGTTCACACACAGACTGTTTCATTGCATTCTCTGTTCACAACCAGGCCTGTTTCATTGCATTCTCTGTTCACACACAGGCCTGTTTCACTGCATTCTCTGTTCACTCACGGGCCTGTTTCACTGCATTCTCTGTTCACTCACAGGCCTGTTTCATTGCATTCTCTGTTCACTCACAGACTGTTTCATTGCATTCTCTGTTCACTCACAGGCCTGTTTCATTGATTTCTCTGTTCACTCACAGGCCTGTTTCATTGCATTCTCTGTTCACACACAGGCCTGTTTCATTGCATTCTCTGTTCACACACAGGCCTGTTTCATTGCATCTCTGTTCACACACAGGCCTGTTTCATTGCATTCTCTGTTCACTCACGGGCTTGTTTCACACTGCATTCTCTGTTCACTCACAGGCCTGTTTCATTGCATTCTCTGTTCACACACAGACTGTTTCATTGCATTCTCTGTTTTTCACACAGGCCTGTTTCATTGCATTCTCTGTTAACACACAGGCCTGTTTCATTGCATTCTCTGTTCACACACAGGCCTGTTTCATTGCATTCTCTGTTCACTCACAGGCCTGTTTTACTGCATTCTCTGTTCACTCACAGGCTTGTTTCACTGCATTCTCTGTTCACACACAGGCCTGTTTCATTGCATTCTCTGTTCACTCACAGACCTTTTCATTGCATTCTCTGTTCACACACAGACTGTTTCATTGCATTCTCTGTTCACTCACAGACCTGTTTCATTGCATTCTCTGTTCACTCACCCGGCCTGTTTCATTGCATTCACTGTTCACTCACAGACTGTTTCATTGCATTCTCTGTTCACACACAGACTGTTTCATTGCATTCTCTGTTCACTCACGGCTTGTTTCACTGCATTCTCTGTTCACACACAGGCCTGTTTCACTGCATTCTCTTTTCACACACAGGCCTGTTTCACTGCATTCTCTGTTCACACACAGACTGTTTCATTGCATTCTCTGTTCACTCACAGGCCTGTTTCATTGCTTTCTCTGTTCACTCACAGGCCTGTTTCACTGCATTCTCTGTTCACACACAGACTGTTTCATTGCATTCTCTGTTCACTCACAGGCCTGTTTCACTGCATTCTCTGTTCACACACAGGCCTGTTTCATTGCATTCTCTGTTAACTCACGGGCCTGTTTCACTGCATTCTCTGTTCACTCACAGACTGTTTCATTGCATTCTCTGTTCACACACAGGCCTGTTTCACTGCATTCTCTGTTCACTCACAGGCCTGTTTTACTGCATTCTCTGTTCACACATAGGCCTGTTTCACTGCATTCTCTGTTCACACACAGACTGTTTCATTGCATTCTCTGTTCACTCACAGGCCTGTTTCATTGCTTTCTCTGTTCACTCACAGGCCTGTTTCACTGCATTCTTGTTCATTCACAGGCCTGTTTCATTGCATTCTCTGTTCACTCACAGGCCTGTTTCATTGCATTCTCTGTTCACACACAGGCCTGTTTCACTGCATTCTCTGTTCACACACAGACTGTTTCATTGCATTCTCTGTTCACACACAGGCTGTTTCATTGCATTCTCTGTTCACACACAGGCCTGTTTCACTGCATTCTCTGTTTTACACACAGGCCTGTTTCACTGCATTCTCTGTTCACACACAGGCCTGTTTCATTGCATTCTCTGTTCACACACTGACTGTTTCATTGCATTCTCTGTTCACTCACAGGCCTGTTTCATTGCATTCTCTATTCACACACAGACTGTTTTATTGCATTCTATGTTCACACACAGGCCTGTTTCATTGCATTCTCTGTTCACTCACAGGGCCTGTTTCATTGCATTCTCTGTTCACACAAAGACTGTTTCATTGCATTCTCTGTTCACACACAGGCCTATTTTCATTGCATTCTCTGTTCACACAAGGCCTGTTTCACTGCATTCTCTGTTCACTCACAGGCCTGTTTCACTGCATTCTCTGTTCACACACAGGCCTGTTTCATTGCATTCTCTGTTCACACACAGGCCTGTTTCATTGCTTTCTCTGTTCACTCACAGGCCTGGTTCACTGCATTCTCTGTTCACTCACAGGCCTGTTTCTTGCATTCTCTGTTCACTCACAGACTGTTTTCATTGCATTCTCTGTTAACACACAGATTGTTTCATTGCATTCTCTGTCCACTCACAGACCTGTTTCATTGCATTCTCTGTTCACACACAGGCCTGTTTAATTGCATTCTCCGTTCACACACAGACTGTTTTCATTGCATTCTCTGTTCACACACAGGTTTGTGGGCATTGCATTCTCTGTTCACTCACAGGCCTGTTTCACTGCTTCTCTGTTCACACACTGGCCTGTTTCATTCCATTCTCTGTTCACACACAGGCCTGTTTCACTGCATTCTCTGTTCACTCACAGGGCCCGTTTCACTGCATTCTCTGTTCACACACAGGCCTGTTTCATTGCATTCTCTGTTCACTCACAGGCCTGTTTCATTGCATTCTCTGTTCACACACAGGCCTGTTTCAATGCATTCTCTGTTCACACAGAGTTTCATTGCATTCTCTGTTCACACACAGATTGTTTCATTGCATTCTCTGTTCACACACAGGCCTGTTTCATTGCATTCTCTGTTCACACACAGGCCTGTTTCATTGCATTCTCTGTTCACTCACAGGCCTGTTTCACTCCATTCTCTGTTCACACACAGGCCTGTTTCATTGCATTCTCTGTTCACACACAGGCCTGTTTCATTGCATTCTCTGTTCACTCACAGGGCCCGTTTCATTGCCACACACAGGCCTGTTTCATAGCATTCTCTGTTCACAAACATGCCCGTTTCATTGCATTCTCTGTTCACACACAGGCCTGTTTCATTGCATTCTCTGTTCACACCCCGGACTGTTTCATTGCATTCTCTGTTCACACACAGACTGTTTCACTGCATTCTCTGTTCACACACGGACTGTTTCACTGCATTCTCTGTTCACACACGGACTGTTTCATTGCATTCTCTGTTCACACACAGACTGTTTCACTGCATTCCCTGTTCAACACAGGCCTGTTTCATTGCATTCTCTGTTCACTCACAGGCCTGTTTCATTGCATTCTCTGTTCACTCACAGGCCTGGTTCACTGCATTCTCTGTTCACTCACAGGCCTGTTTCATTCCATTCTCTGTTCACACACAAACAGTTTCACTGCATTCTCTGTTCACTCACAGGCCTGTTTCATTGCATTCTCTGTTCACTCACAGGCCTGTTTCATTGCATTCTCTGTTCACAAAACACAGGCCTGTTTCATTGCATTCTCTGTTCACACACAGACTGTTTCATTGCATTCTCTGTTCACTCACAGGCCTGTTTCATTGCATTCTCTGTTCACACACAGGCCTGTTTCATTGCATTCTCTGTTCACACACAACTGTTTCATTGCATTCTCTGTTCACACACAGGTTTGTTTCATTGCATTCTCTGTTCACTCACAGGCCTGTTTCACTGCATTCTCTGTTCACACACAGACCTTTTCATTGCATTCTCTGTTCACACACAGGCCTGTTTCATTGCATTCTCTGTTCACTCACAGGCCTGATTCATTGCCACACACAGACTGTTTCACTGCATTCTCTGTTCACACACAGGCCTGTTTCACTGGATTCTCTGTTCACTCACAGGCCTGTTTCATTGCCCCACACAGACTGTTTCATTGCATTCTCTGTTCACTCACAGGCCTGTTTCACTGCATTCTCTGTTTACACACAGGCCTGTTTCATTGCATTCTCTGTTCACTCACAGGCCTGTTTCATTGCATTCTCTGTTCACACACAGGCCTGTTTCACTGCATTCTCTGTTCACACACAGTTTCATTGCATTCTCTGTTCACACACAGATTGTTTCATTGCATTCTCTGTTCACACACAGACTGTTTCACTGCATTCTCTGTTCACACACAGGCCTTTTTCATTGCATTCTCTGTTTCACACACAGGCCTGTTTCATTGCATTCTCTGTTCACACACAGGCCTGTTTCACCCGCATTCTCTGTTCACACACAGATTGTTTCATTGCATTCTCTGTTCACACACAGACTGTTTATTGCATTCTCTGTTCACACACAGGCCTGTTTCATTGCATTCTCTGTTCACACACAGGCCTGTTTCATTGCATTCTCTGTTCACTACACAGGCCTGTTTCATTGCATTCTCTGTTTCACACACAGGCCTGTTTCACTGCATTCTCTGTTCACACACAGGCCTGTTTCACTGCATTCTCTGTTCCCTCACAGGCCTGTTTCATTGCATTCTCTGTTCACACACAGGCCTGTTTCACTGCATTCTCTGTTCACACTCAGACTGTTTCACTGCATTCTCTGTTCACTCACAGACTGTTTCATTGCATTCTCTGTTCACACACAGGCCTGTTTGACTGCATTCTCTGTTCACTCACAGACTGTTTCACTGCATTCTCTGTTCACACACAGACTGTTCACTGCATTCTCTGTTCACACACAGGCCTGTTTCATTGCATTCTCTGTTCACACACAGGCCTGTTTCATTGCATTCTCTGTTCACTCACAGGCCTGTTTCATTGCATTCTCTGTTCACTTATAGGCCTGTTTCACTGCATTCTCTGTTCACTCACAGGCCTGTTTCGTTGCATTCTCTGTTCACACACAGACTGTTTCATTGCATTCCCCTGTTCACATACAGACTGTTTCATTGCATTCTCTGTTCACACACAGGCCTGTTTCATTGCATTCTCTGTTCACTCACAGGCCTGTTTCATTGCATTCTCTGTTCACTCACAGCCTGTTTCATTGCATTCTCTGTTCACACACAGGCCTGTTTCATTGCATTCTCTGTTCACTCACAGGCCTGTTTCATTGCATTCTCTGTTCACACACAGACTGTTTCATTGCATTCTCTGTTTCACACACAAGACTGTTTCATTGCATTCTCTGTTCACTCACAGGCCTGTTTCACTGCATTCTCTGTTCACACACAGACTGTTTCACTGCAATCTCTGTTCACACACAGACTGTTTCATTGCATTCTCTGTTCACACACAGGCCTGTTTCAATGCATTCTCTTTTTCACACACAGGCCTGTTTCATTGCATTCTCTGTTCACACACAGACTTTCTCATTGCATTCTCTGTTTCACTTACAGGCCTGTTTCACTGCATTCTCTTTCACACACAGGCTGTTTCATTGCATTCTCTGTTCACACACAGACTGTCTCATTGCATTCTCTGTTCACACACAGGCCTGTTTCACTGCATTCTCTGTTCACACACAGGCCTGTTTCATTGCATTCTCTGTTCACTCACAGACTGTTTCATTGCATTCTCTGTTCACTCACAGGCCTGTTTCATTGCATTCTCTGTTCACTCACAGACTGTTTCACTGCATTCTCTGTGAGATCTGAAACGGATTCAAAGTTTCTTACCCACACGATTTCTTTCACAGGTCCGACCCAAATCTGACGAATACCCGTGACTGATACGGAGACGATATGGATGATGAATGATACGTAATTATCTTAATGTTCAAATCTTAATTGACATTTGCATCAATTACTGTTATTAATTGTTGCTGTGCTTAACATCAGCTGTGACACACGCTTAAGTGTGTGTGTGCATGTGCGCGCTTGTGTTTGTGTGCGAGTTTCTCTCTCTCTCTCTCTCCCTCTGTGTGTGTGTGTGTGTGTGTGTGTGTGGTTGTGTGTGTGTGTGTGTGGTGTTGTGTGTGGTGTGTGCGTGTGTGTGTGTGTGTGTGTGTGTTTGGAGGGAGACTGGAAAGGTGTTTATGTAGTATATAGTGTGTAAGCGTGTGCATGTGTGTTGAAGCGCGCGCGCGCGTGCGCCGCGCGCGTGTGTGTGTGTGTTTGGAGGAGATTGGAAAGGGTGTTTTATGTAGTATGTAGAGTGCGTGCGTGTGCATGTGGTGTGTGTGTGTGTGTGTGTAGGCGTCTCTTTGAAGTCCCCTAGCACACGTGCGTTGTCTTTTTAACGATTCTGCCCCATGATGCCCTCTCTCCCTGCTTCCCCGCCTCTCGAACTATCTATTCACGCTCCACACAAATGCAAAGCAACAGAGAGAGACAGAGAGACATGCGCCAGCGCACAGAGAGAGACAAGACAAGACAAGACAAAATTCTTTATTTACGAGGATAATAGATAAGCACTAACGTGCTTTTTTAACATCCAGTCCTCGCCCTGAGTAGGACTACAACATGCAGTGAAATCAATTAATGTAAGAAATCAAAGAAGCAAGCAAAGCGGTCATGTAATCATAGAGGAACATCAAATGAAAATAGAAGATAAATGAAAACAAAACAAAAAATAAGAATAATAATAAACAAAACAACAACAAAAAATAATAATAACTAAAAAATAAAAAAAAAAATAAAATGAGAATAATAATAATGAAGAGGAAGGAGAGAGCGAGGGTAGGGAGTGAGGTGGGCTGGGGAAACATTAAGTGTACTACAACGTACAAGATTGGCATGTATGAAAACAGACAGTGAAGTGAATATGACAAAGTGCGTACATATTTTTGAACACACAAATACACGCACGTTGCACGCATAAGAGAGAGAGAGAGAGAGAGAGAGAGAGAGAGAGAGAGAGAGAGAGGAGAGAGAGAGAGAGAAGAGAGAGAGAGAGAGAGAGAGAGAGAGAGAGAGAGAGAGAGAGAGAGCAAGGCACCACATGCATTCATTTTTCGCAAGGCATGAAATACGTAGAACGTATTAAGCAAAGTGAGATGACATGGGGGGGGGGGGGGGGAAGAGAGAGAGAGAGAGAGAGAGAGAGAGAGAGAGAGAGAGAGAGAGAGAGAGAGAGAGAGAGAGAGAGAGGATGGAAGGGAGAGGGGGAACAGCATGAGATGTAATGATTTGAAATGGAACTGTACTAAAACGTACAATAATTAGCCTGTATAAAATCAGACAGTAAAATGAACATGACAAAATATGTACGGAATTCGGAACATACACACGCACACATGCACAGACAGAGACAGAGAGAGAGAGAGAGAGAGAGGAGAGAGAGAGAGAGAGATGAGAGAGGCGAGAGAGAGAGAGAGAGTAGAGAGAGAGAGTAGAGAGAGGTAGAGAGAGAGAGAGAGAGCGGCAGAGAGATAGAGAGAGAGAGAGAGAGAGAAAGAGAGAGAGAGAGAGAGAGGAGAGAGAGAGTGAGGAGAGAGAGAGATGAGAGAGAGAGGAGAGAAAGAGTGAAAAAAGGGGACAACATATAATCATTTTCATAAGATTATATCCATATGCACACATATATATACCCACAACACACATATGCATATTATATATACCCCCCCCCCCCCCCACACACACACATATATGTATATATATATATATCATATGTATATATAATACATATACACACATACATGCACATACATACATACACGCACACACATACACATACATGCGCACACGTACATATATATATATACACACATACATTCATACATACCAACATACTACATACATACACACACACTGGTGAAAACCGAGAGAGAGAGAGAGAGAGAGAGAGAGAGAGAGAGAGAGAGACGCGCGCCAGCGCACAGAGAGAGAGAGAGAGAGAGAGAGAGAGAAGAGAGAGAGAGGAGAGAGAGACGCGCGCCAGCGCACAGAGAGAGAGAGAGAGAGAGAGAGAGAGAGAGAGAGAGAGAGAGAGAGAGAGAGAGAGAGAGACGCGCGCCAGCGCGCACAGAGAGAGAGAAGCGAGAGAGAGAGAGACGCGCGCCAGCGCACAGAGAGAGAGAGAGAGAAGAGGAGAGAGAGAGAGAGAGAGAGACGCGCGCCAGCGCACAGAGAGAGAGAGAGAGGAGAGAGAGAGAGAGAGAGAGAGAGACGCGCACAGCGCACAGAGAAACACACAGACACACACACGCGCGCACACACATAGAGACAC
The DNA here is from genome assembly GCA_018398815.1 of Conus ventricosus. Taxonomy (NCBI): domain Eukaryota; kingdom Metazoa; phylum Mollusca; class Gastropoda; order Neogastropoda; family Conidae; genus Conus; species Conus ventricosus. The sequence continues at coordinate 87,862,424 of CM031606.1, read as the reverse complement.
ACGTGCGCGCAGGCAACACAGACAGGAGAAGAGAGAGAAATAGAGAGAGGGATAAACAAACAACACAACACACACACACACATACAACAGAGAGACTTATGCACAGGCGCGCACGCACACACACACGCATGCATAATGTTCAAGATGGGATGGGAGTGGTGGGGGTGCAGTACAACCATGAATATTGCATTCTTTTCGCAACAAATGTGTTTCTTTAAACAGAGGGAACGAGACCCACAGAGAAGAGGGAAATGGTTGGAATAAGAGAGAGAGGAAAGGACGGGTGGAGACAGAGAGAGAGAGAGAGAGAGAGAGAGAGAGACAGAGACAGAGACAGAGACAGAGAGAGAGACGCTTCAGACATATTTTTATTGACATTGACCTTTACAGTGTTTGTGTCAAGGGGAACAAGATCATAATTTGCAGCGCCAGGAAAGAGGACAAATCTGGAATGAAACAGAGAGAGAGAGAGAGAGAGGGGGGGGGGGGAGAATCTGTTACTGATCCGGTTTTTTGCAAACTGCTGCTAGCTGGGTGGTGTGCCATGTGCAGTAGATGTCAATTCTTCTCAAGGCTTAGCTCCTCCACCTGTCAGTCATTTCTGCATGCTTGTCAACTCGTCGCGATCGCCTATGTATGTATGTATGTGTAAACATCAGTTCTACACTATCCTGTATCATCATGGTGGAAAAGTTGAAAAGAGGAGAAACGAAAGCAAAGAATAGGGAAAATGGAAAAGGGTGAAGAAAAGAAACAGAAAGGAAAAGAAAGAAAGAAGAAAGAAAGAAAGAGAAAGAAACAAGAATGAAACGAGGGAAAAGTGGAAACAGGAGAGGTATGAGCAGACAAGGACCAAGGGTAAAGGAAGGGGGAAAGAAGAAGTACACAATGATGTTAGAATAAAACAAAGCTGAAAACATGAATTGATCGGGAGCAGCTAAAGCGATTGTCCAAAACAAAGTAAACTTTCGCAAATTTTTAACTCTAAACAAAAATGTAATATTATCAGACAGTATCCTTTTATGTCTGGAGAATATCCTTTCCATTTTACTCCAGAACTAATATATGTGAACTTGTTTGGAAACTATACTTTACCGGCAAATGGTCAGTATGTTACTGGTTATTTTGTTATAATGTCTTCTATAAGCGTTACCTCTCCAGTACAATGTTAAACTCAGTGTTTAACATGAAGAATTAAAGAAGACAAAACTGAATCAACAGCAACATACATTTGCAAAGTCTTTTTGCGCCCAGTTTGAGAAGATAAGTGATTACTCGTTCTTTGTTTCATTGTCCTGACTGTTGTTTATCTGAGAAGAAAGTGATTATTCGTTCTTTGTTTTCATTGTCCCTGAATGTTGTTTATCTTGCGGGGAGAAGACCAAAGAGGTTTAAAGGCGTAATATTTTGTCTTGTAATCTGTTTTTTCTTCCCTTTTGTCCAGCGGAATAAATTATAATTTCTCTTTCAAAACAAATCTGCACATCAATGCCTACTTATAGGCCAGTATCCAAAGCACTAAAATCACGGTTTGGCAGAACAATGCAGACTAGACCGCTGGTTTAAAACGATAACTGCACGGGTCAGTTTGTGATGCTTTTTGAAGGTAGTACAATTTCTTTCCTGGCCAGTCAGATTCCCAACCTCGAGTCTTTCCACTGTGCTCTACGCTAACAACCAGGTGGTGGTTTTTGAGAATTGCCGAGGACACCAGTCATCTATTCTGCAACATGTAGCAAAAAGTGACGATTTTCATTGACTTTGTTCGGTTGGGGCGAGTGGGTGAGGAGGGGTGGGTGGGTGCAAATCTACATGTAACATCTCAGATAAGAAACTCTGTAGAATGCAGGGATTGCACGGCCTCCGTCGATTGTTTCTATGAATTTCATGGCGTAGGTAATTTCAGCCTTGACAGTTGTTTTTGTGTGGTTCAGTTGGTTGCCTGGTTTTATTCATTTTTATAGTATTTGTGTTCCTATTATCGACTGCTTTCAGCCTTAATGCACATTGTTTGGGCCTAACGGTAGTGTTTGCTATAGATGAGTCAGCCTTAATGCACATTGTTTGGGCCTAACGGTAGTGTTTGCTATAGATGATGTCAGCCTTGCTACGTCTTTGTGTTCCCCCTGGTGTTTGGTGCCCCTCCCCCCATCCCTGCGTTGTCTTTAGCGTTTTTATTATGGAGGGTTGTCAGCTATGATATAACCCTTTGTGCCCCCACAATCTTTTGGGTGTGTATATATTATAAGGTGCCGGTCAGCCCTAAAATAACCCTTAGTGGCCCCACAATATTTTGAGTGTGTATATTATGGAGTGGTGGTCAACCCTGACATAACCCTTAGTGGTTCCACGGTGTCTGGGGAGTTGATATGGTAATCAAGTGGCATCAGCTCTGATGCACCTCTGTGCATGTACCTATGATTGGATTTCAAACATAAACAACTCTCTCTCTCTCGCTTCATCTGAAATGACAAACACATGTGCACCAACATCGCACATACATATCTACAGACAATTCACACAACAAATATTCAAACATTGATTGCATTTTCTATCATTTATTCATATCTTTGCCAGGTCGGAATGTTTCCAAATATCTACTTACTCTCCCCCACCACTATACTACGCACAAATACCAATGGCTGACCATGATTACCAAAGATTTCCCTTTTCATTTCTCATTCTCAAATACAACATTTATCTTGTTTGTATGAAGATGATGAAGAAGAAAAAAACAACAGAATTAGAAATTAGACTGTTTAACCTTTGTCTTCCTTTTTTAATTCTATCTGCTTTGATTTTAAATCTTTAGATTGTGAATAATGGGCTATGTGATTCATCAGACTCTGTAAACATCCCTGCAGTTTGCAGAAAGAGCCCCAGGAATTCACCTGTTGCTGCACTCTAAACTTGATGCATCGAAGTCAAGGGGAGTAATACATACGAGACATAACAAACTTTCTTACAACCTGAGTTACGCCACATCGAAACACAAAACCATTGTAAAAGCAATGAAATTAAGAAATAATGAACAAAAAAAGGGAAAAAAATCACACACACATAACTCCCCACTCATGTTGCTTGTGGTACCCATTCCACTGGCATACCTGCAGACGAATGGCACCCAGACCAGAACGGAAGTTCAAAGCTTGGGGAGGGGTGGGGGGTGGGGAGACAACCTAAAATCATAGCCGTCTAGGCCTTTTCAAATGTAGTGTATGTGTATGTTCTCCATTACATGTATTTGTTGTATGACTGAACGTTATAGGATTAAGTGTTTGCAGTGATACTTGAAAAATAAGTGAATGTCACACTCGTAGGATTAGGATTTGTTTGTTATTGTAGTAATAGTATTTGTAGCTGGGTGTAAGGTGTACTATTGTATATGAGAAGGGTGATGTAGTATGAGTTTGTAAAGCGCTTAGAGAAATTCGTTTGATTAAGCGCTATGTAAGAAACCATTATTATTATTATTATTACATGTAAATCAGGCACTCTGACACAATTATGACCACATTCACAATGTACATGTGAACATGAGCGAGGCTTCAAACCAATCACAACCATACTCATAATGTACATCAAACCCAGTCATGATCAAATCCACAATGTACGTGTAAATGTCAGTGAAGCATCAATCACAATCATGACCACATTCACAACACACATGTTAACATGAGTGATGATTCAAACCTAATAATGACCATCTCACAATGTACACGCAAAATCTCACACTCATGATTGCATTTACACCAAGAACAGTAAGGCAGAAGACAACACAAAATAAATGCATTATCACATTCTGCTGCACAAACATTGATACACTGCTGTCACTGGCTTGTGGAAAAGTTTGTCAGAGCTGCAAGAGCACATTTTGCTTCTGGAGAAGATCACAAGGTGATCACTTACAGATACTGACCTCACGAACAATGCTGAACAGTTTGTTGAAGATCTGTGTGACCGTTTTCAGCTTATCTTGTCGAGAGACAGACAGACATGATGCAGTAGGAGCTACCTTCTATTGGGCTTATTTTCAATTCTGATTGTCTCAAAACACCATTTTCATCCCACTCAACTTCTCCATCATCTCAGCTTCTTTAACTTCCTGAAAACAATCTTTCTCCTAATTCCTCCTCTCCAGTTCCTAACTTCCCTCTCCCCTAGCCCCCCTCTTCCCCTTGCCCCCCCCCCCCCCCCCCCCCCTCCCCCCCCCCCCCCCCCCCCCCCCCCCCCCCCCCCTCCCCCCCCCCCCCCTCCTTTCCCCTTCCATGCCATCCTCATCTCCATACCAGACATCTGTCTGCTTAACTTCCACACCATCCTTATCTCCATACCAGACATCTGTCTGCTTCACTTGTTTTCTGTCAGAATGGGAAAGGCAGGGGGATAGGTGGATGAGTGGTTATGTGCATATATATGCAAGTGAATGCTTTTCCAGTGTTCCTACGATTTGCTTTGCATATTTTAATCCAGCATTTTTGTTTCTGAAAGAGAGTTTTTAAAAAGACAGAAACACATTAAGGCATCTGTACAATGATCTCAGAAATCTCACATACTGCAATCATGAATAAAAAACTTTCACAATCACACAAAACTATCATACTTAAGTTATATTTACTGACTGAACAAATTTCAACAACTGAACAACACAAACATAATACTGTGCATAATTTCTTTTTAAACAGTATATCAGAAGACAAATCAGATAACAAAAAATAAAATTTTAAAAAATTCTGGAAAAAAACAAAAAGAAACCAAAATAATGTTCAAATTAAATGACAAAAAAAAATCATGAAAACCAAAGCAAAATTGTCCAAGAGATCCACAATGGCATACAAAAGCAGGACGGACTGATAATTACGTAAAACATTGTCTAAGAGATCCACAATGGCATACAAAAGCAGGACGGACTGATAATTACGTAAAACAGTCAGACTGCTTATCGTACACACCTACAAATCAAATATTCGCTGTCAGTGTGCTCGAGTCAAAATCAAAAATGGAAAAATCAGTATTGCTTTATCTGTTTCTTATACATAAACTGATTATGTAAAACAATCAGACTGCTTTTCTAACACACCTATAAATCCTCCATTCTCATAACTCTGTCTGTGTGCTGGAGTTAAAACAAAAATCAGTACTGCTTTATCTGTTTCTTATACATAAATTAATTACAGTTAAAGCCACTTATAATGAATCACCAGGGAAATTCAAAATTACTTCGTTATTTCCAGCTTTCGTTACAACCGACGCGCCAGTTATAACCAATTTCTGTCTGGTTGCTTCGTTATATCCGGCATGACGTGTTTCTCTCCTCTCTCTCTCTCTCTCTCTCTCTCTCTCTCTCTCTCTCTCTCTCTCACACACACACACACACACACACACACACACACCATGCATGCATGCACACCCACATACGAGGGTAGTAATCAAACTCGCATCCAGGCTGTTACATACTTCAATAAAAAATTATGTTTAAAAAATTGTTTCCAAAAGATGGCTGTAAATTAATGTAAACAGATTACATAGGCCTATATGAATTTGAAGGCTTATAAACCAATAGTAAGTAAAACAGGCTAACAAAATTCACTGTATTATTCTGAAGAATTCAAAAGAATAGAGTGTCAGAAGAAATAACACAGCACCTTGATCTAAAGGTAGGAGGAGGAAAGGGGATGGGGTGGTTCTGCACTGCTTGTTTACTATTACACACTGTTAGCTCATTAGAGTATGCACTGGTATGGAAATAAACTCTTAAATGATTGAGTTTAAAATACATGCACGCTGTCGTACTGGAGAGCATTTTTTGTGGTTGTCACAGTTTGACAAGAAATCACAATAATCAAAAATATTTAGTGTCTCAAAAGTCTTAAAAAGAAAATGATATTTTTTCTACCTTTTTCCAGCCCTGATGTGGCCCTTTGCGGTCGGCTGGGCTATAAGCAACATTATCTTATCTTCTACCTTTTTCCATCATTGCAGCGAAAGTCATAGGTGTGTTATTATGCCCTGGTGTATACGCTCAAGAGTTCTTTACAATTAGCAGTACACATTAGGTCACTCATATGCAGTTAATGGAAAGGCAGTTATAATGTCTGAAATGTGAATGTTCACATTCTATGAAACAACAGAAAAGGATGATTGTTGCCACACTGTATGAAAAAAAATCCTCAAATTCTCACATTCTGTGAAACAGCAGAAAAGTTGCCACACTGGACATGAAAAAACCCATCAAATGTCACACTTTTTGACAGAACAGATAGGCTTGATGTTGCCACACTGGACATGAAAAAACCATCAAATGTCACACTTTTTGACAGAACAGATAGGCTTGATGTTGCCACACTGGACATGAAAAAACCCATCAAATGTCACACTTTTTGACAGAACAGATAGGCTTGATGTTGCTACAGCTGGACAAAAAAAAAAAAAAAAAACCAACTTAACCATGAACAGTGAAGAGAAAGATCTCAAAAGGAAGATAATTTTGTTTTTAATCCTCGTAGCACAGCAGTCCATAAGATTACACAAAGGCATCCAAGTACATGCACTTGCAGCAGTTCTGTCGAACTTCTCGTTTGATTCTCTCCAACTGGTACCTAAAAATGAATTCTGATGTGCTGTGCTGTATTCAACTCCAATTTGGAAGCCAAAATGGTTGCCAGCGTCAACAGCGTAATTTTGTATTCTTCCCCTCTTGTCTTCTTCTGTCTTGCTGGATTTCTTTCAACTTCTTGAAATAGTTTTAATTTTTCGCTTGATGAAACGGCCGATTAAACCAAAGCCTGACACCCTCCTTCCCCTTCACCCACCCTCACCCCTCTAGCATCTCCTCCTCTACAGTCACTGAACTTGACCTCACGTCAGTCAACTGCTCTGCTTCGACAATCACTGGCACTCAGATTACAGGACATAAGAAAACAATTTTATTGCTTATGAATGACAGAGGTGACATTTACCATTCAACAAACATACAATAAAATAAAAAAAAATTGTGTACTTTCAATCTACCTATGTGAAGCTGTGTAAGAAAATGAAACAATCTTAGGCCATGCAGCTGATCAAAGACATGTATACACATGTGAGTTCTGTTTTAGAGCAAAGCATAGAAAGCTCTGTATTTCGTGTGCTATGCAGACATTCCTCCATCTCAATATACATCGCAGCAAACTAACAAACCATTTCCCAGAAATGGTTCATGGATACAAGTGTAACCACTTCATTATATCTGGATTGAACTCTTCATGGGTCCCAACATATGATTCGTTATAGGTGGCTGCTTCACTGTAACCAGTGTGATTGCATGCTGGGGACCCCCAAACCATTTTGTTACAAGCAGCATTTCATTACATCCGACTTCTTTACATCCGACATGTTTTTAGTCATGTAAAGAAGGATTTTTGCTGGGAGCAACCCTTTTGCTTAATTATATCTGGCATTCGTTACATCCGACTTCGTTATAAGTAGCTTCAACTTCCTAAAACAATCAGACTGCTTATCAATAAATCATATATTCACTGTCTGTGAGCAGGAGTTAAAATCAAAAATGGAAAAATCAGTACTGCTTTCTCTGTGTCTTATACATAAACACACAGTCAGACAGCAGCATGTGCTCTCAATATTCCATACCCATTTTTAATTCATTGTACAGTTTGATATGTGCTACATGAATAGGATCAATCTTACCTAAAGTGCAGACATCTTGAGTTAAGGGAAACAACCATTCTCAGCGTCTGGTTTGGTATTGCCAGCTAAGTTTCAATCAAACCCAGTTCTGCATTTTCGAATGACATGACAAAATGACACCACCTTAATGTTCATCAGTGATGTGTCTTGTTACATGACAAAATGACACCACCTTAATGTTCATAAAGGACACCACCTTAATGTTCATCAGTGATGTGTCTTGTTGCATAACAAAATGACACCACCTTAATGTTCATACATGACACCTTAATGTTCATCATTTATGTGTCTTGTTACATTTCAGTTAACTTTTTTTTGTTAAGTACATAAGACTACAATGTCAGATAGAACAAAGCACGGATTAACAATACAAACTGAAGAAATTAATGTGAAGAAATTAGTTCAATATTTATGTCTGTGTGCATGAGTTAAAGCTATTTTGTTTTCATCCTTTGCTTTTGCATTTTTCTATAAGTTACAGCTTAAATGAAGAACTGAAAGCTATATCCTCGAGATTAAAAATGTTTGTCAAAGCCAAAGTGCAATCCACACATCTTTTCAACCAAACTGATACCTTGTTTCAACAAACCATGGCTAATGACAAAAGCTAAATGACTGCACAGGTCAGAGTTCCCATCCACATTCAATTTGCAGATCCTGTTCTGAAAATCTTTTTTAAAAATCGCAGAAAATCTTACACCTGTTGAGATATTATGTTCACACACACACACACACACACACACACACACACACATGCTCATCAGTTCTTTCCCTTAGATTTCAACCACCGGTGATCAACGGTTTTCTTCCCGGAATTATGGTATTTAAAACATTTTTGTTATCTGAAGCACTGTATTGCCTAAAAAAAACCACCGAAATCGACACACTCATCACAAAAATATTTTCATTTTAGAAATAATGTGCAGAATGTTACGAAAAAATTTGTTAAAATTCATGCAAAATGCAAAAATCTCAAAAACTGTTGAGAGTTAATAGTTGTTTTCTCCCTCTCTCTCTCTCATAGGCACACATGCACACACACACATTACTCCTTTCTCTCCCTCTCACCTGCCCCCCCCCCCTTCCCCTTCTCTCTAAACACACATATCTGCCGTGAGAAATCACTGACCACCTTTTCCTTTCAGGGAGGTGCCTCACATCTCTCTTCCTCCTTCCTCTCTTCAGCCCTCTCCCCTCCACTCCCCTTCTCCCTTTCACCCACACCTTCCACACACTCTCTTCCTCCTTCCTCTCTTCAGCCCCCTCCCCTCCACTCCCCTTCTCCCTTTCACCCACACCTTCCACACACTCCCTCTCTTTCTCCCACTTTACCAAGAAAAAAAAAATCACATTCCGATCCTTATAATACAAAGACTAATAACACAGATCCCCCAAAGTGTTCATCATGCCGACGACAGGTTGGTTTCAGATGTGCCACAGGTCCCTTGGAATGGGGATGAAGTCTCCCAGCTGTCCCTCAGTATCCTGCCTTGCTGATGGCGCCTGTCTGCATCCAGGAATCGTCCTGAAGCGTCTGCCCTGATGGAGGTCTGCACAATCAGCAAACAGACTGTCATTCCATGATCCACAGTGGTGGTGCAGAGCAATGAAACATGATGGACCTGAAGACTGTCCAACACCACTGCATGCCATTATGATTGTGTACCTTGATCACCTGAAGACTGTCAAACACCACTGCATGCCATTATGATTGTGTACCTTGATCACCTGAAGACTGTCAAACACCACTGCATGCCATTATGATTGTGTACCTTTATCAGGTTCTTACATGCCTGAGTTTGTATCAATGTGTATATACATGATCTTTTCCAGTTTGTATCAATGTGTATATACATGATCTTTTCCAGTTTGTATCAATGTGTATATACATGATCTTTTCCAGTTTGTATCAATGTGTATATACATGATCTTTTCCAGTTTGTATCAATGTGTATATACATGATCTTTTCCAGTTTGTATCAATGTGTATATACATTATCTTTTCCAGTTTGTATCAATGTGTATATACATGATCTTTTCCAGTTTGTTTTTGTTTATTTCTTTATCTGTCCTCTGTCATTGAGGCTGCTGTTGAGTGTATTCACGAATATTACATGTGGTGTAACAGAATTCTTTTTTTTTTTTTTTTTTGCTGTCCCAACCTCTGCGCCACCTCGGAGGCAGTCCCACCCACGCCGCTCATTCCAACACCCCGTCCACATCCACAGCCCGGTCAGTCCTGCCGCAGCCCCGGCACCGGCAATCACAGGGAGCAGTCAATGTCAAGTCGTCAAGAGGCAACCCACCGGAGGAAAACACTGCACTGCTGCTGAGTCACTTCGGTGGTGTTCAGTGGCGCCTGTTTGATCTAACATACGCAGGACACCACCTACTAAGCCCCCTACTGACGACAATAATTGCTTAGCCGTGGAGTCAGCGTGAGCGAGCTCTCCCCCAGAGGGCGCCACCACATCCGTCCAACAACAGCTCCCATGGACTTGCCGATACCGGTGACCCCGACGGAACCAAACCAAGGCCACAGATGCGGAGAGGACATCGAAATTGAGGTCACTATGGGAACAGGGCATGAAGAGCCACAGAACTTGAGACATTTTTTTTTTATGCTGATCGATGAGAATGAGGATGATTAAGATGATGCTGCGGATTTTCATTTCGGTCTGAGACTACATGACAGGGCTGTACTCTACGCTTGCTTTCATAATATATGCCGGCATCAACCAGGCCCGAGAGATACAGGCACCTGCAGTGTTGGTCTGGAAATTTGAGCAACACTCTCAGAAACTCATCCATTAAGTGGATGAAACTCGACTGTGTGGTCCCAGTCTTCCCAACTGAGCCCGCAGCAAACTCAACTCTGGGTAGGAGCCGGTCGGGGCAGAAAAACCCCACATGACTCTGATGGGATTCAAACCCACGACCTCCCAGCCAGGAGTCTGTGACGCTAACCACTTCGCCATGGCAGCTGGTCAGAATTCTTATTACGGTACAATCACAACACTTAAACATCTCCTAAGTCCATAATGTGAGCTGATGCATGGCATGTTTCCACTGTCAAAGGGGTGGTAATTGATTTGCATTTTCAAGTCGGTCAAGGGGAGGTGGGTCATGAGGAGTGCTCCAAATAGAGCGAGTTATCTCCTATCAACTCCCCATCCCCTGCCCCCTCTTCTCCCCACTTGGTCAGATTGTTTAATGCCCTCAGTTCAGGTTCACACTGAGCTGACAGATGGCTGAGAGTCTTGCAATCTCTCAGAGCAGACACTAACACTATGAGTGCAAATTTCCCCGCCTGCTCATGTAAAGACACTAACATATGAATGCATTCCCTGCCTGCTATGTGAAGATACTAACACTATGAATGCATTCCCTGCTGCTCATTGAAGACACTAACACTATGAATGCATTCCCTGTCTGCTCATGTGAAGACACTAACACTATGAATGCATTCCCTGCCTGCTCATGCGAAGACACTAACACTATGAGTGCATTCCCTGCCTGCTCATGTGAAGACACCAACACTATGAGTGCATTCCTGCCTGCTCATGTGAAGACACTAACACTATGAATGCATTCCCTGTCTGCTCATGCGAAGACACTAACACTATGAATGCATTCCCTGCCTGCTCATGTGAAGACACCAACACTATGAGTGCATTCCCTGCCTGCTCATGTGAAGACACTAACACTATGAATGCATTCCCTGTCTGCTCATGTGAAGACACTAACACTATGAATGCATTCCCTGCCTGCTCATGTGAAGACACTAACACTATGAATGCATTCCCTGCCTGCTCATGTGAAGCTAGTCACAATGTCAGTCAACTGTTGGCTTAACAAGAATACCCCCTGGATTTCTGCTTTAGTGAGAGCCTAGTCATTACTGGGTTGGAACAGAATATAAGACCAGATGTCACCTCCTGTTTTGCTAGCTGGATTATGTATTTACAACTGTAAGATCAAAAAGAATTGCCCAAGTTTAGTTGGGTTTACTTCCACCCTAAAAATGTAGATATGAGACTGAAAAAGCACACAACACAAGAACACAAATGAAATATGCCAAATTTGCTCAATCATGGAATGCTCATCTTCCACTTTTAAAGTAGCTGTTGAAAAACCTGTTGAAGAAGTTTCATTCATTTAAACTCCTGTTTACTGTCACACCAACACAGTTTACTCGAAAACTATGTGCTGAATAGTGATTCAGCAATATTTCTTAATTGGTTTTATTGCCCCCCCTCTCTCTCTCACTCCTTCTCTCTCTCTCTGTCTGTCTGTCTGTCTGTCTGTCTCTCTCTCTCTCTCTCTCTCTCTCTCTCTCTCTCCTCTCTCTCTCTCTCTCTCTCTCTTTCCTACATTTCTTCTTTCTGTACCTTTCTTTTTTTCTTTATCAATCAAACAGCCAGTAAAACCAGTGACAGAGAGAGTGAGGCAACAGCCAGTAAACCAGAGACAGAGAGATGGTGACAGAGAGAGTGAGGCAAACAGCCAGTAAACCAGAGACAGAGAGATGGTGACAGAGAGAGTGAGGCAAACAGCCAGTAAACCAGAGACAGAGAGATGGAGGCAGAGAACAGAGAGATGGTGACAGAGAGAGTGAGGCAAACAGCCAGTAAACCAGAGACAGAGAGATGGAGGCAGAGACAGAGAGATGGTGACAGAGAGAGTGAGGCAAACAGCCAGTAAACCAGTGACAGAGAGATGGAGGCAGAGAGAGTGAGGCAAACAGCAGTAAACCAGAGACAGAGAGATGGTGACAGAGAGAGTGAGGCAAACAGCCAGTAAACCAGAGACAGAGAGACGGAGGCAGAGACCAAGAGAGATGGTGACAGAGAGAGTGAGGAAGTCAAGCAGAAAGAGCCAGAAACAAAGAAGTGTGTGTGTGTGTGTGTGTGTGTGTGTGTGTGTGTGTGTGTGTGTGTGTGTGTGTGTGGTGTATGTGCGAGTGAGTGTGGGTAAAGGAGAGATGTGGAATGTGAAGAGAGAGAGATAAAACATGAGACATGATAAATGAATGCAAAAGACACATCAAACAAAAGCACCAGACAGACAAGAGATAAAACACTAAAAGTAAGAGACATGGCCTATGAATCCTATGAACTGGACAAAGGAAGGTAAGGGACAGCAAAAATAAAGGTATGGGACAAATATACAAAGGTAAAAGACGGGGTATATGAAGGCAAGAGAGAGGCAATTCAATGGCAAGGGGGAGAACATTTGAAAGCAAGGGACTAGAAAATACAAAAGGTATGGCACAGGATATATTATAAAGGCAAGAGGCAAGATATGTTAAGGAAAGGGACAGGTTATACAAAGGCAAGGCACAAGGCATATGAAGGCAAGAGACAGGACATATGAAGGCAAGAGGCACGAGATATGAAGGCAAAGGACAAGAGATACAAAGGCAAGGGACATGACATATAAAGACAAGGGACATGACATATAAAGACAAGGGACATGACATATAAAGACAAGGGACATGACATATAAAGGCAAGGGACATGACATATAAAGACAAGGGACATGACATATAAAGACAAGGGACATGACATATAAAGACAAGGGACATGACATATAAAGGCAAGGGACATGACATATAAAGGCAAGGGACATGACATATAAAGGCAAGGGACATGACATATAAAGGCAAGGGACATGACATATAAAGGCAAGGGACATGACATATAAAGGCAAGGGACATGACATAAAAAGACAAGGGACATGACATATAAAGGCAAGGGACATGACATATAAAGGCAAGGGACATGACATATAAAGGCAAAAGACATGACATATAAAGGCAAGGGACATGACATATAAAGGCAAGGGACATGACATATAAAAGACAAGGGACATGACATGTAAAGGCAAGGGACATGACATATAAAGGCAAGGGACATGACATATAAAGGCAAGGGACATGACATATACAGGCAATAAACAGAGCAGCAAAGACAAAGAAAAGGAGGTATGCAGGCAACGAACTGGACACTTTGAAGAGAGAACATTGGGTCACAAGTTAACTTGAACTTGAACTTCAGGTGTTTGAGGCCTCATTGACTTGAACTTGAACTTCAGGTGTTCGAGGCCTCATTGACTTGAACTTGAACTTCAGGTGTTTGAGGCCTCATTGACTTGAACTTGAACTTCAGGTGTTTGAGGCTCATTGACTTGAACTTGAACTTCAGGTGTTTGAGGCCTCATTGACTTGAACTTGAACTTCAGGTGTTTGAGGCCTCATTGGAGGCCTGTTCACCTTCGAGACTAGTAAATGTAAGTTACACCTATGAACTTGAACCACACACACACACACACACACCACACACACACACACATGCACGCACACACACAAACATGCACGCACATGCCACACACACACACACACACACATAATCACATCACTTTAACATACCTGTGTACACACACATCCACTTCACAAGCACACGCACTCACATACATACATTTTTGCCTTAAACACAATACACAACGGATAACATGAAGACATGATTTACTGACTTACACAGACTAATGAAGCCCCATGTTAGCACTCTATGTTTCTTACTTTGCATGATCTTTCAAAGATGCATAGAGTTACCCCATGTCTTAATTCATTGTGGATTTTCCTCCGCTTTTCATTTATTCATTTTCTTTTTCAATTATTTCTTTCTTTCTTTGTCATCTTTGTTTTCTTTGTAATTTCATTACCCCTTTTTGTCCAATGTGCTTGCTATTTCCATTATCATTGTCAACTTTCAACAGCAGTCAAAAAATGTCGGATGTGATGAAAGTTGAGTGTTGCTACAAGCCTTGGCTTGTTGTATTCACAATTCTTTCCATTGTTACCGCATACTTTATGAATAAAGTTTTGTTAATCAACAGGGTTGGTTTTTCATTTGCATACTTTGAATGTTTTGTTAAACTCAACAGGCTTGTTGTATTCACAATTCTTTCCTTGTTACCCCACTACTTTATGAATAAGGGTTTTGTTTTTAAAAAAAAGGGGGGGTTTGGGGGTTTTGGGGCCCTTTTACAAGCCTTTTGGGCCTTGTTGTTAATTTTTCACCCATTTCTTTTCCCCATTGTAATTTAAAGGGGGCCCATTTTTAAACTTGTTATTTAAATTTTACAAGTTTTGTTTAAAACTTCAAAAAAAAAAAAAAAAAAAAAAAAAAAAAAAAAAAAAAAAAAAAAAAAAAAAAAAAAAAAAAAAAAAAAAAAAAAAAAAAAAAAAAAAAAAAAAAAAAAAAAAAAAAAAAAAAAGGTTGTTGGGGGGTTTTTATTCAAAATTTTTCCATTTTTTACCGCATTCTTTATAAATAGTTTTTTTTTAATAACAGGCTTGTTGTATTCCAATTTTTCCCTTGTTACCGACTACTTTAGAAAAAGGTTTTTGTTTAAATAAACGGTTTTTGTTTTCCAATTTTCCCTTTGTTACGATCTTTATGAATAAAGTTTTGTTTAAACTCACAGGTTGTTGTCAAAATTTTTTCCTTTGTTACGCATATTTATGAAAAATTTTTGTTTAACTCACGGGCTTGTTGTATCAAAATTCTTTCCTTTTTACGCATACTTTATGAATAAAGTTTTTTTTAAATCAACAGGTTGTTGTATTCAAATTCTTCCTTTGTTACCGCACCTTTTAAAATTAAGTTTTTTTTTAAACTCAAGGGTTGTTGTATTCAAAATTCTTTCCTTTGTTACCGCATACTTTTGAAAAGTTTGTTTAAATAAACAGGTTGTTGTTTTCCAAAAATTTCTTTTTTGTTACCGCACTATTTTTATGAATAAAGTTTCTTTTTTAAAACTCAACGGGTTGTTGTTTCCCCAATTTTTTCCCCTTTGTTACCGATACTTTTGTTAAAGTTTCTTTTAAACCCCAACAGGTTGTTGTTTCACAATTCTTTTCCTTTTGTTACGCCTATTTTGAATAAAGTTTGTTTAAAACTCAACAGGTTTGTTGTATTCAAAAATTTCTTTCCTTTGTTACCCCCCAAATTTTTGAATAAAAATTTTTTAAAATCAAATTTTTTTAAAAATTTTTTGATTTTTAAAAAAAAGTTTGTTTAAACTAAACAGGCTTTTTTGTATTCACAATTTTTCCATTGTTAGCTCTCTTTATGAAAAATTTTTTGTTTAAATCAACGGCTTTTTGTATTCAAAAATTCTTTCCTTTTTCCGTTTTATTTTTATGAAAAAAGTTTCTTTTTTTAAACTCAACGGTTTTTGTATTCAAATTTTCTTGTTCCGCATACTTTATGATTAAATTTTGGGTTTTAAACTAAAAGGCTTGTTTTATTCAAAAATTCTTTCCATTGTTACCGCATACTTTTGAATAAAGTTTCGTTTTAAAAACCTCAACGGGCTTGTTGTATTCACAATTTTTCCCATTTTTTACCCCCACTTTTTATAAATTAAAGTTTTGTTTAAATCAAAGGCTTGTTGTTTTCCCCATTTTTTTCCATTGTTCCGCATACTTTTGAAAAAAAGTTTTGTTTAAACTCCGGGTTGTTGTTTTCACAATTTTCCTTTGTTCCGCACTATTTATGAAAAAAGTTTTTTTAAATTTCAACAGGTTTGTTGTATTCAAAATTTTTTTCCCTTTTTGTTACCGCAACTTTTTGAATAAGTTTTTTTTAAATCCAGGCTTGTTGTATTCACAATTCTTTCCTTTGTTACCGCAATACTTTTGAATAAAGTTTTTTTTAACTCAAAGGTTGTGTTTCACAATTTTTCTTTTTACCGCATATTTTTGAATAAAGTTTCGTTTTTAAAAAAACAGGCTTGTTGTTTTCACTTCTTTCCTTTGTTCCCGCATCTTTTTGAATAAGTTTGTTTTTAAAATCAACGGTTGTTGTAAACGAGCCCGGATGTAGAAGCGTGGGACCCCATTTTGTCTTTCATACTCCGGCTTTACAAAATGGAAACCCGGATTTTAAAAAAAAAAAAAATATTGAGGGTCGATTTTCATCATGGGCCCAGGTCTTTTATTGGGATAAAAGAGTTTTTTTTTTTTCATTTTTGTATTTATTGTTTTTTTTTTCTTTTTAAAATGTTTTGATACATATCCTTTAGAGAAAGGTTTGTGAATAAAGTGGAAAAGACATTACTTTCCACAAATGGAAATGGTAGAAAGAGCAAGTTTGTGTAAAAAACTGTTTGCTTTGCATGGCCGTGACTCCCCGCCCCCCCCCCCCCCCCCCCCCCCCCACCTCCTCTCTTGTGTTGGGTTTGTGTGTGTGTGGTCGTGGTGCGTGGGGGTGTGTGTATGTGTTTTGTTGGACAACGTTTGTGTGGTTCCCCAAAACCCCTTTTGCGTTTGAGATGTTTTTGGTGTGGAGCTTTGTAAGGCGTTGGGCAGCAAAAAAAATTAATTTTCTGAGTTTCTTCTTCGCTCTCCTCCTCCTTTTCTTCTCCAAAAGCCCATTTAAAACAACACCCACGGCACACTGAATACAAAAAAAGTGATTTAAAACAAAAAAACCATTTTTAATGGTAAAAAACAACAAAAACAAAAAAAAAAAAACTGGCCCCCGACCCCCTGGTTTAATTGTACAAAAAATGCCTTCTGGGTATTTGGTTTCGTCATGAAATTTAAAACAGGTTAAAATGACTAAAATAGCAACAAAAAAATTATTAAGGATTTTAAATTTAAATCGTTTAGGGATAAAATCAAACAACAAAACAACAAAAAAAAATAAAATACAAAAACTAAAAACAAACAACATAAAATACAAAAAACTAAAAAATACAACTGATTACTCCATGACCAATGTCTTGGTTAAAATGAAACAAAAAGCCCTTTGGGTGTTAGGGTTTCGTGACGAATTTATAACGGTTTAAAAAAAAAATGTTTGAATGACAAACAAAAAAAAAGCAGAAAACTTGAATATGAATCTGGTTTAAAAAAATTTGGGGGGGAAAGTTTTCAGGGCACCCCTTTTGATTACCTTTGTGGCCCCACCCTCAAAATGGCCCACAAACATTTCGGAGGAAAATGTTCCCTCGGACCTGTCTCCCCCATTTTCGGGGGGAAAAGGGGGGTTTGTGGCAGCCTCCCCGGGGGCATTCGGAAGTGGCTGTGTACACACAATGGTGGTTTGAAAGGGGGTGGCAGCGCGAATATCTTACATCGACCCCAATGAACGGGGTCGGAGGGTGTTGGAGCGAGATAATCACCTAACCCACCCACGTTAGAGAACCCTGGTGTTCCTGCCTGATGTCGATTTTTTTTTCGGAAAACAGTGCTGGGCCTGGCTACCACATAATCAAGGCTTAGGGCACGATACGGGCAGTTTCCATCCCTACAATGGGGTTTAAACTCCAAAGGGGGACCCCAAGATCTTGGGTTGGGACACCGTTCGGGCAAAAAAAAAAGGGCCCCGAAAGGCCCAATCTTGCAAAATGGCGAACCCTCCTTCCCTTAGTGGGATGGAGGTAGAGGCTCCCCTCGTGTGCACCCAAAATTTTTTCCCCTTTTTCCCCCGTCTTCCTTTTTCTTTTTTCCCCGCAAAACCTGCCCTTTTCCCTCCCTCTCTTCCCCCCTTCCTCCCCTCTTTTCCCCAAGTCCCTCTCTCCTTGTTTTCCCCTGCCCTTCCCAAACCCCCCTCTTCCTTTCTCCCCCCCCCTATGTCTCCCGTCTCATCCCAGCCCTTTTTTCCCCCACTCTCCTTTCCCTTCTATTGTCCCTTCCCCCCAGAAATCCTTCTCCTTCTCCTATGCCACGTCTCTTTAAAAAAAAGTCGGACCCCGGTTTGCTTTAAAATCATCCCAAGCCCCTCTTTCCCCTGTTTTTTCCCCCACTCTGTCTGTTCCTTTTTCCCAGCCACTTCCCCTCCCTTCCACTCCGATTCCTCCTCCCCCCCCTCCCAGGCCATTCCCCTTTTCCCCCTTCCTCCCACCCCACTTCCCCCTCCCTCTCCCCCAGGTCACTTCCTCCCCCCTTCCCTCCCCACCATTCCCTCCCCTTCCCCTCCCAGGTCCCTTCTTCCCCCCCTTCCTCCCCCATTCCTCCTCCCTCTCCTCCTATCCCACTGTCTTTTTCAAAAAGTCTGACCCCCGTGTTTGTTTTCCCAAAGTCCCCCCAAGTCCTTTTTTCCCTGTCTTTTTCCCTCTGTCTGTCCCCTCTTTTTCCACGCCACCCCCCCTCCCCTTCCACTCACCCCATTCCCTCCTCCCTCCCCTCCCGGCCCTTCCCCCCCCCCCCTTCCTCCCACACATTTCCCTCCTCCCTCTCCTCCAGGCCACTTCCTCCTCCTTCCCTCCACACCACTTCCCCCGCCCTCTTTCCCAGGCCCTTCCCCCCCCTCCCCTCCAATGCCTCTGTCTTTTAAAAAAATCTGAAAACCGTGTTGTTTTTTTAAATCCTCATGTGGCGTAAGAAAACCCTTTTGAACCCATTAAAGCACTTGATCAGTTCCGTCTTTCTGTCGTAAAAAAGTTTAATGCCCGTTGCGGACCCCATCCCTCTTTGATGAACCCCGGGGATTTTTTTCGTTTTCTTCCTTGAGAGTACGGAATTGGGTTCTGGAAGGCAGGTTCGCTGCTCATCCGGTGCGGCTGTTGGATCTCGGTGGCACTTCTCATCAACAGGAAGAATCAGATGGGGGGACGTTCCCCCCCCTGAAAACGGGAAAAAAAAGGAGCGGCTCCATTTCCCTGGGGTCTTTTAAAGGCAGGGTTTGAATTGATTTTGTCTGGTCATCGGGAATGACGGAACCCAGCTTCCCCGAAGCAGTGGGCAATGGTGTCTGAGGCCTTTTCCCCAAATGCGTCGTCATGTGTTTGGCTCAAAAAGGTTTGGGTGGAGGTCCCCCCCCCCCTCAAGGGGAGAAGGTTAAAAACAGGGACCCCTGTCTTCACTTTAAAATTTTCTGTGATCCCCGCTCAAGGGGGGGGGGTTTTTCGATGTGCATTTGGGGAAAGGAACGTACCTCGACTGCACGGAGATAGGAATTTGTACTGGCATTTGCCCTCACGAGTAGGCCTTTCCCTTTTTTCCCTTTCCAGTCTCTGTCAAATGAATGAGCGGGTTTAAATATTTCTTTTGTCATCCAAGCGAGCGAGCTTCTATTGCCAGGCAAATCTTTTTTGACGTGTTTGGCATCTCGGATTCGGTATTTGCAAAAAGATTGGCTGCGCTTGTTTTTCCCGGGTCATTTGCAAAAAAACGTGTTGTCCCTCTGCGCGATTTCTTTCGGTTTGAAAGTTCCCCTTAAAGGGAAATGTTCTGTAGGAAGAAGTTTCAAAACAGACTGTCTCGTCCACGTTGTAGACGTGTCGCCTTGTATCGTCTGGTTGGGCGCAAAAGCTTCCCCCAAGGTTGTTGTTTCCCGTCGCGGAACCCCTTCGCCAGCTCTTTTTGAAGAAAGGCCCCATGTCGATTTCCAACGTGCGCGGGTTTGTGCTGTCCTTTTGCTTTCCCCCATCGATGCAGCCAACCCCCGGTTTTGGGGACGGATGATAAAACCCGTCAAGGGGAACTTTGTTAACCTGAATGGGGAAATTTAAAAAAAGTTGAATTACTTTTGAAAAAAAAATCAGTAGTGGAATTATGCATCTTTGTTTCTTTTTGCAGCCAATTCAATTCAAATTTTTTAATACATTCCATGCGGAAAAACTCTGGTGGTTGGTCAAAAAGAAGAAAAGCATTCAAAAAAGACTTTTCAAAAAAAATCATGAAAAAAAAGGGGTACATTTATACAATACTATGAATATATTTTTTTCTAAGGATATCGTCCCACCCCCAAAAAGAACACCCACACGCCAAAACCCCAAACAAAACCAAAACCACCCCACCCAACACGCCCCACAACACAACACGCTAACACCCCCAACTGCGCACCCCAATTTCCCCCCCCTTCCACAAAAAATACACAATGTTGCGCCACGCAACCCCTTTGACCGCCCCAACAACACACCCCACACACACCAACACAACACAAACATACTTTAAACCGGTTATAAAAAAATGGTTACAAAAAAACTGGTTTTGGAAAGAAAAAAAAATTTTCCCCTCCCCAAAAGGTTTTTGTTCTTTTTTTTACTTGGGAAAAATCGGGAAAACCCAGGAAAAAAGAGAAAAAACCGTCTATTAAAAAAACCGTTTTGCTCCCCAAAGGGAGGGTTTTGCTGGATAAAAGAAAGTTCTGGGGGGATTTGGGGGAGGGGAAAAAAAGGATTGGTGGGGGGGGGGGGGGGGGGGGGGGGGGGGAAGGAGGGGAGGGGCGGCGGCGGCCCCTTGAGGATGGAAAAAACCCCAATTGAAAAATGCAGAGGTCCAAACAAAATTGATTTATGTTAAACGCTGAATTGCAAACAAGCGTTCCAATAAAATTGCCCTTGCTGACTGTCTAGGCATGTGAGCAACAGTATGTTTTTGTAATTGCCCCTTGGTGACGCAAAATAATTATTAAAACGCGCCAAAAAAAAAAACTGCGTCATAACAAAAAGAAAAGTACCTACAGCACTGATTAAAAAACTAGCAAATTCAAATTTTCCCTGTCCCATTCTGAGTACAAGGCCCAAATCAATAGTTTAGATTTATTTTTCAGGTGCCTGTGGATTTCTTGCAGGAGGAGTGGCGGAGAAAAAAAAAACCCCCGAGGAAAGCACTTTCCTTAATGGCCCTGTATTATTTTGACCTTTTTCCCCAAAACACTTAGGCCCCTTTTGTGTGTTTCAAAATCTTTTTTTTTGCCCTCAGCAATCAACAACAATAAGAAAAGATTTAATTACGACATTCATAAATTAATACATTTTTTGGTTATAAGGGGTCGAGTATCTTTTTGCGGGCCCTTTCACTGTGGTTTTCATTTTAATGGGGTCGCAGGCAGCAAAGCGGGGAGCAAGAATACGGGTCAGAATGTGTCAGTTTCATTGTTGTCCATGGGGATACGTTTTTGAAAATGGTGCTGGAAACCCATTCTAGAAAAAAACTAAAATTTTGGGAATTTTTCTAGATACTCATCACCCCGCTAAAAAAATTGACACACTTAATTCTTCATCAATGTAGTTGCTTTTTCCCGGATTTTTAATTTCTTTTTTTTTATAAGATCAAATTGATGTTTTAAGAAAAAGTTTTTTTAAAAACATAACTCCCCTTTGTGGGGGAAAAAAAAAAAATTTACAAAAAATCACATCCTTTTTCAATGTGAGCATTAAAAAACCTTACTTCCCTCCCACCCAAAGTTCTTGAATCAGTTGTATCCCTATTCATGATGTGTAAAATTGCAGTTTCATTACACAAGTCTATTTTTTTGGTTCTGTAAAATGGGCGATGGAGTGTTTTGTCGTGTTTTTTGTTAGTTAGTTGTCTTTTTATTTTTGTTTTGCTGTTTTTTTCAAAGCCCTTTTAAATTTTTTATTAATCCCCCCCTCCCCCTTTTCCCCTAACATTTTAATTCACTTAACGTGGTAGACGTTAATTTAAGAACCACAATGATGCCGTTCCCCCCCACCTCAACCCATCACCCCGTTCCCCTTGTGTCAGTGTGACGGATCATCCCCAGCATAACCAAAACAACCACACCACACACACACACAACACACACACAACCAAAAACAACACAAAAAGACAAAACCGCACGCACAGACACAGAACAACACATACAACAGCGCGATACACACACATACCACACACATACCGCAACACACTCACTATACACCGCGCATACAAAAACAAACACACAACGCGATACACACACACGCCCCCCCCGCGAAAAAACACGCGGCACCACAAGCACTGGTCTCCGCGTGCACAAACACAACACACAAACCAACACAAACCCCAACAAACCCCCCCACCAGCCCGGGGGAGCACGCACGCAGACGCACTTCTACACAAATACACACGGCCCCCCGCGCCCCCCGACGACGCCCTCTCACCCACACACACACAACACACACAACACACACACCACACAAGTGCGCATGAGCACAGAGGAGGGAGAGAGGAGAGGGGGGAGAGAGAAGGGGAGAGAGAGAGAGAGAGAGAGAATCAATTTACAACATGGCATTGGTTTTGTTTTAAATCGAGTGATCAATGAAAAAAAAAAGAAAAACTTCTTCGTTTTTTAGGCATATATCACATGCCATCCCGCTGCAAAAGAAGTGATGCAAAAGAAACAGCAAATTTAGTGTGACGAAAAAGTCCCAAGATTTAGCAAGGGTTTAGTAAACTGGATGGGTTAAAAGAAAAAAAAGTCAATGTAAGGGGAAGAAAACTGTGTCTGTTGTCTGTTGTGGTCTGTCGTGTGTCTGTTTCTGGTGTCTGTCTGTCTGTCTCTGTTGTTGTTGTCTGTTGTTGTTTTTGTCTTCTCTCTCCCTTTCTTCTCTCTCTTCTCTCTTTTCTCCTCTCCCATGAAAGGAATTTTTTTAAAAACCTCTTCCTTTCCTCTCTGCCCCCACCCCCACCCCACCCTGTTGTCTGTTGTTGTCTTCCCTGGGCCTGTATGGAAGTACATTTTTTATTCGATGCTGGGGCCCCCCAAAACTTGAAACCCTGTTTTCAACACGGCTATCAGATTTAAAAGGGCCTTTCAGTTCTTTACTTTAAGGGAATTTGCAAAATTTCTTTCAACGAAAAAGCTCAAAGGGGGTTATGTATTAAAACAGCGTTTTCTACAAAAATCGACCAGAGGGTGATGTTTGCAGCCGAAAACATAAAGCGAAAAGCTACTGGTACAGAAAAAGGCGCTTCATGAGGTCAATTTTAAACTTCGTTATCAGAAAAATATTCAAAGAAAATTTTTTATAAACCGAGGCCCGGGTATAAGGAAATATTTCAAAGAAAATTTTTTATAACCGGGCCCCGGTTATAAGAAGATTTCCAAAGGGAAATTTTTTTTAAAAAGGGTCGGATCAAAATTTTATAAAAAAAAAAAAAAAAATTTTTAAAATTTTTTTTTTAAAATTATTTTTTAAAAAAAAACGGGAAAATGGTAAAGAACAAAAAAATTTGCAAATCCAAAAAGGATTAATTTAAACACCACCAGCACGGGGGAAAAAAGATTGTCAGTCCCCGTGGCCCGACGAACACATACCCCCCCCCCAACCCCCCAAACAGGAATAAAAAACCCAAAGCGCCTACCCCCCCCCCAAAACCCAAAAACCCAAATACAACAACACCACCCCCCCACCACAAGGGCAACCCAAAACATTGGCGTCAAAAAACACAAACAACAAAAACAACAACCCCACAGGGAAAAATGAGAATGGGTAGAAGCCCCAAAATGATACCCCCGGGGGGGGGGGGACCCCTTTTTTAAGGGTAAGACAATCAGCCGAGGAAAAGAAGAGAAGAAGAAGAACCGCAAAAGAAAGGGGACACGGGGACGAGGAAAAGGAAAGAAGACAGGCAGAGACACAAAAAAACCAACCAAAAAAAACACAAAACCCAAAACCCCAACACCACCCCCACAAATACAGGGGATGGCACACCAAACACAATGTGACACCATACCCACTTTTGACCACAATCCATTTCATTTAAACAAACAAAATAAAAATTTTAAAAAAAAATAAGAATAGCCCCCTGATGACGTAAACCCGTCCGCGCGCTTTGTCACGCGGAGTGGGCTCCCTGCCCGCTTGCTCGTCGTCACAATATCGCCCCCTTCTTGTGGCAAAATATTTTTTCTTGTCTTTATGTGTTCGACGCGTTTGGGGGGGGACACCAAATAATGGCCTCTGTGTTTTGGGGTTTGGGTTTTGGGTGTCTCTAGCCTTTTTGATTTTAAAGGGGTCAGACAAAGTCAACATCTAGTTTTGCCTGTAACTTTTGCTTTGCGGTGCGGGTCGCCATTTTGCAGTTTGACCGTTTGGAGGGAAAATTACTTTACCCCAACATTTGGGGACTTTGGGTTTTTCGTTTTCTTACAAGGTTTGCAAAACGCATTTGTTGCTGCTCGGGCCGAGATTTTTTTCATAAACCCGGGTTTTTACATGTTTTTTATACAACCGGAAAATTTCGTAAAAAACAAAGAGTAGTTCTGGGGCCCCCGCCCCGCCCCTTTATAATCCCGTTTCATAATCCGGTGTTTTAAATCCCGGGCTAACTGTTTTTAAAAAAATTTTTTTTGTTTCCCCCTACTTTATGAAAAAGTTTGTTTTTAAACTCAAAGTTGTTGTATTCAAATTCTTTCCCTTTGTTACGCCTATTTATGAATAAAATTTGTTTTTAAAATCAACGGCTTGTTGTATTACAATTTTTATTGTTACGATACTTTTTGAATAAGTTTCGTTTTTTTAAATCAAAAGGTTGTTGTTTCAATTCTTTCCCTTGTTTCCCCTTCTTTAGAATTAAAATTTCGTTTTTTAATCAAAGGTTTTTGATTCCAATTTTTCCCTTGGGTTTCCCCATACTTTTGAATATGTTTCTTTTAAAATCAAAGGCTTTTTGTATTCAAAATTTTTCCTTGTTACCCCTATTTTGAAAAAGTTTCGTTTTAAACTAAAGGTTGTGTATTCACAATTTTTCCTTGTTTACCCCACTCTTTATGAATAAAATTTGTTTTTAAAATCACGGTTTTTGTATTTACATTTTTTTCCTTTTTTACGCAACTTTATGAATTAAGTTTGTTTTTTAAAATCAACGGCTTGTTTTATTACAATTTTTTCCCTTTGTTACCCCATATTTAGAATAAAGTTTCGTTAAACTCAAAAAGGTTTTTGTATTCCAAAATTCTTTCCCTTGTTACCGCATACTTTTTGATAAAGTTTCGTTTTTAAAAATCAACAGGTTGTTGTATTCAAATTCTTTCATTTTTTACCCCATTCTTTTTTGAAAAAAGTTTCGTTTTTTAAATCAACAGGCTTGTTGTTTACAATTTTATTGTTACGCCTCTTTGAATAAAGTTTGTTTAAATCAACGGTTTGTTGATTCACAATTTTTTCTTTGTTCGACTTCTTTATGAATAAAGTTTTTTTTAAACTAAGGTTGTTGTATTCCAATTCTTTTCCCTTTTTTACCCCCTCTTTATGAATAAGTTTTGTTTAAAATCAAAGGTTGTTGATTCACAATTTTTTCCTTTGTTACCGCCCACTTTTTGAATAAAAATTTGTTTTAAAATAACAGGTTGTTGATTCACTTTTTTCCTTTTTACGCATCTTTAGAATAAAGTTTGTTTAAACTCAAGGTTGTTGATTCACAATTCTTTTTCCCTTTTTTAGCACTTCTTTATGAAAAGTTTCGTTTTTTTCAAAAAGGCTTGTTGTATTCCCAAAAATTTTTTCCATTGTTACCCCACTACTTTATGATTTAGTTTCGTTTAAAATCAAAAAAAGGTTTTTGTATTCAATTTTTTTGTTACCCCCTACTTTTGAATAAAGTTTCGTTTTTTAAACCAACGGTTGTTGTATTTACAAATTTTTCCCTTTTTTCGCCTCTTTATGAAAAAAGTTTCGTTTAAATCAAAAAGGCTTTTTGTTTTACAATTCTTTTTTTTTTTTTTGCCCACTTTTGAATAAAGTTTGTTTAAACTCAAAAGGTTGTTTTTTTTTAAAAATTCTTTCCTTTGTTCCGCACCACTTTATGAATAAAGTTTCGTTTTTTAAATCAAGGCTTGTTGTATTCACAATTCTTTTCCTTGTTTCGCATCTTTTAATAAAGTTTTGTTTAAATCAAAGGTTGTTGTATTCAAAATTCTTTATTTTTACCGCATTTTTGAATAAATTTCGTTTAAAATCAACAGGGGTTGTTGTATTCACAATTCTTCCTTTGTTACCGCATCTTTTTAATAAGTTTCGTTTAAATCAAGGCTTGTTGTATTTACAATTTTTCTTTGTTAGCACTCCCTTTTTGAAAAGTTTCGTTTAAATCAACAGGGTTGTTTTCCCCAATTTTTTCCTTGTTACCCATACTTTAGAATAAGTTTCGTTTAAATCAAAGGCTTTTGTTTACAAATTTTTTCCATTGTTACCGCACTACTTTTTGATAAGTTTCGTTTTTAATCAAAAAGGTTGTTGTATTCCCAATTTTTTTCCATTGTTACCGCACTCTTTAGTAAAATTTCGTTTTTAAACCAACAGGTTTTTGTATTTTACAAATTTTTCCCTTGTTTCAACTTTTATGAAAAAAATTTTTTTTTAAATCAAAGGTGTTGTATTCACAATTCTTTCCCTTGTTCCGCACATTTTGAATAAAGTTTCGTTTAAATAACGGTTTTGTATTCACAATTTTTCCCGTTACCGCCTATTTTAGAATAAAGTTTGTTTAAAAATCAAAAGGCTTGTTGTATTCACAATTCTTTATTGTTTCCCCATACTTTTTGAATAAAAATTTCGTTTTTTTAAATAAACAGGTTGTTTTTTTCACAATTTTTTCCATTGTTACCCCCACTTTTGTTTAAAAATTGTTTTTTAAAAAATCAACGGGGTTTTTGTATTTACAATTTTTCTTTGTACCGCCTACTTTTGATAAAATTTCGTTTAAAATCAAAGGCTTGTTGTTTCAAATTCTTTTCCCTTTTTTTTCCCCACTACTTTATGAATAAAAATTTGTTTTAAAATAAAAAGGCTTGTGTATTCACAATTTTTTCATTTTTCCCCACTACTTTATGGGAAAAAAGTTTGTTTTTAAATCAAAGGCTTGTTGTATTCACAAATTCTTTCCATTGTTCCCCATACTTATGAATAAAGTTTTGTTTAAAACAACAAGTTTTGTATTACAATTTTTATTGTTACGCATACTTTATGATAAGTTTGTTTTTTAAAATAACAGGCTTGTTTATTCACAAAATTTTTCCCGTTACGCCTACTTTTTGAAAAAAAGTTTGTTTAAATAAAAGGTTTTTTTGTATTCACAATTCTTTCCCTTGTTTTCCCCCTACTTTTGAATAAAGTTTCGTTTAAATCAACAGGTTGTTGTTTCACAATTCTTTCCCTTGTTACCCCACTACTTTTTGAAAAAAGTTTGTTTAAATAGGCTTGTTGTATTCAAATTTTTTTCCTTTTACGCATATTTTGAATAAAGTTTTTTTTAAACTCAAAGGGTTGTTGATTACAATTTTTCCCTTGTTACGCATACTTTATGAATAAAGTTTGTTTAAACTCAAAGGGTTGTTGTATTTACAATTTTTCCCTTGTTACCGCATCTTTTTGAATAAGTTTGTTTTTTAATCTCAGGCTTGTTTATTCACAATTCTTTCTTTGTTACCCCACTACTTTATGAATAAAGTTTCGTTTTTAAATCAAAGGCTTGTTGTATTCACAAATTTTTCCCTTTTTTACCGCCCCTCTTTATGAAAAAGTTTCGTTTAAATCCGGCTTGTTTTATTACTTCTTTCCTTTGTTACCCCATTTTTTTATGAATAAAATTTCGTTTTTTAATCAACGGTTGTTGTTTACAATTCTTTCCCTTTGTACCCCACTACTTTATGAAAAAAAGTTTCGTTTAAATCAAAGGCTTGTTGTATTACATTCTTTCTTTTTAGCAACTTTATGAATAAGTTTTGTTTTTTTTTTAAACTTTTAAACCGCCCCTTTTTGAAAAAATTTTTTAAAAAAAAATTTTTTCTTTCATTTTTACCGCCTCTTTATGAATAAAATTTGTTTATCAACGGTTGTTGTATTCAAATTCTTTCCTTGTTACCCCACCTTTATGAATAAAGTTTCGTTTAAACTCAACATGCAAAGGCAGGAGACAAGGTGCTGAAGTCAAGAGAAAAGATGTGCAAAGCCAAGGGAGAGCACACACAAAGGCAGGAGACAAGGTGCTGAAGTCAAGAGAAAAGATGTGCAAAGCCAAGGGAGAGCACACACAAAGGCAGGAGACAGGAAACACGAAGGCATAACACATGATGCATGATGGCAAGGGCCAAACATGTGAAGACAAGAGACAGGAACTAGGAAGATAAGGAACAGGAGTAGACAGGCAAGAGGCATGACATGTGAAGAAAATGGACAAGAACTAGGAAGATAAGGAACAGGAGTAGACAGGCAAGAGACATGACATGTGAAGACAAGAGACAAGAACTAGGAAGATAAGGAACAGGAGTAGAGACATGACATGTGAAGAAAATGGACAAGTTGAAAAATACTAGACAGGACAGTTTAGAGGCAAGAGCCAGGATATCATATAGGCAAGATACATGACATTATTACAGCAATGAGACAGGATATCATAGAGGCAAGATACATGACATTATTAAAACAATGAGACAGGACATCAAACAGGCAAGATACATGACATTATTAAAACAATGAGACAGAACATCATACAGGCAAGGTACATGACATTATTAAAACAATGAGACAGAACCAGCCGCCGTGGCGAAGTGGTTAGCGTCGCGGGACTCCCGGCTGGGAGGTCGTGGGTTCGAATCCCATCAGAGTCATGTGGGTTTTTTCTGCCCCGACGGCTCCTACCCAGAGTTGAGTTTGCTGCGGACTCAGTTGGGAAGACTGGGACCACACAGTCGAGTTTCATCCACTTAATGGATGCGTTTCTGAGAGTGTTGCTCAAATTTCATGACCAACACTGCAGGTGCTGTATCTCTCGGGCTGGTTGACGCCAGGATATATTATGAAAGGAAGCGTAGAGTACAGCCCTGTCATGTAGTCTCAGACCGAAATGGAAATCCGTAGCATCATCTTAATCATCCTCATTCCCATTGATCAGCATTAAAAAAAATGTCTCAAATTCTGTGGCCCTTCATGTCCTGCTCTCATGGTGACCTCAGTTTCGATGTCCTCTCCGCGTCTGTGGCCTTGGTTTGCTTCCGTCGGGGTCACCGGTATCGGCGAGTCCATGGGGGCTGTCGTTGGACGGACGTGGTGGCGCCCTCCGGAGGGAGAGCTCACTTACGCCGGCTCCGCGACTAAGCAATTATTATCGTCAGTAGGGGGCTTAGTAGGTGGTGTCCTGCGTATGTTAGATCAGAACAGGCGCCACTGAACACACCGAAGTGACTCAGCAGCAGTGCAGTGTCTCCTCCGGTGGGTTGCCTCATGACGACTTGACATTGACTGCTCCCTGTGGATTGCCGGTGTCAGGGCTGCGGTGGGCCAGCCGGGCTATGGCTGTGGACGGGGTGTCGGAATGAGTGGCGTGGGTGCACTGCCTCTGAGGTAGCGCAGAGGTTGGGACAGCAAAAAAAAAAAAAAAAAAAAAAAACCAATGAGACAGAACATCATACAGGCAAGATATATGACATTATTAAAACAATGAGACAGAACACAGCAGAAAATACCAATGGGTGTAGACAAGGATGAGATGGAAACACAAAGGACAAACCACACAAAGGCAACGAACAGGACATGTGAGGTCTATGTGTACCCTCTGGTCACTTTGGATGTGACATGTGGAGTCTATGTGTACCCTCTGGTCACTTTGGATGTGTCATGTGGCGTCTATGTGTACCCTCTGGTCACTTTGGATGTGTCATGTGGAGTCTATGTGTACCCTCCGGTCACTCTGGATGTGTCATGTGGAGTCTATGTGTACCCTCCGGTCACTCTGGATGTGTCATGTGAAGTCTATGTGTACCCTCCGGTCACTTTGGATGTGACATGTGAAGTCTATGTGTACTCTCCGGTCACTTTGGATATGACATGTGGAGTCTATGTGTACCCTCCGGTCACTTTGGATGTGACATGTGGAGTCTATGTGTACCCTCTGGTCACTTTCGATGTGACATGTGAAGTCTATGTGTATCCTCCGGTCACTTTCGATGTGTCATGTGAAGTCTATGTGTACCATCCGGTCACTTTGGATGTGACATGTGGAGTCTATGTGTACCCTCTGGTCACTTTGGGTGCGTCATGTGGAGTCTATGTGTACCATCTGGTCACTCTGGATGTGACATGTGGAGTCAATGTGTACCCTCTGGTCACTCTGGATGTGACATGTGGAGTCAACAGATAAGACATACACAGGCAAGAGACAGGACCGAATAAAGGCAAGAACTGATGTCATCATTTATTTCAAAGGTACAAGACAAGACATAGCAGAAGAGGAGGAGGAGGATAGATGAAGATGAGTTCAAAGGGTTGGGGTGAGAGGGGATGCATAACGTCAGAAAAACAATCATCTTACCCATCAATACAATAATGTTCTATTAGATAGAGGTAGAAATCTGGTACAGATCAGCATGTGTGACTGAGACACAGAACATACAGAGAGGAACACTTTCTTCAGGAAATGATGAACACAAATTCAAGAAAAATCATGTGTACAGTGATTTAAAATGCAAAACAAAGTTAAAAATTAAATGAAATATGTCAACAAAAGTAGAAGTATAATAACAAATCTACAGAAACGACAGCCTTGTACGTGTGGAAATATGGATAAATAAGTCTACTAAACTCACATGTTGAGTAAGTGCACACAATGGTGAGAAATGAAAAGCCAAAGAAAATGGGTTGCTGTGAACATGACTTGCATTCCACAATGTCTGACCTATCACTGCAGTGTGCATGCATTCCACAATGTCTGACCTATCACTGCAGTGTGCATGCATTCCACAATGTCTGTGACGTCACTGCAGTGTGCATGCATTCCACAATGTCTGTGACCTATCACTGCAGTGGCAGACATTCACAATGTCTGTGACCTATCACTGCATGTGCAGCATAGATCCAACCATACAGACTGCAAACAGGCACTGCAAACTATACACACACGAACACACTCCAATAGGAAACATGAAGATACATCAGACGGAGCAGACATTATGGCTCAGAAGACATATGGACATGACAGACACAACAGATCAAATATACACAAAGACACATGTGCAACCACAACACATTATGTAACATACAACAACAGATGTGGCAGTACTATATGCATGACAGACAAAACAGATCAAATATACACAAAACACGGTGTACAGCCACAACACATGATGTAACATTAACAACAGATGTGGCACACACAACAGATCAAATATACACAAAAGACACGTGTACAGTCAAAAAACATTATGTAACACAACACAGATGTGCCACATACACCTGACATGACAAGACATGATAAAACACGATCAAGTGATAAGCAACCTGATGGCTGTTGTCTAATGTCTGTCAGGACATTTCTATGGGCCATGGCCGTTGTCTGAGTGTCTGTCAGGACATTTCTATGGGCCATGACCGTTGTCTGAGTGTCTGTCAGGACATTTCTATGGGCCATGGCCGTTGTCTGAGTGTCTGTCAGGACATTTCTATGGGCCATGGCGTTGTCTGAGTGTCTGTCAGGACATTTCTGTGGGCCATGGCCGTTGTCTGAGTGTCTGTCAGGACATTTCTATGGGCCATGGCCGTTGTCTGAGTGTCTGTCAGGACATTTCTATGGGCCATGGCTGTTGTCTAATGTCTGTCAGGACATTTCTGTGGGCCATGGCTGTTGTCTGAGTGTCTGTCAGGACATTTCTGTGGGCCATGGCTGTTGTCTAATGTCTGTGAGGACATTTCTATGGGCCATGGCTGTTGTCTAATGTCTGTGAGGACATTTCTATGGGCCATGGCTGTTGTCTGAGTGTCTGTGAGGACATTTCTATGGGCCATGGCTGTTGTCTGAATGTCTGTCAGGACATTTCTATGGGCCATGGCTGTTGTCTAATGTCTGTCAGGACATTTCTATGGGCCATGGCTGTTGTCTAATGTCTGTGAGGACATTTCTATGGGCCATGGCTGTTGTCTAATGTCTGTGAGGACATTTCTATGGGCCATGGCTGTTGTCTAATGTCTGTGAGGACATTTCTATGGGCCATGGCTGTTGTCTAATGTCTGTCAGGACATTTCTATGGGCCATGGCTGTTGTCTAATGTCTGTCAGGACATTTCTGTGGGCCATGGCTGTTGTCTGAGTGTCTGTCAGGACATTTCTATGGGCCATGGCTGTTGTCTGAATGTCTGTCAGGACATTTCTATGGGCCATGGCTGTTGTCTAATGTCTGTCAGGACATTTCTATGGGCCATGGCTGTTGTCTAATGTCTGTCAGGACATTTCTATGGGCCATGGCCGTTGTCTAATGTCTGTCAGGACATTTCTGTGGGCCATGGCTGTTGTCTAATGTCTGTGAGGACATTTCTATGGGCCATGGCTGTTGTCTAATGTCTGTGAGGACATTTCTGTGGGCCATGGCTGTTGTCTAATGTCTGTGAGGACATTTCTATGGGCCATGGCTGTTGTCTAATGTCTGTCAGGACATTTCTATGGGCCATGGCTGTTGTCTGAGTGTCTGTCAGGACATTTCTATGGGCCATGGCTGTTGTCTGAGTGTCTGTCAGGACATTTCTATGGGCCATGGCTGTTGTCTAATGTCTGTCAGGACATTTCTATGGGCCATGGCTGTTGTCTGAGTGTCTTTCAGGACATTTCTATGGGCCATGGCTGTTGTCTAATGTCTGTGAGGACATTTCTATGGGCCATGGCTGTTGTCTAATGTCTGTCAGGACATTTCTGTGGGCCATGGCCGTTGTCTAATGTCTGTCAGGACATTTCTATGGGCCATGGCTGTTGTCTAATGTCTGTCAGGACATTTCTATGGGCCATGGCTGTTGTCTGAGTGTCTGTCAGGACATTTCTATGGGCCATGGCCGTTGTCTAATGTCTGTCAGGACATTTCTGTGGGCCATGGCTGTTGTCTGAGTGTCTGTCAGGACATTTCTATGGGCCATGGCTGTTGTCTAATGTCTGTGAGGACATTTCTATGGGCCATGGCTGTTGTCTGAGTGTCTGTCAGGACATTTCTATGGGCCATGGCTGTTGTCTAATGTCTGTGAGGACATTTCTATGGGCCATGGCTGTTGTCTGAGTGTCTGTCAGGACATTTCTATGGGCCATGGCTGTTGTCTAATGTCTGTCAGGACATTTCTGTGGGCCATGGCTGTTGTCTGAGTGTCTGTCAGGACATTTCTATGGGCCATGGCTGTTGTCTAATGTTGTCGGGACATTTCTATGGGCCATGGCTGTTGTCTAATGTCTGTCAGGACATTTCTGTGGGCCATGGCTGTTGTCTGAGTGTCTGTCAGGACATTTCTATGGGCCATGGCTGTTGTCTGAGTGTCTTTCAGGACATTTCTATGGGCCATGGCTGTTGTCTAATGTCTGTCAGGACATTTCTATGGGCCATGGCTGTTGTCTAATGTCTGTCAGGACATTTCTATGGGCCATGGCCGTTGTCTAATGTCTGTCAGGACATTTCTATGGGCCATGGCTGTTGTCTGAATGTCTGTCAGGACATTTCTATGGGCCATGGCTGTTGTCTGAGTGTCTGTCAGGACATTTCTATGGGCCATGGCTGTTGTCTGAATGTCTGTCAGGACATTTCTATGGGCCATGGCTGTTGTCTGAGTGTCTTTCAGGACATTTCTATGGGCCATGGCTGTTGTCTAATGTCTGTCAGGACATTTCTGTGGGCCAGGGAGTGATGGAGTGACGGAGTGATACGGAGTGCTGGACGGTGCCCAGCTCCTCTCCAGATTGTACGGAGGAAAGATCTTTAACAAAATGTCCGTTGTGTTTTAAAGGGTTGTTTGATTTTCTTTTCTTCTCAAGTAATTATAATGACTTGTGAGCTGACTTCAACATGGTGACAGCTCTCCTATCACCCTTTGCGGTCAGCTGAGCTGTAAGCAACATCATCATCACCACAACCATAACAACTGAACATGGTCCTCAGGATCAATGATGGAATGTCAAAACTCTAAAAGCCATATGACTTGGTCCTCAGGATCAATGATGGAATGTTAAAACTCTAAAAGCCATATGACTTGGTCCTCAGGATCAATGATGGAATGTCAAAACTCTAAAAGCCATATGACTTGGTCCTCAGGATCAATGATGGAATGTTAAAACTCTAAAAGCCATATGACTTGGTCCTCAGGATCAATGATGGAATGTTAAAACTCTAAAAGCCATATGACTTGGTCCTCAGGATCAATGATGGAATGTCAAAACTCTAAAAGCCATATGACTTCAAAGGCAGCCCACTCCTCTATACCTGGCCATATGGGTAACATAAACAGCTTATGGGCCAAAAATCTCAGATTGAACACAGGCTGCAGGGCAAACAAGGCAATACTAAAACTTAGAGGCCATGTGAGTCTACAGCAACTGTCTTCATCATCACCACACCATAGTGATGAACCAGTCCAAACGATACAGTGGAAAACCATTCTAACCTACACAAACATCATTTACTTTGAATGAAAATTATGCAAACAGAACTTATGAAACAGAAACAATTATGAGGCTACAAAAAAACAGTAATACGCAAACAACCACACATGGAAAAGTCAGGGAGTGCTACTTGATTAAAAGATAGAATTCATCTAGAAATGGATTACATAATAAATATGAACATACAAACTGCAGCATATGCTTTAAGATCTGATCGGACTGGGCATCTTGTGTGTAAACATGTAAACAAAGTCATATTCAGCAGCAAACCATACATCCATTATCAAATGATGAGTGACAGAATAAAAATGTACACAAAAAAACAAAAAACAAGACATGGAGAAAGGAGATTTAAAAAAAATTCTGTTAATCTCACCAGCGACGAGCCCCAAACCTTCTGTTTGTTGTTGTTGGTTAATGGTTAGTAACAGACACGCAATATCAAGCTTCACATATGATGACACATTTCAAATGACAACATGATTATCAACACAGTAAGGGATGGAGACAGAATACATCTGAGTCCATCTCCAGACAAGATGAAAACAAGAGTGCTAAGCACTCCTGAAAATCAATAAAGATAGGAAGCAAAATGCATCTTCTTCCAAGCGGGCAAAACTGCTTGCAACGACAGTGCAAGCATATACGAATGAATCTATAAATAGCAGTATGTGTTCACAAGGAAAAAGGGTTAGGAAGTAGAGAGGAGGGGGGACAGGGTGGGGATAGGACGTAGCCTATCTACGAGCAACGGAATCCTAGGAGTTTAATTAGAATCTCATACACAGCACGCTTTTTCTGCACCCCCCACCCCACCCCCACCCCCTACCCCCCTCCTTTCCCTCCCCTTTCCACAATATCTTTGTTGGTGATCTGAGTGCTGTCTGCCTGATGAGAGGATGAACTGAGGTCCAGCAACATAAACTCAGCACATGTAAACCAATCCACAGCGACAAGAAAGATTTCACTGGCAAGTCTGTTGAAAAATCCACTGATGGTTGAACAGTGGTATATACAACTGTTCAACATAACACACACACACACACACACACACACACACAGGGATCGAGATTAACACAGCATTGGACCACACTGAACAGAAGGAAAAAAGGCAAGAGAGGAACAGCCATCTTATCAGGTCTCTAGAGCCTAATGACTGCTTCAACGTGTCTGTAGAGCTAGAAACCACTTTCATGGACCTCTTCAAGGTCAGGGATCACTTTAACAGATCTCTGCAGACTATGCCAATTTCACATGGGTGTTCTGAGACCAATGACCATTTCACTGACATTGAACTGATACACATGTTATCCGGAAACAACTACTTCTACATGTACACAAGTCTTCCCCTATCTTTTAGTATGCAGGAGTTGGGATGAAATTAGATTGACAGTGAACTGGCAAGTATTGGGCCATCTTCATACAATGTATGAATTACTAACCTGTGTGTAGTATGAGCATCTTCCGATGCACCACTAACACACAAAATTGTCTTGTGTGTCAACTGAAGCATTTATCACAGTGACAGTGTAATCACTGAT
Source organism: Conus ventricosus (assembly GCA_018398815.1). NCBI lineage: Eukaryota > Metazoa > Mollusca > Gastropoda > Neogastropoda > Conidae > Conus > Conus ventricosus. The sequence goes on along the minus strand of CM031606.1, from coordinate 87,826,059 downwards.
GCCACACACACATGTGCTATAAATAGCTGCAGTCTTCTGACATTTTTGGCATAACTGTTATGCAACATGTAGAAGATACAAAAATGAAGGACAAAGATCACTGAAGTAGTGTGAGGCAAGAATAAGGAGAGGTGAAGGGCACAGCCACCTACCTGTTCTGAGATTGCTTGGACATAAAGCGGTCCAGCACATCATCTGGGTCGTAGAGAGAAATGTCATCCCCTGCACATCATGTGGATGTCATTTACCACATGGCGGGCCAGAATGCTGCTTTAAATGCACACTGATTTTTTCAGGTCATCTTACAGAATGCAACATTTCTGTAAGATTTTCCCGGCCTCCCCCCATCTCCTACCCAAACCTACAAAGCAACCAGAATATCCAAACTAATCACACTGAAATGAAGAAATTGACATCAGGAGATCAGATACAACAACTCTCAACAGAACGTAGCACACAGCAGTGTCAAACACACACAAAGTGACACAACTGTGTGCAAAGTGGAGGTGACCAGGAAGGAGTGAGGGGACTGGTGTCACAGGCTGTCAGAGTGGTGTGTGAGACAGGCACTACACAGGTGGAGGAAGGTCTGAGGGACTGGTGTCACAGGCTGTCAGAGTGGTGTGTGAGACAGGCACTACATAGGTGGAGGAAGGACTAAGGGGACTGGTGTCACAGGCTGTCAGAGTGGTGTGTGAGACAGACACTACATAGGTGGAGGAGGGTCTGAGGGGACTGGTGTCACAGGCTGTCAGAGTGGTGTGTGAGACAGGCACTACACAGGTGGAGGAAGGACTGAGGGGACTGGTGTCACAGGCTGTCAAGTGGTGTGTGAGACAGACAGGCACTACACAGGTGGAGGAGGGTCTGAGGGGACTGGTGTCACAGGCTGTCAGAGTGGTGTGTGAGACAGGCACTACACAGGTGGAGGAAGGACTGAGGGGACTGGTGTCACAGGCTGTCAGAGTGGTGTGTGAGACAGACAGGCACTAACTACATAGGTGGAGGAAGGACTGAGGGGACTGGTGTCACAGGCTGTCAGAGTGGTGTGTGAGACAGACACTACATAGGTGGAGGAAGGTGTGAGGGGACTGGTGTCACAGGCTGTCAGAGTGGTGTGTGAGACAGGCACTACACAGGTGGAGGAGAAAGTGAGGGGACTGGTGTCACAGGCTGTCAGAGTGGTGTGTGAGACAGGCACTACACAGGTGGAGGAAGGACTGAGGGGACTGGTGTCACAGGCTGTCAGAGTGGTGTGTGAGACAGACAGGCACTAACTACATAGGTGGAGGAAGGACTGAGGGGACTGGTGTCACAGGCTGTCAGAGTGGTGTGTGAGACAGACAGGCACTAACTACATAGGTGGAGGAAGGACTGAGGGGACTGGTGTCACAGGCTGTCAGAGTGGTGTGTGAGACAGACAGGCACTACTACATAGGTGGAGGAAGGACTGAGGGGACTGGTGTCACAGGCTGTCAGAGTGGTGTGTGAGACAGACAGGCACTACACAGGTGGAGGAAGGTCTGAGGGGACTGGTGTCACAGGCTGTCAGAGTGGTGTGTGAGACAGACACTACACAGGTGGAGGAAGGACTAAGGGGACTGGTGTCACAGGCTGTCAGAGTGGTGTGTGAGACGACAGGCACTACATAGGTGGAGGAAGGACTGAGGGGACTGGTGTCACAGGCTGTCAGAGTGGTGTGTGAGGACAGACAGGCACTACACAGGTGGAGGAAGGTCTGAGGGGACTGGTGTCACAGGCTGTCAGAGTGGTGTGTGAGACAGACACTACACAGGTGGAGGAAGGACTGAGGGGACTGGTGTCACAGGCTGTCAGAGTGGTGTGTGAGACAGACACTACACAGGTGGAGGAAGGACTAAGGGGACTGGTGTCACAGGCTGTCAGAGTGGTTGTGAGACAGACAGGCACTACATAGGTGGAGGAAGGACTGAGGGGACTGGTGTCACAGGTTGTCAGAGTGGTGTGTGAGACAGACAGGCACTAACTAACATAGGTGGAGGAAGGACTGAGGGGACTGGTGTCACAGGCTGTCAGAGTGGTGTGTGAGACAGACAGGCACTAACTACATAGGTGGAGGAAGGACTGAGGGGACTGGTGTCACAGGCTGTCAGAGTGGTGTGTGAGACAGGCACTACACAGGTGGAGGAAGGTCTGAGGGGACTGGTGTCACAGGCTGTCAGAGTGGTGTGTGAGACAGACACTACACAGGTGGAGGAAGGACTGAGGGGACTGGTGTCACAGGCTGTCAGAGTGGTGTGTGAGACAGACACTACACAGGTGGAGGAAGGACTGAGGGGACTGGTGTCACAGGCTGTCAGAGTGGTGTGTGAGACAGACAGGCACTAACTACATAGGTGGAGGAAGGACTGAGGGGACTGGTGTCACAGGCTGTCAGAGTGGTGTGTGAGACAGGCACTACACAGGTGGAGGAAGGACTGAAGGGACTGGTGTCACAGGCTGTCAGAGTGGTGTGTGAGACAGACAGGCACTAACTACATAGGTGGAGGAAGGACTGAGGGGACTGGTGTCACAGGCTGTCAGAGTGGTGTGTGAGACAGGCACTACACAGGTGGAGGAAGGACTGAGGGGACTGGTGTCACAGGCTGTCAGAGTGGTGTGTGAGACAGGCACTACACAGGTGGAGGAAGGACTGAGGGGACTGGTGTCACAGGCTGTCAGAGTGGTGTGTGAGACAGGCACTACACAGGTGAGGAAGGACTGAGGGGACTGGTGTCACAGGTTGTCAGAGTGGTGTGTGAGACAGACACTACACAGGTGGAGGAAGGACTGAGGGGACTGGTGTCACAGGCTGTCAGAGTGGTGTGTGAGACAGGCACTACACAGGTGGAGGAAGGACTGAGGGGACTGGTGTCACAGGCTGTCAGAGTGGTGTGTGAGACAGGCACTACACAGGTGGAGGAAGGACTGAGGGGACTGGTGTCACAGGCTGTCAGAGTGGTGTGTGAGACAGACAGGCACTAACTACATAGGTGGAGGAAGGACTGAGGGGACTGGTGTCACAGGCTGTCAGGTGGTGTGTGAGACAGGCACTACACAGGTGGAGGAAGGACTGAGGGGACTGGTGTCACAGGCTGTCAGAGTGGTGTGTGAGACAGGCACTACACAGGTGGAGGAAGGACTGAGGGGACTGGTGTCACAGGCTGTCAGAGTGGTGTGTGAGACAGGCACTACATAGGTGGAGGAAGGTCTGAGGGGACTGGTGTCACAGGCTGTCAGAGTGGTGTGTGAGACAGACAGGCACTACACAGGTGGAGGAAGGACTGAGGGGACTGGTGTCACAGGCTGTCAGAGTGGTGTGTGAGACAGACAGGCACAACACAGGTGGAGGAAGGACTGAGGGGACTGGTGTCACAGGCTGTCAGAGTGGTGTGTGAGACAGACAGGCACTACATAGGCGGAGGAAGGACTGAGGGGACTGGTGTCACAGGCTGTCAGAGTGGTGTGTGAGACAGACAGGCACTACACAGGTGGAGGAAGGTCTGAGGGGACTGGTGTCACAGGCTGTCAGAGTGGTGTGTGAGACAGGCACTACACAGGTGGAGGAAGGACTGAGGGGACTGGTGTCACAGGCTGTCAGAGTGGTGTGTGAGACAGACAGGCACTACACAGGTGGAGGAAGGACCGAGGGGACTGGTGTCACAGGCTGTCAGAGTGGTGTGTGAGACAGGCACTACACAGGTGGAGGAAGGACTGAGGGGACTGGTGTCACAGGCTGTCAGAGTGGTGTGTGAGACAGGCACTACACAGGTGGAGGAAGGACCGAGGGGACTGGTGTCACAGGCTGTCAGAGTGGTGTGTGAGACAGACAGGCACTACACAGGTGGAGGAAGGTCTGAGGGGACTGGTGTCACAGGCTGTCAGAGTGGTGTGTGAGACAGGCACTACACAGGTGGAGGGGGCGGTAGATAAATGACAGACTTTGCAGGTTAGGAAGGATGGTCGGGCGAGGGTGTATGGCAGTGTGGCAGTGGGTTCATGTGTGTATTTCCTCATGCTTTCACACTCTCCACTATCATCATTAACACTCCAACTCCATCACCCTTTACCCACACATTCATCCCCATTTTTCATCTTTTATCCTAAACACACACACACACACACACACACACACACATACACACACACACACATACACACACACAAACACACAAACACACACACACACACACACACACACCACACACACAAACGCAATCAACTGTACCTTGCAATTCCCTCAGCCCCTGAGTCGATCCTCATTCTTTCTGGACAAGCGGTCCACGTTAAGGCTGGTCGTGGAACCAAAGGGGTCTGGGGCAGGCGCGCCCCGACTGATTGCCTGCACCGTCACAACACTTCTCTGTGTACCACATCACCACATTGCCTGCACCGTCACAACACTTCTCTGTGTAACCACATCACCACATTGCCTGCACCGTCACAAACACTTCTCTGTGTAATCACATCATCACACTGCCTGTCACAACAGTTCTCTGTGTAATCACATCATCACATTGCTTGTCACAACACTTCTCTGTGTAATCACATCATCACATTGCTTGTCACAACAGTTCTCTGTGTAATCACATCATCACATTGCCTGTCACAACAGTTCTCTGTGTAATCACATCATCACATTGCCTATCACAACAGTTCTCTGTGTAATCACATCATCACATTGCCTATCACAACAGTTCTCTGTGTAATCACATCATCACATACAATAACAAAACAATAATAACAGATACCTCTAGTACATCATCCACCCCCATCCCACCCCATCCTTGTCTATGCATGTTCATGCATCCATTTGTTTCGATTATGTTGTATTCATGCGTGAACGCATGTATTCACTTGCACGTTTGTGTGTGTGTGTGTGTGTGTGTGTGTGTGTGTGTGTGTGTGTGTGTGTGTGTGTGTGCTTGTGTATGTCACGATACAACGCATTTTTTTTGTTCTAACATTTTTTTCATAATGTTTTCTTAAATGCAGTACAACTATGAGTTAATTGACAATAAATTGGTTTTAGTCAGTCAGTATACAAATGCCCTTACCTGTGACCGGCATTCTTTATAGGCAAAATTCATTACATGTCAACATCGATTTTAAATATTGGCATTTTCGTTCTATCTTTAACTCAAGCAAAATGGCTGCAAAGTTTCTTTAAAAAAAGCACGAAACAATATGGCAGGAATAAGCAAAACCCCAGTAGTGATGCAACAACCAAAAAAATGTTATGTTTGTATTAAACCCGCTCACAGTGATCTACAGAAAAAAAATGTTGTAAATTATCATTCACTTAAACACGCAAACCCCCTTATTTTCGTGGGGTTTCATATTTGTCCAAAGTGTCCAAATTTCCATGAGTCCAAAGTGGCCAAATTTCCATGAGTCCAAAGTGGCCAAATTTCCATGTGTCTAAAGTGTCCAAATTTCCATGTGTCCAAAGTGGCCAAATTTCTATGTGTCCAAAGTGTCCAAATTTCCATGAGTCCAAAGTGTCCAAATTTCCATGAGTCCAAAGTGGCCAAATTTCCATGTGTCCAAATTTCCACGTGTCCAAAGTGGACAAATTTCCATGTGTCCAAAGTGTCCAAAGTTTTCAATCTGCCTCATAAAAAGTTATTTGAAAACAACTGAGCACTATACACAGACAGACAAAAAGAGACAGACATGGAAGAAATGACAGAAAGGGGAACCCAGATCCTTTAAAACAGACAGAATCCACTGCTAACCCTGGGACTAGAATCTGATCCTCTGTTGCGTCGACGTGCACGAGCTGACTCATTGCGCCGATTGCTTGCCATGTCATCAAAGTCATCCGGAAAGTAGTTCACACCACTGACATCTGTGACCAAAATAGCAATAAAAATGGTTTACTGGGACAATCAGATCAACATATTTGAAAAAGGTTTGAATCTGTTTTGAAAATTTTAATAAATGACAATAGCAGTAACATAACAATCAAAAGACAGTAGATCAACAATTAACATCACAGAGTCTCATGGGCACTCCCTCTCTCTCTTTATCACACACACACACACACACACACACACACACACACACACACACACACACACACACTTTGATCACCAATATCTCATAATAAAGCTCAAATCATTCATGCACTCATTTAGCCCTTGCAACAAACATACACATATATGAAAATAAATAAATGACTGTACATATAATTAATTTGAATAACTTCTGTTTCTTTTGCTTTTGTTTACACACTGACGTGAGAAAAACAGATAAATGGCTGGATATATAATTAGTTTGAATAGCTTTCTTTCTTTTCCTCTTGTTTACGCATTGACATGAGGACATACAAATGGTAAACAAACATCTTTTAGGAACATGCACTTGTTTAAGGATAACATGCAATATACATCTTCTGTCAAACTGCAAATATGCTCTCTCCCTCTAACACACACACACACACACACTGACTGAAACCAATTTATTGTCAGATTAACCCATGGTTGTACTGACAACACACACACACACACACACACACACACACACACACACACACACACACACACAGTGCTATATTCTGCACACTGTCAAACATATTCTGAATTACTTTTCATTCACATGTGCGACAAATTGGATTTAGATAATCACCCATTCTCGTTCTTTGCATGCAAATATACGTGCACATGCTCTTGTCCATGTAAGTGTGTGTGTGTGTGTGTGTGTGTGTGTGTTGTGTGTGTGTGTGTGTGTGTGTGTGTGTGTTGTGTGAGAGAGAGAGACTCCAGTTATACATAAATGTGGGTTTTTTTTTATCAAACACAAGAAGATTGTCAAACACAACAAGAAATCAAAATCAGTCAAAAGATGTCGACAAAATGTTGAAACGACATAGATATGCTGCAATACACAACATAAATCAATGTTCCGAAAAAACATAGTCAAGATTTCTTTTCCAACAGTCACAGGATAATATCGGTCGGAATTCAAACATGGGAATGAGGGAAATATGTACAGGTTGTATTCAATCTATTCTGTCTGTGTAAAAGGAAAGTTCATGAATGAAAAACAAAAATTACAGCAGTAATGAATCATGTGAGAGGCTTCAATATATGATGCTTATGGCAATACCAGATTTACTCTGCGCCTAAGAATGCATGCTGTATAGCATTTATACTTTTTTTTCCATGTGCAATCCAGTTGAAGGGAATCAAGCTGCTACTTATGCCCAAACTGAGAAGAAAAAGGGTTTGGCAATTTCTGCTTCCCTTTCACCCACTTGCACAGTTAAGTGGCTGCAATTTTCAAAGGAAGCTACCAGTACCCACACACTCAAAGGAAGCTACCAGTACCCACACACTCAAAGGAAGCTACCAGTACCACACACTCAAAGGAAGCTACCAGTACCTACACACTCAAAGGAAGCTACCAGTACCTACACACTCAAAGGAAGCTACCAGTACCCACACACTCAAAGGAAGCTACCAGTACCTACACACTCAAAGGAAGCTACCTGTACCCACACACTCAAAGGAAGCTACCAGTACCTGTTGTGATGTTAACTTGATCGTCCAACCAGACAGCTTATTTTAGTATAGTTAAAGTTACCTCCCTTATAAAGTAAATGTTAGACATGCGCACAAGAGAACAACGGTCAGACATCAACTGATTGAACACTGCTGTTCACGGAGTTCCCTGCTTCAAGATATACTCACCCACAACCACGCAGCCAGCCTACCATTACATGGTGTCAGAAGTATTCCCTTGAGTATACTGAATTGAAGGGTTTACTGCGGAACGAGGTTTCCAGTTAAGTTTGTGCTGAAAATGTCTTTCAAGCCACCTACTGACTTCCGACTTTCTGGAGCCGGCAACATGGCCTGCCTGGAAAGAACGGTTTCACCGATATCGTCTGGCCTCAAAACTCAAAAAAGAAGAGGGCGAAATCCAAGTAAGTTCCCTTGTATATGCCATGGGATCGGAAGCGGACAAAATATTTAAGCAATTCGAATTTCGAAACGAAGCAGAGAAGAATGATTATGACGTCGTTATCAAGAAATTTGACGAATATTTCATTCCTTCACATAACGTCATTCATGAAAGAGCGAAGTTTCACAGAAGAGATCAGAAAGCAGGAGAAACAGTGGAACAATATGTCAGGTGTCTGTTTGAACTTGCAGAGCATGCACAGTTTGAAAACAAAAATGACACAGTCAGAGACAGGCTAGTTTTAGGACTGTCAGACCAAGAATTGTCAGAAAAGCTTCAGCTTCAAAGTGACCTAACTTTGAAAGTGGCAATTACGATGGCTAGACAACATGAAAGGGTGAAGCAAGAAATTGAACAGCAGAGAGGTGCTAGTGGAAATCAGAGTGTTGATAGAGTACACTATAGCCACCGTGACAGAAGAGTCAGGGGAGGTGCATCATCTACAGCACATCAAGAGAAAGCAGCATTCAACAGTGCTAAATCGAAGTCTTTCTCATGTGGAAAATGTGGGACGTCACATGTAAAAGGAAAATGCCCAGCACATGGAAAAAAATGTCTGAGATGTGGAAAGAGTTCACATTTTGCTCGGGTCTGTAGAACCAAGACAAGCAAGAAACTGGATGAAGTAGAATCAACTCAAGAAGAAGTTTTCTTCATGGGAGCAGTCAGTTCCAAAACAGAACCTCCTTGGAGAGTCAAGATTGACATTGAAGGTAAACAGATAGACTTTAAAATTGATACAGGTGCTGATGTTAATGTTATCAGCAAGTCTACATGGATTGCATTGGGTCAACCCAAACTTTTGCCTTGTTATGGATTGGAGTCAGCCTGCAGGGGCCAGGAGGAAAAGTGAAAACAATTGGAAATTTCAAGACAGTTTTTGACAAGAAACTGCAAGCTTTGATATATGTTCTTGATCATGATGTTGATAGCTTACTCAGCCGCAGTACTGCTACAGAACTAAATCTTGTTAAAAGAATGGATGCAGTGTCTCTCAGTACTGTCAAGTGTACACCTGTCAAAATTAAGTTGAGAGAAGGAGCACAGCCTTACAGCATAGCAGTCGCAAGACGTGTCCCGATACCACTTCAAGAAAAAGTGGAAAAGGAACTCAAACGCATGAAAGATGAGGGAGTAATTGAAGAAATAACAGAACCAACAGAGTGGGTTTCACCAATGGTTCCTGTATTGAAACCGAATGGAAATGTCAGAATATGTGTGGACTTGAAGAAACTCAACCAAGCAGTTGAACGTGAAAGATACGTCATTCCAACTGTAGATGACATCATACACCAACTTCGGGGTTCATCAGTTTTCTCAAAACTGGATGCTCAATCAGGGTTCTGGCAAATTCCGTTGGACAAATCAACAGCAAAATTAACCACCTTTATTACACCATTTGGACGCTATTTCTTCACAAGAGTCCCTTTTGGAATATCTTCTGCTCCTGAAATATTTCAGAGAACCATGAATGAGATCCTCAGTGATATTGAAGGTGTGATTTGTTACTTTGATGACATAATGTGCCACACCAAGACAGCAGAAGAGCATGAAGAACTCCTCACCAGAGTACACAAAAGACTGCAAGATGTAGGTCTTACATTGAACAATGGAAAATGTGAATACAGGAAATCTGAAATAAACTTCCTGGGGCATATCATCAGTGGTCAAGGAGTGCGACCTGATCCTAGCAAGATAGAAGCAATCTTGCAAATGACAGAACCATCAGATGTGAATGAGTTGAGGAGATATCTTGGAATGGTGAACTACCTTGGGAGATACTTACCTCACCTGTCAACCACCTTGAAGCCACTGAATGACCTGCTAGCAAAAGACTCAGCATGGACTTGGGGTCCACAGCAAACAAAAGCTTTTGCTAGAGTGAAAGAAATGCTGACAACACCTACTCTAGCATATTATGATCCAACCAAACCAACTGTGGTTGAAGCAGACTCCAGCAGCTATGGCATCGGAGGAGTGTTGCTGCAAAAACATCATGATGGCCTTCGTCCTGTAGCATTTTGTTCAAGAACTCTGACAAAAACAGAACGCCGCTATGCACAGATAGAGAAAGAGTGTCTAGCAGCTGTCTGGTCGTGTGAACGTTTTGATCGGTATCTCATGGGACTGGATTCCTTCACTCTACATACTGATCACAAACCTCTCGTTCCTCTGATCAACACGAAAGACTTGTCAGAAACACCTGTCAGATGTCAGCGCATGCTGATGCGAATGATGCGTTACAAGCCACTTGCTGTACATCAACCGGGAAAGATGATGTTTATATCAGACACTCTGTCACATAGTCCAATAACAAATGGAGAGGACTACATGGAGGAAGACATCAAGTATCATGTGAACATGATTACATCGTCGTGGCCTATCAGTGACAAGAAACTTGAACAAATACGCAGAGAAACACAAAAAGATGTTAATCTCACGTATACAATGGAGTACGTAGAGGATGGGTGGCCTCAATACAGACAAGATGTTAAGCTGGCAGCACGGGATTTCTTTGCTATTCGTGGTGAACTCAGTGTTGTTGATGGAATCTTGCTCAGAGGAGAGAGAATTGTCATCCCATTCTCAATGCGGAAAGAAATACTTGACAAAATCCACGATGGACATCTGGGCATAACTAAATGCCGGGAAAGAGCTAATCAAGCAGTGTGGTGGCCTCGCATTTCAAAAGAAATACAGAATCGTGTAGCATCTTGTAGATACTGCCTACAGAAGCAGCCCTCATAGCAGAAACAACCACTGCTAACCACATCACTGCCTGAAAGACCTTTCCAGAAAATTGCTGTGGATCTGTGTGAAACAAAAGGAAAGCATTATATTGTCAGTGTTGATTACTATTCAAGATGGATTGATATTTTGCCTATCAGCAAACTGACTTCATCAACTGTCATTTCTAAAATGAAAGAAATCTTTGGTCTTCATGGAATACCAGAGACAGTTGTATCTGATAATGGACCTCAGTTTACTTCAGCAGAATTCAAAAACTTTGCTGGTGAATGGAACTTCACACACATCACCTCCAGCCCTTACTATCCACAAGCTAATGGTGAGGCTGAGAGGGCCGTGAAAACAGCCAAAGAAATTCTACAACAAAAAGACCAACACCTAGCTCTGTTGATATACCGAGCCACACCCATCGTTGCACTTGGGGTGAGCCCTGCTGAACTGGCCCTTGGAAGAAGATTGCGAACAACGTTACCTGTTCTTCCGTCCAACCTTACTCCTCAGACGATCGATCCAGGTGTTGTGCGCAATCGGGACAACAAATACAAAGAATCTACAAAGAAATACTTTGATAAGAGAGCACGTAACCTTCCGGAGCTTCATCCTGGGGATCCTGTCCTGGTGAAGGAGGATGAGGAAAAGGGATGGAAGCGACCAGGTGTGGTTATAAAGCAGAGTGCTCCTAGGTCTTACGTCGTCAAGACTACTGGTGGAGATCTGCGACGGAACAGAAGACATCTCCGGCCAGACACAGCCAATGAGGGCCTACCAGTACTTCCTGAGCAGCCACTAGTGCAGACGGAACACCAGGTGATGGAGCCGGAACATCAGGCGATGATACCAGAACGGACGGTAACTTCTCAGGAGTCAACAGAGACCCCTGCATCGCCTGCACCAGAGCTTCCAGCAAGACAGCCCTACACTACTCGCTCTGGGCGCCGAGTGGTGAAGCCAGCAAGGTTCCAGTGAATCTGTGCTTCATTGTGGTGTAACCCATGTGGCGTGAAGTCACATGGTGTTGCCTTTTTGGCAACTTAGGTTGTGTTTAGTTGGTTCAAGTTGAACATGTTAGTTATATGTTGTTGGTGTTATATTCTACGACTCAAGCAGCAAGTCAGTTCTGCGACTCGAGCAGCAAGTCATATTAATTCAGGTTCATAAGTGAATTGACTGTTTCAGAACTGATTTATAATTCTATTGGAATTTATAACCGGAACGCTCTGGTGAAGTTGTTTTAAAAGTGCGTTGACTACTGTGCCGTGTATTTGTTTCCTAGTTATGATTTCATTATCTAAAAGGGGGAGATGTTGTGATGTTAACTTGATCGTCCAACCAGACAGCTTATTTTAGTATAGTTAAAGTTACCTCCCTTATAAAGTAAATGTTAGACATGCGCACAAGAGAACAACGGTCAGACATCAACTGATTGAACACTGCTGTTCACGGAGTTCCCTGCTTCAAGATATACTCGCCCACAACCACGCAGCCAGCCAACCATTACAGTACCACACACTCAAAGGAAGCTACCAGTACCTACACACTCAAAGGAAGCTACCAGTACCTACACACTCAAAGGAAGCTACCAGTACCCACACACTCAAAGGAAGCTACCAGTACCCACACACTCAGAGGAAGCTACCAGTACCCACACACTCAAAGGAAGCTACCAGTACCCACACACTCAAAGGAAGCTACCAGTACCCACACACTCAAAGGAAGCTACCAGTACCCACACACTCAATATTTTCAGTAAGGTTGGTGTGCCTTCCACCAACATCCTCCACCCATCCCGCCTCTACTTCTCTCTCTCCCCCCCCCCCCCTCCTCCCCTATCTTCATGACAACAGATTCATTTCATAAAGCAGTGAACAGCATTCACACCAACAACATGAAAGTACACATAGCAGAGACGTTCAAGCATTATCACCACCACTGGCCTCTCGCTCAAATGTATCAATCACATGTCACCAGCAGGCACTATTCTAAGGAATATTCTTCTAGCCACATGTTTCACAACACCAATGTGTAATGACTGACACATTTCACAGTTGGGGGTTCCACTGCTAACACCATAGCACTGAAATATATGGCACACACTGGTAATTTAAGTGACCATCTCTCAGCACCAAGGAAGATCAGCAAGGTGTTTTCACTTACATCATTTTTGTCTTGCTGCTGTATCAATTTCCAAATCCCCACAGAGAGCAATGACAATGAATAATTAGCTATAGGTACTGTTGTTTGGCATCAACAGTAATAAAATTACATAAAAACACTATTTTTTTTCTTATTTCATCATTTTACTGGGTAAATTTTCATCTTTAAATGTTGAATAAAAACAAAAATAACCAAACATACATGTATTCATAAGTAATGTAGGAATGGACACAACCAAAGAAATCTGTGTGCATTTTTTGACAGACTTTGCAGTTTGCAGAATTAGAATTCAAGGTGAAAAAATGGTTGTCATGTATCAACCTATGTCGTGAACTGAGCTATAATGTTGGACAGAAAAGACAGTAAATGTTATTCAAGGAAACAACAGGGGAGAAATAACACAGGATGACAAAGATGGTAGCATTTGTCTGTGAAGAGGTGAGCAAGTCTCGCAGGATGGTCAGAGTGGCGGCTGGGGAAGACCTTATACACACACAATTTAAATGAGCACCACATCAGTCAGCTAGTGCACATAGTCACTCAGCAACATGTCACACTTCTGCCCAAGCATCCTAACTTCCTAGCTTCCTGCACTAGCATATCTAGTGTGGATGTGCTGAAAAGTGCCCACATGTGCCAGAAATGTTTTTATGAGAGAGAGAGGGGCGGGTGAGGAGAAAGAGAGAGGGGAAGAGAGAAAGAGCACTGGGCTACTGCGCAGGTCAGGCATCTTCGAAGTCATAACCATGAGACCCTCTTCTTAACTTCTCTCATCTTAGTCGTTAATTCATTTATCCACCAGATGTAGTGAAGTGTATTTCGACTAGTCCCCAAGCAGCAACACCTCCTTGATGAAACTGAAGCTGCGTGTGTGCATGTGTGTGTGTGTGGGTGGTGGGTGGGTGGGTGGGTGGGTGGGTGTGGTGCATGCATGTGAGGATGTGTGCATGTGTGTGTGTGTTATTATTTGCCTCTATTTCTAGGCTGTCAATCAGACAACTGGAGCATCCACATGATCAAGTGACCTGGCTGTGACACCTCTGATCTCTGTATCTCATCCATGCTGCTGTGTGTTCATCAAGACTCCAACTGTTAACCAAGTCATTTCAACCAATGAAAAAAAAAGGACAGCATCGGATTCCAATAACTTGCAAATCATCACAAACACAAGTCTGAAACAGAGCAAATCATGCATATGTTAAATTTAATTGTTTAACTATCCTTTTGCCCGACACCTCTCAACAGCCATACTCCAGGTAACAACTGATCCGCATTATTCCACCCATCAAGGATAACCCTTTATTTTATTCTCATACAAGGTATTGGGTAAGTTTTGTGCATTAAGACAAACTGTTTGAAGACAGTGGCTGTTGCAAGAGTGGCTGCTACAGCCCTGATGTGGCCCTTTGTGGTCGGCTGGGCTATAAGCAACATTATCTTATCTTATCTTACCTACAAAGTACTTCAACTGGGCTGTAAAAGGTGTTTTTTTAATCTTTTCCAGTCATGTCAAGTGTGACTTCTAGTAACAACGTGATTGTGGACAATTTGGCACCCCATACTTTAAGATTACAGATGGACATTAGATTTTCCATAATAAGGTAAGTGACCACAATGGTGAGCTATGAACATGACCAATGCAAAGCAAGCATATGCACAGCAAATAACATCCACAATTGTTATTTTTCACAAAACTGGGTTAATCTAGATCCAAAATTTTTGTTTGGTGATTTAAAAAAAGAAATTTAAAAAAAATCAGACTTCAGATTGTTTGATATTTGTAATATTGAATTAGATAGCTTCAGAAATGTTGCATTAAAAACTTTGGCAGATAAAAGCGTTAAAACAGCCCAGCTGAGGAAAGAAAGCAGCAGAGGTACAAAGCCAGTTGTATCCAAAGCCTGTTGTATGTCAAAGCCAGTTGTATCCAAAGCCAGTTGTATCCAAAGCTTGTTGTATGTCAAAGCCAGTTGTATCCAAAGCCTGTTGCATCCAAATGATTTTTTTTCTTTCACCTGGCCACAGTTTTCTGTCAAGAGCTCGGCTGTAATGGAAGACCATTGTAACAGGTAGATTTCAGGGCCTTCCTCAGCATGGATACAACCAGCTTGGACTCTAGGATCTAGAGTCTGTAGCAACACAGACTGGGATAGCAGGTAGATGCAAGAGTGAACGATAAAGCAGATCACAGAAAAAAGACTGAGGAGAAATGGAATTACTATCTTTGGAAAGTAAGATGCATACAGTGCATAAACAAAGCGACATGTTTCCACCTTAAAGTTTTCTTTAAGGCTGGGCAGCCAAACTTTAAGAGGAAGGAGCACTTCAAGATAGCAGATCCATTGGCTGTTTGGCTTGGAGCCCATCTGGGAAGGGAGGAAGAAAGGAGCTTAAGGTACCGAAGATTTAAGAGCAGCATTACATCTAATGTTTTGAAGCACACTGATAGACCCAAGTTCCCAGCTGTCAGATATAGTCCACAGAGGAATGTATGTGTGCTGAGAGCCAAAGGTCTGAACACATCGCTTTGCTTATATCCTTCCAAGCATGTCACCATTAAGCAAACATGGGAATCCTCCTTTTGGACAAGCATTAAGGGCTGTGGTCACTCCAGGACCACTGGTCAAGGACAGGTGGGAGGTGCTGGTCATTGTAGAAACCTCACCCAGTTAGCACTACTGACCTACAAAAGCACTGTTGGAATTCAGCTGGTGTGGGGTTCCCCGGGCTGATCGCTCAGAAGGATGGCTTCAGGTACCCTGACTCATCACGCTCTCCTGCCAGGCCCATACACACATACATGCAGACATACACATGATGGACATGTGCATGGTAGCGACACACACACACACACACACACACACACACACACACACACACACAGAACACACACATCGCACACCACACACACAAACACACGCACACACACAACGAAACACAAATCACATCACGCACAACACACACACAGACAAATGCAAACAAATATATTTCATACACACACACACACAGATAATAGCAGACACAAAACATTCACACACACACACACACTTCACAAGATTAAGCTGCATGTGGCACAACTACATACAGAAAAAGACACTAACACTATAGCAAATGTTAGTATAAGAACTAGATTATGACAGCCGCCACACACACACACACACACACACACACACACACACACACACACACACACACACACACACACAGCACACTGGCTGTGTGCGGTGTGTGTGTGTGTGTGTGTGTGTGTGTGTGTGTGTGTGTGTGTGTGTGTCAAGTGTGTGTCGTGTGTATGTGTGTGTTGTGTAGTGTACTACTGGGTAACCAGTAAAATAGATTTATCAACTGGCCAAAAAGCATGTAAGTGAGGTCTTTTTTGTATAAATCTACTTCGTTTTCATATAAATCTCAGCACATTTCCATCATCAATATTTTTCCTAAATCTACACCTTCTGAATACTGCTTTATAAATTCCGTGTTTCATATCATGCTATATTTCTGAAAAATTGAATTTAAAGTGTAGAAAAAAATTGTCATGGTAGAACATTCTAATTTCACTTAAATGATGATTTTAGCGTTGAAATGACATGTAGAAATTTTTTAACTGCCTGCCTTGAATTATACTATTCTTGAAAATGCATTTGAAAATTAGTAAACCCAGTTTTGGGGATATGTACATAATAGTGTTTTTATTATGTAGTGTTGTTTATGTGGGTGTGTGTCTCGGGGTGTGGTGTGTGTGTGTGTTGTGTGTGTAGTGTGTGTGTGTTGTGTGTGTGTGTGTGTGTGTGTGTGTGTGTGTGTGTTGTGTGTGTTTGGTGTGTGTGTTGTTGGTGTTGGGTTAATGATAAGCGTGCTCTACAGAGGAGAGATATGCTTTTCCTGAATGACATACAAAGCATTCCAGCAGTAGTGCATGAAAATGACAGTAAGGTGCAGTGACAGGCATTTAGTGCAATTCCTCCAAGATAAAGCGAGTCATTAAAAGAGTGGAACTGACAACTAAAAATCACAAAACATCAATATCATGCAGTGTTTTTTTTTTTCTTTTCATAGCTCAAATGGAGTTAAAATAAGCACAGGATTTCCTACTTTGGAATAATGTGTGTGTGTGTATGTGTGTGTGTGTGTGTGTGTGTGTGTGTGTGTGTGTGTGCGTGTGTGTGTTTGTGTGTGTGTGTGTGTGTGTGTGTGTGTGTGTGTGTGTGTGTGTGTGTGTGTGTGTGTGTGTGTGTGTGAGTGAGTGAGTGAGTGAGTGAGTGTGTGTGTGTGAGTGTGAGTGAGTGTGTGTGTGTGTGTGTGTGTGTGTGTGTGTGTGTGTGTGTGTGTGTGTGTGTGAAGCAGGGTAACAAAGTGATGCACAGTCAGTTCTGGCTTGCAGGGTAATGGTGGATCAACAACTTAGGTCACATTGATAACTCTGCCAATTCCAAAAAGATGGCACTACCTGAACAAACAAGATTCCATATCAAACGCATGTTTGTCTTCTTAATATCACTGTCTGACTTTCAGTTTTCTACAGACTCCTAGATGTGACAAAACAGACATTTTGATTTGTGCCAAGGGAGGGAAGAGAAGTGTGGAAGCAATCAAAATGACACAGTGTGAAAAAAACGTGTGTCACACTGCAAAGTTCTGACCACCCAGGGTAAAACCAGATAAAAGAACAGGACTGTGATAGACAGATGTTATCTATAACCAGCTGTTCAATGCCTGGCAAAGCCGATTTCCTCTCCACATTGCCTGATGCAAGCATGGGAATGAGCATGTTTTTCTGTCCCTCTGAACATTATGTCCAAAATGGAATTTTTAACATGGCACGTAATGTTCGGTGTTCTGATGTTCTGTGTGTTCCCAGCAATGGCCATTGAAAAAGCTAAATGGTATGCACACCTGTAGACTATGGAGAACAATTCTGCGAAATGCACTACCCAACAGAATCTGCCAGGCTCAAACCTGTCACTATCAAATGCAGCCTTCAGTGTTATCACCATTTCGCCAGCAAGTCCAAATGAGGATCTGGGGAGAGAGTTATGATGTTGCATTGGAAAGTATGGGGTCTAGACCACACAGCCCTGGCACCCTACACCTCCACCCACCCACCCTCCGACCCAATCCAACCTCTGCCCAACTGTCAAATTCATAAAATTTGGAAAAACACTTTCAAAAAAAACATTAGAAAATGTCCTGAGCAAAATCATAGACATTTCGGGGATTGTTCATCACTTGCTCAACAACTTTTTGGAGAGAATACTTTATCAGTGAACAAAAATACAGTTTCTGCCATCACCCATCTCCTTAAAAAATAAGAAGAAATAAAAAGTACACACTGGAAGCTGTCAGATGAACAAGCAAAAGAAGAAATAGTACAAGATGAGAACTTTTCAGCCCACACTGATTCCAGCAGTACTGTGTGCACAGCAAGCCTGGCATGTGACAACACTGCAGAGGCACAGACGCATGCAAGATGTGGACAGTTGCTGCAGAGGCACAGACGCATGCAAGATGTGGACAGTTGCCAGAGCTCCCAAATGACTGAACTCTGACAGGCTTATTTTCCAGATGACTGCAAGCTTTGATGCAACTTGTGAGGGCAGAATGAATGTTTTCATTGTCGCACATAAGCATTTCTTAACATTCTATAAATCATCTTTTATATCTGACTGTGAGATAAAATAAAATCAAGCTGTGACCAGTATCGTAAAGGAAGCAATACATCTTCAACTTTCTCACATCTATCCCATCTCCCCCCCTTCCACCCCTTTCTCTCCTATCTTCCTCTACCCAGTCCATCTTCCTGCCCCTCCCTCTGATACCCCCATCTCTAATTTCTCTAAAAAAAAAGTTTTTAAAAAAAACACCACAATACAGAAATTTTCAAAAAATGAAAAAGCAAAACAAACCTGCATCTGGAACTTACAACTGTATCAGCAGACTTAGAAAATGGGAGACAAGAAAAAAATATTTTTAAAAGAAGTGATTCAACGCCCATCTTGCGCCAAATTCAGTGAGATAAGCGACTGCTCATTCTTCATTTTTGTTGTCCTGAGAGTTGTTTATCTTACCTGAAGAAGACCTAAGACGTTGAAATGTGTCGTGAATTGTCTTATGATTCGTTTGTTCATATTTGGCGGGTACGATACTTTTAAAACTTTCTTTAAACATTTAAAAAAGAAGAAAAAGAAAAGGGAAGGAACGGTTGACCTGCACAGTACCACATTGTGAATACAGCAATAAAATGGCCTCCCATCCAGGACCCTCTTGCTTTTCCACTCATTTACACATGTTTTTTCTTCAGCTTTGGACCAGCTTGATCCATAGAGACATCAACTTGGAAACATTTGTCGATATTGATCAAATACATAACTGTGTGGAATTCAATGAAGAACTGATCTTTTGGAGCTGTCTTGGAGGCCATGTTGGCTCAGGAGATGATCCATGCATCAGATGGTTTGGTTAGAAAAGATTTTCTTTTGACAGTCATAACATATATATACACACTTCAATCCCTTTCAGGTACTTCACAGGAGACTTCAGTCTGTTTTGGCAGATGCCTCATAACAGATTCTCTCCCTTGCAGACACTTTTTAAAATTCAGTTTCATACCTCTTAGTACAAATTTTATAGCCTACTGGTATATATCAATGGAAACGATAAAACATTAACTTTTTACTCAGTATGCAAATTAGTACCTTTTAGCTAATATTAAAAGATGTTTTTTTAATGGAATTTTTGGCTGACCCAAGACTGTACAAACATTCCTTGTTCTCAGCTCCTTACATAAAAAACACCATCGTATTAATAAGAGAAATAGCTCTTTTCAGTATCTAGGATCGACAACTACATTAATCCTCTTGTATTTGTAATGGGAGTTAGACAGGAGCTCCCAGACAGCGCGCTAGTTTTCACAACTGGAGTAGAAGGAGTATGCGTTTGGCACTGTATGCTTGCACCGTGACAGTGCTCAGAGAGCCTCTGCAAGTTGTGGGTATTCCCCAGTATTGTCCAATGAAGTAGTAGTACCATTTGGGATGCTGGCACATCTTCCTTTCACCGAAATAGAATGGAAATGGCATGGTGCGAGTTGTGAACAAAACTGACCAAATGCCACAATGACGTCGTCTGCTAATGCAAGCAAGTTAGATGAAATACCGGAATATTCTGCAGAGAAATGGAATCAAATCTGGGCATGAAGTAGAAAAAAAAAGAAAATTGAGAACTAGAAGAAGAGTCTGACATGGACAGTGATCCTGAGGATAATGTGCCACTTGTCGCCTGCAAACAACATGGCGACCGGCTACACGCCTGCAAACGTGACTGCATTCCGATAGCCGACAGGCACTGCTCACGCATTGCCAAACATCTCCTCCCCTCTGGATTATTTCTTTATGTTTTTGCTTCTTGCATGTTTCAACAGCCATAAATGAAACAAACAAAAGCAAGCTGCCAAGAGCACACCTGATCCTGTGTGGTCAAAACCAAAAAGAAATGAGGGCATATCTATCTGTGTTGATCATGATGGGGATAAAGCGTCTGCCAGGGTTATGTTTTGCTGGCAAACTGACCTCCGCTTCACTGGGCGCTGCATTAGAACTGTTTCCGTGAATATCACGACCAAAAGATGGCTCAACAGTAATGCAGCCTGCTTGCTTTCATGTTTCGTTTGTGTGTGCACACCTGTATTTTGTAATGACAATAGTGGATCTTTGACATTTAGCATAACACTTTATACATTGTCATTTACTGAACAGCTGTTGAGGCTCTGTGTATAGTCATGAATGTGAAAGTAGAATGGGAAACAACTGCATAAAAAAACCAATGTGAAACTATGGTTGGAACTATTTGACATTACTTTTCAAATGTGACAATTGACAGCAGTAGTATGACATTCATTGGACTACCTGTTGGAGGGGGTAGGGGAGGGGGGCTGTGGGGGCAGACAGAGGAAGGACCATGTCAAACAGGCCTCAACTTTCTTTCTACACTACGAACATGCATGTCAGTGAGAAAACTGCATGTTGGTCTGCTGTAATAGTGTTTGTCACCCATAAAATGGGACAAATTTGGTGGCATTTTGGTAACATAAGACCTTTCGCTCTTAAAAGACAAAATACAATTCACATTACAGAACAAACCTGCATGACCACAAGAGAAAAATTTTCATGACTTTAGAGGTTATTTTTGGTAATGGTGAAGCATGAACCGTGCATACCCATTTTGAGGCTAAACTCTCTGTAAGAATCTGAAAAACTAGGGGAAATCTTGCCTCAGAGAATCTGAAAAACTAGGGGAAATCTTGCCTCAGAGAATCTGAAAAACTAGGAGAAATCTTGCCTCAGAGAATCTGAAAAACTTGTGGAAATCTTGCCTCAGAGAATCTGAAAAACTAGGGGAAAAACTTGCCTCAGAGAATCCGAATGTAAGAGGGTTAAAGACAGAACTGCATCCATTACATGAAAGAAGGAACAACAGTAGATATTTTTTCTGAACTACTGACTATATGCCAGCATGGCCAACAAAAACAGCTGCCATGTTGGGGTAAAAGTTAAGCGAGATCGTCCATGTTGACTCATGCATTAATCACACATACCCACATACTACAAATAAATTAATAAATAAACTTTACACACAAGTTTAATGGCATCCCTTCCATTCTTCATTAAAAGAAAGAGCTGTTGTGTACTCTGGGATGGACCACACACACACACACACACACACACACACACACACACGCACACACACACACACACCACACACACACACACACACACATGTACACACACACACACACACACACATGTACACACACACACACACAAGATAATGCATGTACATCAGCGTCATGCTGAGACATTATTCTTCATAAAAGGCTTTAGTGTGGTTCCTTTAATATTGGGATTAAAAACAGTCACACTGGCAAAAATCTCTCCTGTGGTAAACTGCAAAGTCCTACCAGAGGAACATTAACAAAGGAGGAGAAGAAGAAGAATCTCGTGGACAAATAAACTAAGGTAATTTTTTTTCTGAACAATATGCAATGAAAGATGTTGTGCTTATTTTGTAACATGTATATGTTACATAGGATTTGCTGTTCATTTTGTAAAACTTATTGCAGCTTTGTAATGTGTTTATGTAAGATAAGATCTACTGTCATTTTTGTTGTTTTTTAGTGCTGTTTTTCTTTTCACGTTTTTCCATTTGTAAATTTCTTTACAAGTAAATAAAAGCATTTGCTCTTGAAAAAAAAATGGAATGAAAGATATCAAAACACAGATACACACAGACAAGAACAAATCATTAGGGAGGAAGAGATTTTCTAATTAGACTCAGATGAGAGTTACACCCACAGAGAAAGAGAACACTTCCTTCTGAAAACTACGCTCTTTGAACGCCATTAGAGGTAATGATCAGTAAAAAAAAAAAATCATGAACAAAAGCTAACACACACCAGTAAAAATCTGCTAATACATGTTCTACCATGAAAAACACACCCAATCTACAATCCTCAAACCTGGCCTCCGTGGGGCCAACCCATACAGTTAAGTAGATGGAACAAATGACCTCCACCTTGTGTTTAACACTCAGAATAACACTGAAATGAGTACCATGAAATTTACAATGCAAGTAAGAAGTTCTTGCCAAGTGTGAAAAAAGGATCTTGGAATTGGTCATTGTTGTACAGCATCATTAATATGAAATTCTCTGATTTGTCCTCAGACAGCATATCCAGTCAATTACACGAATAGGTCACAGTTTCATCAACACAAATCTAATCTAAGTACTGCATTTTTCATTTGAAAACGGTTTCAAGAAGCTGAATGAAAACAATAAATGTCTTTTCTGCCATCTTCCAAATCGCAGTCCTCCTAAAACAATGGATGGCATTCCTGACATTGTGGTCAGAATACAAAAATCTTATCTTTTCTGGTATGGTCTTAATTTCAGTCAACAGTACAATAAAGCCTTTTCTAATCTTGACTGTGTCTTGGATAGTTTTCCAGCACTTCTTTGATTGGTTGTGTTGGGCAAATTTTCTGACTTTTTCCTAACCTAGAACCAAAATTTCTATTTCCCTTATTTTCAGAGACTTTTCTCTGACTCTATCACTAAACTTTCATTTTCCTGTGCTTTCCATAACTTTTCCAGTTTCTCCTGTCCCACACAAATCCTGTTCATGCTGACAAAAACTATGGGGCATTCATTTCCAGGCTGACTCTTCTTGCTGTGCTTCGCTTGCAATCCTTGTCTTCAATACTACTGTCCACTACACTTCAATGTTACTGCCTTCAGGACAAGCAATGTCTAGCCAGCAGGGGTGGGAGCAGAAAATCATAGCTATACTGAAAAGGCTGGGGGTCCAGGGGGCTGCCTTAGGCCCTTGGTGGGGTGCAGGGGTAATGCCTTACTGGGGAGTCTTGGGTGCGTTGCCCCCCCCCCCCCCCCCCCAGATGCTGAAAAAAATTTGTCTTGCCAAGACACTTTTGTGGCCTCTCCTTGAAAGCAAAATTAATAATTAACTTCTATATAAAAGATTCCAAATATGACAAAATATGACATATGGCTTAAATATCAAACTGAAAATGTTATGCCAAGTACTTAGAATACATCTTAAATTCAGTAAACCATCAAAACAAAAACGGATGCAATGTATATATATAACTCACCAGTGATGTTAACAGAAGATAGTGGCCAAATTTCAATCACATAATTTATAAGTTCAAGCATGAGGATTCCCTGGTTTTTTTTTGTTTTGAGTCTTAATGGCTTAAATGCAGCAGAGAGCCAGTGACAGAGGCAAGCAGTGTTCCCTAAAAATGCACAAGTCCGAATCTTGGCATCCAGCAGGGAATCAACTTTAGACACCGGAGCATTGTTGGAGCAGGAGCAGGAAGAGTTGATGTATGTTTCAGTGCATTCAATCTCTCCACATGTTTCGTCTCCTAGGAATGCATTTCGATCGACTTTTTTCCATCTGACTTGAATACAAGCTTCCGACTGCACAGTATACACCAAGCAGCGCCCACTTCATTTGTTTTCCGCAGCAATTTTCGGAACGGACGATTCAATTCGTCCATCTCATCCATCCATTCATTTCTCCACTTGTTTTTCTTCAGGTCACTGTCGATCTTCCGTGCCTCTGCTTCGTTGTTAATCAGCTCCATTTTTGACAAATATAGAGCAGGATGATATGGTCTTCATGCATTGAAAACAAGATGTTGGATATCAAATACGAGTGGTGCAAAAACCCGAATGGGAACACGGAATGCGCACATGGGAGAAAAAAAAAGGAAAAATTTGCTATATGGAATTCCGTATCAATATGGAAGGTCTCCCATCCCTGAGCCAGTCTACTTCAGCATCAGTCACATCTTTAGTCAAACCCATTCCAGACACAGAGGCATTTAAATCATCCCCATCCATGGGAAAAAAAGGTTTCTTAAGTTTCCATTTTTATGAAACAAAAAAATACAATGGATATAACTGTAGCAGTAACAAAAAATCTACAACCAATTTGCATATGATTAATCCACTACTACAACTTCTCTTGCTCACAGTACACCACATAAATGACGGACGTAATCTGTTCAAAATTCACATACCGTAAAGTTCGGTCTATTGAGCGCACCTGTATATAAGCCGCACCCACTAAATTTTTTTAAAATCTGAACTTTTTTCACAAATAAGCCGCACCGGTTTATAAGCCGCAGATATATACAACACAGTCCGATGTGCCGCAGGCGGCAGCTGGCCGAGCGTTGAGTTTACATAGTGTCGAAAATCACCACATACAATGTGTTCACTGCATTCATTGGCGTTTAAATAGGTCAGAATACAAGAGCATGTTTCCAGCTTTTCTTCAGTCTTTTTTTTTTTTTTTAGTACGATGTGTTTTAAATCAATTAGAATCGAAGTTTTTATGAGGCTTCTTACAAGTGTTGTCTTTCCAACATCATTGCTTTAAAAAAATACAGAAAAAAACAACGCATTAACGATGCGCTAGAAAGGCAGTTCTCTCCTGCGTTCATTGGTGTATCAAGCTAAGCGATTGGCTGAGTACTCGAAAGCGCAAGCCAATCAAAGTGAAGGTATCAAATGCAAACCTTCACTCCCTGTCCACGATTTCAACAATGGCGGATCGAAGCCAAGGTCTGACAATGAGTTGAATGCGCTAATCGTTTTTGAATTGCAAGACGCACTTGGTAAGATAACGCATATAATAACAAACCAGAACATTAATGAAATGATTCGATTGTTTTATTTCGCTTAATACCGTGCCAGTGCTGAGTTATTTTGTTCGTAATTCAGCTAGTGTTAGTCAAGATTAAACAGGTCGGAAACGGCCAACACATTGCGCCGTTCGAAGCGATCGTATTTTTGTAGAAGATAAACTGATAAAAAAAGATATCAGTAATGGGCTTTACTTATGTCGATTCCCGTATTTCTGAACGGGTTACTGATTCCATTACACGATTACACAGAAAATCGCAGTTAAAAGCATAATAAAAATTCATGAACAGTAAACACGATATGGTGAGTTACAGAGAAGCTAAGAATAGACGAGGGTGTGATGCTTCTGAAATCGGAAAAATCCGCAAATAAGCCGCATCGTTGTTTAAGCCGCAGGGTTTAAAGCTGGGGAAAAAAGTCGCGGCTTATAGTCCGAACTTTACGGTATATAACAAAACAACAAAAATTCTACCAGAAACAAGATTACAAGAGTATGACATGCTTTGAGCATAACAACAAATAAAATCACACACGTCAAGACCATACTACCTACTCTGTCCACGCAGAGTATGCAGGCTTTGCTCCTGTTGCCGTAGAAACGCTGCCTGCTGCGCTTCCAAGGCGTCACCACTGACAGGCTGTTCGGGGAACAGTTTGCGGAATTCTTTGCGAGAGTCAGAATCATCTGGGAACAACAGCAACAAAGATTTTAGCTGACCACAAAGGGCCTTCACAGGGTTGTCATGGCTCAGGGAAGAGAAATCCCTGTCCTAAAAAAAAATAAAGAATACAAAAATTATATATCATATTCAGTAAAGCCATAACATGAAAACTAATGTGCTGACAACCTAAAGGCTTAATAAGACCAGGCTGTGTCGATAGCACCAGCCATTAGTAGCATCTGTTGTATTCACAGAAGCCTCAGTATCTTCTTGGACATACCAGATATGTCATAAGAATTTCTCAACAAGCTGAAGGTGGAAATGTCCTAGCACAATTCAGTCAGCTAGTTTGGCCATTTACTGCATTGATACATGACCCATAAGATTCAGCTGCAGCGCAATGGAGTTCTGTTGGTGGTTAAATCCCCGGTCAGTCATGGTGAAAACGTAAGGGACGTTCGTGACAGGTTCTTCAACAGAGCTAAATCTACTGACAGTTGACGTGGTCAGCGGCCATTTATCTTCAACAGACGCGAGAGGAGAGGGGTTGATCAGTGGTCATTGCACATGAGGTGTGTACCGCAAGTATTTTGTTCTGTCAGTGGCCACTTGGGGAGAAAATACAGGTAGCATGTTGGTTTTTGTCTTAGTTATGTTTATACAATGAGTGAACTGATTTGTTTTTTTTGTCTGTGAACTGTTCTCACCAGTGAGAGGTGGAATAGAAATACTATTTCTGCTTTGGCATTATTGGAAAAGCAAAGGGCAACACACTCCAGGCAATCAATGGGTCAGGTTATTCCCAAAGACTAAAAAAAATATTTTTTTATAAAAGTCAATGGTAATCATAACAGTGCCTGAAAAATACATATAAAAAAGACCAAACAGACACAGCCCATGGAGAGCTGATGTCCACTCCTGACAGTGCATGCTGTTTCACTGACCTTGTTCCTCATGTCACAATGGATAAACAAAAAAGACTGATCTTAAATAAATGTTAGCGAACCGCCCAGAGAACGTGGACAAACGAGTCACAAGACAAAACACAACGCGTTTCGATCTCTTAGGTCTTCCTCAGGTGAGACATAAACGAATAAGTGAATGCTAAGTGAATTTTCGTTGTTTTATTCGTTTATGTCTCACCTGAGGAAGACCTAAGAGGTCGAAACGCGTTGTGTTTTGTCTTGTGACTCGTTTGTCCACGTTTCTCTTGGTGGTTCACTAACATTTATTTAAGATTTGTTTAGATTTCCTCTGCAGTCGTCTCGCTTTGCAACTAAAAAAGACTGGTTTAATTTTACAAGAGAAAACTCTGTGCAGATTTTTCTGATAAAGAGACAAATAATTGAGTGAAAAGACAAAATTCAGTGAATGACAGTAAAGAAAATGAAAAGGAGGGGGGGGGGGGGGGGGGGGGGGGGAACAGAGTCAATTTCAGTTCCAGTCTCATCATGGTGTCATAGCTTTTGGACTTGTCCATTTACACTACATCACATCTACTATGCTAAAAAAGCACAGTGCACGGAATTTACAGCTGATGGATAAATAAATTTGTAATCAGTATGGAAAGAGTTAAGACCAGGGTCTCATGGATACGACTTAGCAGATGTCTCACTAGCACATTGGCTCAACACACTGGTCAGACCTCGGATGCCTACCTAACACTGTCTGTGTCACTATCACAGTTGTATGTGTATGTTTGCATTCAGTCAAACTGATTAAGAATGGAGAGGAAATGAATAACACAGAATGTCCACAAAGCAGGGAGACAATTCACACAGAAGGTGTCCCAACTTCCCATGAGAATGAAAACATGGGAGCCAAGCTATCTGAGCAATACTATTTACAAACACCATACAACAAGTATGTAATAAACACAACTGGGTTAAACACCATACAACAAGTATGTAATGAACACAACTGGGTTAAACACCATACAACAAGTATGTAATGAACACAACTGGGTTAAACACCATACAACAAGTATGTAATGAACACAACTGGGTTAAACACCATACAAGTATGTAATGAACACAACTGGGTTAAACACCATACAAGCATGTAATGAACACAACTGGGTTAAACACCATACAACAATTTTTTTTTTTAAAGACGTGATACCACACAGTTTTTTTCATAATTAACAAACAAAGAATTATAACACATATTCTCTATCACTTTGAATTCTATAAACAGCGCCCCTTTCATCTCACTTTTACGTGTGATGAAGTGAATCTTTCTAACATCAATATTTGATAGGTGTCCCTCTCACCTTGGTGCTCAGTCTAACCTCTGTTTGATAAAATGTATCCTTTCATCTTCAAGTTTTATTGCTTGTCTCACTCCAACCATTATATTTAATGTCATGTGTCCCTCTCAATTCATATTTGCTATAATGTGTCCTCATCTCTATGCTAAAAGCAATGTATCCTCTCATCTGTATGCTTCATCTGATGTCTGATCTTCATGTTTGTTAAAAAGTCCCCTCAACTTCAGCTTAATGTGTGTTCCTGTCTCATCATGTTTGGTTTGTGTTCTTCTCACCTTTATGTTTGATGTCTCCGTCTTGCTTTTTCTTTCATATAACTTGTTCCTCTTACCTTTGTGTTTGACAGCATGTCTCTCACCTTATGTTTGATATAACATGTTCCACTCATCTCTATGAATCTCCCCAATATCCCTCTATGTTTGAGAAAATGTGTACAACTTACCTTCATGTTTGACATAATGTCTCCCTCTCACTTCGAGTTTGAGAGAATGTGTCTGATAATGAATCCTCTTGCCTTTATTTTAAAGGCAATAGCTCACCTTTGTGTTTGAGGGCATTGAAATCCTCGATGGTCTGGGGATTGCCGCGGTCAGCTGGTGTGCGGCGCACTGCCACAGCATTTCCATGACGAGCCGTTTCAAACACATCCACATCTGGTTTGCTGAACAATGTACACACAATTAGGACCAAACAATAAACATGAGAATTGTGGGGAAAAATTTACAGAATCATGGGACAACTATCATTGCTTTTTCCAAGATTTCAAATAAAGGGGCTTGGGCTCCCTCATGATGAAAAAGGTGGTCAGGCCAGGTCAAGGTTGAGTCCCCTAAATATGTACTATGCTTCATCATTGTTGATATTTCCTCTCTGACCAGAAGCACTGTGGAGCAAAACTACTTTCACAAGTTCCACACACACTGGCTGAAAGAAATCAATCAGGCCAGTCACAAGTTTCTACACAGATGAGGTTGAGACGAGTGTGGAATCCAGCACAGTGTTCATCAATGAAGCAGAAAACACCATCATGCAATCATACTTGATGTTCACCTTCTGTTGTCGCACTATGACCACTCGCAAATGTTGTACTGTGTCCAATGTCAACAGCCCCAGCACTCCAGTGTCCTATGTCAACATGTCTAATGTCTCAAGCCAACATGTCTAATATATCATCATCTTCAGTGTCCTATGTCGACATGTCTGATATATCATCATCTTCAGTGTCCTATGTCGACATGTCTGATATATCATCTTCAGTGTCCTATGTCGACATGTCTGATATATCATCATCTTCAGTGTCCTATGTCGACATGTCTGATATATCATCATCTTCAGTGCCCTATGTCGACATGTCCAGTGTCCTATGTCAACATGTCCAGTGTCCTATGTCAACATGTCTGATATATCATCATCTTCAGTGTCCTATGTCGACATGTCTGATATATCATCATCTTCAGTGTCCTATGTCACATGTCTGATATATCATCATCTTCAGTGTCCTATGTCGACATGTCTGATATATCATTCATCTTCAGTGTCCTATGTCGACATGTCT
Organism: Conus ventricosus; assembly: GCA_018398815.1. NCBI lineage: Eukaryota > Metazoa > Mollusca > Gastropoda > Neogastropoda > Conidae > Conus > Conus ventricosus. The sequence continues at coordinate 87,796,457 of CM031606.1, read as the reverse complement.
GATATATCATCATCTTCAGTGTCCTATGTCGACATGTTTGATATATCATCTTCAGTGTCCTATGTCGACATGTCTGATATATCATCATCTTCAGTGCCCTATGTCGACATGTCCAGTGTCTATGTCAACATGTCCATGTTCCTATGTCAACATGTCCAGTGTCCTGTGTCAACATGGTCACTATATGCCATGATCCTATATCAGCATATCCACTTTCCTATGTAAGCATGTCCAATGTCCTGTGTAAACCTGGCCAGTGCCTGCATCAGCATGTCATATGTCTTATACTGACGTGTCCAGTGTCCTATGTCAACATGTCTAGTTCCTTTGTCAACATGACCAGTGTCCTGGTCAACATGTCCAATATTCTATGTCAACATGTCCAGTGTCCTGTGTCAACATGTCCAGTGTTCTCTGTCAACATGTACAGTGTCCTGTGTCAACATGTCCAATATTCTATGTCAACATGTCCAGTGTCCTGTGTCAACATGTCCAGTGTTCTCTGTCAACATGTACATTGTCCTGTGTCAACATGTCCAATATTCTATGTCAACATGTCCAGTGTCCTGTGTCAACATGTCCAGTGTTCTCTGTCAACATGTCCAGTGTCCTGTGTCAACATGTCCAATATTCTATGTCAACATGTCCAGTGTCCTGTGTCAACATGTCCAGTGTTCTCTGTCAACATGTACAGTGTCCTATGTCAACATGACCAGTGTCCTATGTCAACATGACCCGTGTCCAATGTCAACATCTCCAGTGTCCTTTGTCAACATGTCCAGTGTCCTAGGTCAACATGTCCAGTGTCCTATGTCAACATGTCCAGCAGTCCTATGTCAACATGTCTTGTCAACTTATCCAGTGTCCTGTGTCAACATGTCCAGCGTCCTATGTCAACATGTCAAGTTCCTTTGTCAACATGACCATGTCCTGTCAACATGTCCAATATTCTATGTCAACATGTCAGTGTCCTGTTGTCAACATGTCCAGTGTTCTCTGTCAACATGTCCAGTGTCCTGTGTCAACATGTCCAATATTCTATGTCAACATGTCAGTGTCCTGTGTCAACATGTCCAGTGTTCTCTGTCAACATGTACAGTGTCCTATGTCAACATGACCAGTGTCCTATGTCAACATGACCCGTGTCCAATGTCAACATCTCCAGTGTCCTTTGTCAACATGTCCAGTGTCCTATGTCAACATGTCCAGTGTCCTATGTCAACATGTCCAGCGTCCTATGTCAACATGTCTTGTCAACTTATCCAGTGTCCTATGTCAACATGTCCAGCGTCCTATGTCAACATGTCAAGTTCCTTTTTCAACATGACCAGCGTCCTATGTCAACATGGTCCAGTGTCCTATGTCAACATGTCAAGCGTCCTATGTCAACATGTCCAGTGTCCTAGGTCAACATGACCAAGTGTCCTATGTCAACATGCCCAGCGTCCTATGTCAACATGTCCAGTGTCCTATGTCAACATGACCAGTGTCCTAAGTCAACATGTCCAGCGTCCTATGTCAACATGTCCAGTGTCCTTTGTCAACATCCCCAGTGTCCTATGTCAACATGACCAGTGTCCTATGTCAACATGTCCAGTGTCCTATGTCAACATGTCAAGCTCCTGTTTTCAACATGATCAGTGTCATATGTCAACAAGTCAAGCGTCCTATGTCAACATGTCCATTGTCGTATGCAAACATGACCAGTAACCTATGTCAACATGTCCAATTCCTATGTCGACATGTCCAGTGTCCTATGTCAACATGTCCAGTGTCCTATGTCAACATGTCTATTGTTCTACATCAACAAGTCCATTTTCCTATGTCAACATGTCCAGTGTGCTATGTCAACAGGTCCAGAATCCATGTCAACAGTCCGTGTCCTGTGTCAACTTTTCCAGTATCCTATGTCAACATGACTGGTGTCCTATGTCAACATGTCCAGTTCCTTAGTCAACATGTACAGTGTCCTATCTCAACATGTCCAGTGTCCTATGTCAACATGTCTAGTTCTTTTGTCAACGTGTCCAGTGTCCTGAGTCAACATGTCCAGTGTCCTATGTCAACATGTCCAGTGTCCTATGTCAACATGTCCAGTGTCCAGTGTCCTATGTCAACATGTCCAGTGTCCTATGTCAACATGTCCAGTGTCCTATGTCAACATGACCAGTGTCCTATGTCAACATGTCTAGTTCTTTTGTCAACGTGTCCAGTGTCCTGAGTCAACATGTCCAGTGTCCAATGTCAACATGTCCAGTGTCCTATGTCAACATGTGTAGTGTACATTTCCAGAATCCTATGTCAATAGGTCCAGTGTCCCACATTAGTGTGTTTCTTTTCCTATGCCAGCATGTCAAGTGTCCTATGTCGACTTGTTCAGTGTCCTTTATCAAGATGTCAAGTGTCCCATATCCATGCCAATATGTACAGCATCCTATGCTAATATGTCCAGCGTCGAATGCCAATATGTCCAGCATCCTATGCCAATATGTCCAGCATCCTATGCCAATATGTCCAGCATCCTATGCAAATATGTCCAGCGTCCTATGCAAATATGTCCAGCATCCTATGCCAATATGTCCAGCATCCTATGCCAATATGTCCAGCGTCCTATGCAAATATGTCCATTGTCCTATGCAAATATGTCCAGCATCCTATGCAAACATGTCCAGCGTCCTATGCAAACATGTCCAGCGTCCTATGCAAATATGTCCAGCATCCTATGCCAATATGTCCAGCATCCTATGCCAATATGTCCAGTGTCCTATGGCAATATGTCCAGCGTCCTATGCAAATATGTCCAGCATCCTATGCAAATATGTCAAGCATCCTATCCAATATGTTCAGTGTCCTATGGCAATATGTCCAGCATCCTATGCCAATATGTCCCAGCGTCCAATGCCAATATGTTCAGTGTCCTATGGCAATATGTCCAGCATCCTATGCCAATATGTCCAGTGTCCTATGCCAAGATGCTCAGTGTCCAAAGTCCATATGTCCAGTGTCTTATGTCAACATGTCCAGTGTCCCGCATCAACCTCTCAAATGTCCCATGTCCAGTGTCCTATGTCAACATGTACAATGGTCCATATCAACACACTTGAAAGCATCAGTAAGTACATCAGTCCACAGTATGGACAATAGTTAGTTTAAGTTGAATGAGCTAAAAGCATCATCACCATGTCACTGCTACTCAATCAGACCAACAACTGAAAAATTAACAGCATACATCAGTAACTATACACCCTTTAAATCAATATTGTAGAACAGAAGTCCATGGCCTGTACAAGAAGAACTTCCAATCAAGCCATTTGATCTGGAAATAACCAAATCAACGGTGAAGAAATGGAGAAATAGAGAGGTCAACTCTAATCCATATCCTTCAATGCAGAGTATCTTATTTGTAGAAAAAAAAAATCTAAGATCTAAAACACACATACACAGACATACACATAAGTACACACACACACATACATTCATGCACACACACACACACACACACACACACACACACACACAGGAGAAATCACCACTTCAAAGGCTCACCTCGCAGAGGTCTTTCCATCAGACGGGGATCAAACACATCAGGTTCTTTCTGAAAAACCCCATCCATAATTTTATTATTAAAAGGTTAAAGGTCAAAGCATACTGTCTATACAGTCTTTAATTTTGTTACTATCATTCTCACTATTACCAGAAAAAAAGGACAATTAAAACTTTCATCTTCATAAAAAAGAACCTATCCATCAGCTTTCATCTGGAAATGGATAATGGGTCGAGGAGTGAGGGGAGGGAGAAGGGTTTAGCAAGGGGAGGGACTGGGGGTTGACTTGGCGGGTGGGGGGCTCAGGGAGTGGGAAGGGAAGCTATTGACCCTCAAGTTTATTGAGGTATGAAAACAATCAGCAAGGACAACATGGACTGCAGTGGACACAACACCTCTACCCTGTTCAGCATGACTGAGAACAGTGAACTGTGGGGATCCCAGCCTGGCCGGCTGTCCCTCACATCACCCGCCACATGCTGTCAGGGACAATACTCATCATCAATGTCAACAACACAATCCAATCAGCACCCTGCCACTGCTGTCAGGGGACAATACTCATCATCAATGTCAAACAACACAATCCAATCAGCACCCTGCCACCTGCTGTCAGGGGACAATACTCATCATCAATGTCAACAACACAATCCAATCAGCACCCTGCCACCTGCTGTCAGGGGACAATAATCATCATCAATGCCAACAACACAATTCAATCAGCACCCTGCCACCTCTCAGGGGACAATAATCATCATCATGCCAACAAAACGATCCAATCAGCACCCTGCCCCTGCTGTCAGGGGACAATAATCATCATCAATGTCAACAACACAATTCAATCAGCACCCTGCCACCTGCTGTCAGGGGACAATAATCATCATGAATGTCAACAACACAATCCAATCAGCACCCTGCCACCTGCTGTCAGGGGACAATACTCATCATCAATGTCAACAACACAATCATATCAGCACCCTGCCACCTGCTGTCAGGGGACAATACTCATCATCATTGTCAACAACACAATCCAATCAGCACCCTGCCACCTGCTGTCAGGGGACAATAATCATCATCAATGCCAACAACACAATTCAATCAGCACACTGCCACCTGCTCTCAGGGACAATAATCATCATCAATGCCAACAAAACGATCCAATCAGCACCCTGGCACCTGCTGTCAGGGGACAATAATCATCATCAATGTCACAACACAATTCAATCAGCACCCTGCCACCTGCTGTCAGGGGACAATAATCATCATGAATGTCAACAACACAATCCAATCAGCACCCTGCCACCTGCTGTCAGGGGACAATAATCATCATCAATGCCAACAACACAATTCAATCAGCACCCTGCCACCTACCTGCTGTCAGGGACAATACTCATCATCAATGCCAACAACACAATTCAATCAGCACCCTGCCACCTGCTGTCAGGGGACATACTCATCATGAATGTCAACAACACAATCCAATCAGCACCCTGCCACCTGCTGTCAGGGGACAATCATCATCATCAATGCCAACAACACAATCCAATCAGCACCCTGCCACCTGCTGTCAGGGACAATAATCATCATCAATGTCAACAACACAATCCAATCAGCACCCTGCCACCTGCTGTCAGGGGACAATCATCATCATCAATGCCAACAACACATTCAATCAGCACCCTGCCACCTGCTGTCAGGGACAATCATCATCATCAATGCCAACAAAACGATCCAATCAAGTTACCATCTTTTAGTCTCCATTCCAAATCTGGTAATACAATCTGAATCCAGGCATAGTGTGCATTAAATTTGGGGACACACCTTGAATCCAGGCATAGTGTGCATTAAATTTAGGGACACACCTTGAATCCAGGCATACTATGCATTAAATTTAGGGACACACCTTGATCCAGGCATTATATGCATTAAATTTGGGACACACCTTGAATCCAGGCATAATATGCATTAAATCTAGGGACACACCTTGAATCCAGGCATAGTGTGCATTAAATTTCAGGACACACCTTGAGTCTAGGCATAGTGTGCATTACATTTGGACACACCTTGATCCAGGCATGCTGAACTGTATTTTATTTGGTGATACAATTTGAATCCAGGCTTGGATTGTATTGAATTCAAGTTTACACTCTGAATCCATACATGAACTGTTTTAGATTCCAGGATATGATTTTAATCCATGCTTGGACTGTATCAAATTTGGGACTACATTGTGAATCCAGGCACAGACTTTATAAATTTGGGAATGCAATTTGAATCCAGGCTTGGACTACATTAAATTTGGGTGTACAGTTTGAATACCAGCACAGAATGCATTGAATATGGGGATACAATTTGAATGCAGAGGGATTTGAACCAAGGCATGTTTTGTATTACATGAGGAGCAAGTCCAGTAAAGACCGAGTACCTTCTCTGTCTGCAGCATGTCCTCCACACGCTGACGTTCACTCTGTAACTGTCTCCTCATCACTGCCAGCTGGTTCAATACATCGGCACCTGTAGGGTACACATCATCTACAAACACTGTCAACTGACCTGGCTTATTAGTACTTATTGTAACCTGCCTGACACAGTCAGGTTAATAGTAATTTTATTATTTTTAATAGAGTATGTGGTTTTCTATTTACTGTCATTTATTTATGTGGTAGCTAGGAGTTTTTAGGATATTTTGATTGTTATTTTGTTGTTCACTGTGTTATTTGGTTGTTCACTGTTATTTTCCGTTAGATTTGGGTAACAAGACCTTTTCACTTCATTCTCATGTGTAAGTGAGACAGCAAGTCAGGTGTTGGCAGGGAGCAAACATCGGTGCTAAATCAGGTTAGTTAACATGACTAGATGATATATGTGTGTGAATAATGTTTTGTAGTACATTTGTTTTTGATTTAATGATTTTATTTTACTGCATTTGATATGATGGCTTAGATTTGAACGGATTCCGTTTATGTTTGTATTGTTTTCCATAAACATGTGCAACATGTGTTGGTAGCACACCTTTGAGTCAAAACCGGTAATTGGTTCAGTGAGCTAGTTTAGCTTTGGAGATGAAGTAATTTTTGTTGTGAACATATTCATGGTATAGATACAAAATTATGTTGGGAACTATTGTGACAATTTTCTCAGTTGGATTAAGTGGTTGATAATTGATAAAACCACATGGTCAAAACTGCCTTCTCATTTCCAGGGTTTGCCCCTAATTATTACCTGTACTTTTCTTCTGAAACCATAAAATGTTATTAATTTGCCTTTGAAACATTTATCCCATATTTATTTGTGTGCTATTGCTGAATTAAAAGGGGCTTATACAAGCTTTCAGGTTAGGAATACAATATTTACTTTGAAGATATTGTATGTGAATTCTAGGTTAAAAGTTACTACTGGCATAAGCACAATTATGTAGAATTTATTATGCAAAGTACATTGAGTGCAAAATTATTAGTTGTTTCACATTTCAAAACAATTTAGCCCTATATCAGAGAATTTTATTTGTCATCTGAACTAAACGGTGATGGCCTTGATATGACCATTGGAGGTCTGATGGGCTATGAGTTGATGATTAAATTGATGGTATAATTATATGCTTCTGGAAACCCATACCCAATGTTCCTGATGGTTGCTCATGTGTTCAGTTTATTACTTGCTATAATATGTTTATTTTTATTTCATAAGTCTTGATGTAATTGCCTCTGATTTGAGTTTTTGCATGAAGATAGGATGTGGCTGCTTAAGTAGTCAGATGGAACTGCGACGTGAACCCACTCCTCGTTAGGTGGGGAGGAATGTTTTCTTGCTGGTCTAGTAAGGAATGTTCGCAAGAGTCCTTGCATATGAAGAAATAATAATTATTGTGTTTTGTTCTCATTAACTGTTGCAGGGGGGAAAGTTACCGCTCGGAAATCGGAAAATCCTTATTTTGAAAATTACAAATCGGAATTTCCTTAATTTCGAAAAAAAATTTTATTCCGTTTCCGTTTTCCGACCAGCAACTCCACTACCGAATCAAAGTTTCGACTTCGCGCCGTTCCGTATTATCCGATCGACCGACCGGAAGTTGGTTTCCGTTTTGTTTTCGCCAGTGCCTGTGACCACCACAACGTGTTCCTTCGCCTGTTTCTTCTATGTGTTGGATGCTTTCGCGGAAAAATCGCGATGCCTTACATAAATGAAGGCGACAAGCGAGCCAGTGAAGTGGATAGCGGCGTAAAAAACAATGGAGGTGGAATTGGCTGGACGAGAGAGGCCCAAACAAAGACGGCGAAATCGGCAAAGGGGAGGAACATCGTGTGTGGTGTCGGAAAACGGAAAGGCCCGGAGTGTTTTTGCGTCGCGTGCGGAAGGTTATCAAATACAGCAGCACTGGAAAAAGGCTGCTTTTGGACCATTCCAAGCATCCCCAGCACGTCAAAAACCGCCAGGTTTGTTTCTCTCTCTCTCTCTCTCTCTCTCTGTCTCTCTCTCTCTCCTTTTTCTTCTTCTTCTTCTTCCCTTTAAGCAACCATGATCAGCATGTTGATAACCCGGGGGGGGGGGGGGGGGGGGGGGGGGGTGGGGGGGGGGACTGCAAGTGTTTTGGTTGGGAGGTAAAAAATTCTATGAAAATTGCCATTCTGATCCATTTAAAACTGATGGTGTTTGACAAGTCTGTGTTTGATAGTAAGGATTTTTTTTTTTTTTTTTTTTTTTAGAGCTTGCTCTTACTCTATGTAGATATAGTACCACTACTACAACCAAAGTAAACCAGAACTCTACTTTTTGCCTTTTTCCCCCTCACCATCCAGCCTATTTGTGTATGCCAGAGCATTGGTTTTAGTTTTTATTTTAAACTCCTGAATGCATTTTTTAAAATCTGGATTTGAAATTAAATGCCACCTTGCTTGTTTTGACGTCATAGATTGCAATAACAAGTTAAAAAAATATGAATAAGTAGAATTAAAAACAAAAATAATTTTAATAGAATTAAAAACAAAAATAAGTAAAATAAAAAAGCGTTTTGTGCTGTTTCAGGTTGAGAAGTCCAATGTGAAGCTGGCAAAAAGCTCCACCAGCAAGAATGGAGAATCGGCCAAGGACTGTTTCCTGCCAATGGCCGACAGAATTGCTGAGCAGCGATTCATCTTAACCAGCTTCCTGGCAGAAAATTGTCTGCCATTTGTCTGCCGAAGCAGGTACCTAAGGTCAACCTTGAGAGAAAAGGAATCTGTAAAAGAAAATCAGTCACAAAAGAGTCTGATATAAGAAGTTTCTTTTCCAAAAAACGTAGCAAAACTGAATAATGTTGTGCAGATGCTTTATTATTCATGATGTTTGTCAGCTAAGCCCACAAAGCATCTTTATTAATTGATGCATTTCTTGATTAATTATTCTGTATTTTGACTTTCATTTAAGTTAAAGTTCTAGCTCTGAGACTTTTTTTTTTATTATGACTTTCATTCAAGTTAAAGTTCAAGCTCTGAGTCTGAGATTGGAATGAATGGACAAGTAGCCAAACCTTCACAGGTCACAAATGCTGTATCTGCTCAGGTACAAGTTATAATTATAATTTGTTACTGTTTGTGAACCTGTATTAAAAATCAAGCTACTTTTGTTACTGATCATTGATGTATGCTTTTAGTTAAGAAACTGTACTCTAAAGAGTTGGATCTTGGTGTGTTCTATAATCATATACTGTAGATGTCTAGTTTTATGTGGAGATATATCTTGATCATTTGTGCATGAACTCATAGCATGTAAATCATTAATTTTTATTTTTTTAAATTTTTTTTAAAATTAATTTTGTCATATTTTTATGAATAAATGATTTGGTAATACTAATAGAAAGGTTATTTGTATATTGCTGAAAGTTTTGTATGAGCATGAAAGGGAGGAGAAAGTGATTCACATACATGTCTCAATCCTTATACATCTTGTAAATTTATTTTATTCTACAGAGAAATCAAATTAATCAGTCAACTCTGTGGAATCACATTTATAGGCTGTGTGAGGATTAAAATTTAAGTGAATATTGGTTATGTCATCCATGTTGGATCAGTGTGTGTGTGTGTGACTGTTGACTCGAGTGTAAGGTTTATTTGTGTTAATAATGCAGTATTGAAATTATGGAAATATGGAAATCTTAAGACTTACTGTATGGTCAAGTGAAGTTAACCTTTTACCTAAAATAATTGGTACTCGTATTATTGGTATTTTTTAGCTGGAAATAGCATGAAATTGCTCCAAATGGTAGTACAATTTTAAAATTTGCTTCAGCTTTGCGCCCCCTGAACCCCCACAAGGGGCACTGCCCCTTGACCCTGCCAGGGGGCCTCTGCGGCCCCCTGGACCCCTGGCATACATTTTCCTTATTTTCAGGATTCCCAACTTTCCCCCCTGCTGTTGTAGTTAATAATTTAATGTTGATACTTGGTGTTACAAGCAGTTAATATCAGTAAGCTCGAAGGCAATAATTGATATTTTTGCGATAAGCTTAAAGGTATGTTGGGCCGATGTCAGATGGCAGATGTGATGGGCTATACGTATTTCGGTTTGTAAGGTTTCAAGCCTTCAAGCATAGAAGTATTGTTTGCCAACTAACCACACTTGGGTATAGTTGTGGGCTTGCCAAGCATCATTCAGTTTGGCCAAGATGTGTGTAGTCCGCTGAATTCAGTTTGACAATTGGGTTTGATCACAGTGCATTGACACCATCTACTTTGTTATGAATAGTGTTTGGTCATAAAATAATGATCCTGCCAGGGAATCTGATTTGGACGTATGTCCATCCGCCCTATTTCCTTTTCAATGTCCAGTTGAGAAGTCATTGTAATTGAGAATTTGTCGTGCTATGCTCTAGATTTTTGTTTCTTTATATTTTGGTTTGATGACATGTTTATTCTTTTCTATTCTCCGTTTCAGTGCCACCGTTTCTGCCTTGTTCTATCGTCTTTTGTTTTTCTTTTGTATCTGATCCTCTGAATCATTATATTCTAATCACCTGTTTTGACATTGTTTGGAGTTGAGGTTATTGGCATGATCTGATTTAACAAACAAAATCCGTTTCCATAATTGGTTGTATGAACAATAAATGTCAGATAGAAGATTGTTTGGATTTGTTTCTTTGGGTAAAAGCTGTGAACCTGGGTTACATTATAAACTCATTCATCTCTCTATCAGAGCATTAAGATGGATGCTGCTTGGCAAAAATTGAAGCCCTTTTCACAGACCTAATGCAGAAGTATCAAAGTAAGTTTACATAAATTTGCTCAGGTTGATCTGTACCTTAAAAAAAAAGTTTCTATACACAGAAAAGGACAAAGGAGTTGAAGAATAGTGTCTATGCCTACACAGATCACTGGGTCAAAGTGACAGCTGGATCAGCACTTACTTGCAGCCCTGGACCCAGGGGCACGTGTCTCTTTTGGATGTGGACTGAAACAAAATGAAATAAAACACAGGTAATTTCAACATACTATTTTTTTTTACCAGGACTTGTGCACAGACATAATGCCACTGGGAAGTTCTGTTTTCATTTTTGTACAATGGACTGCAATAGATAAACTATGTTAAAAATCAGTGTGAACCTACCATGAAATATGCATTTAGACCCTGTACATAAAAGGAGTGTGTAGGTGTGTGCATGCATGTCTGTCTGCCTGGCTGCTTGCCTACCTCCTTGCCTAATGCAACTGTGCATGTGCGCATGTACACTGCAAAGAATGTTTCTGACAGGGTTTCAAATGCAAAGAACAACTTTGTAAGTCAAATCAAAACATTACAAGGAACCAATGTTTGAGCAAAAGTTGTCTTTCCTTCAAACTGATCTACGCTGTGCTCTTCCAAATCATTGTTTTCTGTGATTTGTTTTGTCCACACTTTGTGGCCCCATTCATCTTTCTCTGGGCTGCCACAAAATCTTCTCTTTTTTTCTGGTCACACTTTGTATTATTCCAGCCATACCACTGCAATCTGGTAATTAAGCAATGAGATTGTTCACACTGAAATACGCATTTGCAATCTAACATGTTTTTTCACATTTTTTGTGGCATCAAGTAAACATATGTTTATTCCTGCTTAGTTTGACCTCCGTTCAGAACATCAATAGTTGAATTATCAGTTACGCCTAACTAATGGTTCTATTCACATGCCAGAATTTAACAGTTCCAAATACTGTCAGTAAAAGGTTCAATATTTATAACGCCCTCTTCTCCCCCTTCTCCCCTTTCCCCAATGCCCTTCCTCTCTCTCCTTTGTCTCCCCACCCCCCTGCCCCATCCAAACATCCTCTTCCTCAATTCCTCCTATTTTGTCTCCCCACCCCCCTGCCCCATCCAAACATCCTCTTCCTCAATTCCTCCTATTTTGTCTCCCCACCCCCCTGCCCCATCCAAACATCCTCTTCCTCAATTCCTCCCATTTTTTTTTTCTAAATCTTTGCTGAGCCATTTTCATAACGACTGAGGAATTGTCTGCCTGTTCATCCCCCACCCCCACTACTCCCATCAGTTGAGGACTGTTCTCTTGTTAGTAAGCAGATGTTTACTGCTCCAAGATAGACTCTCTGACATGCACTGGGTTTTGATGTAGTAACAAATATGATACGTCCCTATACAGTCACATGCACTGGGTTTTGATGTGGTAACAAATATGATACGTCCCTATACAGTCACATGCACTGGGTTTTGATGTGGTAACAAATATGATGCATCCCTATACAGTCACATGCACTGGGTTTTGATGTGGGAACAAATATGATGCGTCCCTATACAGTCACATGCACTGGGTTTTTGATGTGGTAACAAATATGATGCGTCCCTATACAGTCACATGCACTGGGTTTTGATGTGGTAACAAATATGATGCGTCCCTATACAGTCACATGCACTGGGTTTTGATGTGGTAACAAATATGATGCGTCCCTATACAGTCACATGCACTGGTGTTTTGATGTGGTAACAAATATGATACCTCCCTATACAGTCACATGCACTGGGTTTTGATGTGGTAACAAATATGATACCTCCCTATACAGTCACATGCACTGGGTTTTGATGTGGTAACAAATATGATGCGTCCCTATACAGTCACATGCACTGGGTTTTGATGTGGTAACAAATATGATGCGTCCCTATACAGTCACATGCACTGGTTTTGATGTGGTAACAAATATGATGCGTCCCTATACAGTCACATGCACTGGGTTTTGATGTGGTAAACAAATATGATGCGTCGTGGTAACAAATATGATGCGTCCCTATACAGCAGAGCATACTACATTACCGAGATACGACACTCGGGGGTTTTCCGTAAGACCGCGGACTAGGTTACGGCCCTTAGTCAGCACGTGTAAACTCAGCTCCAACATAGCGACGCGCAAGAAGCAAGGAGGCGAAGCCTGCAGCGCAATCGGTTGTTCAAAACGCTCGCAACAAAATCGATTGTGAAGGGCTGGCATTTTTTCGTTTTCCAAAGGATGAAGAAAGGTATGTACAAACATTTATTGCATTTTTATTAATTATTGGCAGAGTAAACCACGTAAGCAATACGGTGTGGGACTATGCATCTGGTGCAACTTGAGTCTAGTCTAGATCAAGTTTATAGTATGACTATGAAGCCACATGGGCAGATTTTTAAAAGTTTTTATATATATGTGACACTGCACGCGAAAATCATGGATAAGGGTCAAAATTCAGAAAATGAGATTAAAATTTAATCTAAAAGAAGAGATCATTCTGAACAAGACACAAAAAACAGATTTCAATTATCTTTATTACTTTCTGAGATACACGCGTTCGAGTCTCCAGGTGATCGGTGACCCCGTTTTGAGAAAAATTCATTTAAAGTTTGGTAAAATTCAAATAGTCCTAACTAATTTTCCCAAGCATGAGACTGGTACTATAATATCAAGAATGACCCATAGAACTTAGTTAACTAACTCAATTCCACCAATTAATTGCTGTTTTGATTAAAATTTCATTTGAAAATGTTGGTTACTGGGCTTAATGATAGGCGACACGTTGCATTCAAACTTTCACCAAAAAAATTGTAAAAAAAAAACTACAAGTCAGAATCACTTCAAATTTTCAGCAAACATCTGTGGGTACCTGTGCTTTAATCTGCATAAGTTAGGTTTAAAAAAAACATGTTATATCTGTGAGCCACCTCTGTGATGAGTCAGTTCAATATTAATTTTGAGGATAGTTAAGTACATCACAAACCATCACCATAATAGCACTGTCACCAAATGACACTTTCACAATAATCAATCACACACTTTCAACCTTGGGAAATTATTTGTCTTTGTTTCAGAATCAGTCTTACACTGCCAGCACCCAACCCCCTCCCAAGCCTAGCGCACCCCCCCCCCTCCCCCCACCCGCTGCAACAATCAATTACAGCAATGGCACAATCCCATTTGAAGCTGCACAAATGGCCTTTTGAATGGAGTGTTTTTTTTGCACTGAAAGTCACATGTCTGTTTTTTTCTTTGACCCAAGTCCTCTTTTGATTTTTTTGGGTCTGCCTGGAGTCCCTGGCAGGTGTGGGGGTGCAGTCTGGCTGGTGGATGGTTTTGATGGACAGGGGAGAGGAGGTGGAAACTGAGATGGGGTAACCTTTCCTGATGTTTTGAGACCGAGAGGTTGTGGGCACACCAGATCTCTCTTATCTGGGTTCACAAACTCCCTGATCTCATTGAACAAGTACTCCTGCCTTGGTTCACTGAGACCAGTTGGGTTAATGATGGGTGGGAGGTCATCAGGTAGGGTAGTGGGCTGTTTCAGTGGTTCAAAAACTTGAACTGGTCCATCTGCAGACTCCTTGCAGCACACACAAGGCTTTCCATCCTCAGTCATTTTGAACTGAAAGTGATGGTACTTTTTCAGTCCCATTTCAGCATTGTGCGGCATCTATTCTTGTTGCCATGTTGTCGTGGGGTCATTCCATTTTCTTTATAATGTTTAATCAGATGGTCCAGTTTCTGATTTGCTATGGTGTGAATGAACTGGAACAATTCACGGCATATTTTGAGTCCGTTCAGCATGTACTGACTGCGGCACTTCTTTCTTGGTGTATTTTGCCCACGCTTAGTGTTAACTGTCACAGCACCAGTGTGAAGGAAGGCCTTAAGTTGGCTGATAATAGCATTGTCCAATTCTTCTTTCGTCATCCCCAGGTGATGCATGCGGAGTTCAGTCAGCTCCTCAGGTGCAAACTGGAGATAGCAGGGCTGTCCGTCATTCAGCTGGCAGGAACAGGAAAACCCAACAGACAGCTTGGCATCTGGCTTTCCTGCATTAGCACTGAAGCAGGCCATCCCCTCTTCAGCACCACAGAGGTCCGCTTTCAAAACGACTGGTGGACGAATCACACAGCCCTCAGCCTCATCAGCTGGAAACAACACGAACAGATATTTGCATTCAATGAAACTTAAAATAGGAAGGCTCATTTTTCTTCAATAAAACCACACACATGAAATAACACACACAGTGACACACACACATACTTGCACACACACAAACACATAACTGACATATATAACGACAATGATTTTGAGCACACACACACCCTTCCCTAATGAAATCACTACACACACACACACACACACACACACAACACAGTCACAGTGACACACTGACAATGACTTACAGCCTTACCCCCCATCCCTTACAACTACCCTCCCCCCTGCCCATTCCCCATCCCTTGCCAGTTACAAAACACACACACACACACACACACACCACACACACACACATTCATTCATTCATTCACACACACACAGGACACAACACACACGCACACATACACACACGTGACACACACACATTCATTCATTCACACACACACACACACACACACATTCATTCATCACACACACACATCATTCATTCATACACACACACACACATTCATTCATTCATTCACACCACACACACACACACACACACACACACACACACAATTCTTTCATCAATCGCACACACACCACACACCACACTGCATTTTTGTGTACAGCCCTCCTCCCACCCCCCCCCCCCCCCCCCCCCCTCACAAACCACAAACCATATACCCTATTAGTATTACCCATCTGATACATCATCTGCATCTGAAATGCATTATACATATTTCCTCCTTTTTAAAGGATTTTAGCACAGCAATTCCAAACACCTTAAATTAAGTGCCACAATTATCTATAATCTGAGTGTGTTTTTCATATTCCAATCTGGCCTTGGCTTGACAGTGTTGCCTGTTACTAAAAATAGTATCAACAGCATCAGTGTATTTCACTTGTTTTTTTAAATTCATACTCGACAACTTAAGCTATCATTCACGGAAATCAAGTAATATGTGTGATATCTTTCATCACAATAATTCTTGTTCGCCATACATATACACAACTTTAAAAAACAACAAACTTATGCCGAAGCGACAGCATTCGTGGAACAATGTAAACCGATCACTTACCAGATTCAGTGTGTTCGTGTTCAGCCCCATTTTCCACAGGCACAGGTTGATCATCTTCATCCTCACTACTAAAATCTTCGACTTCAGATTCTCTGTTGTCTCCAAAGTAGTCTGTACACTGCTTTCAATCAGTTTCTGGCCAGGTGAAATCGCCGTTTCCGACAGCAGCCTTGAGATCTGCTCGTCGACAGCTTCGACGCCGCCATTGTTGTTCCGTGTTCAAAAAGCACGCTTCCAGTTACTCACTTTCGGCAATTACTGAGCTTCAATGAAAAGACTGAGAGCAATAAAATTTTAGACTTTAACAGTAGAAGTTATGCTACTTTCCAAATAATTCACATCAGAGAACAAATCTGTAGCAATGATGTATGCAGCTTCAGTTACATTTGATCATGGATAAGTCGCTCTGACCACAGTGATCGCACATCAAATCAGAATTACTACGCATAAACACAAAGACATAGTGTTGGAATGTGTAAAAGTAGGGCTTGTAGACAGTTTACAACCAGATTGTGGTGTTATTCCGCTCTTTGCGACTCTGAGGTGAATGAAATCGTGTTGGAAAGTGGGGCAAACGAGTCCGCTTGTTTCCCACAGTTTTCCATCATTAGACTACCCGACAGGAAAATATTAAAATAAAATACTTTTACTTCGTATTTGTTGATAATACTTGAGAACTTAGCAGATAAAACGTCATACAATCTAAATATTAAAAAATGTCAACATCGATATTTTTAGCTCCAGTCACTTTAACTGCGCGCAGCACAAAACTACAGCTGGCGACTTATCCATGATTTTCGCGTGCAGCGTCACATATATGTAAGGGAAGAGCAATGCGCATACCTTGTTTCTTCTAGAAATCATTAAGCCTACTGGCTTATTTACAGTCCCGTTAGCTAAACAACAAGGCGGTGGGGAAAACCAGACCACGCATACCGTGCCCTCACATGGCCAGTGATGTTTATGTTGATAATGACAGTGCCGACACACGTGTTTCATCACCGAATCTCTCTCTGTCTCTCTCTCTGTCTCTCTCTCTGCATGCAGTTGCATGGCTTGTGTGTGTGTGTGTGAGAGTGTGAGAGAGAGAGAGAGAGAGAGAGAGAGGAGAGAGAGAAAACCATTACTAACCCCCCTCCACCCCCAGCATACTCGTGTGTAAGCCTACATGTATCAATGACCGTTTCATGTCTAGGCCTATCTCGTCGCAATGTCTATTTTGAGGTT
>CM031606.1:87771736-87776736 GCA_018398815.1 Conus ventricosus | reverse complement strand
ATCATCATTAACCCTTAGCCTGCTCAAGACTTTTACTTCCTGTATGCTGAGGAAATTCTGAAGAATGTCTAAAATTTTAATTTGCTCTCTGATCTAAATTGTTCAAAAGTTTTCTGCTCCGACCGACTCCTACCCAGAGTTGAGTTTGCTACGGGCTCAGTTGGAAAGACTGGGACCACACAGTCAAGTTTCATCCACTTAATGAATGCGTTTCTGAGAGTGTTGCTCAAATTTCCTGACCAACACTGCAGGTGTCTGGATCTCTCGGGCCTGGTTGATGCTGGGATATATCATGAAAGGAAGCATAGAGTACAGCCCTGTCATGCAGTCTCAGACCGAATAGAAATCCGTAGCATCATCTAAATCATCTGCATTCTCATCGATCAGCATAAAAAAAGCCTCAAATTCTGTGGCCCTTCATGCCCTGCTCTCATGGTGATCTCAGTTTCGATGTCCTCTCCACGTCTGTGACCTTGGTTTAGTTCCGTCGGGTCACCGATATCGGCAAGTCCATAGGGGCTGTCGTTGAACAGACATGGTGGCGCCCTCTGGAGGGAGAGCTCACTCATGCTGGCTCCACGACTAAGCAATTATTGTTGTCAGTAGGGATCTTAGTAGATGGTGTCCTACGTATGTTGGATCAGAACAGGTGCCACTGAACACCACCGAAGTGACTCGGCAGCAGTGCAGTGTCTCCTCTGGTGGGTTGCCTCTTGACGACTTGACACTGACTGCTACTTGTGGAATGCCGGTGCTGGTTCTGCGCTGGACTGACTAGACTGTGGCTGTGGACGGGGTGTCGGAATGAGCGGCGTGGGTGCAATGCCACTGAGGTGGCACAGAAGACAGGACAGCAAAAAAAAAAAAAATTGTTCAAAAGTGAGCCATGAAAGTATACCAAAGAAAGAAAAAAGAACACAGAATTCAGATGTAACTCTAATGATAAAATTGCAACTAGCATCACAACAAATGAGAAAACCTACATCTGAGAACTCTTCAACATTTCAGTCATAGACCTTCTTCAGGACTGAAGACAGTCTATGATCAAAACATTGAAGATCTTTTTTCTTCTTTCTATTTTCAAGTCTTCTGAGCATCCTCAAAGATAGTTTGTATAGTTGACAGAAGATCGGCGGTCAGAATCATTTCTATACATCTGAAAAAGTAAACACACAATCTTCCATCAGATTTGTTTAGACAAGTCCCATAAATGGAACTGGAGTTGATCTTGCCTGCTTACAACTCTCTCAATTTGTTGCCTTCATTATCAAAATCTTCTTTACCACAGTTGCATCTTGCATTACTTCCTCTGCTACTCTGTCAAGTGTTAAGAGAGATGCTCAACCATTTTGATTCACAATTTTAACTAGGAAGTTTGGACAGTGTGAAGAAAAAGGTGAGAAAAAAAAAACATACCTACAAATTAAAATGCAATCTGATAGACCTTACTTCATTCTGATAATCAAGAGCTGAAAGAGAAGCTGCTCAAGTAATGTGTTGACAATGTCTTTCCACAATGTAGTAAGAAAATGAGAAAGTACTGGTTTCATATCACACGTTACTTGTCTAGACTGCACTGTTAGTTAGTAGAAGCAATGTACACTGATATCCGTAGCACACGCTAAGGGTTCAACTGATTTCTTTTTGTTTCTAAATACAGTGGAGCACACTTTATTTGAAATGGAAAAGCAAAGAATCCAGCTAACATCAATGGACTGTCTGGTTCTGACATCATTTGGCTTGCCCAAAGAACAAATAATCTGGAGTGTGGAAAACCTTCAAAAGAAACTTCAGTCCTTTGAATTTCAGGCTGTACATAGCTGGCCATGTCGGAAAACTGAGCGAGTACCAACTGACATTCAGGTCAACTATTGTCAGAGGTCAGGAGTCAACACTCAACACAATGACAAATCATACATTGGAATACGCTAGTCAATAATAGCTCAAATGGTTAAAAAGAAGACTTTAGTGAGGTGAGAGACATCAAATAGTCAGTAGCAAACAAGTACAGAAGCTTTGCTGCCATTATCAGAAAAGGAAACACTACTCCAATCCAACGCTGCTTACATTACCCTTCAACCAGCATGCACACAAATAAAGCACACAGAGAAGAAATCAGATGACTGTCACTTCACTACCCACCATCAAGCACACACAAAAATAAAAGACACACAGAAAAATGAAGGACATTTCCTCTAGACTACCCAACCAATAGCATGTACATAAATGAAACACAGAACAAACCAGGAAACTCTCTCTACACTACCTATCAGTTTGCACCTACATAGATAAAGACATACAGAGCAAGCAAGGAAATGTTCACTACACTATCCATTGCTTAGCACACACATCAATAACAGATACACTGAAAAACGAGGAAACTTCCTGTATATAACACAGCTCCAAGCACACACATAAAATAAAGACTCCAAGAACAAAGTAGAAAACTTCCATTACACTACTCTTCATCTAGCATGCACATAACAGAACGAAGTAGAAAAGTTACACTTTACCATACACAAATAAAAGACAAAACAAACCTGGAAGTGAATACTCACAATGATGAAGGATACACAGAGCAAACTAGGACACATTCACTAACACTATCCATCACTTTACACACACATACATGAAAGACAAAGAATGAAGCACCCAATGAACAGTCTCAGGCCTGCTCTCAAATGACTTTGCAGGACATAGACACAAAGAATGACGCACCCAATGAACAGTCTCAGGCCTGCTCACATGACTTTGCAGGATATAGACACAAAGAATGACGCACCCAATGAACAGTCTCAGGCCTGCTCACATGACTTTGCAGGACATGGACACAAAGAATGACGCACCCAATGAACAGTCTCAGGCCTGTTCACATGACTTTGCAGGACATAGACACAAATAATGAAGCACCCAATGAACAGTCTCAGGCCTGCTCTCAAATGACTTTGCAGAACATAGACACAAATAATGAAGCACCCAATGAACAGTCTCAGGCCTGCTCTCAAATGACTTTGCAGGACATAGACACAAAGAATGACACACCCAATGAACAGTCTCAGGCCTGCTCTCAAATGACTTTGCAGGACATAGACACAAATAATGAAGCACCCAATGAACAGTCTCAGGCCTGCTCTCAAATGACTTTGCAGGACATAGACACAAAGAATGAAGCACCCAATGAACAGTCTTAGGCCTGCTCACATGACATTGCAGGACATAGACACAAAGAATGACGCACCCAATGAACAGTCTCAGGCCTGTTCACATGACTTTGCAGGACACAGACACAAAGAATGACGCACCCAATGAACAGTCTCAGGCCTGCTCTCAAATGACTTTGCAGGACACAGACACAAAGAATGACGCACCCAATGAACAGTCTCAGGCCTGCTCTCACATGACATTGCAGGACATAGACACAAAGAATGACGCACCCAATGAACAGTCTCAGGCCTGTTCACATGACTTTGCAGGACACAGACACAAAGAATGACGCACCCAATGAACAGTCTCAGGCCTGCTCTCAAATGACTTTGCAGGACACAGACACAAAGAATGACGCACCCAATGAACAGTCTCAGGCCTGCTCTCACATGACATTGCAGGACATAGACACAAAGAATGACACACCCAATGAACAGTCTCAGGCCTGCTCTCACATGACTTTGCAGGACATAGACACAAAGAATGACACACCCAATGAACAGTCTCAGGCCTGCTCTCACATGACTTTGCAGGACATAGTCACAAAGCAAGGACACCAGAAGAAATGAGAAAACACAAAACACACACAGACACACAAATTAATGTCCTCTTTCAACAGTGTGGTTATCACGCCACAGTGAAGCACAACAACTCCAATACCATCACCAGCCCCACCAGTTCCCCACCCCTCCTTCTCTCTAATCTCTAGACACACATTCAGACACACACACAATACAGAAGTCAAGCATAGTACCCGTTCATTTTCATGGGTTTTATTTCGTAGTGCTGGGATGACAGGCGATTTCCCACGATAGGCATCCTGCAAGAGAATGGCCACTGAATTCTTCCCCACTACTTTCCATTTAAACCTTTTTTCAGTCTTTTTTTTTAGCAGTTACAATTCACTGAACACCAAAAACTGCTGTCATTGGAATAATCTCTGCACTGATCTAACACTAATTGCAATTCTTAAAAAAGCAAAGATTCTCCATAATTCAGGAATATTTACTCATCTACTTTGTCAAATGTTATGTATATTTCAAGCTAATATGACCACACATTGGCATATACATGAAGTTCCACACATCTAGCATGCAAGTCCTGCCAAATCTAATGGATTAGTGTAACAGCACTGGTATACATGTACTCTAAGGCATACAAAAGCAATGTTAGTATCGATGTGAAAATCAAATTAATTGTATACTTTTCAAAGCAATATAACAACCATTGATAAACAGCATGACTTTAACAGCTAGAGAGCATTTAGTCTATGTGCAATAAAAAGAAGAAAATAATTTTCAGTTTAAGAACAATACACAGAAATCCTGGAAATGTCGTGAAAGATATATACATAAACACACTTAAATACCAGCACAGTGCAGCAGATTGAACAAATTAACAGTGCAGCAGATTAAATAAATCAAACGACACAAAGTTTGATAAAAAAAATTAACATTGAAACAAGTCACATAAAAATGCCTAAACGAATACAATACCTATTCTTTCTAAATAACAAAAATAAAGAGAGAGCGGGAGAAAAAAGGCCAAAATGCAGTTCTTTTCCTCTTTGTGTGTGAGGATGTGTGTGTGTGTGTCCCATCTTCCATGACACCTCTTACTTATTGCAGCCATGCTGATCATGCTAGTCTCCCCTCCATGGGCCTGGCCTGTCCCTCCACAGCCCTGGCACCAGCAATCAACAGGGAGCAGTCAGTCCAGTCATCATGAGGCAACCCATGAGAGGAGACACTGCACTGCTGCCAAAACACTTCTGTGGTGTTCATAGCTGCCTGTTT
>CM031606.1:87761736-87766736 GCA_018398815.1 Conus ventricosus | reverse complement strand
GGACAGCCATCTTTTTGTCTAATCTACAATGCAGTATAGAACAATGGGGACAGCCATCTTTTGTCCATTCTACAATGCAGTACAGAACAATGGGGACAGCCATCTTTTTGTCTATTCTACAATGCAGTATAGAACAATGGGGACAGCCATCTTTTTGTCCATTCTACAATGCAGTACAGAACAATGGGGACAGCCATCTTTCTGTCTATTCTACAATGCAGTAAAGAACAATGGGGACAGCAATCTTTCTGTCTATTCTACAATGCAGTATAGAACAATGGGGACAGCCATCTTTTTGTCCATTCTACAATGCAGTACAGAACAATGGGGACAGCCATCTTTTTTGTCTATTCTACAATGCAGTACAGAATTATAGGGACAGCCATCTCTTTGTCTAATCTACAATGCAGTATAGAACAATGGGGACAGCCATCTTTTTGACTATTCTACAATGCAGTATAGAACAATGGGGACAGCCATCTTTTTGTCCATTCTACAATGCAGTACAGAACAATGGGGACAGCCATCTTTTTGTCTATTCTACAATGCAGTACAGAATTATAGGGACAGCCATCTTTCTGTCTATTCTACAATGCAGTACAGAACAATGGGGACAGCCATCTTTCTGTCTATTCTACAATGCAGTATAGAACAATGGGGACAGCCATCTTTCTGTCTATTCTACAATGCAGTATAGAACAATGGGGACAGCCATCTTTTTCTTTTATCGGACCCTTTACTCACAGGCCTCCTTACTCTTACTTCTGTTTCTGAAATTCATTCAGACCTTTTTTTTTCCAGACAACATATTCTGACCAATGCCCATCCCTTTATCCATGCATTTCCTTCCTGGAATCTGACTACTAAGTGTGTGTGTGTGTGGTGGGGTGTGTGTGTGTGTGTGTGTGTGTGTGTGTGTGTGTAGTGGAGGTGGCAGGGGAAGGAGTAAAATCAAAATTGAGAATAAGATAAATGTATGGATTGCTAGTTGGTCTTTTTCCCTGCTTCTTACATTGGCATTCAGGAGGCAAACGTGAAAGTAAATCTTCATGCGAAGCATTATCATGCCCCAACACAATACAAATGAATCCATGCCATGTAGCAGAACACAATACAATAAATATCACACAACACATTAAAATACGCCACAACAAAAGACAATACCATAAGATAAGATAAGATAATGTTGCTTATAGCCCAGCCGACCGCAAAGGGCCATATCAGGGCTGTCACCACGTTAAAATCAACTCACCAGTCATATAAAAAAAAAAAAAAAAAAAAAACCCTTTCATACATCTCGTTAAATGACATCGTCTAGAAACGCACCAGAAACTTTGTTAAAAATCTTTCTGCCGTAAAATCTTAAATCAGATGAAAAATGTTAATCTCTCTCAAAAACTCAAGGATCACATCAGGCGGGACATCCCTGAACAGGATCTTCATGGACTCCGCTGTAAAATGTTTGTGTCTCACATCGTGCAAGTCCCAACACTCTAAAAGAACATGTTTCATTGTGAGTGGCGCATGACATGGAATGCACCACGGAGCTTCTTCACTCTTTAAAAGGTAAGCATGGGTAAAATACGAATGGCCGGTGTGCAGCCGGCACAGAACCGTTTCCTCTTTACGACCTCCCGACGTGGATGGGAGGAACTCCTGAAGGTTTGGACGGATCTGAAAGAGTTTGTTATTCGTCTGTGTGTTCCAATCCTCCTGCCAGAGGTCTCTCACATAATCGTTAATTTTCGGTTTCACATCTGAGCAGGGAATATAAGTGTTGGACAGTTTCTCTCTTGTGGCGTTCTTGGCTAAACGATCAACCATTTCGTTCCCGCCGATGCCAACATGGCCAGGAACCCAAGCAAGAGTAATGTTGTAACCGTCCGCCTTCAACTTGCTAAAAAGTTCAAAAAAAAGTAAAAGTTCTGGATGCTGAAGGTTGCGGCCAGCTATGGCCTCCAAAGCTGACAGCGAATCCGACAGAACCAGAAAGTCCCTCTTTGAAGAATGTGAGATTATCTTCAAAGCCAGAACCAGAGCAGTAAGTTCAGCAGAATAGACAGAAGCATCTGAATGTATATGTTCCAACAGTATCTGAGAAGGGGCCCCAGGGCAGTAGGCTGCACAGGCCACTCCATCCTCAGACTTGGAACCGTCAGTGAAAACTTTTTGATAGGATGGGAATTTCGAACAGAGCTCAGCATACAATGCCTTGTACGCCAGAGAGCTGGTAGACTCTTTGCGAAAAGCTGCAAGATCGAAACGAATCTCTGGTGTGAAAAAGGTCCACGGAGGTTGATCCGGAAACTTGGAAAAATCGGAAACTACTCCCAGGTCTAGACCTGCATTCCGCACGTGAGGCTGCATACGAAGACCAAACGGACAATACCATAAAATACAATGACATGAACCCCAATGCAATGTAATACTACACATATTACATTACACACAAGATGATAAAAAGACAACAGAATATAATACCACACAATCCAATAATACAATAATACAATAAACTAGTATTCTAACACAAAACAATACAAAAGAAAACGATCCAACAGAACACAAGAAAAGACAACACAACACAACATAGTGCAATACAATGCTATATATTATAACAAAGTATAGCACATCCACAATATAACACAACAAAAAAACCCACAACCCCACAAAGCACAACATTATACAATACAAAGCAATACATCACTTTCAACATTGTCTTCATCATTATTGTCATCCTTAACATCATCATGCAATATAGAACAACGGGGACAGCAATCTTTTTGTCTATTCCACAATGCAGTATAGAACAATTAAAGCAATGCATCACATTCAACGTTGGCATCATCATCATCATCATTATCATCATTACATCATCGACATCATCTTATCTCATGATCAAGCCAAGCTCTGACCTCCTCTTCTTTCTCCTTGAGCTTGCGTTGCTCCTCATCGTACTCCAGCTGCATGCGTCGTCGCTGCTCCTCCAGCCTCTGCTGCTCCCGCTCCTCCTCCTGCCGTTCAAGCTCCTTCATGCGCATCTTCTCCATCTTCTGCTCTTCAATCTGCAGCAAGTGAGGAAAATGGTCTGCTTTGTGTCTGCCTATATTCTACTACACCCTTAAGGATCAAATTCCTTACTCTTCATCCCTTTCGCTGTTTCAAGGTTTTTGTGTCAGGATTATAACATGGGGTAAGAGGTGAAGTTATCTCCTGAGTGTCAGATGGTGTGAGGTGCGTAAAGTACAAAATTACAACGTCAAAATTAGCTGTCCTTTTATACCAACAGGTTGACAACAACATCAAGATTACCTGTCTCTTCATCAACACAGTGACAATGTCAACATTACCTTTCTTCTCTGTTAACAAGGTGACAGTAACATAAACATGACATGCCTTCTATATCAACAAGCTGACCCGATAAACTTCACTCTTCTACGTCAACAAGCTGATCCAATAAACATTACACTTCTATGTCAACAAGCTGATCCAATAAACATTACTTGTCTTCTAATAGTTCTATGTCAACAAGCTGATCCAATGAACATTACTCGTCTTCTATATCAACAAGCTGATCCAATAAACTTTACTTGTCTTCTACATCAACAAGCTGATCCAATGAACATTACTCCTCTATGTCAACAAGCTGATCCAATAAACATTACTCGTCTTCTATGTCAACAAGCTGATCCAATGAACATTACTCGTCTTCTATATCAACAAGCTGATCCAATAAACATTACTCGTCTTCTATATCAACAAGCTGATCCAATGAACATTACTTGTCTTCTATATCAACAAGCTGATCCAATAAACATTACTTGTCTTCTACATCAACAAGCTGATCCAATGAACATTACTCGTCTTCTATATCAACAAGCTGATCCAATAAACATTACTCGTCTTCTCTGTCAACAAGCTGATCCAATGAACATAACTCGTCTTCTATGTCAACAAGCTGATCCAATGAACATAACTCGTCTTCTATATCAACATGCTGATCCAATAAACATTACTCGTCTTCTATATCAACAAGCTGATCCAATAAACATTACTAGTCTTCTACGTCAACAAGGTGCATCACCTATGTGACCTCTCTTCTTTGTCACCAAAGTCACAACATCAACATCACCAATCTCCTATGTCAACAAGATGAGACATTAATGTTACCTGTCTTCTATGTGAACAAGATGGCAACAACAACATGGTCTATCTTCTGTATCAACACAGTGACAAAGACATCAGCATTTCCTGTCTTCTTGTCAACACAGTGGATCACACCTTTCAAAGACATCATTGCCCATCTTCTATCTCAACAAGATGACAACTTTAATATTGCCTGCCTTCTCTGTCACCAAGGACACTAAAACATCAACATGCCCTGCCTTCTCTGTCACCAAGGACACTAAAACATCAACATGTCCCGACTTCTCTGTCACCAAGGACACTAAAACATCAACATGCCCTGCCTTCTCTGTCACCAAGGACACTAAAACATCAACATGCCCTGCCTTCTCTGTCACCAAGGACACTAAAACATCAACATGTCCTGACTTCTCTGTCACCAAGGACACTAAAACATCAACATGCCCTGCCTTCTCTGTCACCAAGGACACTAAAACATCAACATGCCCTGCCTTCTCTGTCACCAAGGACACTAAAACATCAACATGTCCCGACTTCTCTGTCACCAAGGACACTAAAACATCAACATGCCCTGCCTTCTCTGTCAACAAGGAGACTAAAACATCAACATGTCCCGCACTTCTCTGTCACCAAGGACACTAAAACATCAACATGCCCTGCCTTCTCTGTCACCAAGGACACTAAAACATCAACATGCCCTGCCTTCTCTGTCACCAAGGACACTAAAACATCAACATGCCCTGCCTTCTCTGTCACCAAGGACACTAAAACATCAACATCCCTGCCTTCTCTGTCAACAAGGACACTAAAACATCAACATGCCCTGCCTTCTCTGTCAACCAAGGACACTAAAACAT
>CM031606.1:87696736-87759236 GCA_018398815.1 Conus ventricosus | reverse complement strand
GAGGTCTCTCACATAATCGTTAATTTTGGGTTTCACATCTGAGCAGGGATATAAGTGTTGGACAGTTTCTCTCTTGTGGCGTTCTTGGCTAAACGATCAACCATTTCGTTCCCGCCGATGCCAACATGACCAGGAACCCAAGCAAGAGTAATGTTGTAACCGTCCGCCTTCAACTTGCTAAAAAGTTTTTAAAAAAAGTAAAAGTTCTGGATGCTGAAGGTTGCGGCCAGCTATGGCCTCCAGAGCTGACAGCGAATCGACAGAACCAGAAAGTCCCTCTTCGAAGATGTGAGATTATCTTTAAAGCCAGTACCAGAGCAGTAAGTTCAGCAGAATAGACAGAAGCATCTGAATGTATATGTTCCAACAGTATCTGAGAAGGAGCCCCAGGGCAGTAGGCTGCACAGGCCACTCCATCTTCAGACTTGGAACCGTCAGTGAAAACTTTTTGATAGGATGGGAATTTGGAACAGAGCTCAGCATACAAAGCCTTGTACGCCAGAGAGCTGGTAGACTCTTTGCGAAGAGCTGCAAGATCGAAACGAATCTTGGTGTGAAAAAGGTCCACGGAGGTTGATCCGGAAAACTTGGAAAAATCCGACACAACTCCTAGGTCTAGACCTGCATTCCGCACGTGAGGCCGCATACGAAGACCAAACGGCGGGAAAACCAAAAAGGGTTGTTTTTTAAACTTAAAATTTGGGGAAAGGAGGGGCAAAGACACATCAGGGCAGGATTCTGCGGTTTTTGAGAACAACGGATTAATAATTTAAAACATTTAAAGGGCCCGCGGTTGGACAGTAAAAAGGACAAACCCCCCTCTTCTACAGGGATTTCAAAAGGGGGGTGGGGGAACCGCTCCAAGACAGAGACGAAAAACCCCGATTGGGGGGATAGGGCCAAGAGTTTTAGGTAAACATCCTTTCGGGAAACCGTAACCCGCACAACCATATCCAGGTTTGGGGAAAGGACCAAGGTCTTTAGAGGTGCAGCAAAGTTTTCTTATCAGCGCCCCAGTCCCGGGGGTGCGCTAGACCCTCAAATTTTTCATTCTTTTTTGCAAGGGATTTTTTAGGTGTTTTGATGGGGGCTGAGAAACTTAAGTTTCTGGGCCAAAAAAAGACCCCAGAAAAATTTTCCTCTTTAAAAAACTGGAATGGAGTTTTCCCCCACTTGAAGCAAAGGGTCTGGAAAAAAAATGACGGAAAATTTTGGAATGTAATACAAATGCTCTTTTTTTGGGGAAAAGGGGAAACCCGTTTTCCAAACCTTTTCCCCGATGGATTTTTTCTAAAGCAAAGCGGAGCCTTTCGCGGAAAAAAAAACTTTTTGGGGGGCAGGGGTTTCCCCCGTTGCGTAGACAGCAAAATCATCCAAAAAACAATGGGTTCCCGAACCCTGCAAAAAAGAATTTTTAAAAATTTTTTTTGATTTTAATAAATAAAGAGGGCAGGAGACCCCGTATGCTCCCCTTTGGGCCCCCCAAACCTTTCCGCCTGGCCCCAAGGGGAGTGGTGGGCCCAAACCCGGGCCTGAAACGTCGATCGGCCCCAAAAAATTTTTAATTAAAAAAAGGGAAAAAGACCCCCCGAAAACCCCAAAACATGGAGTCAAAGAAGTAAACCCCCCCACTTCCGGTTTTAAAACGTAGGCCCCTTTTCCCCAAATCAAAAAAAAATTGCCACTCAAAGCCTGCCCGTTTTAAAAAAGCGTTCCCCAAATGTGAATTTCCCGACGAATTTAAATGGGTTTAAGCCCGGGATCCCCATGTTTGCGGAAAACCCCCACTGTTTTTTTCGCCAAAAAGGGCCCCGGTTTTCCAGTTTCCCCCATGAGCCTAGCACTGACCATTTTCTCCTCAATTTTTGACACAGCGGCAAAAACTATTGGGGCGGGGAGTTTTGAAAGGATTAGAAAGATCATTTTTCCAGGGTTTTGGGGGTGGGAAAAAAAGGGCTTTTTCCCCCCAAAAGGGTTTGGGAAAGGGGAAAACCCGAAATTTCCCCACAAGGTTTTTATACCTTAACCAGAAAATCAGCCCTTCTTTTCGGGAAAATGGGTTTCAACAGTTGGGTAATTAATTCCCCTATACCTTGGGGAGGAATCGCTGCAAGAAAGTAAGGCAGATTTTAGCTCGTTTAACGTAAGGAAGATTGTATCCCGCCCCCTTTTTCGGACGAAAAGTTGCAGGGTGAATTTTTTTTTTTAGGGGTTTGGGGGTTTTTTAAAAAAAGTTTTCTGATTTGAAAAAAGAGGAGGAATTCTTTTCAATTTTTGAAGGGGAAGCAGATTAGCAACTGCTTTTTTCCCCTTTTTAAAGGCCAAAACTTGAGATGGTTTCCCTTTTGGGCAGGTGTTTTTTCCCTTTGGAAAATTTTTTTAATGATGTTCCCACATTTTTTCCTTTTTAAGTTTTTCAAAAGCACCCCGGGGGTCAGAAGCTTCTCCAGGGCCCCCCGTTTTCTATTTTAAAAAATGTGGGCCCCGATTTGGGACGGATTTCTGAAGGGCTCGAGCGTTTGGGGCCCGAAGGTCGTTGGGACACCCGACCCTGAGCCCCCTTTTCGAACTTTTGGAAAATTGTTGGCAGTCCGGAATCAAACCAGGGTGTTTTTTTGGGATTTGAAATTTTATCGGAAGACACTGGAATACAAGCTTAAACACCCTTGATCACAGTGTTTTGTCATTATTAAAATTTTTGCCCGGGTCCGACTCTGAAGAAAATCAGTGTCAATTGAAAAAACCCTTTGAAATAGGGCTTTTTAAAAAAACCCCAGTTTTTCTTTCTTAAAAATTTGAAGTTGAGAGACAGAGACCTTTTCAGGGTTTATTACGGTTGTAGAAGGAAAAAGGGGAAATGGCCCCTTCCGAGCAGATGTCATGGGCAACCACTCAAAGTCCAGGACCACGAGGGGGCACAAACCACAAATCAAAACACGAAAGTGAAACCTGGAAGAAAGGGGGTAAATTGCAGATCCGCGTTTAGACAACAAAAAACCAAATCCAAAGGGCATCCTCAAATTTGCAGACCTCGGGTGACGACCCGACCCCCTCCCCCCAAAAAGGATTAAAAAGGGCCCCTTTAAGTCACCCAACAAACAAAAAAAGGGCGATGAAGTCTCCATCAGACGACCCCCCCCCCCCCCAATTCCTGACACAAAACCCGGGGCAGAAGGGGGGGAGATAAAGGGAACAGACTGCAAAATCCCTTTTTGGGGAAATTTAAATCCGCAGCAAAAGCCGGGAAGGGGGGTTTAAAAAGCGACAGGACAAACAACAAAGTTTTTGTGTAAAGGGGAAAAGGGAACACCCCCGCCGACAGCCCCCAAATGAGGATTGGTTTTGCAGGTTTGAAAGAAATTAAAAAAACCAGAAAAAGTAAAGGTCTTTTGGCTTTTAATTTTTAGTTTCCTGAAGAGCCACGACGAAAAGGGGAAAAGATCAGGTCATCCCCCTCAACGTCGCTTTCCCGGAGTGAAATTTTAAAAATTGAGTTTCACTGGACTGAGTTGGCTAAAAGACCTCTGGCAGACTTGCCAACAGGGGAAAAGGTCGGATTTTGGAGATGGTGGAGGTTTTTAACCTTTTCCCCATCTCCACCCTCTCCACACGGGGTTTTAACTTTCCCTTTTCCCCACTGGGACTGGACCCAAAGGGGTTCGGGCGGGAAAATTTTTTTTTCAAATTTTTTTTTTCGTTTTTTGGGGGATTCCTGAAACCCCAAAAAGGACAGTTTCTTGAAAAAGGATAAAGGCGCCACCCCCAGTTACACAAAGTGCCGGAAAACTTTACACGGGCCCCAAAATGGGTTGCCCAGCAAACACCGCAAAACCTCCCGCCCAGGGAAAAAGGGGGTCCCCGACATGGGCCCAAAACCCCTGGCAACTGAAACACCCCAACGGGGGCGGAAAATAAAAATGAACCCCGGGCATTCAGGGAGCTGGGCATTGATGACCGGAGGGAGCACAGGTTGGGAGGGGGAAGTCAAAAGAGGGTGTTAAGGGTGGCCCCGTCTTTCTGCAAACCCCTTTTTTACTTAACCCTACGCACCTCCCGCACACCCTGGGGGCCGGGCCCGCTCCGTTTTGATCTCGGCCCCCTGAAACACCGATAAAACCCTCAGCAATCACTCCTTCGAAGAATTCAACTGTTTTGGGGAGTCCCCCGATCACCCTGTCCACTAGTTTGTTGCCCTTTACAGCTGTTCAATAGTTTTTTGGGTCTCCCCCGAATCAGGAAAAGACCATTCCCCCAATCCCTTTTTTTGGAAGAAAGGGGCCCCCTGCTAAACCTTTTTTAAACCCCTCTGGATAGCAAAGGGCTCAATGAAAGGGGGCTTTCCCCGCTCCGTCCCTTCCAACACGAACCCGAAGCCCAGAAAAAACCTTTTCCTCTGCGACCTCCATATCCGAAACGCTGTAGAATCGAAAAAAACCCCCAAATAGGGGATGCCCCCTTCCTCTTCTTTTTTGGGGGGGATTTTTTAAAAAAACCCCCCCCCCAATATTTTATAAAGTTTTCAAACCCCCTTTTCCCACCCCCTTTGGGGAAAAAAACCCCCAACCCTATCCCCCCGAACATGCTCAACCCCGGGAACAGAGAGCTGAGCACTGCAGGGTTTACATGGCCGCAGGGGACTGTCTGTCTTGACCCAGCCCCAAGAAGGGGAGACCGATTATGACACCCGGCCAAAGTGTACTCCCTGTCTAGAGAGGTCCGAGCCAAAGTGATGTGTTGAGAGCGCTGGCCCTCTCAATCACCAGGATCTCATTCCCCTCGACACAGGTCGCACCGCACAGCAAAACACGGCGGATCTTAAGGAGACACCAGAGAGAAAAGGAGTGTGGAAAAAAAGACTTGAAGGGGAGACGAAGATAGAAAGGGCCAAATAGGAAGGCAGAAAACAAGAAAGGAGAAAGGCGGGTTACTCTTAGTCAGATCCTCACCCTTAGCCTATCTGACATGGGAAAGCCCTACCAGGGGCATCAACTCCTACCACGTTACGCTTAGGCCAGACAGCATCTTGGCTTTTGGACCTAGAAGCAGTTTGAAAAAAAAACAGCCTATCTCCAAGTATTGATGCCCCCGCCAGCAAAGCCTAAGGGATCACTGGACCGCGCAAGCCCTCCGACCACGACAAGGTCGCAACCCCCGGAGGGTGCATGTGTGTGTGTGTGTGTGGTGTGTGTGTGTGGTGTGTGTGTGTGTGTGTGTGTATGGGTGTGTGTGTGTGTGTGTGAGTGTGTGTGTGTGTGTGTGTTGTGCGCGTGTGCGTGCATGCGTGCGTGCGTGCGTGTGTGTGTTTTGTGTGTGTAATTGTGTGGGGTGTGGTGTGTGTGTGTGTGTGTGTGTGTGTGTGTGTGGTGTTAATTGTGTGTGTGAGTGTGTATTGTGTGTTGTGTGTTGTGTGTTGTGTGTGTGTGTGTGTGTTTGTGTGTGTGTGTGTGTGTGTGGGTGTGCCTGTGGGTGTGTGGTGTGTGTGTGTGTGTTCATGCATACGTGTGTGTGTCTGTCTTTGTGTTGATAAATGATAATGTCATGTGCCTGTTATTTTGAATTTTTGCATTTTTCAATTTCAATGTGGTGTTCGGCAACATTCACTGAAACAAACACATTATTTAATTAGGAACCAAAACTGTGTTTCATTTGTTGTGCACACATTGAATTATATTAGTTTGAAGGGACAAAAGTGTTCATAACTACATCTTCCTAGTGAATCCATACCAAAAGTCTTTACATTTTATAACACTTGCCAAAGACAAAATTCTTGTTCTCCGTGAAATGGAAAGTATGTTGAAATTGTCATCTGCCTTGACATACCCATGATGAGTACACAAGAATGAAGAACAGGTACTTAAACAGAAGTCAAACACATCATCAAATAATAATAAAGTGTCATTTAGAACAGAAAAAAAATATTTATAAATATCAACAACCAGAAAAATCAAAACAGAACTTCAAAACAGGAAAGAAAGAAAAGAACATGTATGTGCGCGCGCACACACACACACACACACACACACACACACCACACACACACACACTACTCACTGACGATATTTCCTGGCATCTCTCATTGGCCCCCTCCTCCCGACCATGGGGTTATAGGCCCCGCCTCCTCCTCCAGCTTCTGGTCAACCTTGCGCGCAACCAAATGCAGACACCCTCTCTTTCTTGCGCTAAAACTTTCAAGTTGCCAACATCTTGTGTACTCACCCTCTTTCATAAAATTTTACCTGTCTTCTATGAAAAAAGGGGGGGTGAAACAAACATACTTCTCAACAAGGTGACATAAAAATTTAAACCCTGTCTTCCCGCCCCTCCTTGTCCCTTTCAGAAGCAAACCTTCTTCTTCACTTGTCGGGCAATCTTCAATAATTACTCAAAAAAATTGTTCATGCCTTCTCTATTTTCAAAAATTTTTTTGGGTTTTTTTTTTTCCCTCTCTCTCTCCCAAAGGGTGCACAAAACTTGCACGCACGCACGCCGCCGCACGCACGCACACACACCAAACAACAACACACACTCACACACACCTCCCCTTTTTTTCACACAAAAAAAGGGGGTTAGGGGAATATTATCTCTTCCCCTGAGGGTTTTTAGAGCTCTTTCAGTGAAAAAAAAAATTCTGAAAAGCAAACCACACACAGACACACACGGGACACACACACTACACACCCCCTCACCCAACACACCCCACTTTATTCTGTTTTCCACTACCTCCACCCCCTACCCCCAGAAATATTCCCCCTAAAAACTCCTTTTTTTCCCCCCTTCCCCACCCCCCCTTTCCTTTCTCAAAAAACGGCACTCTTTCCAGAAAGATCCTTTAAGAAAAGGGACAGTCATTACTATTACTTTCCCAAGTGAAGATGAAAAACAGTGGTGCTTTATTCAAAACAGTTTCTCATTTTGGGGCATGCCCCAATAAAAAAATAAAAATGATTATAACAAAAATTAATTTTTTAATAATGATTGAAAATAAAAATTTATAGTTTTTTGGTTTTTTAAATTAAAAATTTTTAATGTTTAACAGTTTTAATAATGGGGGGGGGGGGGGGGGGGGGGGGGGGGGGGGGGGGGGGGATTTATTCAAAACAAAATCTCATTTTGGGGCCCATGAAAAACAATAAAAATTAAGAATGTTTAAAATTTAAAATTTTAATGAAATTATTGACGTAAAAATGTTTTTAATAGTTATATATTTTAAATTGGGGGGGGGGGGGGTTTTTATTGGGAACAGAGCCTCATTTTGGGGCATGCCAAGTTTGCCTTGACCCCCAAAGAGAGGGGGACGCTCTCCTTCAGCGGTGGTCTGCACGGGGGGGGGCCCCCAAAAAGGTCATCCCTTTGCCCCAAAAAGCAGTGATGGCGCCGGGGGAAGCAGGTGGGTTTTTCCCCCCCCTCCGAGCTGCGGGGAAGCTCTCCGTGAAGAATCGGGGTTTGTCCGCACCCCGGTGCTAAACCCCTTTAAGTCAGCTTTTGGAGGAGAAAACGTTTGCTTCATGTAAATGAGAGGGGAGTTGGGGAATGTGTCCCTGGTGTGTTCGGGTGTGTGTGGGGGTGGGGTGTGTGTGGTGTGTGTTTGTGTGTGTGTGTGTGTGTGTGTGTGTGGTGTATGTGTGTGCAGGCGGGGTGTTGTGTGTTTGGGGTTAAAATGATAAGATAATTTTGGCTTTTTCCCCAAGCCGACCGCAAAGGGCCCACGGGTGTCACCTTTTAAAAAATTTCCAACCAAACCAGTCATTTAAAAAAAAAAAAAAAAAAAAAACCCCAATTTTCCCCACATCTCTTTTAAATGACACGTTTTCAAACGCACCGAAACTTTTTTAAAAAATTTTTTCTGCCTTTTAAAATTTTAAATTCGGTAAAAAAATGTTAATCTCTCTCAAAAACTAAAGGGATCCGAAAGGGGGGGCACCCCTGCGGTTTTTTCATGGACTCCGCTGTAAAATGTTTGTGTTTTCACTTGTGCAAGCCCCAAACACTCTAAAAGAACTTGTTTCTTGTGAGGGGGGCCCCTTTGACAGGAATGCACCCGGGGGCTTCTTCACTTTTTTAAAAGGTAAGAAGGGGGGTTAAAATTACGAAGGGCCCGGGTTTGTGCACCGGCACAAAAAAGTTTCCTCTTTACGACCCCCCGCTTAGATGGGAGGAAGTCCTTAGGTTTTGGGACGGATCTAAAAAGGTTTTGGGGATTCGTCTGTGTTTTCCCAAACCCTCCTGCCAAGGTCTCTCACAAAAATCTTTAAATTTTTGGGTTTCACATCTGAGAAAGGGGGTTTTAAAAGTGTTGGACGGGTTTCTCTCTTTTTGGGCGTTTTTGGGCCCTAACGTTCAACCTTTTCGTTCCCCGCGATCCCCAAACATGCCCGGGAAACCCAAAGGGGGTAATGTTTTTAACGCCGCCTTCAAACTTCCCTAAAAATTTTTTTAAAAAAATTTAAAAAGTTCTGGTTGATGGGGGTTTTGCGGCACACTAGGGCCCTCCGAGCTGCAGCGAATCCGCCCAGAACCAAAAAAGTCCCTTTTCGAAGAATTTTGGAATTATCTTTAAAGATTTTACCGGCGAAAGGGTTCAGCAAAAATAGAAAGAAGCATCTAAATGTATATTTTCCCAACAGTATCTGGAAGGAGCCCCGGGCATTTGGCGGGCAAAAGGCAAAAACCCATCTTCGATTTGGGAAACGTCAGTGAAACTTTTGTTAGGGGGGGAAATTTTGGGAACAGACCCTCGCATACAAACCCTTGTAGCCAGAGAGCTGGTTGCTCTTTGGGGAAAAAGTTTCCCCCAACCCCCCCCCCCCCCCGAAACGAATCTCTGGTGGAAAAGGCCCCACGGAGGTTAAATCCGGAAATTTGGGAAAAAATCCGAACAAACTCCTAGGTTAAAAATGCTTTCCCAGCCGTGAGGGCCCTTTTTCGTGACCAAACGGGGAAATTTACATTTCGGGTTTTTTTAAAAATTATTTTGGGAAAGGGGGTAAGGGGTTTGCACCCCAAAGGGTTTTTCTTATAAGCCCCCATTCGGTGTCCCTTTTGGGCCCCTCAGAATATTCAGTGTTTTCGGGCCCAACCCAGTTTTGAGGTGTTTGATGTTGGCTGAGAAACTTAAGTTTCGGAAAAATTTGGACCCCCAGAAATTTGGCCTCTTTAACGTGGAATGGGGTTTTCCCTATTGAAGTTAGGATTTTGGAAAAAAACGGGACGGAATTTTTTGGAGTAAATTTACATTTGCTTCTTTGTTGGGAAAGGTGAAACCGTTTTATCTGTCCAGGGTTGGGATTTTATACGAAAGCGGGGACCCGGGCGCTGGACACTCGGGAAACGGGGTTTCCCCAAGTTGCTTTGGACAAAAAAATTCACCCAACAAACCCTTTAAAGCAGTCTAAACCCCCTGTTGAATGATTAAAACAATGTTGTTGTTTTTTAATACTAAAGGGGCAGGGACAGTATGTCCCTGTGGAACCCCCAAAACCCCTGCCGTGGACATCAGGAGAGGGGTCCCAAACCCCGCCCGATAAAAACTGTGTTTCCCAAAAAAATTTTAAATTTAAAAAAAAGGGGAAAGATGACCAAAAACCCAGACCCTGGAGTTCATGAAGGAAATCCCCGATTCCAGGGGGTTTTCCCGTTGGCCTTCCCCCAAGTCAAAAAAAATTGCCCACTGCTTGCGGTTTTTCCCAAAAAAGCGTTCCGAAATTTTAGTTCCGCGAATCAAAGGGTTTCAGGAAAAGTCCGTTTTTTGGGGAAAAACCCCACACTGTTCTTTCCCCAAATTTGGCCATGGGTTTTCGGGGTTTCCACGGGCCCTTTGCATTGACCTTTTTCCCCCTCAATTTGCAAAACACAGCGGGTTTCCAAAGGGTATGGGAGGTAGTTTGATGGATTAAAGATCTTTTCCTTTTTGGGGGAAAAGGGGTTTAAGGGGGGGTTTTCCGCAAGAGGGGGGAAAAGAAACCTTTGTCCCCCCTTGGTTGTTAACCTGTCCCGTATTTTCGGGCCCTTTTTGGCGGAAGATTTTTTAAAACTTTTGATAATGAATTTCACCTATCCCTTTGGAAAGGGGGAAATCCCCTGCAAAAGAAAAGGCAGATTTCAGCTCGTTACGTGAAAGGTAGATTGTACCCTGCCATTTTGGTCGGAAAAAAAGGGTTGCGGGTGATTTTTTTTTTTGGGCTTTTTTTTTTAAAAAAAAAGTGGCTGTTTTGTTAGAAAGGGGGAAATTTTCTTTTAAATTGGTTGAAGCAAGCAGATTGGGCCAACTGTTTTTTTTCCCCTTTAATTAAGAGTAAAAAAACCTTGAGTTGGTTCACGGGGGGGACAGGGGTTCTTCCCTTTGATTTTTCTTAATGATGTTCACATTTTTTTTTGGGAAATTTTTTCAAAGCACCCTGGACAAAAGCTTCTCCAGGACCGCGTTTACTGTTTTTAAAAAGTGTGTCTTTTTTTGGGCCCACGGATTTTTCTGATGGGTGAGCTTTGGGGACCCAAAGGTCGTTGGTACACCGACGCTTGAGCCCGTTTTCGAATTTTGGAAAATTTGGGTTGGCAGTCTGAATAAAAACCAGGGTTTTTTTTGGCTTTTTGGAGTTTTATCGGAAGACACGGTTTTAAAAGTTTTAAACCCAAATTTGTCACAGTGTTTTCATTGATTCTCTGGGCCCCTGCTCTGAAGAAAATCAGCGTCATGGAATTCCTTAAAAAATAGTGGCTGAAATTTTAATCAAAGTTTGCTTTCTTAAAAATTTTAATTTTTTGAGAAAAAGAGACGTGTTCAGTTATTACAGGTTGTAAAAGGCAGGGAAAATTGGTCACTTCGTGCAGATCGCCCATGGCCCGACCATCTTAGCCTTCAAGGACCAGCGGGGGTCAAAAACCCGACAAATCTAAACAAAAAAGTGAACCGTGGAAGATTGGAGGGTAAGTTGCAGACCCGTCTTTTTCAGAAAAACCAAACCCAAAATCCAAAAAGGCTTCCTTTTTTTGCAGCCCCTCTGGAGGCGTCCGGGACATTTCCCAAAGGGTTATGCCCGTTTTAATTTACCCAACAGAAAAAAAAGGTTTGGGAGGAAGTTCCCCTATCGCTGAAAAGGCCCTGCAAACCAAACCGGGAAAAGAAGGGGGGGAGAAAAAGGGGAAAAAGATTGTCACATTTCTTTTTTGGAGAGTGACTCTCGCCCCTTCGCCTGAAGGGGGGTAGCAGACCCGGACGGAAATATTCAACAAAGTTTTGTGTGGGGAGAAGGGCAACACCCCCCCGCCCACCCCCAACGTGGAGGGGTGTGCGGGTTTTTGGAAAGAATTTTAAAAGCCGGGAAAGAGAAAAGGTTTCTTCGGGCTTTTTTTTTGGGGTTTTTCCCTGAAGGGCCCCCGACAAAAAGGAGGGAGATCGGGGTCATTCCTCCTCAACGTTGTTTAAAAATTGGAGTAAATTTTGGGTTATTGAGTTCACGGACTGTGTTGGTCTCGGACCTGCTGGCAGATTTGGCCAACAGGTGAAAAAGGCCCTGGATTTGGGAGATGGTGGAGGTTTTTTCCCTCATTTTCCACCACCCTCCACACGGGTTTTAAATCTCCCTTGCCCGCACGGGCACTGGACAGAGGGGGTTTCGAGGCGGGATTGCTGGTTTTTTAATTTTCCAGCAGCGGGATGTTGTGACTGCTGGGAAAGTCTGAGGGGTGGCGGATTTTTTGCCTCCCCGGGGGCTTTACTTTGGGTTGGGGGGTGGTGGCCCGGGCCCTACCCCCAGGATTGAAAATTCTACCTTTTTAATGTTTCAAAAACTGATTTCATCGTTGGCAGGGGACGGGCCGATTTGGGAACTGTGGGAATTTCTTTAGGCCCGAAGATGGGGAAGCGGCTTCGGGGGCCTAAATGCCCGCCCCCCTGTTTGGGGGCCCTAAAAAAAAAGGAAATTTTTTTTCAGTTTTTTTTGTTGTTTTTTCGGTTTCCCTGAACCCAAAAGGGGGCGGGTTTCCCTTTTGGAGGGAGGGATGGTCGCCACGCAGTTGCACAATGTGCGGATCTTTACAGGCCCCAATCAGGGGTTTCCCTTGCAGCAAACACCCCACCCCTCCGGGCCCAGAACAGGGGGTCCGGGGACAGGGCCCCAAAACCTCGGGGCATCTGAACACCTAAAGGGGGGACGGAACAATACGAACCCGGACATTCGGGGTACCCGACATTGATGACCGGAGGCAGCACAGGGTTTGGGCAGAATGTCGGGAAAGGGAGGGTGTTGGGGGCCACTCTTTCTGCCCCCTTCCCTTTAAATGTCCCCCTACGAACCTGGGTCACCCTTTGGGGACGCCGGGCTCCGTTTTGATCTTCCCTCTAAAACACCTGATAAATCCCTGCAGCGAATCACTCCTTTCGAAAAATTTCAACTGTTTGGGGGGAGTCACCTAAAATTCCCTGTCCCTAGTTTTTTGCCTTCGCAGTGTTCAGATTGTTTTTTTGATCTACTTTGGGAATCAGGAATGACCCCATTCCGCAATTTTTGATGGTTGAGGGTCCCCTGCTAAACCTTGAAAACCCTTTGGTTTGCCAAAGGGCTCGGGAGCTAAAAGGGGTTTTTCCCTGCTCCGCCCCTTCCACCCGAGCCAGGAACCCCAGAAACCTGTCCCTGTCGTCCCTCCTTTTTCCAAATTTCGCTGTCAAAATTTAAAATTCCCCTTTGAAATAGGGGATGCTGCCTTCTTTTTCTTTTTTTGGGGGGATTTTTTTTTTGAAAAACCCATAAAAAAATTTTAGGGATTTTTCATCTCCCCCTTTACCCCCCCAACCTTGGGGGGGTTAAAAACCCAACAAACCTTATCACCCTGATCATGCTAAAACCCCGGGAACAGAGAGCGGGCATTTGCGGGGGTTTTTACTTGGCCCAGAAAAAGGGGACTGTTGTTTTGGGCCCAGCCCAAGAGGGAAAGCGATTTTTTCCCCCCCCGGGAAAAAGGGGACTCCCTGTTAGGAGGGGGCCCGACCCAAAGTGATGTGTTGAGAGCGCGGGGCCCTCTAAAATTCCCCTGGATCTCTTTCCCCCCTCGACACGGTTTCGAACCGCACAGAAAACACGGCGGATTTTTAAAGGGGACCCAGAAAAAAAAAGGGAGTGTGGAAAAAAGATTTGAAGGGGAGCCCGAAGATGGGAAAAGGGCCAAAAAAGGAAGGGCAAAAAACAAAAAAAGGAAAAAGGCGGGTTACTTTTTAGTCGGGATCCTCCCCTTAGCCTATCGGGGACAGGGGAACCCTACCAGGGGCATAACTTTTTTACCCGTTACGCTTGGGGCCAGACAGCATGGGGGCCCTTTTCCCGGGCCTAAAAGGCGGGTTTAAAAAAAAACACCCCTTTCTCCAAGTTTTATGCCCCCGCCAGCAAAGAAAAGGGGATCAGGGCCCGCGCAAGCCCTCCGACCACGAAAGGTGCACCCCGGGGGTGCATGTGTGTGTGTGTGTGTGTGTGGGGTGGGGGGTGTGTGGGGTGTGTGTGTGTGTTGTTGTGTGTGTGTGTGTTTTGTGTTTTGGTGTGTGGGGTGGGTGTGTTGTGCGCTTTTGTGCGTGCATGCTTTTGGTGCGTGCGTGTTTTGTGTTTGTGTGTTAAATTTTGTGTGTGTGTGTGTGTGGTTTTGTGTGTGTGTGTGTGTGTGTGTGTGTTGTAATTGTGTGGGGTGAGTGTTTTAATTGTGTGTGTGTGTTTTTGTGTTTTTGTGTGTGTGGTGTGTTTTTGTTGTGGGTGTGTGTGTGGGGGGTTGTCCCTGGGGTGTTGTGGTGGGTGTGTGTGTTATGCATACGTGTGTGTGTCTGTTTTTGTGTTGTAAATGATAATGTCATGTGCCTGTTTTTTTGAATTTTTGAAAATTTTTTCAATTTCAATGGGGTTTGTTCGGCAACATTCATGAAAAAAAAACCCCATTATTTAATTGGGAAACCCCAAAATGTTTTTTCATTTTGTTGGGGCCAAAAATTAAAATTATTTTTAGGTTTGAAGGGACAAAAGTGTTCATAACTACATCTTCCTAGTAAATTCCATCCCAAAAAAGGGTCTTTCCCATTTTAAAACACTTGCCAAAGAAAAAAATTCTTTTTCTCCTTTAAAAGGGAAAAAAGTTTGTTGAAATTGTCCCTCCCTTGACTTTCCCCAAATGATGAGTACAAAAAGAAGAAAAACAGGTCTTAAAAAAGAAGTCAAAAAAAATCATCAAAAAAAATAAAAAAGGTCATTAAAAACAGAAAAAATTTTTTAAAATATCAACAACCAAAAAAATTTCAAAACAGAACTTCAAAAGGGAAAGAAAGAAAAGAAAATGTATGTGGGGCGCGAAAATCACACACACACACACACACACACACCAAAAACACAAACACCCCATACTCACTGACGATATTTCCATGAGCATCTCTCATTGGTGAACCCCCCCCACGCCCCATGGGGGTTTTTGGCCCCTCGCCTCCCCCTCCGCTTTGGTTTTCCTCAGCACCCACCAATTTGGCAGACTCCCCCTCTCTTTTCTTTGACCCCAAAAAACCTTTTAAAGTTGCCAACACCCTTGTGTACTTCCCCCCTCTCTTAAACCCCGGGCTAGCTCCCCCAGGTTTTTTGCCCCTAAAGGGCCCCTTTCCCTCCCTGCAGAAACGGGAAAATCTGGTCTGTTTGTTAAAACTGTATCTGACGCCAAAAGCATCCATTTTAATGATTTTTTTGCTTTTTTTAATTAAAAAAGGCCTTTTCGTCAAAAAACATTTATTGTGCTTTGAAAAAATGTTGATGGTTTTTAAACAGGTTTTTCTTTTCCCTGCCCTCAAAAAAATTTTTAAATGCTTGAAAACAAAAAAAAGAACTTTTCCCACTCGGGAAAAATTTGATAAAAAATTTGGGGCACTCATCCACTACAATCTCAGCCAGGTAGGGAAAAAATCACAAGTATCAAATGCCCCAGATATCTTCTTCCTATTTTTAAATAAAGGGTTTGCAGAAAGCCGAAAAAGTTATAGCTCCTTTGGGTGATGACCATTGCCTCCCAGCCCTCTTGTTAGCCCAAAGTTATTGCCCCAACCCGCCTGAGGGGACCTTGCCTGCACCCCTCTCTGTTCAGACAAAGTTTTAGTTTCC
The DNA here is from genome assembly GCA_018398815.1 of Conus ventricosus. Lineage (NCBI taxonomy): Eukaryota > Metazoa > Mollusca > Gastropoda > Neogastropoda > Conidae > Conus > Conus ventricosus. The sequence continues at coordinate 87,744,126 of CM031606.1, read as the reverse complement.
ATCTGGTGTTTGGACCTTTCCCTGCAGCCCTCTCTGTTCAGAAAAAGTTATAGCTCCATCTGGTGAGGACCATGCCTGAAAACCCCCTCTCTTTTTCGACAAGTTATCGCTCCCCCTGGCTGTTGACCATGCCTGACCCCTTTCTCTGTTCAGACAAAAAAGTTATCGCCCCCATCTGGCTGTTGCCCATGCCTGCCACCCCCTCTCTGTTCAGCAAAGTTTTTCCCTCCTTTGGCTGATGCCCTTCCCGGGCAGCCCCTCTGTTCGGGACAAAGTTTTTGCTCCATCTGGCTGATGACCATCCCTGCGCCCTCTCTGTTCTGACAAAGTTAAGCTCCATTGGCTGATGCCAGCCTGCACCCCCTCTCTGTTTCAGCCCAAAGGTTTTGGTCCATCTGGTGATGACCATCCCTGCAGCCCCTCTGTTCAGACAGTTTTTCTCAATCTGGCTGATAAACCATGCCTCCCGCCCTCTCTGTTCAGACAAAGTTATAGCCCCATCTGCCTGATGCCATGCCTGCACCCCCTCTCTGTTCAGACAAAGTTATAGCCCCCATCGGGCTAATGACCATCCCTGAAGCCCTTTTGTTCAGACAAAGTTAAAAGCTTTTTTGGGCTGATGCCCATGCCTGACCCCTCTTGTTCAGAAAAAATTTTATTGCTAAATCTGGCTGTGCCATGCCTGCCCCCTCCCCTGTTAAAGGAAACAAAGTTTTTGCTCCTTTTGGCTGTTTGCCCATGCCGCAGCCCTCCCCTGTTCAGACAAATTTTATAGCCCCCACTGGCTGATGCCATGCTCCCGGCCCTCTCTGTTGGGACAAAGTTTTTGCTCCATTGGCTGATGACCTTTTGCCTCCCAGCCCTCTCTGTTCGGTTTGGCAATGGACAACAGGTCACTGTGCTGTCAAAGTATAACTTCCCCCCGTGAAAGTTTTTTAAAACCAACTGTTTTTTGTTCACTGGTGCTACACACATGTTCCAGGCCCTTTCACGGACAGAATCCCGATTTGTTTTCACACACAGCCACATCCAGTTGTGACTTTCAAACCCTTTAGCCACCGGGTTTTTTGGGAGCTACCCAATGTTTTGTTGTAAAAGGGCAATCCAGCAGAAAAGGTACTGCACTGAAAAACGGGAAACCACTTAAATGGAAGCACTGTTCCCTTTCCCCCCCCCAATTTAATTCATGCAGGTCATACCCAAAAATTTTTGGGCTCACTGAAATGTTTCATCAAAAAACCCGGAAAGAGGGTCTAAATGGGGGTGGGGAGATCTTTGTCATGTCTCAAAAAGGGGTTTCTCTGCCACCCCTAATTTTGGGGGGCCCCTGGTCGTGTTGCACAGCTTGGCTCATTTTTGCTGCTTTGCTTTTTCACGCAATAGCTGGAACCAGAAGACTAAAGGCTTGACCCCCGATGTTTTTTGGGTGCGGGAGGGTAGTTTCCAAAAGGGAAAACATGTGGGGGGCTATCAAATAAAGAGAATGGAAAAAAGGCAGTGGCAGAAAAGTTTAAAATGTTTCAGTCACGGGATGCAGCACAAACATCCCCAAAAGGTGAACCTTCTTTTTACTTGGGGTGATGTTGCCCCCTTTTTCATGTGCAAAGTGGCAGTTTGTGGTGTTATTTTTCGGTCCCCAAGAAAAAACCTAAATGGGGTGCATTTTGCACATGGCACTGAGGGGTTGACCTATGTTTCACCAAAAAATTTGGGGTTTCATTTTGTCATGGCACTGACGGGGACCTATGATTCACCATGGGATGTGGTACATTTTGAAAATGGCACTGACGTAAACCTATGTTTTCACCATAGTAGTGGGGCATTTTGCCCTTGGAAATAAAGGGGACCTATGATTCCCATGTATGTGGTGTTTTTTTGCAATGGCACGGGTGACCTATGATTAACCAAGTATTTTAGTGCATTTTGTTTCTTGGCACTAAAGGGGCCTAGATTCCCAAAAAGGCATGTGGTGCTTTTTGCACATGGCACTGACGTGACCTTGTTTCACCATAGCATGTGGGCATTTTGCAAATGGCACTGACGTGACCTATTATTTACCACAGTATTTTGGTGCTTTTTGCACATGGCATTTTTGTGCTTTTTGGGTTTCCTCTGATTTTCTTCAGCAAGGATTTTCCCCCTGATGTGAAAATATGAAACATTTTTCTTGTGCGGGAGTCGCTTCTTCTGAACGGCCTCATCTACTTATTCTTAAATTTTCAACTCTTGTTTTGTCCGGGGCCCAAGGAGCTGTGGCTTTTTTTACCTGCTTTCTTTTTTACCTCAGCTGACATGTGGGGGGGAAATTGTAGCAAACATGGGGGCCTACGTTTGACTGGTTCAGAAGCGGGGCAATGGCCGCTGGAACAAAGGAAAAAAATTTAACAGTAGAAGTAAAAAAAGGTGCATTTTGAAAATTTCCCCCCTAGTGTTGGTTTCCATCAATCTATCAATATCAAACTGCCCCAAATTTTTGTTCAGTAGCATTTCACAAGCAACAGTCTGCTAAGGGACGGGATCACAAGTTTTTTCCCTGTGGGCCCCCTGATCCTTTGGGGATCTGATGTGGCTTTTAAACCATACATTGTTTCAAAATTTACTGTTTTGTTTATAGTCACAACAGCTCTGTTTCATGGTTTATGTTGGATGTTTTCCCAAGAAAGTTATACAAAAAGGTGGTGCAGGTCTTTTCTTTTCTTTTTTTGAATTTTTTTTTAAAATTTTGTGTTTGTTCTATTTTTCTTATCCCCCGTGGATGTTTCCTAAAAAAATTTGAAAAAAGTACACCTCCCCCCAAAGGGGCATTTACTCACACTGTGCACGTGCCGGTGGATATTGTTGACCTCTAAACTTCCCTTTATGGCACTGTGCTTTTGGGCCCGTGGGATATCTGTTAACCCCCTCATCTCCTTCATGTCACTGGCAACGGGCCGTGGGTTATCGTTGGGCCTCTCTTTTTTATTTTCACTGTGCCCCACTGCCTTTTGGGATAAATTTTTGACCCTTTTTTCTCCCCATGTCACGGGGGATGCTGCCCGTTGGGGTAGCTGTTTGGGCCCTTTAAAACTCCTTTTTTGTCAAGGGGCACGCTGCCTGTGGGGTATCTTTTTGACCTCCCTTTTCCTTATGTAAATGTGCACACTGCCTTTTGGGTATTTTGTTGACTTCATTCCTTCATGTCACTGTGCACACTGCCCGTGGGATTTCTGTTGCCTTTTTCTCTCCTTTATGTCACTGTGGGCCCCTGCCGGTTGGGGTATCTGTTGAACCCCTTAAACTCCTTCATGTCACTGTTTCACACTGCCTGTGGGGTATTGTTGACCTCTCATCTCCTTTTTTCACTGTGCACGCGGCCGGGGGGATTGCTGGTTTACCTCTATTCCTTCCCGTAACACGGGTTTTTGCTGGCTGGGGGTTTTCTGTTGACCCCTAAACTCCTTAAAATCACTCTGTGCATGTGCCTGTGGGATATTGCCGGGCCTCTCATTTTCCCTTCCCCGTCAAAGTCACTCTGTGAAAGCTGCCTGGGGGTATCTGTTGCCTCTCTTTTCCCCTTATGTCCTGTGTGCTGCCCGTGGATATCGGTTTAAAATCTCATCTCCTTAAAGTCACGTGCATGCGGGTGTGGGATATCTGTTGACCTCTCTTTTCCTTCATGTACTGTGCCGTGCCCGTGGGGTATCTGGGTTTACCTTCATTTCCTTTTTTTTCACTGTGCTTTCTGCCCGTGGGATACTGTTGGGCCTTCATCTCCTTCATGTCACTGTGCACGTGCCTGTGGGATATCTGTTGACCTCTCATCTCCCTTTCATTTAAAACCCGTGCATGCTGGCCCGTGGGTTTTCTGTTGAACCCCTCATCCCTTCACATCACTTGTGCATGCTGGCCCCGGGGGGGGCTGTGACTCTCATCTCCCTTAAAATCACTCGGGGCATCTGCCCGTGGGATTTTGTTGCCTTCTCTTTGTACGCGCTTGAAATCAGGGCCAGGTGGCTGTTAAAAAAAAAATTAAAAAATTTTGCTAGAGTTTTTTAATTTGGAAAAAACTGGTGTATTTTAAAAAATTGGTTTTACTCCTTTGAATGTCCAAGTCTTGTCAAAATTTTTCAATTTAAATTTTAAAGACAGAGATTATTTTACATGTCATGCAGGGAATTTTAGGGATGAGCAAAAAGATGGAACCCTTTTTTTCTCTAAACAGCTTTTCAATCAAGATGGGCCCTTACTACTCTAAACAGCATTTTCCCAAAAGATGGCCTTTACTACTCTAAACCCCCGATTTTTTACATCAAGAAACAAAGCTGAGCTACACACTCAGACAGTTTGGGGCCACAAAAGACAGGCACTGCCCCCATGCCCGTCGTATTGGGGTTCCACACCAGACAGCTGGGCGCACCAAAAAGACGGCATGCCTTTCCCTGCAGTCTGTTTTGGCATTTACACACCAGGGCAGCTGGGCGCAAACAGAAGGGACTGCCCCCCATGCAGTTTTGTTTTCAAAGTTTTTTTTAGTTAGGTGTTTTTTTTCTCGGGGTTCTCTCTTTCTTTTAAAGTTTGGGGCTTTTGTAACACAAGAATTCTCCACTTCCGCTCTTTATTTTTCATCATGTTCCCTTGAAGCAAAAAGAAATTTTTGATGGCTGTCGAAAATCCGGGGGATTTTCTAAAACACACAAAAGCTGTATGGATTTGCTAAACATTTTTGGAATAAACTTATATGTGTGTGTGTGGTGTGTGTGTTGTGTGTGTTGTGTGTGTGGGGTTTTGTGTGTGGGGGTGTGTGTCTGTGTGTGGGGGGCATGTTCCCGGTGTGTGTTTTAAGTACAGAGTTTTTTGGGAATTTTATAGGGACCTTTAGCAAAATTTTGAAAGTTGCACAAATGTTACACTCCATGTTGAAAAATTTCAGGTTTTTTTAAAGAAACACATTTTTATGACTGAAACCTTACAAATTTTTTATGATGGATGCATGACACATTTCCCAAAGCCAAAAGTCAATGGCCCCCTGTAATGACTGGAACACTTTTTAAAGTAACAATTTAATGGCACACTGTAATGGGGACACAAAAATTTCAAGGCCAATCATTGGCACACTGTAATGATGACAATTTCAATTTCCCCCCCAATTTAAAGGCATCTGTAATGACCGGGCCATTTTCCCCCGCCCCCCCCCCTTGGGGACACTGTAATGACTGAACCCGTTTAATGCCACAAAATTCCCAAAGGCACCCTGTTTTGCTGACCCACCATTTATCCACCCAAAAACCCCCACTGCAAGGACTGACCCCAGTTTTTAATTTCCACAATCAATGGCACACTGTTTAAAGAAAGCCGTTTAATTTCCTCCCTCAATGGGACCTGTAATGCCTGACACTTTTGTTTCCACAATAAAAAGGCACCTTTAATGACTGGGGCACAGTTTAATCCACAATCAATGGGACCTGTAATGATGACACCCGTTTAATGCCACTTCAATGGACACTGAAGACTGACACATTTTGATTTCCAACAAACAATTGCCACACCCTTTTAATGACCCCCACAAAAGGTTTAAAAGGCCCCCCATTTAATGGGACACTGGAATGGGAAAGGGCACATTTTAATGGCAAAAATCAATGGCAACCCCTTTTATGACTAACAAAATTTCAAACCACAAAAAAAAAACAATGGCCCCTGTAATGGACCCCACACATTTTAATGCCAAATTTAAAGGCACACTGTTTAAAGACTGAAACATTTTTTATGCCCCCAATCAATGGGGACAATGTTAAAAACCCCACACATTTTAATGCCACAAAACAAAGGGACACGCAATGCGAAACAAATTTTAATGCCCCAAAACAATGGCCCCTGTTTAAAGAAAGGCAAATTTCAAAGGCCCCAACAATTTGGCACACTGTAATGAAATGACCATTTCCCCCCCCCCGGGCCCCAATCAAGGGGACACTGTAAGGGTGACACTTTCCCCAAAGCCAAAAAACAATGGACACTGTAATGACTGACACCCTTTCAATTTCCCCCAATCGATTTGGGACCTGTAAGACTGAACCAATTTTAATGCCGAGGGCAATGGCACACTGTAAAAGACTTTCAAAGTTCCCCCCCCCCCCCAAGCAGAGTCAATGGCACACTGTAAGACTGACACATTTCAATGGGCCAATTTAAGGGGACACTGTCATGACTGACACATTTCAAAGCCCGAGTCAATGGGACACTGTTAAAGACTGGAAAAACGTTTTAATGTTTTCAATGGCCCCACTTTTAATGATGAACTTTTTTAAATTTCCACAATCAATGGCAACCCCTTTTCTGGGCTGACCATTTTAATGCCCGGGGTCCCAAAGGCACACTGTAAGGGGCTGAACATTTTTTATACAGAAAAACTGGGCACTTTTAATGCCGAATTCCCCCTGTAATGACCGACACAAATTTTTATTCCCCAAACAAAGGCACCTGGAATGACTGACACGTTTAATTTCCACAATCAAAGGCACACTGTAATGACTGACACATTTGTTTCCACAATTTAATGGCCCACTGAATGAAAGACCCCAGTTTTTTTGCCCCAATCAAAGGCACAAAGTAAGGGCTGACAAAAGTTTAATGCCACCATCAAAAAGGGAACTGTAATGCCTGACACATTTTGGGTGCCCCCCAATCATTTGGGACACTGTAATGACTGACACAGTTTAAGCCACAAACAAAGGCACACTGTAATGACTGACACCCGTTTTTAAAGGGCCCCAATCAAAGGACCCTGTAATGACGACCATTTTGTTGCCACAATCAAGGGCCCACTGTAAGGGTGACACAGTTTTAATGCCCATCAATGGACAATTTTTAATGGGCTGACACTTTTTAAGGGGACAATCAATTGGGACACTGTAAATGATAACAAAATTTCAATGCCCAATCAATGGGGACACTGTAATGACCGACACTTTCAAAGCCCCCTTTTAATGGAAAAATGTAATGACTGAACCCTTTTGATGGCCCAAAACAAAGGACAATGTAATGACCGGGCAAAAATTTAATGCCACAATAATGGCACCTGCCCAAAGACTGAAACATTTCAAACCACAAACAATGGCACACTGTAATGAAATGAAACATTTCAAACCAAAACAAAGGCACACTTAATGACTGACACTTTTTAATGCCACAATCAATGGGACAATTTTAATGACTGGGCAAAATTTTAATGGGCCCCAATCAATGGCACACTGTAATGACTGACCATTTCCAAAGCCCAAAACGATGGCCCCACTGTAAGAACCCGAACCCTTCATGCCAGAGTCAATGGCACACTGTAATGACTGGGCACAGTTTAATGCCCGAGTCAATGGCACACTGTAATGACTGACACATTTCAAGTCACAATCAATGGCACACTGTCCCTGGGGCTGACCATTTTTAATTTCCGAGTCAATGGCACCCCTGTTTAAAGACTGACCCCAAATTCAAAGTCAGAGTCAAAAGGCACACTGTAATTGGGGCTGACACATTTCAATGCCAAAATCCTTGGCCCCACTGGCATGACTGACACATTTTTAAATGCCCGGTTTTAATGGGACATGTAATGCGAAAAATTTCATGACAGAAAAAAAATGACAATTTTTAATTTATGAAATCAGCTTTTTCCAAAGACTGAAAAAAAATTTCACATTTAATGATTGAAAAACTGATACACACCCTTTAATGCCTGAAAAACAACTTTTAAGGGAAATGTAACACTGACAAAAATGACATTTCTTTTACTATAAAAATGACACTTTTATGACAAAAAATATTAGGGCATATTTTCAAAAGGAATTTCCGTTTCCCAAAAAACTCTCTCTCTTTTTGTTCCAAAAATTTTTTTTCTCTTCTTCTCCCCAACCTGAAAAAAAAACAGTCAGTACCTGGGCACACATTTAATCTAAAAGAATTCTTTAATTTAACTTCAAACATCATTTTCCAACCATCACATTGCTCATCCTCCATCACCTCTGCGCATTCTACTATCAAAACCCCGCGCACTTATTATCTTTCAAGTTAAACTCTTCCACACAACCCTTTCACACTGCACCAAAACCTTACACAAAATGAAAAAAATGCTGCACAAATAAAGGGGCCTTTCCTTTTTTCCAATTCATCAGGTTTTTTTCCCTTTTTGGACTTCAAATTTCATTTTTGTCAAATTTGACTTACAAAAAACCATAAAAACTGGGGTGAGGTTCAAACCCAAAAAGGTTTTTTAATTCTTTGAAAGCAGCTTGAAGAACCCAAAAGACACGCAAACAAGTCTACATATTATTTTAAAATTTTTGGGACGGGTTTTTTGGGTTTCACATTTTTGTACAAAAAAGGGAAAAACTCATCAGAAAGAACCTCTCACCCAAAGCCACAATTGTTCCTTTTTCCCCTTCCCCCCCCTCCCTGGCCTGTCTTTGCTGCATGCGCTCTGTCGAAAAAAAACACACCCCAAAAAAACACACTGGCCCGGTTTCTTAAAGCGTACACACCAAAACACACCCACCACACCAAACACAAACCCCTACACACCCCACCCCAAAACCCTTGCCAAAACGAATGTTGTTTTTTTTTCCCCCCTTTTTTCTAAGCAAACCCCCAGTGGGATTAAATCCCGAATTTGTTTCCAAGCATCCCCCCACACAGCCAACCCAGAAAACATTTTGGTAAAAGTCCCGGGATCAGCAGTCTTTGGGAGTTTACAAAATCTTGAGGGGAAATGACTAGAGGGACCCCTGCTTTTTTCCCCTTTTTATTTTTTCTCAAGTTCTATATTTTTTTAGAAGCAGAATTTGGGAAAAAAAGGGGTGTCCCGCTAATTTTTCTAACCCCCAAAAAAAGGGCGACTTCACACCCCCGCATTTCACAACTACACACCATAAAACCCCACCCCACACACCACAAAGGGTTTTCCCCACACAACACACACACACACACACACAACACCCAGGCATACCTGTCTGCTTAAACTCTTTTGGTTTGGCCTGGCCTTTTCTGGGGCCGGGCGCTTGTTTTTCATCATCGCTGGGGGGAAAATCCATGGTGGCCAGCCCGCGAGGCCCCGAGACAGAAAAACACTTTTCCACAAGTGGTTCTTTTAGCCCCGCAAATTTACCTGCCAGGCCTGACTTTGGGAAAAAATGACCCAAAACAGGGGTTTCATTTTAGGGCCCATGCAGGAAATGCCGGCCTTTTATTGGAAAAACATTTACCACACAGTGGTTCATCCAGCCCTTTCATTGACCTGTGAGGCCTTTACTTTGAAACAAACATGCCACCGGGTTCATCCAGCCCCTGCATTTACCTGTGAGGCCGGGCAAGAACACACATTTACCCCCACAGTGGTTCATCCCCGCCCAGGGATCCCATCTGCAAGGCCTTTTAAGAACCAATTGGGCCCCCACAGTGGTTTTATCCGCCCATGCATTGATCTGCAAAGGGCCCTTTTATAGAACACACATGACCACACAGTGGTTCATCCAGCCCCTGCATTGATCTGCAAGGCCTTTATAGAAAAACACATGGCCACACAGTGGTTCATCCAGCCCATGCATTGATCTGCAAGGCCTTATATAGAACAACCTGACCCCACAGTGGGGATCCAGCCCATGCATTGATTGCCCAAGGCCCCCTTTTAAGGGTAAAACATGACCAACCCGTGGTTCATCCCGCCCCTGCATTGATTGCAAGGGGCCCTTTTTTTGAAAAACCCATGACCCACCAGTGGTTCATCCAGCCCAAAGCATTGACCCCCGCCAAAGGCCCGACATAGAACCCCACATGGGCCACACCCTGGTTAAACCCCCAATGCATTGATTTTGGAGGCTTGCATAGAACACACATGACCCCAAAGTGGTTCATCCAGCCCTTTCATTTAAATGCCGGCCTGACTTTGAAAACACATGACCCCAGTGGTTCATTTTTTTTTTAGCCCCCTGCATTGATCTGTTTAGGTTTACATTTGAAAACCCATGGGCCACATGGGGGTTCATCCCAGCCCATGCTTTTACCCCGTGAGGCCCGACATAGAAAACCTTTACCACACAGTGGTTTATAAACCCCTTTCATTTACCTGTGAGGGCCCGAATAGAACACCCCAGACCCCAAGTGGTTCATCCCCGCCCCGGCATTGACCTGTGAGGCCTGACATTGAACACACTTAAACCCCCCCCCCACAGGGGTTCCCCAAACCCATGCCCTTGGGCCCGTGAGGCCCGACATTGAACACCATGACCACGTGGGTTTATTCAGCCCATGCCCTTGACTGTGAGGGCCCGACATAGAAAAAAATGACCACAGTGGTTCATTCAGCCCAAAGCATTGTTTTGTGAGGGCCCGACATTAAAAACACAGAAACCCCACAGGGGTTATCCCGCCCCCTTTCATTGACCTGTGAGGCCTGACATAAACAACATGACCCCACAGTGGGGTTTATTCAGCCTTTTCATTGATTGTGAGGCCGGGCATTGAACAAAAAATGAACCCCCAGGGTTCTTTCCCGCCCAGGGGGGATCGATCTGCAAGGGGTTTTATAGAACACACATGACCCACAGTAGTTCATCCCGCCCTTTCTTTTATTGTGAGGCCTTTAAAATAGAAACACATGACCACCCCGTGGTTCATCCCGCCCATGCATTGCCTGTGAGGGGCCCGAATAGAACACAATTTACCAACAGTGGTTATTTCCCGCCCATGCATTGAATGTGAGGGCCCGACATAGACACAATGGCCACAAAGTGGTTCATTTTCCAGCCCCTGCTTTTTATCTGCAAGGCCTACAGGCCGGGCATAGAAACACCCCTGACCACACAGTGGTTTTCTTCCAGCCCCATGGCATTAAACCCTTAAATCCCCCGCCCCTAGAAACAAAACCCTGACCACCAAGGGTTATCCCCGCCCATGCATCGATTTTGCAAGGCCTTATTTAGAAAAACCCTGAAACCCCACGTTTTGGGTTTATCCAGCCCCTGCATTGACCTGCCCCGGCTGACATAGAACACACATGCCCCTGTGGTTCTTTCCCGCCATGCATTGACCTGCAAAGGCCCCGAATTTGAAAACACATGACCAAAACAATGGTTTTCTTTCCCGCCCCTTGAAATGTGAGGCCGGGCTAGAAAAACACATGACCACACAGTGGTTATTTCCCGCCCATTTCTTTTACCTGTGAGGCCCCCGAATGAACACACATGACCAACAGTGGTTCATCCAGCCCCTTTCAAATTGGGCCCGTGAAGGCCCTGTCATTTTTAAAACCCCATTTACCCCCACAGTGGTTAAACCAGCCCCTGGGATTGGGCCTGCCAGGGGCCCGACATAAAACCACTTTTCCACACGGGGTTTTTATCCAGCCAGCTTTTACCGGGCCCGGGCCCCTTTTTAGAACACACGTGACCCACAGTGGTTCATTCAGCCCCCTGCATTTTACCTGCCGGGCCTGAAAATAGAAACACACTTTACCACACAGTGGTTCTTAGCCAATTTCACTGACCCGTGAGGCGACATAGAAAAAACACATGACCAAACGTGGTTCTTTTGCCATTCATTGACCTGCCAGGCCCGACAAGAACCACATGACCACACAGTGGTTCATCCAAACCCATGGGATTGACCGGGGGCCCTGACATAGGGAACCCCACATGAACCCCACAGTGGTTTTATCCGCCCCCTTTCATTGGGCTGTGAGGCCCTGACTTTGGGAAAACACATGCAAAACAGTGGTTCATCCGCCTTTCATCGAATTTGTGAGGCCTGACATTTGGAAAAAAAACATTGGGCCACACAGTGGTTCATAAACCCTTTCATTGAAACCCGCCAGGCCCCGTTTTGAAAACCCCCAAAATGACCACACGTGGTTCTTTCCGCCCATGCCCCCCCCCCCCCCCCCTTGGGCTGTGAGGCCCCGACTTTGAACCCCACATGACCACACAGTTTGGTTTTTAATTTAGCCCCAAAAGCATTGATCTTTCCAGGCCTGACATAGAACACACATGACCACACGTGGTTTTATCCGCCCATGCAAATTTTTGGGGGCCCCGGGGCAAAAGAACTCCAAAGACCACACAGTGGGGTTTATCCGCCCCTGCTTTGACCTGTTTTGGGCCTGACATTGAAAACAAAATGACCACCCCAGTGGGTTTATTCCCGCCCAAAGGGAATGAACCCGCCAGGGGCCCGACCTTTGAAAAACATGGGCCACCAGTGGTTCTTTCCCGGCCCCTTTCATTGAAACCCGCCCGGCCTGACATAGAACACCATGACCCCCAAAATGGTTCAAACCAGCCCATGCATTTTACCTGTGGGCCTTATAAGAACACACCCTGCCACACGTGGTTTTATCCGCCCCTGATCGAAGCAGGGGAAATCCCTTTTTCTTCCTTTCGTTAGCCAAATTAATATACAACTACACTGATCATGCTAAGGGGTCACTTGAGAAAAAAATGGGAATACACTGAATTTAGGTTTTAAAAAAGGGCAGGAAAACCCCCCCGTCTCCCACAGTTCCTGGTGAATCCAAAAAAAACGCCTAAAAAAAATACTCGGGCCCGTTTAAAACAGCTTTTACTGGATTTTAGGTTGTGCCCACCCGACTGGGGTGAAGGGCCCCTTTGTTTTCAGGGGTCTTTATGGTACTTTCCACCCAAAAACTTAAATTCCCTGCTAGAAAAGGGGGGGGAGGAAAAACCCGGTGCATGTGTGAGTGTGTTTCACCCCCAAACCCCCGTGAACCCCGGGTTTGGGGTCATCATCACTCACAAAAGACAAAAAGTATCAGAACAAAGAATCTTGTTTTTCCCGTTTTAACCAAGGGCCCCGACAAATGTTTAAAATGCTGGTTTTTTCTTTAATTTTTCGAAGGGGCTTGCCAGTTTCGGGGGGGGGCCCCCTCCACCCCTATCAATCAAAACCCCGTCCCCCCCTCCTCCACTTCCCCTTCCCCTCGGCCAGTGTAGGCTTTTGTCCCGACTGGTCTTTAAACGTAAAGAGCCACAGAATCTCCCCAGTCTTAGCAACTGGAATTCAAACCAAATTAAAAAAAGATGTTTTAAGTGTAACAAAAACCACACAAAACACCACACACACACAAACAAACCCCCAAAAATTTGGGAATAGGGGAGTTGGGTTTTGGGAAAACCCAACCAAAATGAGCAGAATGATTTAAAAACAAAACACACACACACACACAAAACACACAACACACAACACCCGGGCCAAAAATTCATTTTTAAATCTCTTTTTTACAAAAAGAATAATAAACACATTGATGAAAAAATTTTTTTACAAAGCATCTTTCAGGGGAAAAAAATACAATGAACATAAAACAAAAAAAAACACACACACCCCAACACACAAAAATCACCCATGCTGTTTTTATGGTGGGATTTAACTGGTTTAACAAACAAATATTTTAACCAAAAAAAATTATACACAAAATTTAAAAGACAAGTTTTCACTACTACTGCATTCTAGGAAAATTTTACCCCACAAACCCCACACACACACCACACACACAAAACCCCCCCCCCCTGAACAACAACCCCTACACATGTCTCAATATACCGCAAAGCACAAGCACACACCCCAAAAACAGTCAACAGCTTATTTTCCCCTTTTTTTTAGGGCTAAGAATAAGAGGGAAAACTTTTTTATAATTCAATAAATTTTTTGCAGTATTGCAACCCAAAACTGGGCCCTGAAAAAAACGGGGAATTTTTGCCAGTTACTTACCCTTTGGAAATTTATTAGTTTATTTTTAATAGATTAGATAGATATAGATAAGTTAAAAGTTTCTTAAAAGCCCCGCCGGGCCGCAAAAGGGGGCCCCAAAATAGATATAGATTTAGATATTGATATATATATATATATATATTTAAATTGAATTATAAACAATTTTATTAATATAACTGAATTATGAAGAAGTATATATATATATATATATATATATATATATATATATAATATATATATATATATATATATATATATATATACTTCTTCACCTTCACCTATCCCTTGACATCGTCTGTTGTCGTTGGGGGCACCCCTGATGATCCCACCACCACTCTCCTCCATCTGTCCCTGTCCTCCATCGCTCGCTGAGATTCTGCCAGGCTCATTCCAGTCCACTCTCAGATATTGTCTTCCCACCTCTTCCTTTGTCTTCCTCTATTGCGGCTTCCTCTGACTGTTCCTTGCAGGACTGTCTTTGCAAGGCCTGTTGAATGGGACACATGTCCGTACCACTTCATTTTCTGCTTCTTGACAACTGTGAGTAGGTCTTCATGGGGTCCAATTACTTGTTGGTCATTCTACAGACTTCTTCATTTGTCACATGGTCTGAGTAATGGATGCCCAAGATCTTTCTGTAGCAGCTCATTTTCAGTTGCCAGAATTCTTTGTAATTCTGCTGAGTGTCCAAGTTTCACATGCATACAGAAAAACTGAGAGGGCAAGGGAGCGCATTAGGTGGATCTTGGAGCGAAGACTGAGGTTTTTGTCTCTCCACATAGTTTTTAGTTTTGCCACTACAGCTGCTGTTTGTGCAATCCTTGCCACAATCTCAGGCTTTGAGTCCTCATCAGACTTCACGGTTTCCAAGGTTGTTCCGCTGACTTTGATCTCTGCCTTAATGCCTTTGGTACTGTTGGTAATGAGCTTGGACTTTTCGGCGCTGATCTTCATGCCGTATGCGGAAGCTGCTTTGTCAAGATGTTCCACCAAGCTCATCAACTCGTCTTCATTTCCTGCAAGGCTGTCAATATCATCTGCAAATCGCAAACTGGTGACTGTTCTTCCCCCTATGCTAACTGTTCCTTCATGATTTTCCAAGGCATCCTCCATGATCCTCTCCAAGAAGACACTGAAGAGGGTTGATGACAGCAGACATCCCTGGCGCACGCCGACAGTGGTACAGAACCAGTCACCTGCCATTCAGGAAGACGGCGCTAGTGGCTTTGCTGCACAGCTCTTCAATCATGTGGATGAGGCTGGCATTGATGCTGTACTTCCTCATGGTTATCCATAATGCTGTATGCCATACCCTGTTAAAGGCCTTCTTAAAGTCAATAAATACATGGTAGAGATCTTGTTGGTGCTGCAGATATTTTTCGCAGATTATTCTCAAGTTGAATACATGATCAGTTGTGCTTCTACCAGCTCTGAAACCTGCTTGTTCCGCAGTAATGATGGTCTCTGCTACAGGTTTCAACCTGTTCAGTAAAACGTTTAGCATAACTTTGCTTGAATGACAGATTGAGCTGATCGTGCGATAGTTCTGGCACAACTGTAAATTTCCTTTCTTTGGAAGGGTAATGATCAGTGACTGTGTCCAGGGAGTTGGCTAGACTCCAGTGCTCCAGATCTTCTTGCAAATGGTAGTGAGAGCAGTGATCATGGCCTCTCCTCCTGCTTGGAGCAGCTCTGTATGTATGTTGTCAATTCCTGCTGACTTCCCTGTTTGCGTGACTTGACTGCTGCTTCAACTTCTTCATGTAGGATGTGATGCGAGTCATCTTCTGGTCCATATGTATGTGTATATATATAATTATGTATATACATACATACACATACCTGGGGGGAATATATATTATATATATATATATATATATATATATATATATATATATATATATATATATATACACACCATATACATATACACACACACACACACATTGTGTCATCTGTTCTGTTGTTTTATGTGGGAGGATACATGTTTATGTCATTTGTGTGACACACACACAGGTACAAAACCACACAATTTTCCTTATCTAGATGTAATCAGCTAATTTCCAGCACTCTCTCTCTCTCTCACACACACACAACACACACACACACACACACACACACACACTCTCCT
Organism: Conus ventricosus; assembly: GCA_018398815.1. Lineage (NCBI taxonomy): Eukaryota > Metazoa > Mollusca > Gastropoda > Neogastropoda > Conidae > Conus > Conus ventricosus. Next base: position 87,728,255 of record CM031606.1, on the reverse strand, counting down.
CTCTCTCTCTCTCTCTCTCTCTCTCTCTCTCTCTCTCTCTCTCTCTCTCACATATACAACCATACAGAACACAATTCAGCATGGCATTTCACAGGAACATTTGAAGAAAAAGGAATTTTACTACTATAAGTAGTTTTATGATATACTTACCTGTCAAAACAAATATCTTATCTCCACTAGGGGTGGTACATCAAGATTAAAACTGAAATGATGTGGCAGCAGTCCAACGTCTGTCCTGGTGGGTTGCAGCATGACGACCTGACATTGATAGCTCCCTGTAGACTACCCATCAAATGTTGCCTCACAACCACCTGACATTGATAGCTCCCTGTAGACTACCCCTCAAAATGTTGCCACATGACGACCTGACATCAATAGCTCCCTGTAGACTACCTATTAAAATGTTGCCTCACAACCACCTGACATTGATAGCCCCCTGTAGACTACCTATCAAGATGTTACCACATATGATACAAGTGGGGAAAATAACACACACAAAAAAGGGGGAAAATTATGTTCACTCTTCAGGTTTTTACTGGGAAATAATGCAAATGTGTGAAAGAGAAACATGAGGCTTCATTTACCCTTTAAAAAAAAAAAAAAATTTAAGCAAAAAGAAAAAGCCTGCTGCTGTCTCCACCTTGATGAGGGTTGTTTTGTCTCAGTGTTTAATGCACATACAGATTACCTGGCAAGTCCACATCCAGGGGACTGCGAGAGGCATAGAAGTTGTAGGCGTCGTCCACAGATGTCTGGCCCAGCCCTCCTCCACCTTGTGTGATGTAGGATCTGAAACAGTGTCAGACACGATCCAGACAGCCATACTCAGGAGAGCGCCCATTGCATGTTTGAAGTGCTCGGGTGTGTGCTGGGTATGTCTTTACTGACCCGCTACATGCTGGGATGAATTCAGTACCCCGATACATACTAGGTACATCTGCAGGACCCCAGTGCTTGCTGGTTATGTTTGTAGCACTGTGGTGCATATTGGCAGGGCTGCCTACCCCCTTCCGCCACTTTCAGGGACATACATTTTCAAAACCAGGGACACAGACTGATTTCCAGGGACACATGCAGCGGTAGCACATATCACAACCACATCAACATTAAAGTGAAAGCTTACCTTTATTTACACTATGTACAACTTCTACCATGGCTTTTGGTTAATTCAGGTCCTGCACTGCAGGCTGAAGAGAACGGTAATAGGCACTCTTCAAATCCTGCAGCTGTTTTGGGCTGTAGTTCCTGTCCAGGGCTGATCCAGGTCTGCTTTTGGCCACCACTAGGGCCTCCAGTGTCTCACATCCCATACTGCCTCTGAAAGCAGTCTGATTTTTCCTCACAACTGAAAAGATGCGCTCACAATGAGCCGAGGAATGGGTATTGTGAGGATGGTCAGCATCACTGTTGGGAGGTATTTAAAAGAAAGTTCTCCGTCTTCCTTCAGCTTGCTGATTTCTCTCCAGGTTTCATCCACCCTCCTGGTATCTGCAATGCACTGCCTAATGTCTGCACACTGATACCTTTTAAACTCCAAGCGGATTTCAGTCTCTGTAGCATCAGGGTGTTTCAGCTTTGGGAACTGATTAAGAAAGTAGGCCACAGAAGAAAAACTGGTGTCCCCTTGCTTCCTGGGATCTACTACCTCTGCATGCTGGAGGAGTGCATCTGACAGTGGCAGTTTCTTTACAATATAGGAACAGCTTGTCTTGTAGAACTCCTGGACACTGTTGTAGAACTCCTCTATTTTTCTGGCCTCAAGTGGTTTTTCTCAGCATGAGCAATAAACACACTTGCCTCATCTCCTATGATGGTATCACTGTTCTGGCAGATGTTGTATTTTGCCTTGAAGTTAACCTCTGTCACAGATGTGAACTTCATAGCCGATGGTTTCACAAACCTAAGCATTAATGATTTTAGAAAAGCATACAGGGTTTTTCTCAAAACATGAATCTTTGGCTCCTCAGCCTGAAGGGTTGTGTTGACTTCATCAAACACTTTGGTCACATCAGCCAGAAACATGCAGTAGAGCTTATTGGTTGGAGACTGGAACTTTCTCTTCAGATCCCCAGACTTCTTCTTCACATCTGATTCTGTGGCAGATTCCTCCTCAGCTTTGAAAAAATCATACAAGCCCTCCCAGTTATCAATGAGTCTTGGAAGACACTTGCCAATACTGAGCCACCTGGTGTTGACATGTTTCAGAATCTTGGATTCCCTCAAACTGTGTAGGACTTGCATGCATTTGAATGCTGCCTGACGCTTACTGCTTTTGTCCAGGTAGTAGTAGACATCAAGAAGAAGTCGGCTAACATCCAGAGGCAAACAGTTTGCACCTGCAAACACACACACACACACACACACACACACACACACACACACACACACACACACACACACACACACACTCAGTAAAACAGAGAAAAAGAGAGATGGGGGAGGGCGAGCGGCATATAAAAACAAATAGTTACCTTTCAAATACCAGAGAGAGAGAGAGAGAGAGAGAAGAGAGAGAGAGAGAGAGAGAGCACACACACACACACACACACACACACACACACCACACACACACACACACACACATACATTCAATAAAACAGAAAGACATAGAAAAAGAGGAGAGAGAGAGAGAGAGAGAGAGAGAGAGAGAGTGAGAGAGAGAGAAGAGGGAGAGAGAGAGAGAGAGAGAGAGAGAGAGAGAAAGGTTAAAAAAAATGATTAAAATTACCTTTCTCTGCAGAAATGTGGATGAGGTGGCACACACAGCCTGAGACGTACAAGTTCTTGTGCTCCTTTAGCATGCAGCCAAAGACCCCTTTGTCTGTCCCCACCATGACATTGGCATTGTCACATCCAAGGGCCAGACAGTTTTCCCATGGAATGCTGTGGACCTCAAACTCCTTCCTGATGAGGTCAAAAATCTTCACACCTGAAAACAGCCAAGACCCAAACCAAATTCAATACCCCAGAATATGAGAGAGAGAGAGAGAGAGAGAGAGAAGAGAGAGAGAGAGAGAAGTTATGACTTAAAATTTGTGGCTCTTGTCTTCAGATGAAACACAAAATAAAAAAATTACTATATTGCTACTACCACTGCTGCTACTTCAACTACCACCACTATCATGACCACTAATCATTAGGTTAATAATTCATTATATCTTATACAGCACATTTGTGCTAGAAAAAACAGAGTTGGGAATACATATGGTGTGTAATAATGTATGGTATGGTATAGTACCACCACTATCATGACCACTAATCATTAGGTTAATAATTCATTACATCTTATATAGCGCATTTGTACCAGAGGAAACTGAGCTGGGAATATATGGAGTGGGATGAAAAACTTGTATTGCTTAATATATATGTGGTAAAACACTACATCACAGAGAGAGAGAGAGAGAGAGACACAGGAGAGAGAGAGAGAGAGAAACTGTACACACACCCATTTAGATTTATATGCAAAAATGGCTAAATTAACACTGCAGACTGGCTAATCTTTCAGAAAACATTAATATAACAGCACACCCCAGCAGATGTACTTAAAAATTAGAAATAAGACATATTTATTGTAAGCACAAACATGTGCAAAAAGAAGTGTAAAAAAAATAAACGAAATTATAAGTGATGAATAACGAAATAATGAGACAGCAGATAAACAGCTTAAACGTGTTTTCTTGTTGTTGTTGTTTTTAAAGTGAGCAATACTTTAGTTAAAACAACATATTATATTATATATATATATATATATATATTATATATATATATATATATATATATATATATATATATATATATAGCCTACCCTTTTTTTAAAGTAAAGTATTGCTCACTTAAAAAAAAAAAAATTAAAAAAAAAACCTCAGTCCTAAACAAATCTGAAGAAAAGTTACTAACCTGTTGCTGATCCTTCAATCGCTGGCACAGCTAGTGCATCCGATCGCACCTCCATAGTGTCTGGATCAACAGTCCTCACAATCAGTGGAAAAAGTTTCTGTCCTCCTTTGTCATTGCTTCCATCTGTTGAAATTGTGAAAGGCTGTTTTTTCATTCTATCCCCAAGAGTAAGGGTAACTTGGGCAGCATTTTCTTTCAAAATCGCCGTGCCTTTGCTTCTAGCGCACTGAAATTTCTTTGCGATGTCCGAGTCAGGAAACATCAATTTAACTCCTTTGTTTAACTTGTCCAACGCGGCCATCGGCAAATTCAGTTCAGCTGCAAGGTCAACCATCAACGTTTCAGCTCTTATGACGTCAAAAGTTTCCTGACTGGTTGACGTCTGAGCACGTTGAAAGAATCCCTTAATGTTGCAAGATTTCTCGCTCTCATGGATTTTTGTGTTCTTCTTGTGCTTCTCAGTAGCGACGTGACGGGTTATTTCGTCCCTACCTCCAGATCCGATGGAGAACTCACACGCACAAATTTCACACGACGCGTATGTCTCGATCTTGCCACGCTTGATGAACGGCCAGGTTTCCGTATATTTCGACAGGAACGTCTGCTGACGTTTCTTCTTCTTGACAGTAGCCCCATTGTCGAGATCGCCATCGGCATTTTTTCGTTTTCCCTGTTTCGCGTCCATTTTTCTCGCTTTCAAAACTCAGGAAGACGGTGTATGCGCATGCGCACTGATCAGTTCGGCAATGTTCGGGTCTTTTCGACGGATTTGGTCGGGATGGCCACGACCAAAGTCGGTCAGTCGGTGATCGGCTAACGAACTCGACTTTGTTTGTTTTTTTTGTTTTTTTTCCTCCCGGATTTTTTTTTTCGCGGGACATCGAATAAAAAAGTGGATTCCAGGGACAGGCTGCATGATTTTATTATTTCGGGGGACAAATACGGATACTCCGGGACGGTAGGCAGGTCTGTATTGGGCATGTCTGTGTTCTATTTGTAGTATCCTGGTACATGTTGGGATGATTACAGTACCCTGGTGCATGCTGGGGTACCTTTGCAGTTTTTTGGTATGTTTGGTATCTTTGTACAATCCAGGTACATGCTGGCATGTGTGTAGTAGCCTGGAGCATGCTGGGTACATTTACAGCACTCTGGTGCATGCTGGGTATCTTTGTAGTACTCTGATGCATGCTGGTATGCTTGTAGTTCTCTGGTGCATGCCGTGTATCTTTGTAGTACTCTGGTGCATGCTGGGTATGGTTGTAGAACTCTGGTGCATGCTGGGTATGGTTGTAGAACTCTGGTGCATGCTGGGTATGGTTGTAGTACTCTGGTGCATGCCGTGTATCTTTGTAGTACTCTGGTGCATGCTGGGTATGTTTGTAGTACTCTGGTGCATGCTGGGTATGTTTGTAGTACTCTGGTGCATGCTGGGTATGTTTGTAGTACTCTGGTGCATGCTGGGTATGTTTGTAGTACTCTGGTGCATGCTGGGTATGGTTGTGGTACTCTGGTGCATGCTGGGTATGGTTGTAGTATTCTGGTGCATGCTGGGTATGGTTGTAGTATTCTGGTGCATGCTGGGTATGTTGGTAGAATTCTTGTGCATGCTGGGTGTCTTTGCTGTAGTCTGGTGTACACTGGATAGGTTTGAAGCACTCTGGTGCATGATGTATACCTTTGTAACACTTTGGTGCAGCAGGTTATCTTTGTAGTTCTCTGGTGAATGCTGTAACTATTCATAGTATCCTGGTGTATGCCTGACGTGTTTGTAGTATTCTGGTGCATGCTTAGTATGGTTGTAGTAACCTGATGCTTGATGAGTACCTTTATAATACAGTGTAACTGCTGGGCATATCTGAGATTTCCTACAAGTCCATAAATGACAGTTTCTCTTTTTCTGTTATTTTAATTTCTTAACTGTCACCCAGACATTTAAGTGCACATACATGCATGGTTTCCACTTTGGATTTCAAAGAGAGAGCAGTCATGCAGAAATCTAACCCCACTCACGCAGGGGTACTGCAGGCCAGGAGGGGGAGCCAAACCCGACAGACGTGGTGCTTCCAGCAGGCCGTGGAACCCGGAGTCCAGCAGACCTAAGCCTGCAGTCCCCTGCTCCCCTCCCCGGGACAGACTGAACCGGTTGTCCAGCAGTCTGCTGTTTGTGTTGCCTCCCACTGGAGGGTTCCTGTCCACCTCCTCCAGGCGTGAGCGCCCCCGTGTCATCTCCAACCTTGAACTGACAACAGAGACAAGACAGGTTGCTGGTTTGCCTGTTTGAGGTTAGAAGCAACAGTGATGACAGGTGACTGACCATGTAATGCAACTCCCCTCACTTCATCATCATAATAACCATGATCTGTTTTATCAGTTTAACTTGATGGCTTGTGCTGATGCTGTCTATTCAACGCCTAACTCATTCTCTGTGATCTGCCCAATCTTCAGCAAAGGCTGAGTGAAGAATTCTTGTTCTTGCACACCCTAGTTTCAGTCCAAGGAAAACTGCACGGGCCATCAGTTTAACCAATCAATGCTATAAAACTCTCTCCCACAGATAAAAAAATTGTAAATTTTTTCTCTGAACAGTGTTGTTTTGAGTCTGAGTTCACAAGTTCCCCATACAAGATAGTAGAACTAAAGCAATTCTTGTTTCGAAAGGTGGTCAAACCTGGGGTAGGCAAAGATTCCAACACTGGAGATGATTATATGACAAAGAAAATATTACTTTTGATGGAAAAATCATTGTATTCTTCCAAGTGTATTTCTCAATAGATACTTTCACACATTCTAAAGTAAACGTGCATACCTTTGAAACTTTTTTTTTCCTGTATCAGATTCACTCACATAAACTTAAGCAATGAAAGAAATGTATAATCAGCACATACAAAAAAAAAAATCTGTCTAAATATTTTCAAAATGAACATAATCAACTTTTACACTGTGTATTAACTTGGCCACTTTGATCATTTTGTGTATGCCTTCTGACTTTTCAAAATATGTCCAAAAGACGACATCATATGACAAGTTCATTTCTATTTCATTGCCAAATTTTTACTTCCAGCAGAATACTAACACATACAACCTTTTTTTTCTTTTTTTTTAAAGCAGTTACACTCAAGCTGATCAAAATAATGCATGTGAAATATGCAGTGTATGAAAGCTCATGCACAAACACACATGAACACACGCACACATGCACACAAACACCCACACACATCACACATCTCTAAGCAATCTACTTTAGCTGATCCAGTCTGTCCAGTCCATTTGCACGGTGGGCTGGTCCTACTGCAGGAGGTGGCCGGCGACTGGATGCGCTGGACAAAGAGAGTGCTGGCACAGGAGCTTTGCGTTCCTCAGGATCCTGGAGTCCACTGTAGTCTAGCTTAATGTCCATCTGTTTCTCTCTGGACAGGTCCAAACAGGTAACCTTTACATGGCTGTATAGTCAAACATTACACCTCTGCTGTATGTTACGCTATTACTCAGCCTCCCATTCATTTTCATGAATAAACCACAATACCAACAACAAAAGACCATTTTTTTATACAGTGATCCCATCTAAGAGCTTGTTAATTCAGAAAAATTATAACTTTGTGGGGAATGATGTCGCACAGAATGGCAGTGTACAGGACAAAGCAGTTCATCATTTTCATCAGTTTTATTTTGTTGCTGTTCCGGATGATGCATTAGAAAAAGTCTGCATTTTGCAGAATATTTGGCTTTTGTTGTTCTCACTGGGTGACAGGATTTTTAAATGAACACACCCATGAATGGTCTGGAAATATTCTCTTATGACTTTTTTTTTTCTTCTGTGTGACTTTTCACACCAATCAATGAGATTATTTCAGCATTGCTCATTCCAACCCCCAGTTCACCACCACACCGTTCATGTCATCGCAGCCTCAGCACCTGCAATCCACAGAACGCAGTCAGTGGTAAGTTATCATCGCAGCCTCAGCACCTGCAATCCACAGAACGCAGTCAGTGGTAAGTTGTCCTGAGGCAACCAATCAGAGGAGATACTTTTGGTGATGTTCAGCAACAGCTATTATCATCCAGCATATGCAGGACACCACCTACCAAGCCCCATACTAATGATAATAATTGCTTAATCATGGAGCCAGTGTCTGTGAGCGCCCCCTTTCTAAGGACACAACCACATCCATCCATGACAGTCTCAGTGAACCTGCTGATACTAACAACCCTGACACAACCACATCCATCCATGACAGTCTCAGTGAACTTCCTGAAACTAACAACCCTGACACAACCACATACCTCCATGACAGTCTCAGTGAACCTGCTGATACTAACAACCCTGACACAACCACATACCTCCATGACAGTCTCAGTGAACCTGCTGATACTAACAACCCTGACACAACCACATACCTCCATGACAGTCTCAGTGAACCTGCTGATACTAACAACCCTGACACAAACTCACCAAAGGCAAACACATGAAGAGGTCATCAAAACTGGGGTCACCCATGTGACTAGGACATGAATAAGACTTTTTTCCTAGGTTGATTAATGAGGATGAGGACAATGAGGATGAGGACAATGAGGATGAGGACAATGAGGATGAGGTGACAGAGTTCCTTTCTGGTCAGAGACTGCATGACAGGGCTGTACCCTATGCTTCCTTGAGACTGCATGACAGGGCTGTACCCTATGCTTCCTTGAGACTGCATGACAGGGCTGTACCCTATGCTTCCTTGAGACTGCATGACAGGGCTGTACCCTATGCTTCCTTGAGACTGCATGACAGGGCTGTACCCTATGCTTCCTTGAGACTGCATGACAGGGCTGTACCCTATGCTTCCTTGAGACTCAGGCATGGGAATTGTCAGCGAAAACGCTGATTTCCGTGGCAGTAAAATTTGCTTTCCGCGAAAACGAAATTGCGTCCGCGAAAAAAAAAAATCTGGGGTACAAAAAATATATATAAAGCACCGGTTTTAGCTGTTGCTGAACTAGTCTCGGCTGGCCTAGACCAAGTTATACTAACGCGAGCGTTATCTCGTTCTCTGTTCTCGTTCTCGCGGAAGTTTGGGTATGGACGATCGAGACTATTGCGGAACGCGAGCGTACTGTGTTTGCGTGCTGCGACCGCCTGCCTCAGTTACCCGAATCGCCAGCAACAGCAGCTATTAACTCTCGCGGGCAGCCCAAATTTGTGAATGTCGTGACTTTCTGCGCATGCGCAAACTTTGAACAGGCGAGTTTTCAATATGGCGTGCCTTGGTCGTGTGGTAAACTTCGGCGATCCGTTCGAAGACAAGTGCCCAAATAAATGGAAATGGGAGTGGATATTTGTAGTTGTGGAGGTGGAAATCGGAGATGTAGTAAAGAAGGAGCGCCCTGGGAGGCGCTTTTTCGCAAGATAAATATTAGTGGAGCTGCACGGTGTATTGTCTGCAACAAAGACGTATCTTACGCCAGTCGTGGTGTTTCAACACTGACTGACCATCTCCGCTCAAAGAAGCATCTGGATGACATTCTTCTCAGTGACAGCAGTAAACAGGGGAGCTGCTTGTATGACATTCTTCTCAGTGACAGCAGTAAACAAGGGAGCTGCTTGTGTGACATTCTTCTCAGTGACAGCAGTAAACAGGGAGCTGCTTGTGTGACATTCTTCTCAGTGACAGCAGTAAACAGGGGAGCTGCTTGTGTGACAGTCTCTCAGTGACAGCAGTAAACAGGGGAGCTGCTTGTGTGACAGTCTTCTCAGCAGTAAACTTCAAATACCTTCCTGTTTTCTCTTCAGAGATGCTTGCCTCAGCTCTAGAGGTAATGCCTGGTGCCAGTGTCTGTAACCAGTTTCAAGTGAATGTGTGCAGGCTTAACTTTTCTTTTGTGTGTGTGGGGGTGTTTCTTGTTTGGTTGGTTGACCAGTTGGTTGGTTGGTTGATTGGTGATTGTTTGGATTGGTTGGGTTGGTTGATTGTTGTTGTGTTTTTGTTGTTTGTTTTGTTTGTTTTTTGAGCCTGTGTGATCTTTGTAGTCAGCTGGAGATAAACTCATATAACTGAATAAAAACATTTTGTGTGAAAATTGTTTTTGTTTTGTTGTTTTAATGCTAATTTACTTCATTTTTTTTTTTTACGTTCTTAAATCCATAAAAATGAAGTCAGGATAGCCCAGATTGCACAGATTTTGATCTTGAAAAAAAAAAATTTTCCGGGGGGGCATGCCCCCGGACCCCCTAGATTTCAGAGTTTTCCCTTTCAGTCAATTCCCATGCCTGAGACTGCATGACAGGGCTGTACCCTATGCTTCCTTGAGACTGCATGACAGGGCTGTACCCTATGCTTCCTTGAGACTGCATGACAGGGCTGTACCCTATGCTTCCTTGAGACTGCATGACAGGGCTGTACCCTATGCTTCCTTGAGACTGCATGACAGGGCTGTACCCTATGCTTCCTTGAGACTGCATGACAGGGCTGTACCCTATGCTTCCTTGAGACTGCATGACAGGGCTGTACCCTATGCTTCCTTGAGGACTGCATGACAGGGCTGTACCCTATGCTTCCTTGAGACTGCATGACAGGGCTGTACCCTATGCTTCCTTGAGACTGCAGACAGGGCTGTACCTATGCTTCCTGAGACTGCATGACAGGGCTGTACCCTATGCTTCCTTGAGACTGCTTGACAGGGCTGTACCCTATGCTTCTTTCATAAAACTTCCTAGCATCAACTAGGCCTGAGAGATGAAAGCAAACGCATGCACAGCTGGTCAGGAAAGTTAAGAAACACTCTCAAAGACACATCCATTGAGTGGATGATACTTGATTGTGTATTTCCAGCCTTCCCATTTAACCTGAAGCAAATTCTGGGTGGGGCTCAATAGGAGCTGAAAATCCCACCACTGAATCCCTCTGATGGAAACCACACCTGCAACCTCCTGACCCACAGCCCACAACGCTCAGCATTGCACCCAGCCGCTGGTTATTCTTTTTGCTTCGGCTTTTCCCTTTATTTTCCATAATGCCAATAACTACAGGCCTCTTCTGCTGCCTGTAAGGTCTGTCCACTGTGATCAAAAAAGCATTAGCATGTAACATTTATTTCTTCTGCTGTGAAGAAATTATTTCCCTGATTCCACAATCAGTTTCACGAAAAGATGAATTGCCTGTAAACTAGTTTCACAAGTGGACATGTGGGATAGAAATCACTGAAACCTCCAATCATCTTCCCGTCATCATCCCTCTTAAGCCCCATTCCAAAAACAAAAATTCAAAAGCAACCTCAAAGCATAACCATGGGGGGAAAAAGAAAAGAAAAACATGGTAACATGGTGGGCAAACATGACACCATCCAATGTTTTGCTACATATCATGAACATTGTGTGGGTTAGTCACCTCCTCTCTTTAGGATGGCCATGGATGACACCATCCAATGTTTTGCTACATATCATGAACATTGTGTGGGTTAGTCACCTCTCTCTTTAGGATGGCCATGGATCCACAGTTATGGTAAGATACATGCATTTAACACAAATTTTACTCACCATACCAATAACTATGCCACCACCATCAACAAATAACAAATTGCATTAAAAGCTGCTGTTGAACATCCAGTCACAAGTTTGTTCACTAAGCAAACCAGGCCCTCTGGAAACACAGCAGTCTGTGTGAGAAAGATCAGCTATCATCTGATCTAAAGTTCAGAAACAAACTAGGATCTGATCTAAAGTTCAGAAACAAACTGATCTAGTTATTATGCAAACTAACAGTTTGTTCTATTAAGAAATCTCCTTAAGTGATACTTCTGTAAGTGACATATACATTTGTATACTTATGCATAAGCATAATATACACACACATGCAACATGCATGTATTCAAACATACAGTGAATCCAAACATACATGCACATGGACAGACAATCATACATACATAGGCACATACACATAAAATACATCGACACATACACGTACATACATAGGCACATACACATACATACATAGGCACATACACATACATACAGAGTCAAATGATAGCTATGAAAGTAGTAATACTATTACAAAAAAAGCATACGCATAAATTAACATGCAAAAATATAATATACATTCATTCACACACCACACACACACGCACACACACACACACCACAAACCACACAACACACACACACACACACAACACACAACACACTGAATGAGACAACAGTAAATGAAGCTATGACTATCATTACAGACATACTTCCATACAATGATGTATCCATGGTTACAAAAGCACAGAGCGAAGAATATTAGAAGAACTGTGTGTGTGCGTGTAAGAGACGGGGAGAAAATGCAGCCAAGACCATGTGTGAACAACAGAACACAATGAGTGGGAAACTATAAACCATACTACTGAGAAAACATTTCACTGTCTGATCTTAGTCATTCAGAAAAAAAGAAATTCAAATAAAAACTTAAATATGCAAAAGTTATTCCACAGACAACATGAAATACAGACCATATTTTTGTACAATAAAATGAAAATGAAAATACATAAACAAAAAAATAATAAATTTCTCTGTTAATGAATGAAAGTGCTAAAATGAGTGAATAAATAATTCACGAACTACTTGACTACATAACTAACCAAGAAACACACAAAATAAGTTTAACAAAAATTAATCCATCATTTAATGAAATTCTTGACTGATTAATGGACTGATTGATTGATTGCTGTTTACTGACTGCTTGATAAACCAATTAATCAATGAATAATCAATCAATCAATAATTAATTCATTAACAAAGTCACTGATTGTGGGTATTGGCTATCTGCTCTTTTTGGCTTATTGTATTTTTGTTACATTTTTACTCCGATCACACCAATCAGACTGCGACCCCATTCTACCCATGAGAAGGGTGTGGTGGGACATACACCCCACTTGGCTACTTGGCACTGGCAGAGTGATGTGGGAGCTTCTTCAAGTCCCAGCATCTTACTCCCCTGCTGTCATCACCTAACGGCAGCCATATGTATGTCAGCAGGTCAGGGAGTTTTTGCTGTGTGGGAAGATGGCCTTTAGGATTCGTTGAATTCAAACTTTTGGCGTTATTTTGTGTTTTTGATCCTTTCTTTTTCAAACTGTCAGATTATTCATCACACGAAAATTATTATTTTACAGTGCTTTACGTCAACTGATTCAAAATTTCCTTCTCCAATCTTCAAACAACATACAAATGGGAAAAAAATATAAAATTATGCTGATGAAAAGGGACTTGGGCAGGCACTGTGTTTTTCCAGCCCTCACTCTCTTGCCTTTAGCAAGTCAACATCAGCATCAGTGAGGGAGGAGTTCCTTTTCTTCCCTCCCTATACAGCTTAGCTGTCCTGGAGGAGTTGGTGAACAGTCATGTGACTTGGTGTGACACTAAGAGTAACATGTGCATGTGATAAATGGGAGCAGCAAGGAGTGTATTGTTGTAGTCTGGGGGAGCTAAACGACTTTTCTTTGTGATGATCTGAATCAGTCTTCAACCTTGAAAAGGACCTGCAGTGTCCACCTTAAACTGTTGGAATTTTTATTTCTGTAGTTGTGCCACAGAAAAAAAGTTAAGTTTTGGAATTCTTAGGCCAGAACTGTGTAACCCTGATGACTGATCTCTGAGAATGAGGTCTTGTTCTTCTAATCTGAAACTCTGCCTTTAACCAGCTAGACAGTCTCTGTTCTTCTAATCTGAAACACTGCCTTTAACCAGCTAGACAGTCTCTGTTCTTCTAATCTGAAACTCTGCCTTTAACCAGCTAGACAGTCTCTGTTATTCTAATCTGAAACTCTGCCTTTAACCAGCTAGGGAGTCTCTGTTCTTCTAATCTGAAACTCTGCCTTTAACCAGACTAGGGAGTCTCTGTTCTTCTAATCTGAAACTCTGCCTTTAACCAGCTAGGGAGTCTCTGTTCTTCTAATCTGAAACTCTGCCTTTATCCAGCTAGGAGCTGGTGTCTGAGGGCATCCAGCCCTAGAAAGTTGGAAGATTCACCCTGGTTTAGTTTGTCCTTTGCTGATTCTTCTCAGAGGGAAAGTTACAGGAATCGTGGAAAACTTTGACACTAACTGTTTTCTGTCCCTTTGAAAAGCTCTTTTTTGCATGATAAGCTTTTGGTGATCTAAGCAATTTCTTCTCTTTTTCTTTTCTTTTGGTTGTCTACCAATGGTGGAAAGTAACTCCACCTTGGGTGGAGAAGTGTGTTTATTACTGTGTGTGCATTGTACTTTGACAAGTGTAATAGACAGCTTTGTTATGTGTTGGACATGGTCTCCCAATTTCCAACTGTAGCCCCGCCACTCACCCCCTGATTTAAAGCTACAGAAACACCCTCCAGGGTATTCAGGCTCCTGAGTCCACCAGATGGTGACCTCTTTCAGGCCCTTTTCCTGTTTGTGTAAGAGTGAACAGGACTGAAAAGGTTCATAGACTTAAATTGTATGTGAAGCTGTGCTGTCAAATGTGTTTGTGTCCAGCTGTGTTTGAGTGTGAGATCCTCATTGAGAATTCTGTTTGTGTTCTCTCCCTTCATCTATCGGACTGCCTTGTCCCTACACCCCAATGCAAGCTGACAGGCAGTTTGCAACACTGGTCAACAGAAATTACTTCCAAAAATTAAATTCAAAACTACACAGAATAACAGGAGCTGTTACAAATGTTCAAAATCACGAATTTTCATGGTATACTCTCATGTGGTCATTTGCTGGCTGTATATACCGAACAGCAAAAGAAACGCGAGAATTTGACTTTGACTGTATTTTACTCATAATGTAGAAGTAATAAAATCAACAGTTTTCAACAAAAAGAAATGAAAAGTGGGCACAAAAGTTCTGTGGTGGACATGTCGTGAAAACAGAAGTTCATTTTTGACAGTGCGCGTTTTGTGACGAATTGACAATCAATATGGCGTATGTCCCCCATTGGCAGCAATAACAGCCTGGCATCTGTGGTGCATGGAGCGCACCAATCGGTTGATGGAAGCCATAGGAACGTTGGCCCAGGCCTGCTGGATGGCCTGCTGCAGTTCTGCGGCGGTGGTGGGTCTTGGGCGGATCGGTTCAGCTCCCTTTGCAACATGTCCAAAAGTGTTCAATGGGGTTCATATCCGGGCTCAACGCAGGCCAGGCCATGACAGGGATCCCTGACTGCTGCACTGCAGGAAGGTCCTGTGTAGCCCTGGCAGAGTGTGGACGGGCATTGTCCTGCTGGAATTCGAAGTTTGCATGCCCGTGGAAAAAAGGGCACCACATGGGGACGCAGCACTGATCGATGTATCGCTGCGCTGTGATGCCCCCACCATGGCCCGGGGCCAGGCCTTGAAAGAAGACAGGGCCTAGACGTGGTTACGTCCTATGGCGCCCCACAGGATCGTGCTAGGTCCGCCCCAGGTGTTGTGCTCTTGGACGCAGCAGTCTGCATACCGTTCTCATGTCTCCTCCACACTCGCGCACGCCCATCCAGGTGGTCAACACAGAAGCGGCTCTCATCACTGAACAACACACGCAGCCACTGTGCGTTAGTCCAGTTGACGTGGTTCTGTGCCCACTGAAGGCACGCTGTCTGTGGCGCACAGTAAGCATTGGGGCCCCTGGCTGGCGATGGTTCCGTAGCCCTCTGTTGGCCAGTCGGCGCCGGACTGTGTCGGCACTGATGGGTGCCTGGTGGCCCCCAATGACATTCCGGGCTGTTTCCGCGGCTGTCCTGAAGCGGTCCTGGACGTGGTGGCGGCAGATGTAGCGATCTTGCCTTGGAGTGGTCACGAGGGGTCTGCCGCTCCTGTGTCTATCAGCAGTGGTGCCCGTGGCCAGGAATCGGTGGCTGCAGGCGGTAAACAGTGGCGATTGTGACAGTTGAAGGTCATAGCACAGCCTCGGGAGTGTCTCCGGCTCCAAACGTCCAACAGCCCTCTCGCGTTGTGCAGGTGTCAGTCTTGGCATTGTGTTGGCGTCCAAAACGCGATTGCTAAAACCTGATCAATCGTGTCATTTTTATCCCCTGTCACTAGTGAACACTATGACTATTCAGATTTGCTGCAGCGCTTGCACGTACAGCCACAGGCCGCACGAAAAGCGCGGTCGAAACACAAGCTCACGCTGGAAGCAAGAGCACTAACAACCAGAAAATTCCCATGGTCTTCCCTCAGCCATTAGTCGTCTTATACTCAGTGCAAAAAATAACTAAACATAAATTAAACTGGAAGAAATACCCATGAAACAAAACCAAACAAATTCGCGTTTCTTTTGCTGTTCGGTATAGAAGGAAAGAAGAGTAGACTTGTGGAAAATCCTTGATGTTCATTCTCTATGTCTGGTTAGCTCAGAGGAAATATAATAGCATACATTATTTATCGATGTTAATCTCTCTCTATATATTTAGTATTTTTCAATGTAAATCTCTCTCTATATATTTACTTCATCATCTTTCTTTCTCTCCCTCTCATCTCTTTTCTTTGTGTTTTTCTCTTTTTTCCCCTATTTCTCCTTCTGTCCTTTTTTCTCTGAGCTTGTTAGTCTTTTTCTCTTTCTTTGTCTTCTTCACTAACTTGTCTTTTCTTTATTTTTGTAACTACTTACTTTATATGCTTACTAAACTTTTCACATATGTTTTTCCCTACTGTGTAATTTCTCTTTCCACATTATCCTTGCCCACTGCTGTGCAAATAATCATTTCTTTGCAAATGAGACGCATTTTAAAACACTGGGATTTCAAACAACAAAACATACACACAAAATACAAATGAAATGTAAATAAATGCAAAACCCCATGAAGAAACAAAGAAAAAAGCAAATAACTGTGCAAATGCAAAGACAAGATCACAGTAAAAAGCAAGCATCCAAGCACCAATGACAACAGCCACATAATCAGCATGCTATGTTCTGAAATAAAACCCAAAGCAAAATGTTACCCAGTATAGCTGATGTTCCTTTCAGCTTCTTTCTCTCTGAATAACAATGATAAACATACATGATGAGTTCCCTAAAATGCATGGAAATGAATCTCCTCATCCTCACTAACTCAGACAATAGGGTTTTTTTTTTCATGCCCCAAGTACAAAACGCACATCACATGAAAAGAACCTTTAGCAACATGGGTTGAGTAGCCTTGTGCAACAATTCTTTACAGAGATCCTTGATGGATAACCAAAAACATACACAGAATAAAGCAATGGCTGGTGCTACATTGTTAAGACATGTTCTTCACAAGGAAAGCAGCCCAAATTTCACATAGAAATATAATGTAACCATACAGTTACAGTTTTCATTAAAACAAAGTTGTTTTAGAAACAGCACCGAGGCTGTTGGGCGGCGTTGTTCTGTGCTCTGCTTACCTTCTCCTGCCTTCAGCTGCCTCCCTTATCTGCTTCTGCAGCTCGTCCCGGTACTGCTGCTTCTGCCGACGCTTGGCCTCCTCTGTGGAATAGGGACCTGACACACACAGGCATAGGTTTGTGGTTTATTTTCTTTGTTCACAAACTTGGACACACTATGCAACACACAGGTAACAGTTTTGAACACTTTGATAAGCAGAACAGGCATGCTGAAACTAGAGGGGGAGAGGGGAGAGATGTGCAAACAGAGATTACATCAAAATTTCAACTCTAAATGTAAATATGCATCTTCAAAAGTGTTTGGCTACATGTAATGATACGCTATTTTACGTCTTAGTTCATAACTTTACACAGGCCATTTGGGGGCAGTATTCCATCTCTTTCAAACAAGCAGGGTGTTCTGAATCTTAAGTTCATCATGTGCCTATGTCCACCTAAGATGTACGCGATGATGTCATGAAAGACCTCAAGAAAAGGGGAAAGTTCCCGCCACGTGAGAGAGAACGACTTGGTGCTTGAGGCCAGTCCTGACAGAGAAATCTCCCCGTCCTTAGTTGGTTCATTGTACAGTAAACCCTGAGAATCTGTCTAGTTGTATTCCAGGAGTTTGTGTTTATGTCAGTTATGTAAGGAAATGTTTATCACCCACAAACATGACACAGTGTTGTGTTTTTTTGTTATTCGTTTTCTTGTTGTTGCTTTTTGGGTTTGTTTTTTTTGTTTGTTTTTTTTTGTTTTGCGTGGGGGGGGGGGGGGGGGGGGGGGGGCGGTAGTACAGTATCTATCTCCTCCAAACAAACTAGTTTTGGAGCAGTATCTCCTTCAAACAGACCATTTTTGTGCAGTATCCACTTCAAACAAGTTATTTCTGAAGCAGTATTTCCTTCAGTCTGGTCATTTTTTCAAGAGTACCTGCTTCAGACATGTCCTTTCTGATACAGCATGTGTCTGCTTCAAACTGGCCACTTTTTGTGCAATATCTAACTGCTTCAATCAGCCATGTTTGCCATAAATGTACCCAATCTTCTTCTGTTCAGTAAACTGCCTGTTAAATGCCTTCTGCTAAGCAGAAAAACACTTTCCAGGAAGGTGTAGAGCCATGTCTGAAGAACAGAGAAAAAAGGTCAGGCTTTTCATCCATCATTAAAAACAAGTTAAAAAAATTTCCCCCCCCCCCCCCCCCCCCAACACCACCTTTATCAGGTCACCAGAACACACCTTCTGATCTCCCCTCCAGGTGATTTATCTCAGAACTCTTGAAGTAAATTCCTCTGTATTGCGCACATCATCAACATGCTAAATTTACATCACAGTGTTTCATCATCAAAGCCTTTCTTCCTTTTCACACACCACACACCACACACACACACACACCCACACACCACACACACCAACACCACTCTCTCTGACTCACTCATCCATTCACATTACACAACTGAATAATAGAAAAAATTACAGTGATGCCATAAATTAGTATATGCTTTTAACTAACAATTTACAAAGTATGTAATATGTACAAGAAACAATGAAAAAGTAAAGAACAAAAAGATAACACGAAAGACTGTGAATCTAATGACGAACAGTGGTATGTGTAAATCTTCTCATTACAAATTGAAAGATGTGTACCACAAAATACTGACACATGCAAAACATAAATGGGCAACAAACAGACAAAAAGCTACTGTATACTTCTGCCATAAAAACTATTACTTACAATAAAAAATAAAAGGCAGCTCTGTCTGAAAGTTTAAATGTTAAAGCTCACAGACATTGGTTCATGGTCCTGACCAGAACATCCCAGGGATCACTAGGTGCACCCTCACCAGCAAATGCCAGGTCACAGAATGATCATGTAAAGGTAGATGAAAATGCTCCCATTTTCCAGGGGGTGGGGTAGGAGGGTTGGGGATGAAATAGGGAAGGGGAATAGAGAACAGGGGGTAAAGATGAGGGGTAACATGGGGGATTATTCTAGGGATAACTGCCCTCTCATCTTCCATTCTCCTTCAATTGCACTACAAGCATTACCGCCCATTCCACTAAGACTATACACAACCACACTCAGGTCATCACGTCACAGCCCCAGCACTCCACAGGGAGCAGCCGCTATCAGCTGTTCATGACACAACCCCAAAGGAATATGTGGTAACTGTTGATCCCTCACAAGGAAGCCAGCCACACTCCACCTCCAACAGTCTGAACTGGTTTCCAGGAGATGGACACTGTGGCCGCAGCTGACCACAGCGGAGCACAATGCCCATGGAGCACACAGCAGACTGTAGGCCTCAGGGTCCCGCTACTATCAGAACCTGACGCAGCTTCACATCACAGCTACTTCAAAGCGGGAATTCTTCATCGACTAAACAATCACCAGAATATTCAAAGTACTTCAGTAAGTCCAGCTGCCTTTTTTTCCCTTAATAATACAAACAAGACAACACACTACTTAAGCTTTGTGATACCAAATTTAGAAAAAAAGAACATAAGCACTGAAAAAAAATGGAAAAAAAACCAATGCCAAAGTGCAGCATTCATACTGGCACTGCACCCCTGACTTCTTCTTTTTCTTCCTAAAATACTGGTTCACTCAAAAACGAGTAGGTCACCAGCACCTGGATCAGTCCCCAGTGACCACTGTTCTGCTCTGCTTTCCTTTCCCCATGCAAGGCAGAAAGTTCAGGCAAAAGAAAAGTTTTCAATGAGCTAATCTGCAAACTGTAGTAAAAGGAAATAAGTTCCATTATCACAAGATGAAAAAAGATTCAAATCCCTGTACACACTATGTAAATTTAGGAAATGATATAAACTGATTGAAAAAAACAAAAAAACAAAAAAAAAAAAACTGAATCTGAAATGAAAATATACAATGTGCTATAATATCACTCATGGTGTTGCCGTTTCTACAGTGACCAATATCCTCTGATTGTGTGGCAATCAGCACAAGCTATCATCACTTTTGATGAAGCTATCCACCACTCACAGCTCAAAGGTCATCCACTGTTCACCCACAGTGCAGCTCACAGTGCAGGTAATAGTGTGGCCAAATTTGACTCCATGTGTCCAATACCCCGCATCATTATCAAAGAGAAAAAATCAACATCTAGATAGAAGTGCATCACTGACAAAGAAATTGTTCTGTGGGAAAAAAATGAGAAAAAGCATGGCATAAATCATCAATTCTGTTGTTAAAAAAACAAACAAACAAACAAACTTAAGAAGAATTGCCATTTTTTTGTTTTCATAAGAGTTACTGAACAGACCAGCACCACAAGACCCTCCACATATCCCAACGGCAGAAATTGATCTGCCGATCAATTGTGATCCACCAACCAGGGAAGAAATCGTCAGTGCTATCAAGAAAATGAAGAATAGAAAGGCAGCAGGCCCAGACGCAATTCCAGCAGAAACACTAAAAGCTGACATCAATACCACAGCAGACATACTTCAACCACTTTTTGAGAAGATATGGACATATGAAGAGGTCCCTACAGACTAGAAAGACGGACACATCATAAAATTACCAAAGAAGGCAGATCTCAGCAACTGCGGAAACTATAGAGGTATCACTCTCCTGTCAGTACCAGGCAAGGTCTTCAACAGGATTCCTGTAGAGAGAATAAAGGATGAAGTAGACTAAAAACTTTGCGACCAACAAGCAGGCATCCGGAAAGATCGCTCCTGCACAGACCAGATTGCCATGCTAAGGATCATCATGGAACAAACTTTAGAATGGAACACTTCACTCTACATAATTTTTTTTTAATTTCAGAAAGCCTTCAACAGCTTGCACAGAGACAGCTTGTGGCAACTATTACGGCACTATGGAGTATCAGCAAAGATCACCAATTTGATTTAGAAATCCTATGAAGGAATAGCATGCCAGATGGTTCTTGCTGAACAGACAACACGTCGATTTGAGGTGAGGACCGGAGTCCATCACGGTTGCCTCCTCTCACCATTCCTGTTCCTTCTGGCCATTGACTGGGTGATGAAGAGGACGACAGAAGAAAGAGGAATGGCATACAGTGGACACTCTGGACCCAGCTCGAAGACCTGGACTTCACGGACGATCTGGCCCTGCTCTCCCATACCACACAACAGATGCAGGACAAAACATCAGACCTGTCAATCTTTGCGTCAAAGGTCGGCCTTACCATACACCTGCAGAAAACCCAAATACTAAAAATTAACCCAGCCAGTCCACACCCTGTGATGCAACATGGAGCCCCACTGGAAGAAGTCAGCAGCTTCACCTATCTGGGCAGTGTCGTCAAACAGCAAGGGGGAACTGATGCCGATGTGAAAACCAGAATAGGAAAAGCAAGAGCAGCCTTCATCACTCTGAAAAACATTTGGAAATCTCGACTAATCACCACCAGGATGAAAATCCACCTCTTCAATTCAAACATCAAATCTGTCCTCTTATATGGATCAGAGACCTGGCGAACTACAAAGACCACCATTCAACAACTGCAGATGTTCGTTAACAGCTGCCTGCCAAAGATCCTCCACATCTATTAGTCAGAAACAATCAGCAACAAAGAGCTGTGGGAAAGAAGTAACCAACTGCCAGTAGAGCAAGACATCTGTAAAAGAAGATGGCGGTGGATAGGACACACGCTCCGAAAACCCCCGGACAACACCACCAGAAAAGCTCTGACCTGGAATCCTCAAGGCAAAAGGAAGCAAGGAAGACCAAGAACCACCTGGAGGCGGGACCTGGAAGCAGACACCAGGTGGATGGGATACAGCTGGGGCAAAATAGAAAAGATTGCCCAGCACTGTAGTCACTGGCATGCAGTTGTTGATGACCTATGCTCTGGCAAGAAGATATGGACATGCTCTGGTAAGGTGGCAGTGCAGAAAAAATTTAAAGATATGTTTGCCAATGCACCTACAATATGCATTTGTATAATGTAACAAAAAATAGCTTGCAATGAAACTGAAACATTCATGCATGCTAGTGATGACAGAGATCAATCTAATTTAGTGCTCCAAAATTTGTAGTGTGGACAAAAATCAACACAAACCCGTAACTATTAGCATACCATCATGCAAATGGAATAATTGATGTCTGCCTTATAAATTCATAGCTAGTTCATAGCTAGACAGCCATCAAAGAAAGACTCAGTCAGCAAGCTCCTCCCACTAAAGGAGAAATGAATGACCATGTAAAGGAACTTGGCAGCAATAGCTCTCGAAATCTCTCCAATCTTTCAGAGGAGGTAACGATTTTAAGTACAGTAGCCCTTGCCAGCTCATCTGTCAATGTTCTCTAAGTTCTGTAAGCAGTCTATTGGTAATGAAAAGGTAGTTCCCAGCTCTGAATGATAATGCCCTGATATACCTCGCAATCAGGTATGATCATGAAAGTGATGACTGTGTGGCCTTAGTCTGTGGCCACACTACGACCTGTGACTTACGCTGCAGATTGTGGACTGAGTGCAATGAAAAAGATGTCACCAGTTACTGTTGAGACAGCCACACCACAAGTGACAGTCCTATAGGTAGAGCTTGTGGTGAGCAACAGTAATATTACAACTAGTTATCACTTCTCACCATCAGCAGACAGCTGGTGTGGCCGTTTCTACAGTGACCTATATCCCTCTGATTGTGTGGCAATCAGCACAAGCTATCATCGCTTTTGATCAGGCTGTCCACCACTCACAGCTCAAAGGTCATCCACCATTAACCTACAGCCCAGCTCTCCGTGGTTTGTGTGGCCAAAGTCTTCATGAAAATAGTGGTAGTTCAGTGGATAGTGACTTCCTGGGGAGCTGAGAAACACTGGCCCTTGGTTAAAGTCCTGCAGACAGCAGGTTCTTTTCCCTCCTCCTCTCTAGACCTCAGCTGGTGAGTAGATTGTTGAGTTTAAAATGAGACTATAAACTCAGGTCTCGCGCACAACATACACCTAATGCATATAACAGAACACATGGCAACTCAGGTTCTGTCCTTGGGAAGATTCCATTGAAAAATCCACTTAAACAGGAAAACAAAACCATATGTAGAGAGAAAAGACAACGACAACAGAGATTGATACTGGACTATGATGCCACCAGTTTCTCCAGGACCAGCCCAAATCTGATGAAGAGAAATTTGTCATGACAAAACAACCCTAACCTGACATGGATGCTGAGCATTTTGCAATGGTATGCCCAAGTGATGCTGACATGAATGTCATGACAAAAGCTACAGCTCAAGGAAATCTGTGCCAAAAAAAAACCTGTAAGGTGTAAATCAGAATATGTTTATCTACAAATGTCACATAACGCAGGATTTTATCGAACTTGTTAAACATGACTGATGCTTAGTACATATAAGTAAGTAACCAAATGGATAGATCCATGTTTCTTGGCTTCTCAGTCTCTATGTACATTAGGCATCACTGCTATATTTTTTTTTCTTTTTTTTAGTTTTGTTGGTTTTTATCCTTTCTCATTACAGAACTCTAAAACTGTTCAGAAAAAAAGGTCGCTTGATAAAAAAAAACTTATTTTACATACAACCATGCATCACCACCAGAACAATTCCCACAAATCAGTCACTCCTTCACTACCCAAATCTACATTCCACAGACTGATTTTAAAACTAAAAAAGGAAACAAAAGAGAACTGAATCTGTGCATGAACTACCTGCCACAGTTTGAAAAATGCCTACATACAAAACAACAGAAATGATGATTAGTGGTGCAAACAGACCCAGAATGACACCAAGAATTGCCAAGGTACAGTCTCCCTAATGCAGGAAGACAAGCAACATACCACTCTGGGACGGCACAGCTCTGGAAGTGCCGCCCTCTGAATCTGAAAGCAAGGTACTGTTACAAGCCAGGATTCTCAAAGGCCAACAACTCTGTAACAGGTATTCACCTAAAGCCTTAGACTTGTGACTGCCTTACAATAATGAGATGATCGCTTAAGATGAGTATGTTAGCCGAGTGGTTACAGCACTCAATTTTCATTCCATAAATTGCAGGTTCAAGCTTCAGCAATGCCTGGTCCGTAAAAAGGGCAAAGTAGGCTTTTTCCAGTTTTCTGGGTCAACATACGTGTAAACATGTTAAAAGGTGAACTTCCTGTATGATTATACACACAGAAAATATCACGTTCAAGATCCAATCATCTGTGTCAACATCAGGTAGGTTATGCTTCATTGTTTTTGTTTCTATTGTCACACTGTATAGCCCAGCCAACCAGACAGGACATTTTTCAGGGTCATCAAACTCATAAGTAACATCCTGAACAGAAAAAAACAACAAAAACAATGACATAAAGCTGAACTTTGGACATGATTATGGCTGATAAAACAGGACCGTGCAGACAGCGCCAGGCATTCCTCTTGATTTCTCACCACTGGTTAAAAATATGAAATATTAAGAAATACTTAAAAGCAAAAAACAAAAACAAAAACAAAACAATCAAACGCCATATGGGCAAATAGATACCGGAGAATGCCCACTGGCCACTCTGATTAGTAATATAATTTTCACTTCCTATCATCTATGCTCTGTGTGTGTGTGTGTTTGTGTGTGTGTGTGTGTGTGTGTGTGTGTGTGTGTGTGTGTGTGTGTGTGTGTGTGTGTGTGTATGCAAGTGTACATACGCCTGTACTGTCTGTGTACATGTTAAGAAGCATTCTTCAAACTGCACAAGTGCATATATTCCATAATAACTATTAGTCAGCTAACACAGTCTACTATCACTCATTATCAGTGTCACTGTTCTTACACTCACAGTCTGCTATCAGTAATCACTCATCATCAGTATCACTGTTCTTACAGTCTGCTATCACTCATCATCAGTGTCACTGTTCTTACAGTCTATCCCTCATCATCAGTGTCACTGTTCTTACAGTCTGCTATCACTCATCATCACTGTCACTGTTCTTACAGTCTGCTATCACTCATCATCAGTGTCACTGTTCTTACAGTCTGCTATCACTCATCATCACTGTCACTGTTCTTACAGTCTATCACTCATCATCAGTGTCACTGTTCTTACAGTCTATCACTCATCATCAGTGTCACTGTTCTTACAGTCTGCTATCACTCATCATCACTGTCACTGTTCTTACAGTCTGCTATCACTCATCATCAGTGTCACTGTTCTTACAGTCTATCCCTCATCATCAGTGTCACTGTTCTTACAGTCTGCTATCACTCATCATCACTGTCACTGTTCTTACAGTCTGCTATCACTCATCATCAGTGTCACTGTTCTTACAGTCTATCACTCATCATCACTGTCACTGTTCTTACAGTCTATCACTCATCATCAGTGTCACTGTTCTTACAGTCTATCACTCATCATCACTGTCACTGTTCTTACAGTCTGCTATCAATCATCATCACTGTCACTGTTCTTACAGTCTATCACTCATCATCAGTGTCACTGTTCTTACAGTCTATCACTCATCATCAGTGTCACTGTTCTTACAGTCTATCACTCATCATCACTGTCACTGTTCTTACAGTCTGCTATCACTCATCATCACTGTCACTGTTCTTACAGTCTATCACTCATCATCAGTGTCACTGTTTCTTACAGTCTATCACTCATCATCAGTGTCACTGTTCTTACAGTCTGCTATCACTCATCATCACTGTCACTGTTCTACAGTCTGCTATCACTCATCATCAGTGTCACTGTTCTTACAGTCTATCCCTCATCATCAGTGTCACTGTTCTTACAGTCTGCTATCACTCATCATCACTGTCACTGTTCTTACAGTCTGCTATCACTCATCATCAGTGTCACTGTTCTTACAGTCTATCACGCATCATCACTGTCACTGTTCTTACAGTCTATCACTCATCATCAGTGTCACTGTTCTTACAGTCTGCTATCACTCATCAGTGTCACTGTTCTTACAGTCTGCTATCACTCATCATCACTGTCACTGTTCTTACAGTCTATCACTCATCATCAGTGTCACTGTTCTTACAGTCTGCTATCACTCATCATCAGTGTCACTGTTCTTACAGTCTATCACTCATCATCACTGTCACTGTTCTTACAGTCTATCACTCATCATCAGTGTCACTGTTCTTACAGTCTGCTATCACTCATCATCACTGTCACTGTTCTTACAGTCTGCTATCACTCATCATAAGTGTCACTGTTCTTACACTCACAGTCTGCTATCACTCATCATCACTGTCACTGTTCTTACAGTCTATCACTCATCATCACTGTCACTGTTCTTACAGTCTGCTATCACTCATCATCACTGTCACTGTTCTTACAGTCTGCTATCACTCATCATCAGTGTCACTGTTCTTACAGTCTATCACTCATCATCAGTGTCACTGTTCTTACAGTCTATCACTCATCATCACTGTCACTGTTCTTACAGTCTATCACTCATCATCACTGTCACTGTTCTTACAGACTGCTATCCCTCATCATCAGTGTCACTGTTCTTACAGTCTATCACTCATCATCACTGTCACTGTTCTTACAGTCTATCACTCATCATCAGTGTCACTGTTCTTACAGTCTATCACTCATCATCACTGTCCTGTTCTTACAGTCTGCTATCCCTCATCATCACTGTCACTGTTCTTACAGTCTATCACTCATCATCACTGTCACTGTTCTTACAGTCTGCTATCCCTCATCATCACTGTCACTGTTCTTACAGTCTATCAACTCATCATCACTGTCACTGTTCTTACAGTCTATCACTCATCATCAGTGTCACTGTTCTTACAGTCTATCACTCATCATCACTGTCACTGTTCTTACAGTCTATCACTCATCATCACTGTCACTGTTCTTACAGTCTATCACTCATCATCAGTGTCACTGTTCTTACAGTCTATCACTCATCATCAGTGTCACTGTTCTTACAGTCTGCTATCACTCATCATCACTGTCACTGTTCTTACAGTCTGCTATCACTCATCATCACTGTCACTGTTCTTACAGTCTATCACTCATCATCAGTGTCACTGTTCTTACAGTCTATCACTCATCATCAGTGTCACTGTTCTTACAGTCTATCACTCATCATCACTGTCACTGTTCTTACAGTCTGCTATCACTCATCATCATCAGTGTCACTGTTCTTACAGTCTACCACTCATCATCACTGTCACTGTTCTTACAGTCTGCTATCACTCATCATCAGTGTCACTGTTCTTACAGTCTGCTATCACTCATCATCAGTGTCACTGTTCTTACAGTCTATCACTCATCATCAGTGTCATGTTCTTACAGTCTGCTATCACTCATCATCACTGTCACTGTTCTTACAGTCTGCTATCACTCATCATCAGTTGTCACTGTTCTTACAGTCTATCACTCATCATCACTGTCACTGTTCTTACAGTCTGCTATCACTCATCATCAGTGTCACTGTTCTTACAGTCTATCACTCATCATCAGTGTCACTGTTCTTACAGTCTGCTATCACTCATCATCAGTGTCACTGTTCTTACAGTCTGCTATCACTCATCATCAGTGTCACTGTTCTTACAGTCTATCACTCATCATCACTGTCACTGTTCTTACAGTCTGCTATCACTCATCATCAGTGTCACTGTTCTTACAGTCTATCACTCATCATCAGTGTCACTGTTCTTACAGTCTGCTATCACTCATCATCACTGTCACTGTTCTTACAGTCTGCTATCACTCATCATCAGTGTCACTGTTCTTACAGTCTATCATCATCATCAGTGTCATGTTCTTACAGTCTGCTATCACTCATCATCACTGTCACTGTTCTTACAGTCTGCTATCACTCATCATCAGTGTCACTGTTCTTACAGTCTATCACTCATCATCACTGTCACTGTTCTTACAGTCTGCTATCATCATCATCAGTGTCACTGTTCTTACAGTCTATCACTCATCATCAGTGTCACTGTTCTTACAGTCTGCTATCACTCATCATCAGTGTCACTGTTCTTACAGTCTGCTATCACTCATCATCAGTGTCACTGTTCTTACAGTCTATCACTACTCTTATGAGTACTCTTATGAGTATCACTACTCTTATCAGTTCTTACTCATCATCACTGTCACTGTTCTTACAGTCTGCTATCACTCATCATCAGTGTCACTGTTCTTACAGTCTATCACTCATCATCAGTGTCACTGTTCTTACAGTCTGCTATCACTCATCATCACTGTCACTGTTCTTACAGTCTGCTATCACTCATCATCAGTGTCACTGTTCTTACAGTCTATCACTCATCATCAGTGTCACTGTTCTTACAGTCTATCACTCATCATCAGTGTCACTGTTCTTACAGTCTGCTATCACTCATCATCACTGTCACTGTTCTTACAGTCTATCACTCATCATCAGTGTCACTGTTCTTACAGTCTGCTGTCACTCATCATCACTGTCACTGTTCTTACAGTCTGCTGTCACTCATCATCACTGTCACTGTTCTTACAGTCTATCACTCATCATCAGTGTCACTGTTCTTACAGTCTGCTGTCACTCATCATCACTGTCACTGTTCTTACAGTCTGCATCAGTGTCACTGTTCTTACAGTCTATCACTCATCATCACTGTCACTGTTCTTACAGTCTGCTATCACTCATCATCACTGTCACTGTTCTTACAGTCTATCACTCATCATCAGCGTCACTGTTCTTACAGTCTATCACTCATCATCACTGTCACTGTTCTTACAGTCTACCACTCATCATCACTGTCACTGTTCTTACAGTCTGCTATCACTCATCATCACTGTCACTGTTCTTACAGTCTGCTATCACTCATCAGTGTCACTGTTCTTACAGTCTACCACTCATCATCACTGTCACTGTTCTTACAGTCTGCTATCACTCATCATCACTGTCACTGTTCTTACAGTCTATCACTCATCATCAGTGTCAATGTTCTTACAGTCTGCTATCACTCATCATCACTGTCACTGTTCTTACAGTCCATCACTCATCATCAGTGTCACATGTTCTTACGGTCTATCACTCATCATCACTGTCACTGTTCTTACAGTCTATCACTCATCATCAGTGTCACTGTTCTTACAGTCTGCTATCACTCATCATCACTGTCACTGTTCTTACAGTCTATCACTCATCATCAGTGTCACTGTTCTTACAGTCTATCACTCATCATCAGTGTCACTGTTCTTACAGTCTATCACTCATCATCATGTGTCACTGTTCTTACAGTCTGCTGTCACTCATCATCACTGTCGCTGTTCTTACAGTCTGCTATCACTCATCATCAGCGTCGCTGTTCTTACAGTCTATCACTCATCATCACTGTCACTGTTCTTACAGTCTATCACTCATCATCAGTGTCACTGTTCTTACAGTCTGCTATCACTCATCATCACTGTCACTGTTCTTACAGTCTGCTGTCACTCATCATCACTGTCGCTGTTCTTACAGTCTGCTATCACTCATCATCAGTGTCACTGTTCTTACAGTCTATCACTCATCATCAGTGTCACTGTTCTTACAGTCTATCATCATCATCAGTGTCACTGTTCTTACAGTTGCTATCACTCATCATCAGTGTCACTGTTCTTACAGTCTATCACTCATCATCAGTGTCACTGTTCTTACAGTCTGCTATCACACATCATCAGTGTCACTGTTCTTACAGTCTGCTATCACTCATCATCAGTGTCACTGTTCTTACAGTCTGCTATCACTCATCATCAGTGTCACTGTTCTTACAGTCTGCTATCACTCATCATCAGTGTCACTGTTCTTACAGTTCTGCTATCACTCATCATCACTGTCACTGTTCTTACAGTCTATCACTCATCATCAGTGTCACTGTTCTTACAGTCTGCTATCACTCATCATCAGTGTCACTGTTCTTACAGTCTGCTATCATCATCATCAGTGTCACTGTTCTTACAGTCTATCACTCATCATCAGTGTCACTGTTCTTACAGTCTGCTGTCACTCATCATCAGTGTCACTGTTCTTACAGTCTATCACTCATCATCACTGTCATGTTCTTACAGTCTGCTATCACTCATCATCAGTGTCACTGTTCTACAGTCTGCTATCACTCATCATCACTGTCACTGTTTTACAGGCCAGTCCACACACACAGCTCTTTGAGTACTGTCTCCATCCAGCACAGACAAGTCAACCCATGAGGGAAGACACAACGAATATAGAGACAACAGTTCAAAACACAGTAGTCTAACCATTTCCATCTGGACAGAAGATAATCCTAAGCTGCACTGCATTTACTTTTTCACAATCAGATTTTTTCCCTTTATTTCAAAAAAATATAATAAAAAAAAAACATCAATAGCACAAAAATTGCCATGAAAACTGGTTAAGTTTTAGTTAAATCAATGAAGTGTCACTGCATGCAGACTACTGATTGAATTCATAACAGATTTGAAAAGAAAAGACAACAATAATAATAATACATGAACTCCATAAAATAAGTACAGGAGAAGAAAAACAAGAACAAGAGGAAGAAGAAGAGGAAGAACAGCAAGAAGAGGAGAAGGGGGAGGAAGAAGAAGCACAAGATGAGAAGAAAAATAAAAAGATGAAGATGATGATGAGAATGGAGGATGAGAAGAGGACGATCAGCTGCACTTGATCCTCTGCACACTGACACGGACATACCACACTTGTCCTCCACCTGCACATTGACACGGACGTACCATACTTGTCCTCCACCTGCACATTGACACGGACGTACCACACTTGTCCTCCACCTGCACATTGACACGGACGTACCACACTTGTCCTCCACCTGCACATTGACACGGACGTACCACACTTGTCCTCCACCTGCACACTGACACGGACGTACCATACTTGTCCTCCACCTGCACATTGACACGGACGTCACACTTGTCCTCCACCTGCACATTGACACGGACGTACCATACTTGTCCTCCACCTGCACATTGACACGGACGTACCACACTTGTCCTCCACCTGCACATTGACACGGACGTACCACACTTGTCCTCCACCTGCACATTGACACGGACGTACCATACTTGTCCTCCACTGCACATTGACACGGACGTACCATACTTGTCCTCACCTGCACATTGACACGGACGTACCTACTTGTCCTCCACTGCACATTGGACAGGACGTACCATACTTGTCCTCCACCTGCACATTGACACGGACGTACCATACTTGTCTCCACCTGCACATTGACACGGACGTCCATACTTGTCCTCCACCTGCACATTGACACGGACGTACCATACTTGTCCTCCACCTGCCATTGACCGGATGTACCATACTTGTCCTTTACCTGCACATCGACATCGCACGTACCATATTTCCCCAGCAGCATGGATACATCCCTC